>OU744725.1:28972647-30222647 GCA_916613615.1 Steromphala cineraria
TTTCAGATTAACTTCTTAATTTGCCTTGAGATGGTGTTTCACTTTCTTCAGACAACAAAGAGATAAGTTTTAAGTAATCTGTTTAAACCAGCTCAATACCAAGGAAGCAATATCCGGAATAGAGAAAAATTCTAAATGGAATACAAGAGTTTCCAGTCGAGACCTCTTTTATGTTATTCAATGTTCCAATCTGTTGCTTGCTTGTTATTCAAGTGTATTCATTTACTGATTACCGAGAATGATTGCTTTTCAAGAACCGTTTGAATGCCTAATCAATAAGGGTCTTGCTATAAAGTCCATGAAGGGAACCCGAAGACAAGGTTTCAATCTATAAAGCAATTAATCACAATTGAATTTGCAGTCAGACAACATAAGATTATCAATGACATCCTTACAAGCAGAATATATTTTCCAAAAACAAAGTGCTAAGTGCTTACTTCCTCTCTTGAACAAAAAAATAATTTGAAAGTTGAACAAGAACATAAGATATTTAATAGCTAATGGTGGTTTGTTTGATTATGTTGGGGAGTTTAAAACTTCATATTTTCTTAACATACTTCAATACCGATATGTTAAAGAGGTGTTTAAATGTTGCACTAAATTTGCATGGTGTAAGCTCATTATGTATTCTTCAATATTGAAAACAAAAGAGTATATCACCTATTTTAAAGGGACAGTAGCAAGTTTTAGGTGGAATATAAGGTGATGTCAGGAAAATGAAAACAAATGGTTCTAATTGAAAGACAATGTAAACGAAGCAGTAGTAAATCATGGAAATTATGTTAAGTTCAGCAATGCGATTCATTTTTCTTACAAAAAGTGAATATAGGTTTTCAAACAAACATGATCGCCAATGGAGCTTACGTGAATCTTTGACTATGGATGTTTGGATTTTGAAATGAAATTTTCGACACTTTCATAATAAGACATTATATGACACTTCCCTTTTAATTGTGTTTTGATATAAAGCTAGGAAATTTTGTTGAATATGGTTTTATTTAACTCTCAAAGATTATACATGTAATGATGATTCAGAGGTCAATTGATATTTCTTTTCATAACCTGAATGTTGTCATACTGCAGAATTAATATCAAATCCAGTTAGATAAGAAAACCATGACGGAGACCTCTATGAACATACAAAAGGGTTTACAATTTTGAAACTATTGGACCTCTTGGAGAGAAGATAACTTCTGTTTAATATACACTTTGACAGTTGGGTTGTGCTTTTGTCTACATGTCTGACTTATTTATTGATATGTGATGAAACTACAACTAACGGTCTCATCGCATTGATTTAAAAAACCAAAAATAACTTTTCCTGTCGTGACATTCTGCATTATATACAATAAACGTTGCGTTTCACAGTCTGATTTAAAATCTATCCAACCATGCTCAGGGAAATAAAGATGTTAAACTATTGATTCTATCGGGGTTCACAACTTAGGAAAATCTATGGGACTTCTTTTGAGCTCAACCCCTTGATGCAATTGGGAATTCTGTCATTAGGCAGTTTTAACTGAAGTGTGTCTTCTACTAAGCTTGGCAGGGACTTTTGACAAAATGTTGTTACTAAAAGTTTGGTCAGTTCACTTGAAGAATGAAATTTTCCACTGCACAACCACCTTTTATCAAAATTAATTTCTTAGTGTTGCTAAACTTGTAATTAGACACTAGAATACAAAAATATTGTAAAATGATTTTATCTGACAGTAGTGAAAACCTTTTCGACTAACTTTATGGCAGATAAATTTATGATATTTGTTTCCTAAAACATTGTTATTGTTACCGTAGACTGCTTAATTTATGTCAAGCTCTATGTATCTAAACCTACATGATTTTCACGCTTGCAAATCTTCAATTGTGTCATACTCCTATTAGTACCGTTCTAAAAAAGACATTGAAAACTAAATTCCCTTCAAGTTGAAGAGCATAATATTACATTAAACTCATTGGGCACAATTACTTGCATGACTGTCTCTTTACATTGGACAACATTTATAACAACAACTTAGTATGTAAGCAAAAGCCTTTTTTCATAATTTTAACAGACCCTTACATAATAAAACAGATAAACACGAATATAGAGGTTAGCGTTTGCGGGACACCACAAAAGCAGAGCAGCCCCGAAACTTGGGGTTTCGCCTTACCCTGTTCCGCCTTTTACAGGCCTCACCAAATTGGGCATTTTCTCGTGACCTTGACCTTTGACACTCAAGGTCACACAATCAATGAACACATTTCTTTGAGAATAACATTAGTGTAATGAAATAAAGTGTTAAAAGTTAATTTAATCCATATATGTTGACATTGCCATGACCTTGACCTTCGAACGTTTGTACCCAAAACTTTTTTGAAAATGTTTTACTTCTCATATGCAACATCTAAACTTCATAGCACAAAAACTTTTCAAGTTATCGTGTTTACAAGGAATTGCAATAACTCATATTTCATGACCTTGACCTTTGACCTTCAAGGTCACACAATCATTGAACACTTTTTAATAAATATAACAATCAACTTTTAATTGATTAAAAGTGATCATAGTTAGAATTAAGCTTTTTCGCTTAACCATGCTAAAGTCATGACCTTGCTGTGACCTTGACCTTTGACGGATTGTAACCGAAACCTTTTCAAAATGTTTTACTCTTCCAAGGCTGATATATACCAAGTTAGAGCTTCATAGCACAAAACATTTTCAAGTTATTGTGTTTACAAGGAATTCTTAGAGTAATTACATAGCTCGTGACCTTGACCTTTGACCTTGAAAGTGAACATGTCATAATGATTCCCTGGAAGTGTAAACAATTAGACATGTTCATGAGTTCTGAAAAGCTAAATGGGAAAAAGTTATACCAAAATTAGGTGCACATTGCAATAACTCATATCTCGTGACCTTGACCTTTGACCTTCAAGGTCACACAATAAATGAACACTTTTTATTGAGTATAACAATCACGTATTGATTAAAAATTTTCATTGTTAAAAGAAAGCATTTTCGCTAAACTATGCTAAAGTCATGACCTCGCTGTGACCTTGACCTTTGACGGATTGTAGCCAAAACCTTTTCAAAATTTTCAACTCTTCCAAGGATGATATACACCAAGTTAGAGCTTCATAGCACAAAAACTGTTCAAGTTATCGTGTTTACAAGGAATTCTTAGAGTGATTACATAGCTGGTTACCTTGACCTTTGACCTTGAAAGTGAATGTGTCAAAATCGTTCCCCCGAGGTACATATGTATGAGCATTAAGTTATGAATAAGAGTTCTGGAAAGCTTAGTGGAAAAAAGTTAAAGCAAGTTATACGAGTCCGGCGGCGGCGGCGGTGGAAACTTCACAACAACTGATAGCAGCCCCGTCCTTAGACGGGGCTGCTAATAATCTCATTGCAAAATCATGGTCTAGCGTTAATGTAGCATGATATCTATTTTCATATGGATTGAAAAAGATTTTGAACAGAATGCAGAAAATAGATACACACAGATTGCACTGTCAAATCTCTTACACTTGGTAGCATGGTAGCTGGAGTACAAATATTGAATATGCCATGACAAAGAACCGTGTATATACGACATACAAAAAATATGCATTCTTGAAACCCTTCTACCGTTTGGAGAGAATATACCTTTTGTAAGCTTTAGGGATCTTAGATTAGCGCATTTCAATTTATCATGTTGTTGAAGCGGGAAAAGTACAATGTTACCTTGAGATCTAAGTGTAGGATCTAAACCGAGCCAGAGGTGTTGTTGATAATGTAAGCCCGCGGCAGAGGGAAATTGGGAAGGGCCGATAGGCCCGCCCCAATTTCCCGAGGCTGAGGGCTTACATTATCAAACCACACCGAGGGCGTGGTTTAGATCTAACTTATGAACCGAGATAAACCGTAGTAACAAAATTATTTCAATAATAAGTCTAAAAATGGATTCATTGATTTTTACTGGTAGGGAATCACCATGAGCAAACGGAGAGCACATCCGCGCCCTGCACGTGCTTTGCGCTCGCTACCCAAGCCGTGAACGTGAAAGTTTCGTGCCTCGTGAAGCTCACATGATTGTCACTGTGGAAAATAAATCATTGTTCTCGTGGGCCTTTATAGCCGAGTTGTCAAAGGCGCCAGTTTAGTAAGTGAGTGGTGCAGAGTTCGAAACCAGGCATGCGAACATTATATTTGTGATTTGTCAAAATTGTGATATTTTGTGATGGTATTTATTCGAAGAAGGACTTTGAAACAAAGTATTTCAAAACGTGTATAATCCCTATCAAAATAAATTTCCGATAAATTCTACAGTAAGCCCCGGGCTTTCCTAGAGAAAGCCCTGGGCATTCTTCAAGAAAGCCCTGGGCATTCTTCGAGAAAGCCCTGGGCATTCTTGGAGAATGCCCGGCAAAGAGGTTTATCCGGTAAAAGAAGAACCTAATAGAACAATAGAGTGACGTCACTGGAGGTTTATAAACATTGATAAGCAATCGTGATCCCCTGCACATATTGATATCACTTCCCTTTCAAATTGCACCTCTCGCCATCTAACAAAAAAGTATTTCCCATTACCCCCTATTGACTTTTTTATAGCATAGAGTGCAATATTTTAAATAGTCTATCATTTCTATCATTTAGGCAGGGGAGACGTGTATTTCCTTTAAATGTCATTTTTTGATTTAATGAAATGTTTAGCTGTCAATAAGACCAATTGGTGATTGCAAAATCTGATTATCAACTAAAATGAAAGCACTTAAAGTTTGGTAAAACTTGCTGATTATCAACCAAACATTTAAAACCTGCGCATGCCGTATTAAACATTTATTGAACAGAAGAAAGTTCATTTTATATCCATCCGAGGCGTCAATCCGTTCTATGTACTGAAAAGATTTTATAAAGATAGAAAATAAATTCACACAAAGGAAAATCAATCTACTTCTTTAGTATAGATTAAACTGTTAAACCTAAAACACTACAATTTTACAAATGAAACGTTGACTTGCGTAACAAGAATTACTTTATGAAATAACATTTTCGAGTTACAGTGGATGGAAAGTTAAAAAAAATATTTTTTCTTGTCGATCGATTTGAATATTAAAAAAACAGTGTTTATAAAACCTTTTACCTTTTTCTGAAAATATGCTAGTTATGCTTGGCTTAAATAGACCTAAAATAATATGTTCGAGGTCGTAAACGTTTTGATCTAATTTCCTGCATACAAAGGTGATAATTGAAGCTCTGTATTATGACGATTTCCCCAAACCAGTCTTTTGCCATAAGATACGCATAATATGGTACGGGGAGTAAAAACACAATATATGATCAGATAAGTTCAATTTGAAGTTTGAAGTACAACAATAGTTTCTCTGTAAAGATGGTTTTAGCTACACTAATATGAAAGAGAAATAATAATGAAGTGAAATAAAACAATACAAGGGGTCACCCGAGAAACATTAAGAATAATCACATTTTGGCAATATGAAGACAACAAAGCAATGTCTTGAAAATATTAATCTCTATTGGCTTTTATCACAGCTGTTCCCTTTGATATGATTGTTTGAACCTGAAGCTGATTGTACATGACAAGTTCAATTTTATTGAATCAGAGTGGCTTTATTCAGTGATCCAGAATGATTCCTTTTAAGAACCGGTCCTCGATAATGTAAATGAACATTTGTTTTGAAAGTTTTTCAAACCGTTAATAAACATAAAGTTAAACATCATATTGAATATTGAATACCCCCTAAGCTATTTTACTTTCAGTCAATGACAGCTTACTGATTAGTTCCATGTTCGCAAAATAAACAACACTTCATATTATTGAGGAAATATCTGCTCTGATTCCAATCTAGCACAATGAATAGCCACGTGATTTGGAACATATTTGAGTAGTATCAATATAAATATAATTATTATACCATTTCTTTCAGCAAGCAGTGGGGGTTGTTCTGCAAGCTATTGCTATTGACAGGTATTTCAGAGGCAGATTTTGATTATGTGTGTAAATAGTGAGTGGTACCGTCTTGTTTGGCACGTCTTTATATCCGAAAAACAAAGAAATCTTGCCTTGTGTGCCTGCTCATGTCGTGATAACCTTACTCAATTCAAACTACATCCTGATAACCTTACTCCTTTCAAACTACATCCTGATAACCTTACTCCTTTCAAACTACATCCTGATAACCTTACTCCTTTCAAACTACATCCTGATAACCTTACTCCTTTCAAACTACATCCTGATAACCTTACTCCTTTCAAACTACATCCTGATAACCTTACTCCTTTCAAACTACATCCTGATAACCTTACTCCTTTCAAACTACATCCTGATAACCTTACTCCTTTCAAACTACATCCTGATAACCTTACTCCTTTCAAACTACATCCCGATAACCTTACTCCATTCAAACTACATCCTGATAACCTTACTCCTTTCAAACTACATCCTGATAACCTTACTCCTTTCAAACTACATCCTGATAACCTTACTCCATTCAAACTACATCCTGATAACCTTACTCCTTTCAAACTACATCCTGATAACCTTACTCCTTTCAAACAACATCCTGATAACCTTACTCCTTTCAAACTTCATCCTGATAACCTTACCTCCTTTCAAACAACATCCTGATAACCTTACTCCTTTCAAACTACATCCTGATTACCTTACTCCTTTCAAACTTCATCCTGATAACCTTACTCCTTTCAAACTACATCCTGATAACCTTACTCCTTTCAAACTTCATCCGCAAGTACTTTTCCATTAATGTTTAACTAGCATTGATTGGAGTGATAAATATACTTTACTCTGTTTCTATCAATTTGGTTGCATTTTTTCTACATGTCATTCATTGGTTCAATGAAATATTGAGCTGTTGTTAAGACCAACTAACGAGTTCCAAATCTCATTACAACTTCAGTAAAACCTCTTAAAGTTTATAAAACTAGCTAAGTTAATAAACACCCTTTCAAAAGTTGAATACGCTCCGTTAAACATTATTAAACAATAACAAATTCATTCAATATTCTTCCGTGGTAAAAAGGATATGATAAGGTATGATATTTTTATTCTCATAGAGGAAATCAATGTACTGGCTAAATGCCAACGTAAAAAATTAAGCTTAACTATAATTGATGATTTGTTGATTAACATGTAAATTAATCCTTTTCTAAAGACCATGATGGAAATTTCAGAGCATAATATTATCAACTCAATAAGAAGATTGAAACCATATCAACGAGACCTAGCAGAAATAATTACATTACATCAAACATTATCTATTTTTAATTTTCTCTAAATTAATGCTGTGCTTTGATTGAGGAAGTCACATTATCCAATTGTCAAGGTATATCAAGGTCGTTCAAATTCAGGCATCTTCTTAATCATTTTGTGAATGATGTATGTGTAATGCTTAACATTTATTAACTATTGATTACCATGGTCAAAGAACTTTTACATGTAGGAGTTTGTGTACTCATAATGTAATTTCAGTTTGAAATTAAAAGCACAATGTGTTTCCTATCAGAAAAGGTGGAAGCTAAGGAAAATTAGCAAAACAAAACTATTAGCACACTAAAAATACAAAACGAAATGAGGATCATCAAAGAAGTGTTAAGAAAGGTGCAAAACATCTGATAACGTCAGTTTGAAGACAAGATAACAATATATTTAAAACAGAAATCCCCAATGGCATTTATCACGACCATTTGACTTTACGTTTGCATTTAATATCCTTTTTGTAACTTGAAAAGAGATCAGTATGGCCTGTTTGTATTTTTGTAAATCAATTGTCTTTATTCGAAGATTGCCAATAATCATGCTTTTCAAGAATGAATCTTCGATAATTTAGTGACTATTTGGACATTAACTGAACCATTTGTTGAATAAGATATTTGAATGTTATGTGACAAATAACAAGAGGTTGAAGTTAACGCCAGTTAGCTGCTTCTCATCTAGTTAAAGAGATTTAAAATTGCTTCTATGTCAACTTGATTAAATCTTAAAAATTAAATTCTTATGATGTTATGTAAATAAGGTAATTTTTTTGTAGAAAATCAATTTTAATCTTAAGTAGGTCTTGCACAGCACTATTAATGAATACAACTTGTAGTTATTCGTTTGATGAATCGTAATTTTGTCACAACATGACAGAAAATTAAAACGTTTTTTGTTGCAAAAGGTACATCAAGTATGAACAACCTCTTTTGATAAATTAAGAAAACGACTAAAAACTCTCAAAAATGTTATACTTCACCATTCAAATTTGACGTTAAAATCATGGATTTTTTCATGTAAGAAAACATATTAACATGAACCTATACATCGTTAATAAAATGAGTATTGATTGTCATTTACTTATTGAAAAGGTAGTTACATAAATCTCCAATCAATTTGCATGGCTCATCGTTTTCTTTGTTTGTTCTGTACATTTCGTTACCAGACATTAGCAATACTTGAAAGAGGTAGCAACGTAATTCATAACAGTTTTTGAACATTGTTATTCTCTCTAAACAAATGTCCTTTTCATTAAGACAAATTAAAACAAGTTCTGAAAAATTACATCCACGTCATGTTGCAGATCCTTTCTTTCACTATCCAAAAGAAGATACAAAATATTAGAAGTAAAAAACGGAATAAGGAACCAACAGTGTTTTATTCTTAGTGTAATAAGTCATAGTCATATTGCCGTGATCACATAGGCATTGTTCATCAAATACCAAATAGGCAAACGGTAAGCAGTTTGTTTGAACGCGTTTTCAGGTGTCAATATAAATGAGAAAAGAAAACAATATTCCATAACACATTTTTTTCTTGTTATATTTCGGAAAATTTCCTGGAACTTTGAAAAGCTCTTTTACCATCACTCGTCGACAGATAACTAATTATTTCCGTGTTCATTGAAAATTCATCAACACTTCATATAATTGGGAACATTTCTATTTTTTTTCTTTTGCAATTAAATGATGTATTTTTGAGATAAATCACAAGTATACTAATTTTTTTATCAAAAAAATATGTTAGCTCCTCATCTTCTATGCATTGCCAAATTGTAAATTTGAAATAAGTTAAAATCATAGGTTCTACGTGCAATAAATTAGATCTAACCATACATAAAAGTTTTTGAATTTATATTAAGTGAATGTACATTGTCAATAGCAAATACATTTAAACATTTTGTGCTTTTAACTAAACCTGTACAAGAAGATCAAATGTGTCAGCTATTGGGTTAAAATATTGTAATCAAAGGTGATTTGAGAATAGATAAAATAGTTGACTGTGACCAGTGTAGACTTAGTTTCTATCGATTCTCCTGAACCACCACTAGATCAGAATATCAATGTCCTGGATAATGGCATGTCGAATATTATTGAGGGAATAAAGTTCACTATTTGCCAAGAAACATTATAAAACACAGACTCCTAGACTAGTGAGGATTATATACTGTAGCTTTGGTGGCTCTGAGGCCACTAACGGGTTCGGCTCAAAATGACATCAACAGTTTCGAATCTACGTTAGACCATGAAAATGAAAAAAAAACCAGTAGGTTTATCTCTTAATTAACCAGATAAGATTCTGGCGTTCAACCATGATGTCTTGCATTTAAAAAATTCTTTTTGGAAAGAAGTGGCCTTCCATTTATGAATTTATGAAAATTGATTCTTATTCATTTATTTATTTTGTTCCAAGCGGCTTCATTTTATTTGTAAACCAGTCCTTGTATGTTGAAGTTTTGTTTCATTGGGCAATCTGCTATCTGTTTTCTGTTATCAGTGTACTATCTATGTGCTTCCATTATCCAAACACGTTTTGACGCCTGCGCTTCCATTATAAAATAAACTGAGAACTGTTAATATTTCTTAAGCAAAACTTTTAGGCTACAACATCATCATTTAAGGCTACAATATCACTATTATTGCATGTCATTCGGTGAGATCTATAAGTGAAATTTGACATAGTCAGTTGTCAGTTTAAAAGGACAGTAGCACGTTTGTAGGCGGAATATAAGGTGATGTCAAGAATATGAAAATAAATGGTTCCAATTTAAAGACAATTTAAAAAAAACTAAATGATGCAGAAATAAATTAAATACATAATTTAAAGTTGAGCCATGCGATTCCTTTTTCTTACAAAAAAGTTTTTCACACATACATGATCGCCAATAGTCTTTATGTGAATCCTCATAATTTGTTCTCTCACAATGGATGATTTGTTTGTGTATTGAGACTTTTGACACTTTCAAAATGATACATTAATCATAAACGTACAATCAGTGAAAAATATATATATATAATTTTCAAAAACCTGCTACTTCCCCTTTAAAGCATTGAATTCCGTTCCGACACTGAACCATTATGTTTCATCTGATTATTCTTACTCAGTGGCCTTAAAGGGACATTTTGTTTAGTGGGTAAGACCCAGAGATTCCTTTTGCACCGGTAATACGTGGTGATAAAAAGTTCGTTATTCAGTTTGTAACCTTCATTATTAATTCAAACAGTACCTAGGAAAGAAGGTTTACTTATTTAAGTGTCATTTTCTTGTTAAATGTAATTGTCTGAATACAAAATATCGGAATAAACATGTTGAAATTTATAAATTCGCATGTCATTCTCTTTTCGCCCATTTCATATTTGATATGTTCCACTTGCTTACTACACTCAGAGGACATTGAATCTGTCTATCGATTTTCCTTTTAACTACTAAAGCCACTATTTATGCCTGTTTCTTCACGCTTTCACTTGTACTGATTGACATGGACAAGTTCAATTCTGTAAACTATGCCCATCATTCAACATTAAAAGAAGTTAACATCCTGTAAATCTCACTTTGTGTTTAATGAAATGTTAAGCTTACGATATATCCGAATGAAACCTTTTCAAACGAGTATTTTGGTTGACAAAAATTCTGAAGGAAACCTTTTAACTTTGAAATTAGCAAGTATCCGATTCATAATTTCAACACTAATTACATTATTTAACAGTTGATATGAGTATACATTCAATCTGTTAAAGGATTCTGAAAGATTTAAATTTATATGTATCTTCTTGGTGGTTCATTAGTTAGCATCAAATGACTTGAACTCGTCAATCTTTTCCATTTTAACTTCTAGAAAGTCCATCAAAGTGTTTGTAATCCTCGGGCCTTTGAAATAGACAGAGAGATATGAAGGTAGATTAAGGTAATTAAATCAATTTACCTGTTCATGCCAGACATTAAAACTGCCCGTCACAAAATACTTATAATTTAGAATCATCATTTTATTGTCTGTAAAGACGTACAAGAAGATGTAAAGACGTAAAAGAAGATGTAAAAGAACCCATTTAACATATTTTAACTACTGACTTTCCTGATAAACAAACCTAACATTGAAGATGTTTCATATTGATTGAAAACATTTTGTAGTTCTTTTTAAAAAACAACTTAATTAATAACACAAAATAATAACCTACCAGTCAAAATTACTGAATACATGTAACTGTTAACAGAGATTTAATATATCAGAATAGACAAAAATAGAGCCATTGGCTCTGTAGCTCATCAGGCTTCATTATCAATTATGCTGTAGAGTGTGGCCAATGTGATTCCCTCATTGTAGGGGCCACAGGGTCACCAATCATAAAGTTAAGTATATAGGCGACAAGTTTCAGTTTTTGTAGGCCTTATACTTCAGGAGGAGAAGATGAAAATAGATTTTAAGGATGGTCCTGTTGCCTTTATTAGGGGCAACAGGGTCACCAAATCTACAATTCAAATTCCTCACTTGTCAAGGAGTCTGTTCACAAAATTTCAGCTTTCTAGGCCTTATGCTTCTGTAGAAGAAGATGTAAATAGGTTTTTAGGGTTTGGTCCCTGTGGCCCTTATCAGGGGTCACAAGGCCACCAAAGCTACAATTTATAATCTTCACTAGCCAAGGAGTCTGTACACAAAGTTTCAGCTTCCTTGGACTTATTCTTCTGGAGAAGAAGATGAAAATATGTTTTTAGGGCGTGCCCCCTGTGGCCCTTATTAGGGGTCACAGGACCACCAAAACTACAATTTATAATACTCACTCGCCAAGGAGTCTGTACACAAAGTTTCATCTTCCTAGGCCTAATGCTTCTGGAGAAGAAGATGAAAATAGGTTTTAGGGGCTTGGCCCCTGTGGCCCTTATTAGGGGTCACAGGGCCACCAAAGCTACAATTTATAATACTCACTCGCCAAGGAGTCTGTACACAAAGTTTCATCTTCCTAGGCCTAATGCTTCTGGAGAAGAAGATGAAAATAGGTTTTAGGGGCTTGGCCCCTGTGGCCCTTATTAGGGGTCACAGGGCCACCAAAGCTACAATTTATAATACTCACTAGTCAAGGAGTCTGTACACAAAGTTTCAGCTTTTTAGGCCTTATGCTTCTGGAGAAGAAGATAAAATTAGGTTTTTAGGGCTTGGCCCCTGTGGCCCTTATTAGGGGTCACAGGACCACCAAAGCTACAATTTATAATCCTCACTAGTCAAGGAGTCTGTACACAAAGTTTCCAGGCCTTATGGTTCTGGAGGAGAAGTCGAAATTCCACAAAGTTTACGGACGGACGGACGGATGGACGGATGGACGGGCGGACGGACGCCGGACAACATGCCATGCCATAAGCCCATCGGGCCTTACAGGCCAGATGAGCTAAAAATGTAAATATAATCACATAAGTAGAACTGTGGCGTTTTACACAATAAAGCCCAATAATCGTGCTTATTCAATTGCAACTCAAATGCTTGAACAATAAAGACAATTCTTATGAATATAGTAAACTTTATTCTATTATGTCGATTTCACATAAGTTATACAAGGGAAATTTGAGAAAATATATATACATACCTTGTTGATACAACAGAGTGGTTGCATGTACACTATATAAGCCGAATACATTGTACAGTGTTACATGTTCTTTAGAAAATATGATATAAAGCGAACCCTGATCATACTGAACAATATATTGCAAGTAGGATTAACCAATAAAATAGAGAAATTAAAATGGTAAGTATTTTGAACTTGACACCATACTAGCAAAAATGTAAATAATTATTGTCAGACCCTCAAAGTTAACAAAAATAAAGGTCATGCAAGTTATACCACAGTTGTAGATTGTAGATAGCAAATGAAGAACAAGCGTTTGAATGCTCTCAAATCAACATTCGCTCCTTTAAGGAACAGAGGATGCGTGTCTGAAGTGATCTGATTGTGTCAATTGAAGAGCCAGAAATCAATCCCGTTTGAATCGAGATGACCATTATGGGACTTATCGTTAGTGCTTGCATTTTATGGTTGCATTTGAACTCAATCCATTAATTAAAGGTCTTAATGCACTACCAAAGCCATCTCTGACTTCAGAAATACCACTTTTGTGTTCAGTCAAATTGAAACGGTTCTCATCAAGAGAAACAACTGTGCCCTGACGATCAAGTGTGCAGGTTATGAAACTAAAGATGAAAAGCTTCCAGTAAACACACAATATAAATTTGTTAGGATAAATCAGTGAACTTCCTTAAGATGAATCACACAGGGTACTTTGAATCTTTCTGCAATAATCCGCACCACCGGTCATCTTGTGTATAGGTTCCAATAAACTTCCATCACTTCAGTTAAGTGTTGGTTAAAAGGATAGACTAAACTACAAAAACACTGTTTTGAGAAACAAAGTCTCTTATGAAAAAATGAAATCGATAAAATGTAAAGGTTATTCTTACATTCATGCTTTTGTAAATAGTTGATTATTAATAAGACCAAATATGTTTCTTTAAAAGCAAGTTAAGTTTACCAAACATTTTCCTTCTGCTCTAATACATCACAACTTAAGGAAGGTGATACGTGACATGAATAGTACACGGATGCTCAAGCCCTTTCACAGAGCTAGGAATCAATGATTTACTTCCTAAAATGACAAGCAAAGGAGAACCTGTTACTATGTGATAGAGACAGTCGATTACATTTTACACAACTTCTTATATCTTTATTTTGACACGCAGTCATTAAAGCAATGCACTTCCTCTGTAGCCTCTAGTTCGTCCCATTGACCTTCACTAATCATGGAATAGAGTTATTTGATATATACACGAACCATTGAATAAGCTCAGATCTCCAAATGCTAAGTGAAACACTGGTATCAATTCATGGCATCAATTCAGAATACTTAAAGAATGGTCACGTGTGTTTCTTCAAACTCAAATCTTTTGGTTCCATATCATTTCGGTTTGCCTCTACCTCGCTATAGAATTTGCTTCTTTGAGCTAAAGACATCATCCAGTTTGGAAACATTACAAAGAGACTCAAAACTTATATCTGTCAACGCTACTAGTATTTAAATCTGCCAATGATTGTAAAAAAATGTCTATAGTGTTTGATTTCACACTCAAGATATCTGCACAGTCCTTTCTTATTTCAGTGACAGCGCTTTGAGCGTGTATCTCCTTTTGACATGGAATCCAGCTCTATATAAAATAGCCATATTATGATATCATTACAAATACGTCTTCAAATTACTTTTTTGTAACCGAGGAGGTGGTTCCTGTAGTTACTAGACCTTTAAGCCACAAAAATAATGGAGACTAGAAAATATTTGCAAGTCCTGTCTGAAATTAACACTCCCAACATGGCACGACATTGCAATCTTAAACTTCAAAGAGGATTATCTGTTTGATGATTTGAAAATCATGATTGTTTGTAAATGCAACATTTTATATCAATATACATGTACGTTAGAAGGAAAGCAATCCTTTAATTTCATTGCACCATTATCAATTGCCTGACAAAACGTGACATTATTTGTAAGCTTTCGTTTTACCATTCATTAGATAATTACGTTTCAAAGGAAAACAGATGATTGTTTCAGAGAAGTACTATTATTTTCCACAAGTTGCATTTGAAGTACTACATTCAACAGCACAACAGCATTGTGAAAACTAACAATCATATCCGTTACATCAATCATAAATTGTTTGAATAATTGCAAGAAGTTCTATTTAATCAAATACATTCATGCAAGTATTTTTATGATATTGTAATAACTTTCCACATGTAATATCAGGGTTGTAGTAGATTTTCATTATGTTGCGACTATAACTAGAAATAAGGAATTTAGTAACAAATTATATTAAGATGTGTCTTAACTCCATTTCAATGTTAAGTGTTAAGGAAATTATAAGTAAATGGTTAAGTACTCAACAAGTTCACGTAATTACGACACCATTTATAAAGTTTACTCCTTACAATTAAAGAGACCCGATTTCAGTGTTTCTTGTTATTTCTCACAATCGTCAAAAATAAAATCATGTAAATTTTGCACATTCCCTTTTCTATGATACAAAACGAAACTACTATATCTAAATCCTTTGAGCCTATAATCAAAATGTAAAGCCTTGAAAAAGAAAAAGGTCACTAGTTTGTTGGTTTGTAATTATTTCGAATTTTGTAATCAGGTGCTCAATATATACATTTACTATGCAGATAGATAATGTCAATTCAAGTGCTTCAATTTGATATACAGGCTGACATATACAGGCTGTTCGATCTATAAGTTCTTTAGTTAATCGGAATGACTATACTGAACTGTACTTTGTTATGGTTAAACACGCGAGGTACATGAATATATATACAATTACACATCATACAATATGAAATATTTTTTTTACTTGTTGAATCTCATTGAGATCCATAATAAGGTTATAGATAGACTTCTTTCAATTCGTAAACAATTAAAGTATTTATTCTAGTACTGATCATAAAAAAGAACTGATACTGATGTTGTATACAATATTATGGGAAAACACATTTGTTTTATCAAAATGTTGTCAATATTTGTTAATTATTTGATAATGACCTCTACATATAAGGTTAGTAGTTTGATTTGGATGGTTTAGTTACTGAATATGATAAATCGATCATATTTGAAATTTCATTGATTTCATCATTTCTCAACACCTTGGGTAGTTCAAGTAAGGCAAGTTTGAATGCCTCAAAAAAACAATATCACGGCCTTGTAGTAACATAGGACAACTGTCTCCAGTCATCAGATTCTGTCTGTTTATCAGCAAGAAGGCAATCTTGTTGGCACAACACTGGGGCTCATCATTAGTTGTTGATTGTTCTATCGAAATCCAATGTTTTTATAAAAGCGTTATAGAATATGGAATGAAACAGCGTAGTGAATCCTGTTTTAGCCTAAGAATGAGTAACACTGTGACAAAAAATATTTCGATTTTAGAAACAAACTGTATATTTATTGAAAAAAAGGTCCATGAGCTGTATACTTAGCTTACAGGTTGTACTAAGATATGCTAATGAAGTGCAGACTATGATAAAATCCCTTCGTGCAAGGACAGAAATTTAGAAATTTATCTGCCCTACGCAAAAGGTATTGTCATTCTGGCAACCATTTGCTAATGTTCGTCGTCAAAATAATAAAAAGTTTTTTTTTCTTAAATATAGATTTTATTTCATTGGTAAGTATTTGCTGTCCCCCTGCCGCAGGTATAGCGGCAGCTGGTGACACACTATTGGGCAGCGTCCGTACGTACGAAATCGAATAACTAAAAAACTATTGACCAGATTATTTTCATTTTTTTCCCTCGCCGCACGTTTAGCGCTAAGCGGTGAATATAGTTTTGGACAGCTTACGTCCTTCTGTACGAATGAAATTGAATAACTCAAAAACTATTGACCGGATTCTTTATATTTTCTGTATATAGCTTCATCACCTCGAAAGTAAGATCCCTATACAGGTTCATGACCTTGACCTTCATGTCACGGTCATTACGAGACTTGACCCTTGTCAGCAGGATATCTCAAAAACCATTTACTGGATTCTCTTCATAACTTACACAATGCATCTTACTGGGAAGGCACCGGGGCCAGCCGATTCTGGTGACCATCACATTATTTTCAAGGTCACAGCAGAACTTTTGATTTATCATCAATTTACCTGCATGTTAAGCTTGTTAGTGTGATATCTCACTGTGTGAGTCATTCACTGGATTTTTTTATAAATCTATTTCAGGAAGACACCGGGCCAATTTGATTTTGGTGACTTTCACATTATTTTCAAGTCACAGTGAAGCCAACATGCATTTAAAGCTTATTATAAGGCTAACTATTGTCTATATTCTCTTTGTTTTGCACAAGGCTTCTTATTTGGAAGACCCAGGGACCAGTCGATTTGTTGTGATTGATTTGATTTCAACTATGCAATAGATTAAGGTTTGAATTCCTTAATGAATCAATAATTCACTTCCTTTCAGGATCACAGAAATGAAGTGTTTAAACAACCTGATGGAGTCTCTCAAACAGCCAGAAAGTGATCTTGTTGGGTCTGAGAAATCAACACTGTATTGGCATTTTGGTGCTTTTTGTGATTTTGTACAATGTTTCACTTTGTTAAAGCGAGCTGATCAATAATATGCAATCTCTTGGCAGCGAGATTTATTGTTCTCGAAGTACCAATTTCATGTCCAATCAAATCAAAAAGCTTTGATAGAGGAGAAACATTTGTGCCTTGTGTGTGGTCATAAAACGATGGATGAAAAGCTTCCATTACGAACACAGGATATGAATTGCTGAGAATATATGCCACTGGTACACACAATCTGAAATCATGATGTCATACAATGTTTCTATTATCAAACATCTGTCATGAAAAACGGAAAAAAAACTTGGATTTGAAAGAATGTCATTTAATGTCATGTAATGCACTAATGTACTGATATTCACTTGATTTGTTGCTGTACTTAGTGTATATGCGCTAAGAAAATGTCCTCTTCAGTAGACAATTCAAACAATTGCAAGAGTGTGACCAATCAAGCACCGCATGAAGATAATACATGAGTAAATGAGATTTACTGATAAAAACAAATAATATTCCAGATGGCAAAAATCTAAATTACTATATAGGTTACCGTGTGTCAATGAATCAATGTTCATTCCAAAGTTGAAATATTATAACATAAATAATAACAATTACGTATTTTTATGATAGGATTGAATTATTTGTGTCAATTTATTCTTTTACTAACATAAAGGGAAATATAAAACAAGATAATCTGTATAGCTTACACATAAATAATACATATAAGTATATATATAGTGTATGACAGAGTGTGTGTTACCCTCTTCACATTTGACTTGTAAAGATTTGTTAACAGATTGATAAAGAACATGTTAAATACTGATACAGCTGAGGACCAAAAAACCTCTACGCCATCCACGTATGTCATATTACACAGAGTGAAATATGACAGTCTCGATTTGACAAAAAAGGTTAGAAAGAAAACTACCCTTAATAAACTTGCCCTTTACCTGGCTTTAACAGATTGCTTACATTGTTTGTCAATGACACAAAGTGAAGCATTACTAGGCATATGAAGAAACTAATTTGTGCAATCACATTAAAGTTTACCAATATGTGAAAAAGAGACTTGCCTTATACAACGTTTTATGAACATGATTTGTACACACTCAGGGTCATTTTATGTTTATCTGGAGAAGTTACATATAGTTCTACAAATGAGGAATTGTCATACGTGCCATACGTGTGCCATACAGTGGTGGCACGTGGTCCTGTGCAAAGCTCAGTTGACCGCTATCAGTGTAGTTCAGCAACATCTGGCGTGGCTCGCCGGATGGGTGGGTTACCCGATTCATTGCTGAATGAACTGAGAATTTGAAGGGTTATTCCCTGCCCCACACTGAGACACGAGTTGAATAACTTGTGGTGTCGCATTGGGCAAGAGACTTTATTCAAAATGTGCCTCTGTTCACCCAGCAGGAAATGGGTACCTGGTGAAAGTTGTGTTGGAGGTGACCCATCAAGCGCTTAATCGGCAGCTTGGGTTAGACCAGGGTAATAATTCAGGGAGCGCCTTGAGCATGCATTCGGTGTGGATATGTGCGCTATATAAATACCCTAATTATTATTATTTATTATTATACAATTGGTTGAACAAAGATAAATCAGCTTTATTTTAAGTTGTTAATGTAAGTACTTATAGTGGACATGAGTGCTGACTGGAGGCTTTTTAAATACGCATTCATATTTTATCGTTCAAAGAAGTGATTATTGTAGATTGGTTGTAGATATAAATTTAAAGTATATTAAGGGAATGCGTTGAGAAAGTAAGGTTCAAAGAAATAATTTGAAAAATCTACTCGTGGCTAAATTTATTAATTTTGTCGAGTTACAGCTGATGAAATTTGCTTTGCAACAAGAACACCCAACGTTTGATTATCCTTCTTTTAGTGTAGCTTTTGTAAAACCGTTTTGAAAATTTCATAAGAATATGAAGAGTTTTTGCCCCCAGTTCGCTTGATGATGCCAATGAGCTTTGAAGTCAATATTTGTATTTCCTAGAAAAATAAAATAACAGTGTTAACACAAATTGTATCTTCTTTCTCCAATTGAAACAATACAAAAGTTGTGGTGGTTGTTATCTTTGACAACAGAATTTAAAGGGGCTTTCAAAATAGAAACAGATAATTAGTGCTGCACATTGTGACTTATTGTATTTCTATTTTAAAGCAAAGTCAAATGATTTTGTAAACTAGTACTCATTAAGGACATTACAAAATAATGCATATACATTTAGGTTGTAGATTCCTTGGAAAAATATCTTAAACTTTATCTAGAATTAAGTAAATAAAAATGTTTAAATTTAGCGATGCCAATTGTTTAGTTAACTGATCAATTAAGATGAAACACTAAGATAGAGTTATTATACTTGTAATTGCTATCATATTAAAAATCGTGTATCAATATATCACACCTACGAAACTGATTTTGAAACTTTTTGAGATCCCTTTTTGAAAGCAATTTTCGAGGCAATTTTGACAATAAAAATAAATCAATAAACTAAAACCATTTCATTTGATATCAAAATTTCATCAAAGATTCAGGAAATGTTAAGCTTTTCTAAATCATGTAATGAACAAGGCTTTTAAAGATAAGACACTCTTGTAATCATTATTATTGCCGCACCATAGAGCATATGTAATTTGTGATTATGAGAAAGTATAGACTTAAGATGTCAGCGATCTGACTTAACGTGCCATCCCTTTTTTTGGGGTGTCCAAGAGGTTATTTTCAAGGTTTTGAACAGAATTTGAGAAACAAAATTTCGCCAAGCAACTTTTGGATTTAATATAAGTGAATAATCAATTTGTAGATTGGCGATTAGCATTTATAAAGATATGTTTTATCTTTAAATTTCGATCAGAAATACCTTGAAATTATAAAAATTTCCTTCCAGGTTTACTAAGATTATTATTTTTCTTTGACCGGAGTTCATTTCTATAAAAATTGGTAATTAACATATACATGTTTGTATATTATGTAAGTAAAATATTTTTCCGTAAAAGATGTTTTTTATTTTCCAAATTAAAAGACCCATAATTAGTATTATACTGTATAAGATGAAAACCTTGATTAGAATTAACCATACCATCAAGTTAAGTGAGAATATACATAAAACTTTATATCATAATTAAAGCCTTAAAGAGTTATTCTCAGCTGTTATATCATGCAGCTTATGATACCACTTCTTCAGATTAACCTTCTCAAATGCGCCACTACGCAACTCTAGAGATGGATACTAGGTGCTATATAAATGAATTATTATTATTATTATTGACATTGTACAAAATGGCTCGAAGCAATGTCTCGTTCGTTTTAAAAAGAGTTGCTATTGTATTATCACTTTGAGGGTGGTAAATTAGTTGCTTAGTAGTTTTTGAGTTTTACATGTTTTTTTGCTGTGTGTATCCAGCTGGTTAATTAGTGTCTTGTATCTTGAACGCCTGACAGTTTGTTTATTACTCGTACGGTTCTACATCAACAGTTATTGATTAATGATGTTTAAAGATATGCTAAAGATAATACAGTTCGTTAATAAAATAAAAACTAATGAGGCACATTCCAATTTACATTTTGTCAAAGTGTTAACAGTAGAATATTACTTTGACACCTTTCATTTGAGTTTTATTTAAACTGATATTAATGAACTGCCGTGAATGTCGTGAATCATTGTCTTTTTCAAGATCAAATGATATGACAGCACACTATATTTAAAAAAATGTGAATATTATATGTCGATTTTTTTTTCAACTTATGTGAGTTTCCATTTTAATCTGAAAAAATTTGACCAGGGCCTGAACCTGTGAGCTTTCAGAGAAATATCCTATAGCATTCCTTAATATAATTGTTACATCTGTATTCTTGCAAGCTCTCAGCATTTGATTCATTGACAATTAGCAATCAATTGTCATTTAAACAGATTTTTATTCAGTCAAAGTTTTATAAAAAAAACTACATATCTTTAAAACTGAATAAGAACACTAAGATAATGTTAAATTTTAACAATTACAATTAATACTTGAATTTTTAGTTAGAAAAACATTGTCAGTTTAGGACCATTTCTTCGTTTAAATTTTAATTGAATTGTACCAATTATTCGGTTGCATTTCTTCTAAGCTGTCAACAATGAGACCACAGCTGCCGCCAATTTAGTTAAACAAATTTCAAATTGTTTTTGTTACAACTTAATTACATCTCCATGACACTAATGTTTGTTGTAATGACGTTGTGTAATTAAAGTTACGTTCAGAAGAAATTTGGATAAGTATGTAATGTTCTTTTTATGGGCATAACTTGCATTTTTTTAGCTTGATCAGTTATACAAAACAAACTTTCCAGTGTGTTTTAAAAGTCTTAAGATGTGTGTTGTACACACTTTTCTTCACAAAGTTCACATATTGTTGCGATTTCATGTAACTTTTAAAAAAATATCCAAATAATCTTAAGTTGCTGTGATCACATAACACGTAAGCCTTGTTTCAAATTGCCCAAAACATTCATAATAATATAACAATAAGGGTACTTATATAGCACACAACTCCACAAACAAGGTCCATGCTCAATGCGCTGAACATACAATAAAAAATAACATATAACATATATTCATGTTTGTTTTTATAGATCATCAGATCGATCATCGTGCATGTACAAAGACACAGTACTCCATCACACGTTTTTCTTTCGTGTGATATTTTCAGCATTTACAGGAAATTTGATATCCCCCTTAATTTCTTTAACCCTCATTCGCTGACAGCTGACTGATTAGTTCCGTGTTAACGTCCAATCTATCAACACTTACTATGATTGAAATCATTTGTTTGCAATGATATGATATTTATGGATAAGATAAATCACCAAAATACTGGAATTGTAACATGAGGTTCCCTTTGCACCTATTCCACCTGACGCACTAGTTATTACATCAATTTTCGTTTTGCAATAAACTCAATTCAAGCAATAAAATGGTTAATTGATGTTTTTGAATGAATATATACTTGTTGATATATAAACAACATCATTAACCAAACATAATGTATTTGTTGATGTGGCCGACATTAACGTGATGTACAGGTCAATTCAATGAGTTATAATATAAGGGATTACGGGTCAACTGTGAAATACGAATTCTCAAGTCAGTTGACGTGTGTAGGATAGAAAGTAGCTTTATCATATCTGCACGACCCTTTCTCACATTATGATGCTCTGAAGGACAATCAAATAAAGGGAACTGCAGACTGCATCAGTGCAGTTTCAATTTAATCACAGGCGCTTTCTTCAATTGCGCCACTCAGGAATATCATGGTGGTAAACCATTTTCATTGCTAAACGAATAGCAAACTTAAAAACAACGTTTGATCTTATGCTTGTCGTTGCAACATGATGTTCCTCCTTTCTTAAGTGCACTGTTTGCTTTGAAACGTTTTCCACATGTTCAATGCTTTTAAACAAAGGAAACAACAAAACGTTCACGTTTGTTAGAAAAACCACTTTAATTCCCATAATGTCTTTGACAAACATCTAGCAATTGAAATATCAATTTTGCGTCCCATTTTTTTAGAGTGTGTTACATTTCATTCGAATAAGATATCATTTCATTCTTTTGTAATGGTGCTTGCTTCAAGATTCAAACACAGTAAAACAATTGACTATCAGGACATTACATATTTGTTTTATAATTTCAAAACTAAAACACAGGATAAACTTCTTGAATTGAACTTTATTTCGTTAACTTAGACAGTGACCTGCCTGTTTTCTTTGTTTAAGAAAAGATATACTTGTACTACATCTGTCAGCAAACGGCGCATGTGTTCTTTAACAACCTGATTCTATTTCCGGATATTTCATCACTGTCAGGTGGCATGTTCTAGAATTTAGGTGTTTTCGAAAAAATGATGTAGTTGGTTAATTTGGTTTTTTTTGCGGACAAGTTTCATGTTTCATCCTATGGATAATAAATAGAGTGTCTATGGATGCAAATTTTACCACACGAGTGCCTAAATATTATTATTACCCTTATTACATTTGAAAGTGAACACAAGTTAGATACAATGATGACATAACACACTCACAACACAAGAGATACATCAATAAAAACTCATTTAAGAGGCGGATGCTTGTTGGTATAAATGAGTTTTGAACTCTTTGAGTTTACAAACGGGGCAATAGGCAACGACGTCCTGAATTAAAAGTGACGTGTGTCAGATACAAATTAACAACACGAACATTAAGTGATGGCAAGTCCGAAAACAGTAACCCCAGATATCTTACGTGCCATTAAAACTGTTCTTTGAAGACAAAAATGTTTTATGCTAAGAGAACCATACAAACGAAAAGGTTGTCAGTGTCAGTTGGAGTAAGGTTACATTGGCCCTATAAATATCAACATCATACGAATAACCTTGTGAAAAGAAAATATTCACTGATTTTAATTTATCTTCTCTCTGATTGAATCGGCGTTCTGAGATATATTGAACGTCAATGAAACTAATTAACAGCACATGCCCTTTTCATCACCCTTTGAGCTGCATTGAGTGGCATGGTCAATCCCTAAAAGTCCATTTATACCAATCACAATGAGGAGACATGTATTTCTTCAAATGTCCGTTTTGTGGTGAATTAAATGTACAGTTGCAGATATAAGCCATTGAGAATTTCATCAAATGCTCAGGTTGAATGTAAAGTTAAAACAAGCTTTTGAAATTTTGAATAGCTGAAACCCTGCAAAAAAAACTAAGGACCTCAGAGCTGATATTGATCAAATATGCAATGAAATTGTTTTTAAAGATAAAATGATATAAAAGAAGAGTCTTAAAGAAGGCTATTTATCTGAGAAATGAGTTATCTACGATATGTACTTCAACTTTGAATCATGACAATATCAAGGACTGTGAACATATCACTGTTAAATTGTTGGAACTACGTTCCATTTGAAAGAAGAGATTGCTTCTTCTATGAAGTACATTAAATCATAACGCATTTGTATATAGATACGTATATGTATGATATTTTGCGAGCGACACTACATTGTGTATTGAATGATACAGGTATTATATGATGCACTTAACGATGGATCATGTGTTAAACAGATGTAAATTTTGCTGATAAAAGTTTATGTCCATTTTAGGAACCAATGCAACTCTTAGAAGACTTAAGATTCATGTTTGAAGTATCTACACTATGTTATCATCGACTCTTTTTGACCAGGCAGTGAAGTAGGTTCTTTTAAAATAGGGAGACGTTTGTGTCGAATAACGACCCATATCCCGTAAGGGATTTAAACTTGTCCTTGCAAAAAGATAAAAAGCACAAGCAAAAGGCTCATTTGAAATCTTTCCTGGCAATTATTTTAAAATGATCATTTCAGGATAACAAAACTTGCTTGTTTGTTTAAAGATAGGGCTTTGTGTTATTTGGTTTGTCCTTTACATTTAATGGAAAACAAACGCCTACATGTGTTCTTGACAAGGCAACCTTGGAATATCCGCCTTTCATTTCAATTAGTTTATTTTGTATAAGGTTGCATTGGGCTAAGGATTGAAGGGCCGTTTATAAAAGGACCACATGGTCATCAAAACTTTAAATTATAATCCTCAAAAATGAAGAAGTCGTTACACAAGGTGTCACCATTCAAGACTTTTATGCAATAATCCATTACAATAACATTTATAATAAACATGAATTCGGCAACAGCCAACAGATCATACATATACATGGTGTGATTGATCTAATTGATTGTATACCATTCTGTCAATTCGTCATCGCCTTATTTTTCCTATCTCAAAAATCATGAGGACATCTTGGCTCTTTGCAGATACTAATTGTATGTATATATGTGATATGTATGCGTTTGTATTTACTTTGGTGCACTTATGGCATTGTCATGTTGACATATCTTAGTAATTGACAAATAAACATAACTCACTGAACGACTTTTTGATAAAATACTATCCTTAGTTTAGACCAGCAAATCAATGTCTCACTTCCTATCAGGAACAGAGGACGAGAGGCTGGTGCAATGAAATAGTGACAATCAAGCAGTTAGGATTTCATCTTTAAGTGTTCAGGGATAAGAAATGAACTGCTTTGTGGTTTCTGTTGAATCACTGAATACACAGCATGAAGGAGTGCTTTTGGAGATCTTGAGTAGTATATTCATCTGACTCGGAATAGAAACAAATCTTCGACACATCACAATTAACAAAACTAAATTCAATGAACTTGATTAATGATTGTGTAAATCTATACAGAACAACCTGTACTTTCTAAAGTTGTGTTTGCCCTACAAATCTCTGTCTGTTGAATCTGTTGCACTGCTGAAATCCAATGAGCTTGGGTGACAATGACAAAACCTGTTGCTTTGTTTTTCTTGGAACACATATTTGACCTACCAACAACCTGATTGTGTCTGTTGACAAGCGAAATGGTAATTCTCTTCTGGAACTGAAGCTTGTTGACCCAAGGTTATCTTGGGCCGAATATTTCGATGCCTTGACTTTGTATCAAACTATATGCTATCAAATATGGGACTTCAGGTAGTGAATGGAAGCACACTGTTTGTTACACACCTCTGTCTCCTTGCAATGGTTTGTTTATTTCAAAGTGTAGGTCAAATAGCAAAAACTCTACACTTTTGAAAACCCATATCTGATTTCTTATTCAGATGAAGTTCTGTTTGTGGAGTCAATGTATATGGCAATATTGTCTTGACAAGACATATTATCTTTGAATTTAAAAACACATCTTGCTGTTCCTTTAGTGCAACAATTCAAAGAGCATGAACCATGTCCGAATCGTATGATTTTGTGATCAAATAATTCATAATGTTTCACTACAGTTCATATTCATGTAAGCGGCTTTCAAGAAAAAATAAGAATCAAACTGTTACAATTTCCCTTGTGTCTGAAGCACTACAATACCTGCATGACATTAATCAATGCCCTTTAGTCCATACATTTCTGGTTCAAAATTGTATTTTATGTTCCCTACATTGTGTTTTGGTATTCTTATCTCAAGTAAATGAATATCAAAACCTACAAACAAGTGTTTTTAAGGTAAATGCATCAGCTGGTAAAGTACATGATCTTATACAAGAAACATATTTCCTTTTTCTTTAATTTTCAGCATGCAATATTTTGAAGTTGGAAAGTGAAGTGTCTCAAACAACCTAAAGGAGTCAGTTGAAAGGACAGTAGGCAATCTTGCCTGGAACTCATCTTTCGTATGCTACATTGCTGCTTTTTTTTAACTCATTCAATGTTTCACTTTGTTAAAGTGAACTGATCAAGAGTTTGTATTCGCCAGGCGCCGAGATCTATGACTTTTGGAGTACCAATTTCATGTTTAATCAAATCAAAAAGCTGTGATAGAGAAGAAACCAATGCGTCATAAAGATTAAGTGTGATGGTCATCAACAGAAATAAGGATCTTTCATTAGGTACACAGGATATGAACTGCTGAAAAGAAAGTTAATACCAATCAGCATTTATCCTTATGCAAAGTCCACATTATAAAGAATAAGGGACAACAGATCAATAAATTGACGATAAAACTTATTCTTAAATCTAGTTGTATGAATCAATAAAAAAATACTTGATTAACAATACAAACTTGAAACTACAATCTTTCACAATTTCTGTCAACGTAACTGTCAAGGGATATTCCTTTAGAGAGGTGAACTGTTTACAACAACATATCTCGAGCATCCTATCGAGATATTGTTTTGTGTGGAATTCGACTTCAAGGGAGTATTACAGTTTTTAAATAAATTTTATTCGTAAATGACTAAGACAACCCAGCTAAAACAAGTTTTTTAACAGACCTCAATTTGGAACAGTAAATTAAAGAAAATCAACAACAAATTAAATATCCACCGCATGGCTGTGTTCTTTCCCCTTTTTTATTTATTTAATATACAAATTACTGCATTAATAGTTGCAACTTTCATTTTGGATTGTCGTTCTGAAAATGTGACGTTTAAAAAGTATTAAACCTAAATCTAAATCTAAATAGCTAAAATGATACTTGCGCATCATGCCTGTGGTGCATGAAATTAACATGATTAAATTTCTGTCAAATAACAAGAATTACCTTGATCTACGCAGAAGGCGAAGTGGATCAGACCACTGCATATTACCACTTTTTATCCCAAGGGAAATCAAACGCAACATTGATCATCGAATGTAAGATAATAACATCCATATTAAACATGTGTATTTTATTTGATGACAGTTTTTAAGTTAGTTATTAGATGTTTTCATGATATCGATATTGATAACCAATTACACTGTATTTCTGCATTTATGATTCTTAATTTCATAATCATGTTTATCTTGATTGAACATATAGATTCGTGTGGATGAGATGAGTCTTATTGATTATTGAATAATAAAACGACTTTTGATTGCTTAAAAATGTTATTAACATATGCATATGGACAAAAGCCAAGACGAAATATTATTTTGGTTAATGTCAATAATGTATATTTGATTTGTATTTGTGATTTTTGTTGCTATGATCAAATCTATTCATTGCTGTTATCTTTAGTGGGTTCAATGGTTGCAAGAAGAGCATTTTCAATCATGTGCTATGCTTTGATGATCAATTTATTTTCACTTTTCATCCTCAAAGTGCCTCAAATTATTTATTAATAATGTGTTCACTTAAGGATGGTTAGAAGCCGAAACATTAATGTGATAGGAAAGTGAGAGAAATATGTTTAATTAGAATTGTTCAATTGAATGAATCAAAATAATAATCATTCATTTTAATTTTTCACAAGGAAATGTATGTTTCCATAGAGGTATTTTAACAATAACAAAAAATAAGAATGGTTTGTAGATTGATGTTAACAGGAGTATGTGTTTGATGCCATTTGAAAAAATAAAATACGTAAAATGCTTGATAAGAAATCCCAGAAGTCTACAAATTAGAAAACACTAAAAATCAAAGTCTTTCTGATTCCTGACACTGACGAACAGTGATGTTTGCGAAAAAAAAGTACATTTTCACAGTCAATATCCTTTACAACAGGGGTTATAATGAGGGTCACAGACATTGAATTATAATTGTTTAGACAAAATTAAGCAAAACTGCCATACATGGATTATTGACTTTCAACTATCATACTTTATACTAGAATGAATACTCTGAAATTATCATCATTGCATGGTCTTAAGATCTGGAAAAATAAGGAATACAGGATTATGTATATTCAGGCATTTTCCAAGGAATCTTGGTTTTACTGTGATTAGTGTGTTATATTTTTTTTAACATTAAAATTTAAAACCTCATATATGCTCATTTGTAAACAATTTCGGTTGATAAAAGCGAATTAAGTTCATCACTGTATTTCTAATGGTAACTGTCCCAATTGCAATAATTTACAGGAAGTGCTGCGTGACTCGAATCGGACAGAGTGATTCTAGAAGGGGAAAAATGGAAAAATCAATGTTTTAATTCCGCTAAGGATCAGAAGATGAGAGACAGTATTGTATCATAATAGTGACAGTCAAACGGTTAAGAGACCTTCTTGAATATTTAAAAGGTATCATTGTACCAATTCAATGCTCTGATTTATGATCTACAAGAGCTTTCGTAAAGCTGAAATACGAATTCCCTTGGTTATTAAAGTATGTTCGTTATTCAAACAATATATTGATCTAATAATAAATAGATGCAATTTCTCATTGAATTAATTCTCTAAAACTCATTCTCGGTAGTTTGTTTCTAATTAATCATTTTGTATGTTTGTAATTCTAACTAGATGTATTTCTGTGGCATGTTAAAGACCACGCCCTGAACACTTATTTTCATATTCTTTTCCAGAACCATAAGGCATAGAAAGCTGTAACTTTTTGTACAGACTCCTTGGCTAGTGAGGCCTATAAATTGTATCTTTAATCGCCCTGTGGTCCCTAATAAGGGCCACAGCGGCCACGCTCTTAACACCTATTTCCATCGTCTTCTTCAGAAACCATAAAACCTAGAAAGCTGAAACTTTGTGTGTAGACTTCATGTTCAATCAAATCAAAATGCTGTGATGTAGGATAAACCAATCTGACATGAAGATTAAGTGTGATGGTCATGAAACGAAGAATAAGGATTTTAATTAGGTGCGCAGGATACGAACTGCTGAGATGGAAGTTAATACCAATCAGGATTTATCCTTAGGCAACGTCCACGTTTTAAAGGAAAACGTTGTCATGCTTATTAGGGACAACAGATAAAAGAAATTGTCCATAACACTTATTCTTAAATCTTAGTAGCATGAACACAAATACTGGAGTCAAAATAAACCTTGGAAGCTTCAATCTTTCACAATGTACTCCTGTCAACTTAAATGTCAAGCAATATTCATGAAGAAAGGTAGCTGTTGAAAACAACATATCTTTAAAGATTTCCTATCGAGATACTTTTTGTCTGTGACAAACCAACTACACGGGGCTATTATAGTTTATAAAGAAATGAATTCCTTCTGAATATAAGACACCGCAGTTAAAACGTTGTTTTCTTAACTGACCTCAATTTGTAACAGTAAATCAACAACATCAACTCTCCCCCCCCCCCCCCCCCCCCCCCCCCCGTTTTATATATTTTATATACACACGGCTGCGTCAATAGCTGTAATTGGCATTTTGGGTTGTTTTTCTGAAAATATGGAGTTTGAAAAGTATAAATATCTAAAATGATACTTGCGCATCATGCCTTTGGTGCATGGAATTAACTTGATTAAATTTCTGTCAAATAACAAGAATTAACTTGATCTACGCAGAAAGAGGAAGCATGATCAGAAGACTTCATATGATTAGTTTTTATCCCAAGGGAAATCAAACGCATGACTGATAAGCAAATGCATAACAATGACAGTCAATATAATACATTTGTATTTTATTTGAAGACAATGTTTTGGTTACTTATTAGATGTTTTCATGATGACAGGTATTGATAACCAATTACGCTGTATTTCTGCATTTATGATTATTAATTTTATAATCGTGGGTGTCATGTCAGTCTTTCTGATTATTGCATGATAATATGACCTTTGAATGCATAACGGGATTAATAAGACAATTTTAAGCAAGCACTGCAATAAATGAGGTTTCATAGACCTTCAGTTTTTTTAGAAAGTTTATACTAGGATGAAAACTCTGACATTCTCGTCACTGATTGGTCTTAAGATCTGGAATAATAAGGAATGTACGAGTATTGGATAACGTTCTGAGAACATACCGGTTGTACCTGTAACCTTTTTCACTACAATCTCTAATATTCAGATATATTCTGGTATTTTCCAAGGCATTTTTTTAACAATATAATGTCAACCTATAATATCCTTATATGCATACTAAAAGTGAATTAAGTTAATTGCTGTATTTCTAATGGTTACTGTCCCAATTTGTGATAACGTATGCGAAGTGCAGCGTGACTCGAATCGGACAGAGTCATTCAAGAATGGTAATAATGGGGAATCAATGTCTTAATTCCGCTCAGGATCAGAAGATGAGAGACAGTATTGTAACATTATAGTGACAGTCAAACTGTTAGGACAACTTCTTGACTATTCAAATGGTATACTGTTATCAAGTCAATGCTCTGATTTGTGATCTACAAAAGCTTCAGTAAAGCTTGAATACAAATTCTCTTGATTATTGAAGTATGTTCGTTATTCAAAACAATATAATGATCTAATGATCACTAGATGCAATTGCTCATTGAATTAATTTACTAGAATTTTTTTTGGAAACAGAAAACTCAAGGGAATAAAAGCTTTCCACTTCTGACCTCCTTTTGTAAAGACGATATTTGAATCTGTTGTTTTTCTTCTGAATCATAGGTTTCATTGTTTACTAGCATCAATTGAAAAGTAAATTACTTATTACTTACTAATATCTCATGTCTACAAAATAATTCAGATTTTGATGGTAATCGACGCGAAAACATGGAATAAAAATGTAATTTGATGATCAATTGGTAATAGATCAAAACTGTTTTGATTGCTGTAATATTGTCTTTTTTCTAGTATACTTTGTAAAGTTTTTTAAAATATATTTAGTTTTTGTAGGAGGTGCTTTCCAAATATGTGCATGTTTTTTGTGTGATAATGATTAAAGGATTGCCTGGTTTGTTTCATCAAATAGGAAAGATCACACTTCTAACAAACTGTTAACTGTCCTTCACTGGTGTAGTGTGTAATGCAATGCTAGTTAACACTCAACGAAATCTTTATTCTACAATAAATGTGCAAAATACTCGTTTCTGATGGGCTGCTTTGAAAAATTAGAGGGCGGATAATTTGGTTATCTTTTTACTTCGTCTAATGCGCAAGAATTCATTTGTTGCCTAGCAACAAGTAGTTCTGAAATATTGTTGTTGTGTCTAACACTTTCACAAAATATGCAATTATTGTATTGTATGTACATTATTTGGTCGAATATACAATTCATTCAAACTTTCAACAGGCTTAACGCCTGCAGTCTGTCAAAATCGCTAAAATACAAGACACTGACAACAATTCAGATTTTCCGTTCGCATGGTCAATCATTCTGTAGTGTTAGACCAAAACGGACTCCTCAAAGTTTAACCGGCCAAACTTTAATACGAATATGAATCGAAATGCGGCATTAACTTACCTTAAATTTATTTACAACACCACTATAATCATACCTATGTCAAGTTTGTGAATATATGCATACTTAACATAACACTAACCACTGTCATGAAATAATAAAATGACTACTGAATAGAGTGAGCTCCCTTTGCAACATTTGGATATTTGTCGGTAATCTCAAAAGCCTTCTATTCATAAAGTCATTCAAGATAACCAAATCCGTCAACACTGTTTGAATGTCGCTCCATGGAAATCGTGCAATGGCATCATGACACAGCACACCTCAGTCAATGCGAAAGAATATAGTTCAATTTTAAATCGCTATTATGGTAGAATGGAGATAAACATACTGTGTTTGGAAATCACGCTACGCGTTCGACTTTAAATTAAATTTAGAGCTATAATAATTCCATTATATGCCGCTGATTTCCAGACACAGTATGATTATCTCCTAGTTTTGTTATCTTTGAAACAAACATGGGATAGCAGCATTCATCACAATAGCATTCATGCATTAAAAGTTAAGATTCCTGTTTTGTGTTAAATATGATTGAGAAAAATGTTGACAACTGAATGGTGTACACAGGAATATAAGAATGCTTCTAATGCATCAGACAGTTTATTCGGGAATAATCAACTACGGTATTTGAAGAAATCTTTACCTGTGATGACATGTTTCACAATGTCCGAATTTGGAGAATGAGCAGTAGGAAAAAACAGAAGCATCATAACTTCCTGTGATTGCCAGATCGTCAATACCTGGATGCCATTCGACACTTCGAGGATGTTTTTGAAAGCACATGTCTACAATATGCTCCAAAATGATTTTTACTGGCAATCTTCAAGCTGAAATGTTAAAAAATAGAGCCATGGGCTCTGTAGCTCAACAGACTTTTGATGGAAAAAGGTTTTGACCCCTGTGACCCCATTTAGGGTCATTGGGTCACAAGATCTACAAGTTTGATCCCCATTGGCCAAGGAGTCTACACACAACTTTATAGCTCTCGAGACCATTTGGAACTGGAGAAGATGAAAATAGGTTTTGAAGGTTGTGACCCCTGTGACCCAATTTGCGGTCATGGGGTCACCAAACCTAAAATTTAGAATTCCCATTTGCCCAGGAGTCTACACACAACTTTTCAGCTCTCTAGACCTTTTGAAACTGGAGAAAAAGGAGTAAAATATGTTTTTAAGGTTTTGACCCCTTTGACCCCAATTGGGGTCAAGGGGTAACCAAACCTAAAATTTAGAATCCTCATTGGCCAAGGAGTCTACACACAACTTTTTAGCTCTCTAGACCTTTTGGAACTGGAAAAGATTGAGTAAAATAGGTTTTTAAGGTTGTGACCCCTGTGACCCCATTTGGGGTCAAGGGGTCACCAAACCTAAAATTTAGAATTCCCATTTGCCCAGGAGTCTACACACAACTTAGACCTTTTGAAACTGGAGAAAAAGGAGTAAAATATGTTTTAAGGTTTTGACCCCTTTGACCCCATTTGGGGTCAAGGGGTAACCAAACCTAAAATTTAGAATCCTCATTGGCCAAGGAGTCTACATACAACTTTTTAGCTCTCTCGACCTTTTGGATCTGGAGAAGAAGATGAAAATAGGTTTTTAAGGTTTTGACCCCTGTGACCCCATTTGGGGTCATGAGGTCATGAAATCTACAACTTAGAATCCCCAATTGCCAAGGAGTCTCCACATCAAATTTGAGCTCTCTAGAGTCATTGGTTCTGGAGAAGAAGTCGAAAATGTGAAAAGTTTACGGATGGACGGACGGATGGACGGACGGACGCCGGACGCCATGCCATGCCATAAGCCCATCGGGTCTTTCAGACCTGATGAGCTAAAAAGTACATGGTGATATAAATTTGAAATAAAATAAAATTAGTCAATACTCCTATTGTTTTAATTTTTCCTTATTTGTTCATATTTCTGGTTCTTTTTGCATGCTAATGAGCATGGATTTTTTGGCGTTTTTTTAGATTAAACATATAAAATGATCTTTAACATGATAATATAAGACGTAAAAGCGTTTACTTAATGAAATGATATTCTTAAAACATCGTTTACAGTCAAGCTTATTCCATTGCAGAAAATACCGATTCTTATTTAGTATTTGGTGGTAAAGTCTGTTTCTAATATTCATGAAAACAGGTGATAAATAGATAATAAAATTCAAAGAGTCCAATAAACACTGTTTTTTTAAATATAATTTCATGTTGATAACGTGAAAGTTCTTTTCAAATTCAGGACAACCATGCTGACCAAATCGTCGTACTTTGACAAGTTATTTCATAATGATAACTTGTTGGGAAGGTTTTTAAGACGTAGCAAAAACAGAAACCTAATAACTACAAATAATCATCAGAATATAAACTCTTGAATGTAACAGAACACTTTTAGGATGTTGGTAATGAGCAGATGACTCAACATAAGCCCGACTGTCTCACTATTAGACTTCCCATGTAGTCACTTTATTGATAATGTTATCAAAAACGAATCACGGAAACATGACAAGAGAAGTCGGAGACAGTTGTGTGGAGCAGGACACTTGGGCAAAATATCACAGATTGGGCAGCAAATTGAAGAAATATACACTTACTGAAAAGGATGTTAATCCAAAACAAAAGTCAATTCAGATTAGAGAATAAACTCCATTAGTATAGATGACTGTTTTAATTTTAGAAAGATAATATATCTAAGAAGTGTAAGAATAACTGTGTAGCCAATCTTTCATGCACCTATCAAACATAATTTTATACATAAACATTGTCAGTAAAATTGATAAACTCTATCAATCAACGCTGAAAAAAGACCAACTGACCATTGTCTATTCAATGCGGGTAATAAACCTTAATATATTTGGAATTGCCAAATAATAGCTCATTCATGTGTACTTCTCTGTAATTGGAGGTAAAATAATTGAAAACACATTTTGAGTTTCTGTATCGATTACTTCTACGTGAAGAAAGAGAGGACATATACAGTAGAATGTACTTCTATCTTCCTGATAATTGGAGTTGGTACCAGGTAAACACTCATTTTCACAATTGATATTGGTATAAGTTATTATTTGATCACACAACGTTGGAAATCGGGAATACAATTGGAAGGCGTAATCAACAAAACTCAATTTCCAATCTGTTGCTTTCTTGTTAATCAAGTGTATTAATTTACTGATTACCGAGAATGATTGCTTTTCAGGAACCGTTTGAATGCATAATCAATAAGGATCTTGCAATAGAGTACATGGCGAAAACCCAGAGACATGGTTTAAATCTATAAAGAAATAAATGAAAATTGAGTTGCAGTCACACAACATAAAATTATCAATGACGAACCTTACAAGCAGAATGGATTTTCTAAACAAATGTGCTGAAATGATTCAACAGTGCAGTATCCTAAGTATTAATATTGTCCTCAGTGATAGATAGGTTATACTTGAAGTAAATGTATTTACAAAGAAGGTATATGTTATTGGATTAAAGAAATTCATTTAAAAAGCATTTGGTTACTTATGATTATTCCATAAGAATATGCTTTTGTCTAAATACTTGACTTATTTATTGATATTAAATGAAACTACAACTAAAGTTCTGATCAAATTGATTGAAACACCCAAAATAACGTTTGCTGTTGTGACATTCTGCATTATATACAATAAACGTTGTGTTTCACAGTCTGATTTAAAATCAATCCAACCATGCTCAGGGAAATAAAGATGTTAAACTATTGATTCTATCGGGGTTCACAATTTAGGAAAATCTATGGGACGTCGTTCATCTCTACCCCTTTATCGATTGCGAAATATTTTCATCAAGCAGTTTTAACCAGTTTTTCTCATAGACCTGGCAGGGACTTTTAACTTAATGTTGTTACTAAAAGTTGGGTCAGTTTACTTGAAGTTTTCCACTGTACAACAACCTTTTATCAAAATGCATTTCTTAGTGTTGCTAATCTTGTTATTGGATACTAAAATAAAAAGATATTGTAAAATGAAAATATCTGAAAGTAGTGAAAACCTTTTCGACAAATTTCATTGGAGATAAATTTATGATTTAAAAAAAGTTTATTCAAAAACATTATCATTTTCCAATGTTACCTTAGGCTGCTAAATTTATGTCAAGGTGTATATATTTAAACCTACATGATCTTCACACATACAAAACTTCAATTAGTTCATTCTCCTATAAGTACCATACTTAAAGCGGCCTTGAAGACTAAATTCCCTTCGAGTTGAAAAGCATAATAAGATGTTAAAAAACACAATTACTTGCATGATAATCTCTTTACATTGGACTTCAGTGCAAACACAATTTATAACAAAAACTTATTTTGTAAGCAAAATCCTTTTATTTCAAAATGTAACAGTCCCTTACATAATAAAACAGATTAACACGACTATAGATTCAATCATCTCATAGCAAAATCCTCTATCATTAATGTAGCATGAGATCTATTCTAATATGGATTGAACAAGATTTTAAACAGATAACAGATTGCACAGTCAAATCTTTTGCACTTGGTAGCATGGTAGCTTGAGTGCAACATACACCATAAGAAAGAACCGAGTATATATAACCTACAAATTTTCATTCTTGAAATCCTTCTACCCTTTGGAGAGAAGATACCTTTTGTGAGCTATATGGATTTTAGATTCGCACCTTTCAATTTACGAGCTTGTTGAAGCAGGAAACTTACAATGTTACCATGACATCTAGAAATCGATAACCATGATCCCCTGCACATATTGTGATATCAGTTTCGTTTCAAATTTAATTAGTTGGACACCTCTCGCCATTTAACAAACTAAACATATTTCCCATTAATCCTGATTATATTGAAATAGCATGAAGTGCAATACAGTACAACACGGATATAGCGAACAATCGGACATAGCGAACACATTTTCAAGTCCCATCCCTATACAATATCATTAAAATTATATGCGTATAGCGAACACCGGATATACATGTAGTGAACTAAATTCTATGGTCCCTTGGAGTTTTGTTATATCCGTGTTCTACATATTTGAAATATATTACTTTGTTTCTATCATTTAGGCAGAGGAGCTGATATTTCCTAAAAAAATCATTTTTTGATTTAATAAAATGTTAAGCTGCCAAATGATGATTGCAAAATCTGATTATCAACTAAAATGAAATTTTATCGATTACACATTTAAAACGTGCGCATGCTCCCGTAATCATTTATTGAAAAGAAGAAATCAATTTCAGCAATCAGTGCGGGTGTTCTTTAACAAATGGTCAGGTATTTCAGCACCGTCAGAGGCAGGTTTTTATTTTAGAAATGAGTGGTAAGTTTTTCGGGGTCACATATGCCAAACTCTATAAATGGTGTCATTTCTTTGAGATAAATCGACTTTTGTAGGAAAGTTTCATTTTACACCCATTCGACGTTGTATTAGTAACATTTTAGTCGTGATATGCCATCTAAAGCAAATCAATATGTGCTTTATATCTTCGAGTGGCTCTTTAATTATTTGAAAGACAATGAAGTGTAACGATCACTTGGTACCTCGTGTGTCCCTGCTCATGTCGTGATAACTTTACTCCTTTAAAATTTCATTAGTTGGACATTTCACGCCATGTAACAGATCCGAAAGAAATATTCCATTAATGTTGTCATGTCTAACTAGTATTGATTGGAATGTTTAAAATACTTTACTCTGTTTCTATCATTTTGGTCGAGGAGAGGTGTATTTCCTCTATATGGCATTCATGGGTTAAATGAAATGTTAAGCTGTTGATAAGACCAAATAACGGGTTCCAAATCTTATTATCAACTTAAGTGAAACCTTTTAGGTTGAAGTAATTGAAGGGTCCGTGTGACGAGGTGTCAAAAAGGACTGTTAACTGCAACCTAGCTCTTGAAAAAGACTCAATTTGGAATATTCTGAAAGCTGAGATAATTATCTATACCATGATATATGGAATGACACCATTGAATTTGGTTGCAGAAAGATTATTCACAATGAAATCACATAATTTTCGAGTTTGGTTGCAGTCGCCTATAGGCACCTGCAACCAAATTATTTTTCCTAGAAAATACATGTTTTTATCAAACAGAAGAGCCTGGGCTTGAAGAAATTTGGTTGCAGATGGAATATATGATGATTTGACAACTGTTGATCACTTACCTGGCTTTTTATTTACATTTCAATGACACATAAGCCACTTACCGATCGCTATCGAGTCCGGTTTTCGATCATGTCACATCATGTTTTGAAATCGTTTCTAACAGTATGGATAGAAATATTTCACTGACCTTGATTATTTTAACAGTTTCTATCATAAAGCATGTCACTGTAGGTACGTTTGACATTATTTGACCAAATTGATCCCTAAATTTCATTTCTGTGTTTCAACGTGCTCCCATAGCGAATTTGAATTGTTGTCATATCTCAAAACGATTCTCATTGGCTGTCAGGAATCCCTTTAATTGCAAAATGATTTTGATAGAAAATAAACATCATTGAGTCAGTTTAACAAATGGTTTCTATCCAAAAACAGAACAAAATCAATTATAAATCGAAAATTAGAAAATTTGAAAAATTGTTGGAAATGTTTGAGATTGAATCAACCAATTGTAGGACACGTTACATACCGCATGGCATTACGTCACTCACAGTGCGAGAGGGAATCTGTCAAAATGGAAATCCTGATTTGTTTTTGTTTTCACGTAAAATAAGGTAAATTATTAAACTCCTGCAACCTAACTTGCCTCTTTGCTATTTGCTAATAGAAATAATCACATCATACATTATTTATTCTAAAATTTATGCTGTGCTTTGATTGACCAAGTCACAAAAAGTAAAAAAGTCAAGAAATATCAAGGCCTTTCAAATTAAGGCATGTTATTTATTCTGTTTTGAATGATGAATTTGTAAAGCATAAGACAACTATTGATTAAAATGTTCAAAGAATGTCATATTTGTGTACTCATAATGTAATTTCAAATTGAAATTAGAAGTACACAATGTTTTTCCTATCAGAAAATGATGATGCTACGGACAACTACCAGTCAAAATGAAATGAGGATTATCAAAGAAATGTTAAGAAAGGTGCAACCATCTGATAACGTCAGTTTGAAGACAGGATAACACTATCTTTAAAACTGAAATCCTTAATGGCATTTATCATGACCGTTTGTCTTAACGTTTGCCTTTAATATCCTTTTTGTAACTTGAAAAATATCATTCCATTGTCTTTATTCGATGATTGCCAGTAATCTTGCTTTTCAAAAATCAATCTTCGATAATTTAATGAATATTTGGACATTAACTGAACCATATGTTGAATAAGGTATTTGAATGTTATGGAACAAATAATAAGAGGTTAAATTTTACGCCTAAAACTACAAAACTATCATACTTATAAACAACGTAATGACAAATTGATAATCTTTTATTTCAACAATCATATGGGACATGTTCATATTTCTAATTCAGTAAGGTATGCTGTTTACTTATGTAAGTTGCTGCTGATATCTAACATAATGTGAAAAAGACTTTGAATCCTGTGATATCAACATCGTAATTTAAATTATCATTATTGATGTCATTTATTTTTACAAATGTCTCTACAAAAAAAAAGAACCAAAATCTCATATGGATGTTTAATTTCATCCAAGTCATTGCATTCTGTATTTTGATGCAGGTAGGCATATCTTTATCACTAATGTTATTCTGGTCATTTACGCAATTCATTGTCATTTGAATGACTCTTCGTGCATACTTAAGTTACATCACAAATCGTTCACACGCGAATAGAATGAATAGAGATAAAAGTATAAAGTGTTGCTTAACAATAACCATTTGTGTGGACATGATGTATTATCCTAAGAAATATAATTGTTGTACTAGTGGCATAATTTCAGAAAGTTCCACCATTGGCTACATATGTTTCTAATCTAGTTAAAGAGTTTTAAAATTGCTTTTGTTTCAACTTGATTGAATCTAAAATTCTAAATTCTTTATGTAAGAATTGTGTAAATAAAGTTATTTTTAGTAGTAAATAAATTTTAATCTTAAATAAGTTGTCTCGTGCAGCACTATTAATGAATACAACTTGTAGTTATTAGTTTGATGAATCGTAAGTTTGTCAGGCCATAACATAATCTTTTAACGTTTCTTTCTTCTTCAAGTACAAGTATGAAGTAAACGACTAAACATCACAATAATGTTTTTCTGCAACATCAAAATGAGACATTAAAACCATGGATTTTACAATCAATAAAACAGAGTGATGTGAACTAATACCTCGTTAATGAGTATTGATAGCTATTAACTTATTGAAAAGGGAGTTATATAAATCTTAAATCAATTTGCATGTCTCATCGTATTCTTTGTTTGTTCTGAACAGTTTGTTACCAGACACTTGTAATACTTGAAATAGAAAACAACGTAATTCATAACGGTTCTTGAACATTGTTATTCTCTATACACAAATGTCCTTTCCATTAAGACATATTAAAACATCCATGTCATGAACCATTACCTCGTTAATAAAATGAGTATTGATTGTTATTTACTTATTGAAAATGAAATTATATTAATCTTCAATCAATCTACACGTCGTTATATGCACTTTGTTTGTTCTGAACAGTTCGTTACCAGACACTTGCAATTATCTTTAAATAGGTAACAACGTAAGTCAAAAAAGTCTTCGAACATTGTTATTCTCTAATCCAAAATGTCTTTATCATTAAGATATATTAACACAATTTCTGACAAAATGACATCAATGACATGTTTCAAATCTTTTACTCTATCATCCAGAGGAAGACACAAAATATTTGAGGTCGAAGACGTAACAAAAATCCAACAGTGTTTTGTTATATAACTATTAGTCCATTGCTGTTATCATATAGGCAATATGCATCAATTTGCAATGGTTAGCAGTATATTTGAACTCGTTTTCAGGGGTCAGCATATACACAATTCTATGTATTATAGTTCCCGGAACTTTGAAACTCTCTCGAGGCTCTTTTTTACCGTTATTCCCTAAGACATAACTGATTTTTTTCAGTGTTCGTTTCAAATTCATCAACGCTTCATATAATTGACAACATTTCATCTTTTTTTCCAATTAAATGATGTGTTGAGTAAGATAATCACTTAGATACTCATATTTCTTTTACAGATATGTTGGCTCCTCAATCACTGTGCATTAACGAAATTATAATTTACAAGTTGAGTTTCAATTAATAAAAAATCATAGATTCTTAGTGCAATAAATAAGATCTAATTATCGTCATTATCAAATATAATAAAACAGTTTGTACTTTTATCTACACATGTACATGGAGATCCGATTTGTCTTCCATTGGGTTAGAATATTGTTATAAAAGGTGTAAATTGCAATTAAAGATTTTGATCTAAGAATAGAAAAGTAGTTGACTGTGACCAATGCTGTGTGTGGACTTGGTTTCAGCATTTACAGGATGTGTATGACCAACAAGTGCCTTGAGTGAATCGAAACCGTCTGCTATTCAGACTTTACATTTCACATATCTATCATTGCATCCTAGGAAATGTTAAATACCAATCACTGAAAATGTCAGATATTAAAGGCAGATTGGTATTTTGAATACATTTATATTACATTATCTTTTTTTCTGATAATAATAAACCTCAAAGAAAATGTAAACTTAATGTTAATGTCACATGTTATACAGCAATTTTGAATTAATGTAACATGTCCAACTTTTTATCTTCAAAATGTTAAATGTGTTACCAAATAGATATAATCTGGCATGACATATTTCATTTGACAATCATTTCGAATCAATGGAAAACGAGCATTCTTTATATATTTAGACTTAAATATCAAGTTTTCAGTTTTGTTTTTGTTTTGCTGTACTTAATAAGAACAATATGAATAGAAAAGACTATATGTTGCTTTATAATTTTTTAAATCATTACTTTCATGTGATTATTCAATTTCTCTCTTACATTAGATTCATGATTTGCCACATGTAAAGGTTCAACGTTGTAGAGAAAATGACAAAGTTGTCCTGGAGAAATGTTTGGATATATAAAGCAAAATCTCACATCTCACAAATACACATCGAACTATGTAAAACTTAATAAAGTCTCCAAAAAAAGCGTATACCATTAGTTAACATTACATACGTTATTTTATGGGGTTTTTTTTCTTCTTAGGGGCAGAACTGTCTGAATACGTCAAAAATTCATGTTGAGGACAACAATCTATGTATAAGAGTGCAGATCGACATGACGTGTACGCCAGCAATTGTCTTGCTTCACCTCAAACTGTCTGATAGTAAGACTTCACATGTTGTAATAATTGGACTTCATCCTGGTCAACGTTCAAAACTAAATCATGAAAATCATAAAGTACAGTTTCAAGACAGTCTCTTCTTCTCATTACGGTATCGTCTTCTCATTACATTAACACATGTTGTACATGTTATACATTGACAATTCATCTCAAAGAAAATGTCACTCATTAAAATTTCTGCCTTATAAATTGTTTAATACTTTGAAAAAGAATGACAAAAACTTATTTGGCATGACACATATAACTTTGCATGCATTGTGTAGGTTTGTCAGGGTAGAACATTGATTTCTGAATTCATTTGACATGTGAGACAGTTTTCTTATGAACACATTATGTAAGAAACAGGGCCCTCCACATCTTTTAGTTAGTTTTGAGATGCCAGATTTTTAAACTTGCATGCAATGTTCAGCTTCATATTAACAAAAGTGAAATAAAATATAAAGTTTATCTTCTTATGGACAATTTCCTGTGGAAGGAAAAGTTTGAAAAGGTGAATATTTTTCTCATTTGGCAGCTTTGAGCAAAATTAAATTAATGTCATAAAATTAAATAAAATCTGACAAAGATACATTTCTCTTCTTGTGGCGTTAATTTTGGTACCACTTTGTTATCGTTTAACTGAACTTATGAAAAGATGAGCTGTGTTTTTTAAAACAAAAACCCTATACTAGGTTAATATATCAATAATGCTTTATTGTTGTTATGTGTTACCAGTCCTTTGATGTACAACGTCTTATGATGTTCCTGAAGCACTTATAGAATATATGAATGGTCTTGACCATAAAGTTACAACATCTATATGAAAATCCTTTTTTCGATTTTTATGGTTTAGTATTGACTTAAATCATGTATAAACAAAATGTCAGCACAGACTTGTGTATTTAATATTCGCCACAAGGATGTTTTTTCTAAAAAAAAGAATATCCACCGATGATACATGATTAAAAAGTCAGTCTAGCAACAACAACAAAACCTCTAGCAAAGTTAATTGTATACATGTATATATCTTCTGCCAAAATTAATTTGACTGGTCTTGACTTCTATCTACTAAAATTTTTTCACGTGTTGGTATTTGTTGGTTTTTGTGTGTTTACTAACAATTCTTAAACTGAAAATAGAGGAAGTCTTAATCACACTGGACCATAATCATAAAACATGCATTTTTGCATCTATGGAAAATCCCATACATTTAGCTTTGACATAAATGTTAATCTGAATAAAAAACTGTTACTTCGACCTTGGAGGTGTTAGTATTGACAACATATAGTTGTTTAAACCTGTGCTAACATTATATATAACTTGATGATTATATTAAATCAACTTGTATTTGTAAATTGTTCAAGCCAATATTTAGTTGGAACGCTGTAATTCAGTTCTTAGTTAAGTTTTGTGGGCACGTGAAATAGTTACATTAAGTAGAAACCATAAGTTATAGCTGATGATTTATGATATCTCATTAACATTATTGTCGAATGACAAATTAACCAGATAATGAGATTCTGGCGTTCAACTATGATGTCTTTCATATGAAAAATCTTTATTGGGAAAAAATGCCCTTCTATCAAGGATAAGACACATAGAACATTTATGAAAACTGATCCTTATTAATTTAGTTATTTTGTTCCTTTCATTTTATTTGTATTTAATTCTATGTTGAACCTTAGTTGGGCTATCTGCTATCTGCTATAATTGTACTTTCTTTTCGCTTATATACACGTGGCTTATATACAGCTGCTTATCTTAAGTTTGTTCACTTACCTTCGTATTCTAGTGCAAATGTCATGAAAATTGTAACATCTTTGAGACATCATATCATTGTGAACACGAAACCGATTAGCATGAAATTTCACTGCTTAATTTAAGATTCAGTTTGCGTTGACATATTTTTATGTCATACCTAGCAGATAGCTGTAACAAATTTGGCAGGTCATTGAAGTGACCAGAGGTTAAAATTTCGAAAAGACTGATTTCTATTTTGCTCTACAAAATCCTTCATAATTGATCAACAATTTGAGATATTATCCATATGTGTTACTTTGCGCTAAGGCAACGTAACTGTGCTGATTTTTCGCCTACAAAGTTTACATTGATGATTATAATCGAAATATACGAAAATCCGAATTTCATAAATATGACCCCATCTGTCAAATTAACAATGCCAAATATCGACATTCAGCACCAGTAACAAGCCAATCCCGAAATATGGTTTGGGAATGGTTATTTTACACATGGACAAACAATCTAATTGACCGAATAAATAATATCTTAACAAACATATCGAAATCTATCACTTCACTTGTCATTCCTTTATATCAATATTTTTCATTTGTTTACACTCAGATATCATATCGGATCTGTCTATTGATTTTCCGTCAAACTACTAAAGCCACTAATTATGCCTGCTTCTTAACCCCTTCACCTGTACTGATTGACATGGACAAGTTCAATTCTGTAAACTATGCCAATCATTCAACACTAAAAGAAGTTAACATCCTTTAAATCTCACGTTGTGTTAAATGAAATGTTGAGCTAACGATATATCCGAATGAAACTTTTTCAGACAAGTATTTTGGTTGACAAAAATTCTGAAGGAGATCTTTAAACTTTGCAATTAGCTAGTTTCCAATTCACAACTTCAACTCGGATTTAATGATTTTATGGTTGAAATGAGTATACTTTCAATCTTTTGAAGAATTTGTAAAGGATTTTAATTTATAATTATCTTCATGAAGGTCGATCAGTTACAGAGTTTTGTAATGACATGCTATCACTTGTCATTCTCTTTTCGCCCATTTCATATAAATACTTTTCATTGAACATTGGAACTGTCTATTGATTTTTGTCAAACTACTAAACCCACTTTTTATATCTGCTTCTTCACCCTTTCACTGATCGACATTGATAAGATCAGTTCTGTTAACTATGTCTATCATTCAAGATAAAAAGGCATGTATTTCGTTTAAATGTCACTTTGTGTTAAATGAAATGTTAATCTTGCGATAAATCGAATAAAACCATTTCAAACAAAAATTTTGAAGGAGACCTTTTAACTTTGTAATTAGTTAGTATCCAATTAACATCTTCAAATTGGATAACATGGTCTTACAGTTGAATTGAGTAGACATTTCAATATTTTGAAGGATTTGTACAGGATTTAAATTCATCTTTACCTTCATGATGGTGGATCCCTTACAAACAGAGTTTTGTAATGACCTGCTATCATCATTCTTTACCAACTTAAATTTAGAATGCCCATCAAATGAGGTCACTGTTTCAATCATACTTGTAAGTTTGTAATCCTCAGACCTTTGAAACAGACAGGGAGATTTGAAGGTTTATTTATGTGTCTTTCAACTACCTGTTCATGCCAGACATTAAAACTTCAAGTAACAAAATACTAATAATTTAGAACAGCAATTTAATCTCTGATACCGGACACAAAATGTAAAAGAACCCATCAAATATATTCAAACTACTGATTTTCCTAATTAGCACACCTAAGATTGAATATGTTTAAGATTGCTTGAGAACAGTAAACGCTGTAGCTGTTACATTATTTGTTACAGTGTTTTGATTTTGCAGATTGGCAGATGTTTTTAAAAACATCAACCAGGGAGAGAGAGATTTATTGTTAAGCGCCTGCTTGGTGTATTCCATCATTTGCAATGTAAGATTTGATAAAATTTGCTTAAATTTGAAATATTGTGTTTGCTTGATCATATTTTTATTAACTTAATTTACATTCTATGTTTTACCAATAATATGACAATTAAAATGCAGTTTACTCCCAAGTTCAATTAACTGCATCCTATTCGATTAAATTTATAAGTTAAACCTAACTGTAACAAATATGAAACGTAACATTTGTCCAGCGACATTTGAGAAACTATACAATTATGTCAGCATTGGCAGCTGACGTTAGTGTTTTTAGGATTCATAATAATGCATTATAACATAGTGAAAGAAACTATTTACTATATTACTGTCGGTAATAGCTACAATGTCCTCGTGTTGAGATAGAACTACACTTTCAATTGTGTTTAAAGCCACATAATGTTAATAGGTAAACTCATAAGTTCTTAAAATGCAATGGAATCCTTTTAAGACGCATCCCTTTTGACTGGTTCTATACTACAAGCCTTAAAGGGGCAGTAGCACAATTTTTGATAATTTTGTATTTTACATTTTTCACTGATAATTCTAAGTAAATGCTAAATGTATTATTGTGACAGTGTCAAAAACCTCATTACACAAGCCAAGTCTCCATAGTCAGGGGACAAAGAACGAAGATTCACATAAAATTCATTGGCGGCCATTTTATGTGAACCCCTTTAATTCAATTTATCACAGAAAAAAGAAATGGCATGGCTATACTTTATATTATATATTTGAATTATTACTGCTCCATTTAGTTTCAATACATTATCTTTCAATTGAAACCAATTATTTTCATTTTCCTGTCATCACCTTCTATTACCCCTAAAAACGTGCTACTGCCCCTATAAAAGTCAAAAAATTCCCTCGTTTGTCTGCCCATGTATGGAATCAAATGCGTTACACGACACACACTTTGTGACGGTTAACAAAAACGACAGTCAGAAATGTGTTGCAAGTGTTATAACGTTCCTATTTCTACTAAGAAGGTCTATCATATGTTATCGCATCTTGCAGGTAGAAGCGAGCTTGCTCAAGTGATTGATTAGTTTTGTACTTGATTTTTATCACTGAAATATTTTTCCTGAAAATCGCAAATATAGGTGTATCATGCATGTAGATATCAGATTGAAAAGTACGTTTAATTGGAAAAATAGGATATTATCACCAAAACGTTTGTTACATGTTCTTCATAAAGTACAATATAAAGCAAACCCTGATAAAACTGAACAAATTATTCTAACGAAGATACACCAATACAATAGAGAAGCTAGAAATGGTAAGTAATCTGAACTTGACACCATACTTACAGGATGAAAAATAATACTATCAGATACTCAAAGTTAATAAAAATAAAGGTCTTGGCAAGTTATTCCACAAGTTGTAGATTGTAGATAGCAAATAAAGAACACGTGTTTGAATGCTCTCAAATCAACATTCGCTCCTTTAAGGAACAGAGGATGCGTGTCTGAAGTGATCTGATTGTGTCAATTGAAGAGCCAGAAAGCAATCCCGTTTGAATCGAGAGGGCCATAATGGGACTTATCGTTAGTGCTTGCCTTTTATGGTTGCATTTGAACTCTTTCCATAATCAAAGGTCTTAATGCACTACTCAAGACATCTCTGGCTTCATAAGTACCACTTTTCTTGTTCAGTCAAATTGAAACGGTTTTCTTGAAGTGAAACAACTGTACCCTGTCGATCAAGTGTTCAGGTTACGAAGCTAAAGATGAAAAGCTTCCAGTGCTCACACGGGATATAAATTTGTTAGGATCAATCATTTAATAATTTCCTTAATATGAATCTCACAGGGCACTTATAAAATATTCCGCAATCTTCCGCACAACGTGTGTATACGTTCCAATAATCTTCCATCACTTCTAACTGTTGTATAAAAGGATAGACTAAACAACAAAATCATTATTTGAGATACATAGTCCTTTATGAAAAAATGCAGTCATTAAAATGTAAAAATGATTCTTACATTCATGATTTGTAAAAAGTTTTATGTAACAGCAATGTAATATTTTTAAGATCACCAAGACATAGCAAAACATATGCCATCTGCTCTAATAGATCACAACCTAAGGAAAGTGATACGTGACATGAATAGTACACAGATGCTCAAGCCCTTTGACAGAGCTAGGAATCAATGATTTTATCCCTAACATGACAAGAAAAGGAGAACCTGTTTCTATGTGATAGACACAGTCGAATACATTTTACAGAACTCATTATATCTTTATTTGACACGCAGTCATTAAAGCAATGCACTTCCTCTGTAGCTTCTATTTTGTCACATTGACCTTCCCTAAACTGGGAGTAGAGTTGATGGATTTATACACGAACCATTGAATAAAATGCTAAGTGAAACACTGGTATCAATTCATGCCATCAATTCAGAATACTTAAAAAATGGTCACATGTGTTTCTTCAAACTCAAACCTTTCGTTCAACATCAATTCGGTTTGCCTCTACCTTGCTTTAGAATATACTTTCATTCGACCTCAAGACATCACCCAGTTTGGAAACATTTAAAAAATACCTCAAAACATGCCTCTGCCAACGCTACTCCTGGTATCTTAATCTGCCAATGATTGTAAATCATGTATATACTGTTCGATTTTAAACTCAATATTTCTGGAAATATTTTTCCCATTTCATTGACAGCTCTTTGAGCGTGTATCTCCTTTTGACATGGAATCCAGCTCTATATGAAATAGCCTTATTATAATATCATTACAAATACGTCTTCAAATTACTTTTATGTAACCGAGATGGTGGTCCCTGAAGTTCCTAGACCTTAAAGCCACACAAATAATGGAGAATAGAAAATATTTGCAAGTCCTGTCTGAAATCAAATATTGTTTAGGACTTTTCTCTTGAGATAAGAAATTAAATGTAAGAATTTGTCATGAACTCCTTTTTATATGTTAGTCTATGGCTCTGGAGAAGGAGATGAAAAAAGCAAAACGTGTATGGCCAGACATGATGCCTTTTTATATCAGATGAGTAATACAAAGAATTAAGACATGCGTCATGCATAGCTACAATTGCAAATACTTGAGCTAACTAGGAGAGTTTATTGTCTCCAACATAATATTCAGCGTGATGTCATTTAATAACATGAGGCCCCATTGAAACCAGACTGACAGTTCCAAAGGTAAAAACGTGAATTATGAAGAAACAATGACATTGATTATTATTACACAAGGATTATTTGATTAAACAAGGAATATGGGAAATGTGGAATGGAGGGGGGGCTAACACTAGAAAACTAGAAAAAATTCCCAACATGACACAACATTGCAATCTTAAACGTATGCTCGACTTCACAGAAGATTATCTGTTTGATGATTTGAAAATCAGGATTGTTTTCAAATGCAACATATTATATCAATATACATGTATGTTTAGAAAGAAAGCAATCCTTTAATTTCATTGCACCATTATCAATTGCCTGACAAAACGTGACCTTATTTGTAAGCTTTCGTTTTACCATTCATTAGATAATTACGTTTCAAAGGAAAACAGATGACTGTTTCAGAGAAGCACTATTATTTTCCACAAGTTGCATTTGAAGTATTACATTCGACAGCACAACATGCATTGTGAAAACTAACAATCATATCCGTTACATTAGTCATACATTGTTTGAATAATTGCAAGAAGTCTTTTTTAATCAAATACATTCATGCAAGTATTTTAATGATATTGTAATAACTGTCCACATGTTATATCAGGGTTGTGGTAGATTTTCATTATGTTGCCACTGTAACTAGAAATAAGGAATTTAGTAAAACATTATATTAGGATGTGTCTTAACTATATTTCAATGTTTTGCGTTAAGGAAATTATGAGTAAATGGTGAAGTACTCAACAAGTTCCGACATCATTCATAAAGTTCACTCTTAACAATTAAAGAGACGTGATTTCAGCGTTTCTTGTTATTTCTCACAATCTTCAAAAATAAAATCATGCACATTTTTTATCATTTTCTTTTTTTTATTACAAAACGAAACTACTATATCTAAATCATTTGAGCCTATAATCAAAATGTAAAGACTTTCACGGTCATTACAAGATTTTGAAATTTGACCCTTGTCAGCAGGATATCTCAAACGATTCACTTGATTCTATTCATAACTTACACAATGCATATTACTAGGAAGGCGCCGGGGCCAGTCGATTTTGGTGACCTTCACATTATGCTCAAGGTCACAGCGAGGCTTTGAAAATTTCAGCATTGAAACCTGCATTTTAGACTTGTCAGCGGGATATCTCAAGAACCCTTCAGTGGATTCTCTTCAAAACTTACACATTGCATCTTATTGGCAAGGCGCCGGGCCCAGTCGATTTTGGTGACCTTCACATTATTTTCAAGGTAACAGCGAGGCTTCGAAAATTTCAGCATTGAAACCTGCATTTTAGGCTTGTCAGCGGGATATATCAAGAACCTTTAATCAAAGCATCTTATAGGGAAGACGCAGGACAAAGTCAATTTGATGACCTTCACATTATTTTCAAGATCACAGTAGAACTTTTGATTTATCATCAATTTACCTGCATGTTAAGCTTGTTCGTGTGATATTCACTGAATGTTTTTTAATAAATCTATTTAAGGAAGACACCGGGCCAATTTGATTTTGGTGACTTTCACATTATTTTCAAGTCACAGTGAAGCCAACATGCATTTCAAGCTTATTTTGAGGCTAACTGTTCTCTATATTCTCTTTTTTTTGCACAAGGCTTCTTATTTGGAAGACCCAGGGACCAGTCGATTGATGTGTTTGATTTGATTTCAACTATGCAATAGATTACGGTTTGAATTCCTTAATGAATCAATATTTCACTTCCTTTCCTTGGGTCTAAGAAATCAACACTGTATTGGCATTTTGGTGCTTTTTGTGATTTTGTACAATGTTTTACTTTGTTAAAGCGAGCTGATCAAGAATATGCAATCTCTTGGCAACGAGATTTATTGTTTTTGAAGTGCCAATTTCATGTCCAATCAAATCAAAAAGCTTTGATAGAGGAGAAACACTTGTGTCTTGTGTGTGGTCATAAAACGATGGATGAAAAGCTTCCAATAAGAACACAGGATATGAATTACTGAGAAGGACCAAGCCTGGATAAAGCTTTGTACATTCTGTACATTTGCATAAATAAAAAGCGGTGGATCAATTAGCCATTATATGCCACTGATACACACAATCTTAAATCATGATGTCATACAACAATGTTTCTATTTATTAAACATCTGTCATGAAAAACAGAAAAATAACTTGGATTTGTAAGAATGTCATTTGCATGTAATGCACTAATGTACTGATGTGCTCTTGATTTGTTGCTGTATTTAGTGTATATGCGCAAAGAAAATGTCCTCTTCAGTAGACAATTTAAACAATTGCAAGAGTGTGACCAATCAAGCACGGCATGAAGATAATACATGAGTAAATGAGATTGACTGATAAAAACAATTAATATTCCAGATGGCAAAAATCTAAATTACTATTTACATGTAGGTTACTGTGTGCCAATGAATTACTGTTTATTCCAAAGTTGAAATATTATTACATAAATAATATCAATTACGTATTTTTATGATACAACTGAGGATTGAATTATTTGTGTCAATATATTATTTTACTAACATAGAGGAAACCTAAAAATGAAATATAAAACAAGATAATCTGTATAGCTTACACATAAATAATACATATAAGTATATATATAGTGCATGGCAGAGTGTGTGTGTTACCCTTTGGCTTGACATTTGACTAGTAACAATTCGTTAACAGATTGATAAAGAACATGTTAAATACTGATACAGCTGAGGACCAAAAACCTCTACGCCACCCACGTATGTCATATTACACAGAGTGAAATAAACAAAAATGGTTAAAAAGAACACTACCCTTAAAAAACTTGCCCTTACCTGGCTTTAACTGATTGCTTAAATTGTTTGTTCATGACACAAAGTGAAGCATTACTAGGCATATGAAAAAAATAATTTGTGCAATCACATTAAAGTTTACCAATATGCAGTGTGAAAAAGAGACTTGCCTGATACAACGTTTTATGAACATGATTTGTACACACTCAGGGCCATTTTTTTGTTATCTGGAGAAGTTACATACAGTTCTACAAATGAGGAATTGTCATACAAATGGTTGAACAAAGACAAATCAGCTTTATTTTAAGTTGTTAATGTTGCTGACTGGAGGCTCTTAAAAATCGCATTTATATTTTATATTTCAAAGAAGTGATTATTGTAGATTGGTTGTAGATATAAGTTAAAAGTATATTAAGGGAATGCGTTGAGAAAGTAAGGTTCAAAGAAAGAATTTGAAAAAATCTACTTGTGGCTAAATTTAGTAAACTGTGTCGAGTTACAGCTGCTGAAATTTGCTTTGCAACATGGACACCCAACGTTTGATTATCCTTCTTTTAATGTTGCTTTTGTAAAACCGTTTTAAAAATTTCACAAGAAAATGAAGAGTTTTTGCCCCCACCTGTGAGAGTTCGCTTGATGATGCCAATGAGCTTTGAAGTCAATATTTGTATTTCCTAGAAAAATAAAATAACAGTGTTAACACAAAATGTATCTTCTTTCTCCAATTGAAACAATAAAAAAGTTGGGCGGTTGTTATCTTTGACAACAGAATTTAAAGGGGCTTTCAAAATAGAAACAGATAATTAGTGCTGCACATTTTGACTTATTGTGTTTCTATTTTAAAGCAAAGTCAAATGATTTTGTAAACTAGTACTCATTACGGACATAACAAAATAAGGCATATACATTTACGTTGTAGATTCCTTGGAAAATTATTTTAAACTTTATTTAGAATTAAGTTAATAAAAAATTTAAATTTAACGATGCCAATTGTTTAGTTAACTTATATATTAGGATGAAACACTAAGATAGAGTTATTATATGTGCAAGTGCTATCATATTAAAAATTGTGTATCAATATATCACACCTACGAAATTTATTATGAACCTTTAAAACCTTTATTTGTTCAGGCTCATCGAGTTTTGAGATCCCTTTGTGTAAACAATTTTTGAGGCAATTTTGACAATAAAAATAAATCAATAAACTAAAACCATTTCATTTGATATCAAAATTTCATCAAAGATTCAGGAGATGTTAAGCTTTTCTAAATCATGTAATGAACAAGGGTTTTAAAGATAAGACACTCTTGTAATAATTATTATTGCCGCACCACAGAGCATATGCAATTTGTGATTATGAGAAAGTATAGGGCTAGTCATAAGATGTCAGCGATCTGACTTAACGATCTGACGTAACGTGCCATCACATGTTTTGGGGTGTCCAAGAGGTATGTTCAAGGTTTTGAACCGAAATTGAAAAACGAAATTTCACCAAATAACTTTTGGATTTAATATAAGTGAATAATCAATTTGTAGATGGGCGATTAACATTTATAATGATATGTTATATCTTTAAATTTCGATCAGAAATACCTTGAAATTATAAAAATTTGCTTACAGGTTTACTAAGATTATTATTTTTCTTTGACCGGAGTTCACTTCTAAAACAATTAATATTTAGCATATACATGTTTGTATATAATGTGAGTAAAATTGTTTTTCCGTAAAATATGTTTTTTTATTTTCCAAATAATAAAATACCCATAATTATTTTTATACTGTATTAAGATTAAAACCTTGATTAGAATTAACCATACCATCAAGTAACGTGAGAATATACATAAAACTTACGATATACATTACGTATCAAATATCCAACTAAGATTTGAAGTTGAAAAAAGAAATAAATAACTTTGAATTTGAAATTAAAGCCTGAGTTATTCTCAGCTGTTTTATCATGCAGCTTATGATCCCACTTCTTCAGATTAACCTACTCAAATGCGCCAGTGAGCAACTCTAGAGATGGATACTAGGCGCTGTATAAATGAATTATTATTATTATTATTATATACATTGTACAAAATGGCTCGTAGCAATGTCTCGTTCGTTTTTAAAAGAGTTGCTATTGTATTATCACTTTGAGGGTGGTAAATTAGTTGCTAAGTAGTTTTTGAGTTTTAAATGTTTTTTTGATGTGTGTATGCAGCTGGTTAATTAGTGTCTTGTATCTTGAACGCCTGACAGTTTGTTTATTACTCGTACGGTTCTACATCAACAGTTATTGATTGATGATGTTTAAAGATAATACAGTTCGTTAATAAAATCAAAACTAATGAGGCACATTCCAATTTACATTTTGTCAAAGTGTTAACAGTAGAATATTACTTTGACGCCTTTCAATTGATTTTTACTGAAACTGATATTAATGAACTGCACATGTCGTGAATCATTTTCCTTTTCAAGATCAAATGATATGACAGCACACTCTATTTAAAAAAAATGTGATATTATATGTCGATTTATTTTTCAATTTATGTGAGTTTCTATTTTAATCTGACAAAATTTGAACAGGGCTGAACCTTTCAGAGAAATATCCTATAGAATTCCTTAATATAATTGTAACATCTGTATTCTTGCAAGCTCTCAACATTTGATTCATTGACAACTGGCAATCAATAGGTCATTTAAACAGACTTTTCTTCAGTCAAAGTTTTATAAAAAACTACATGTCCTCAAAAATGAATGAGAACACTTAGATAATGTACAAATTTAACAATTACAATTAATACTTTAGTAAGAAAGTCAGTTAAGGGCCTTTTCTTCATTTAAATTTTAAATGAATTGTACCAATAATACGGTGACATTTCCTCTGAGTTGTCAACAAAGAGACCACAGCTGCCGCCAATTTAGTTAAACAAATTTCAAATTTGTTTTTTCAACTTAATTACATCTCCATGACACTAATGTTTGTAATGGCATTGTGTACTTAAAGTTACGTTAAGAAGAAATTTGGATAAGTATACATGTATAGTGTTCTTTTTATGGGCATTTTTTGGCTTGATCAGTTGTACAAAACAAACTTTCCAGTGTGTTTAGATGTGTGTTGTTCACACTTTTCTTAACTAAGTTCAAGTATTGTTGCGATTTCATGTACTTTAAAAAAAAGATCCAAATGATCGTAAGTTGCTGTGATCACATAACACGTAAGCCTTTGTTTCAAATTGCCAAAAACATTCATGTATGTTTTTACAGAATATCAGATCGATCATCGTGCATGTACAAAGACACAGTATTCAATCACACGTTTTTCTTTTGTGTGATATTTTCAGCATTTACAGGAAATTTGATATCTCCCTTAATTTCTTTAACCCTCATTTGCTGACAGCTGACTGATTAGTTCCGTGTTAACGTCCAATCTATCAACACTTACTATGATTGAAATCATTTGTTTGCAATAATATGATATTTATGGATAAGATAAATCACCAAAATACTGGAATTGTAACACGAGGTTCACTTTGAACCTATTCCACATGACGCACTAGTTATTAAAACAATTTTCTTTTTGCAATAAACTCAATTCAAGCAGTATAATGGTTAATTGATGTTTTTTGAATGAATATATACTTGTTTATATATAGATATCATCATTAACCAAACATAATGAATGTGATGATGTGGGCGAAACTTAACGTGATGAACAGGTAAATTCAATGGGTTATAATATATGGGATTGCGGGTCAACGGTGAAATACGACTGCAACAGTTTTGTTTCAATTTAATCTCATTTCTTCAATTGCACCAGTCAGGAATATCATGGTGGTAAACCATTTTCATTGCCAAATGAATATCAACATTAAAAACAACGTTTGCTGTTATGCTTGTCCTTGCAACATGATGTTACTCCTTTCTTAAGTGCAGTGTTTGCTTTGAGACGTTTTTCACATGTTCAATGCTTTTAAACAAAGGAAACAACAAAACGTTCACCTCTGTAAAAAAATCTTTAGTTGCTATAATGTCTTTCACAATAGACATATTAATTTTGCGTCCGACTTTTTTAGAGTGTATTACAGTTCATTCGAATAAAATATCATTTCATTCTTTTGTGACAATGTTTGCAACAAGATTCAAACACAGTACATCAGGACATTACATATTTGTTTCCTACTTTCAAAACTAAAACACAGGATAAACTTCTTGAAATGAACAATATTTCATTAATTTCGGCAGTGACCTACCTTTTTTCTTTGTTTAAGAAAACGTTTACTTCTACCACATCTGTCAGCAGGCGGCTCGTGTGTTCCTTAACAACCTGATTCTATTTCCGTTTTTTTCATCACTGTCAGGGTGGCATGTTCTAGAATTTAGGTGCTAATGTAAAAAACGATTTAGTTGGTTAATTTGGGTTTTTTTTGCGGACAAGTTTTATGTTTCATCCTATGGATTATTAATAGAGTGTCTATGGTTGCAATTTTTACCACACGAGTGCCTAAATATTACTATTACCCTTATTACATTTGAAAGTGAACACAAGTTAGATACAATGATGACATAAAACACTCACAACAAAACAAATACATAAATAAAAAGCACTTTAAGAGGCGGATGCTTGTTTGTATAAATGAGTTTTGAACTCTTTGAGTTTATAAACGGAGCAATAGGTAACAGCTAACAGCGTCCTGATGGTTAAAGAATGTAGTCTGGAAATATAAGTGACTTGGGTCAGATAAAATCCTCTCAGCGAGATTAACAACACGAACATTAAAAAGGGATGGTAAGTCCGAAAACAGTCACCCCAGATATATTACTTGCCATTAAAACTGTTCTTTGAACATAAGTTGTTTTATGCTAAGAGAACCATACAAACATTGAAGCGAAAAAGTTGTCTGTGTCAGTTGGAGTAAGGTTACATTGACCCTATAAATATCAACATCATACGAATAACCTTGTGAGAAGAAAATATTCACTGATTTCAATTTATCTTCTCTCTGATTAAATCAGCGTTCTGAGATATATTGAACGTCGATGAAACTAATTAACAGCACATGCCCTTTTCATCACCCTTTGAGCTGCATTGAGTGGCATGGTCAATCCCTAAAAGTCCATTTATAGCAATCACAATGAGGAGACATGTACATGTATTTCTTTCAAATCTCTGTGTTGTGTTTAATGAAATGTACAGTTGCAGATATAAGCCATTGAGAATTTCATCAAATGCTCAGGTTGATTGTAAAGTTAAAACGAGCTTTTGAAATTTCTTAAATAGCTGAAACCATGCAAAAAGGACATCAGAGCTGGAATTAGTCAAATATTCAATGAAATTGTTTTTAAAGATACAATGATATAACAGAATGAGCCTTAAAGAAGGCTATTTATCTGAGAAATCGATAGTCAATAAATTTATTGGTTCCCTACATAATGTTTTGAATTCTTATCTCAAATAAATGAATATCAAAACCTCCAAACAAGTGTTTTTCAAAGCTACACGTGTCAGCTAGTAAAGTACATGATTTTATTCAAGAAACATATTTACTTTTATTTTAACTTTCAGCATGCAGTAGTTTGAAATTTGAATACTTTCATAATCCATATTTAACTTCCAATACATAACTAAGAAAGTGAAGTGTCTCAAACGATTTGACTGAGTCAGTTGATTAAGTGGGATAATAATTATAAAACGAAGAATTAAGATCTTAATAAGCTACACATAATATGAACTGCTGAGAATGAAGTTATTACCAATCAGGATTTATCCTAAAGAAAAAAGTCCACATTTTAAAGAATTAATGCTTTCATGCTAATTAGGGACAATAGGTTAATAATTTGTCACCGACACTTACTCTTAAATCTTAATAGTATCAATCAATAATACAAATACTGGATTCACAATACAACCCTATAATCACAATTCCTGTCAACGTAACTGTCAAGCGATATTCATGTAGAGATTTGAACTGTTTTAGAACAATATACCTTGAGAGATTTTTGTGCGTGAGGAAACCAACTTCAAGGGGGTATTACAGTTTTGAAATAGATCTTATTCGTAAATGGATATAAACCCAGTTAAAACATGTTTTTTTTAACAGACCTCAATTTGGAACAGTACATCAAAGAAAATCAACAACAAATTAAATATCCACCGCATGGTTGTGTTCTTTCCCCTGTTTTATTTATTTTATATACAAATTACTGCATTAATAGTTGCAACTTTCATTTTGGATTGTCGTTCTGAAAATGTGTAGTTTAAAAAGTATTAAACCTTAATCTAAATCTAAATAGCTAAAATGATACTTGCTCATCATGCCTGTGGTGCATGAAATTAACATGATTAAATTTCTGTCAAATATCAAGAATTACCTTGATCTACGCAGAAGGCAAAGTAGATCAGACGACTGCATATTATCACTTTTTATCCCAAGGGAAATCAAACGCAACACTGATCATCGAATGTAAGATAATAACATCCATATTAAACATGTGTATTTTATTTGATGACAGTTTTTAAGTTAGTTATTACATGTTTTCATGATATTGATATTGATAACCAATAACACTGTATTTCTGCATTTATGATTCTTAATTTCATAATCATGTTTTTCGTGATTGAACATATATATTTGTGTGGATGAGATGAATCTTATTGATTATTGCGTAATAAAACGACTTTTGAATGCATACAAATGTTATTAACATATGCATATGGACAAAAGCCAAGACGAAATATTATTGTGTTCATGTCAATAATGTATATTTGATTTGTATTTGTGATTTTTGTTGCTAAGATCATATCTATTCATTGCTGTCATCTTTAGTGGGTTCAATAGTTGCAAGAAAAGCATTTCTAATCATGTGCATGCGCAATGCTTTGATGATCAATTTATGTTCACTTTTCATCCTCAAAGTGCCTCACATTTTTCATTAATAATGTGTTCACTTAAGGATGGTTAGAAGCCGAAACAATAATGCGATAGGAAAGTGAGAGAAATATGTTTAATTAGAATTGTTCAATTGAATGAATAAAAATAGTAGTCGTTAATTTTAATTTTTCACAAGGAAATGTATGTTTCCATAGAGGTATTTAATGAAGAAAGAAAAATAAGAATGGTTTGTAGATTGATGTTAACAGGAGTACTTGTTAGATGCCCATGTGAAAAGATAAAATAAGTAAAATGCTTGATAAGAAATCTCAGAAGTCTACACTGACGAACATTGATGTTTGCAAAAAAGTACATTTTCACAATCAATATCCTTTACAACAGGAGTTATAACGAGGGCCACAGACATTGAATTATAATTGTTTAGACAAGATTAAGCAAAACTGCCATGAATGGATTATTAACTTTCAACTATCATACTTTATACTAGAATGAAATTATCATCACTGCGTGGTCTTAAAATCTGGAAAAATAAGGAATACAGGATTATGTATATTAAGGCATTTTCCAAGGAATCTTAGTTTTACTGTGATGAGTGTTTTATATTTTTTAAACATTAAAATTTAAAACATCATATATGCTCATTTGTAAACACTTTCTGTTGATAAAAGCGAATTAGGTTCATCACTGTATTTCTAATGGTAACTGTCCCAGTTGCGGTAACTTACAGGAAGTGCTGCGTGACTCGAATCGGACAGAGTGATTCTATAATGGTAAGAACGGAAAATCAATGTCTTAATTCCGCTCAGGATCAGAAGATGAGAGACAGTATTGTAACATAATAGTGACAGTCAAACAGTTAAGAGACCTTCTTGAATATTCAAAGGGTATCATTGTACCAATTCAATGCTCTGATTTATGATCTACAAGAGCTTTTATAAAGCTTAAATACGAATTCCCTTGGTTATTAAAGTATGTTCGTTAATCAAAACAATATTATGATCTAAAAATCATTAGATGCAATTGCTCATTGAATTAATTCTCTAGAATTTCTTCTCAGTAATTTGCTTCCCATCAATCAATTTGACTGTTTGTACTTCTCATTAGACTTTTGGTGTAGCGTGTTAATAACATCTTCCAATTCAAACATATCTACATATGAAGTAATGACTGTTGTAAGCTCAATAGACTGCAGATATATAAAGTATGTTATTTTAATGCTAATGTTATTTCAAATATCCCTCTTTACATAGATTTAATACCTTTACATCACACAGTCAGTTTTGCTAACACAATAGTTGCTTAGCTATTTCAATTACTTTCATTCAGGCCAGCGGGTCTTGTAAACTATTATATAATCTGCAAAATCTATCATAATCCAGGGTTCTGCTAAATCTTCAGGCATATCGTGGATCAATTCCCCTGGCTCCTAAACAGCACCATCCAATCTGAGTATCTGCATGTCCAAAGAGGGATAAACGTAGAAACGAATCTTCTTTTCTGTTTTACCAATTTCAAATGCATTTGAATCCCTGCTTCAAATATTAGTTCACATTCAACATTCTCATTAAACCATAACTGATTGTTATATTTTATATTTACAACGGAGAATTTATCTTTGCAATGCTTTGTTCAAGCTTTGTTAAAGCATTAGAGGGCAATAACTGGAAACAGAAATCTCAAGGGAATAAAAGCTTTCCACTTTTGACCTTCTTTTGCAAAGACGATATTTGAATCTGTTGTTTTTCTTCTAAATCAAGTTCCCTTATTAACTGAATGCTTATTTTACGGCATCCATTTCGAAAAGTTAATTACTTAATATCTCATGTCTACAAAATAATTCAGATTTTGATGGTACTCGATGCGAACTACATGCAAGCTGATAATTGGTTCAATTTGCGATTACCAATAACCAAATATAACCAAATCCGTCAATACTGTGTGAATTTCGCTCCGTGGAAATCGTGCAGGGGCATCATGACACAGCACACCTCAATCAATGCGAAAGAATATAGTTCAATTTTGAATCGCTATTATGGTAGAATGGAGATGAACATACTGTGTTTGAAAATCACGCTATCTGTTCGACTTTTAATTAAATTTAGAGCTATAATAATTCTGTTATATGCCGCTGATTTCCAAACACAGTATGTTTATTTCCTAGTTTTGTTATCTTTGAAACAAACATGGGATGGCAGCATTCATCACAATAGCATTCATGCATTAAAAGTTAAGATTCCTGTCTTGTATTAAATATGATTGAGAAAAATGTTGACAACTGAATGGTGTACATTGACATATAAGAATGTATCTAATGCATCAGACACTTTATTCGGGAATAATCAACTACAGTATTTGAAGAAAGATGACAATGTTCGAATTTGCAGAATGCGCAGTAGGAAAAAACAGAAGTATCATAACTTCCTGTGATTGCCAGATCGTCAATACCTGGATGTCATTCGACACTTCGAGGATGTATTTGAAAGCACATGTCTACAATATGCTCCAAAATGTTTTCACTGGCAATCTTCAAGCTGAAATGTTAAAAAAGTACATGGTGGTATACATTTGAAATAAAATAAAATTATTCAATACTCCTATTGTTTTCATTTTTTCCTTATTTGTTCATATTTCTGGTTCTTTTTGCATGCTAGTGAGCTTTGATTTTTTGGCGTGTTTTTAGATTAAGCATTTAAAATGCTCTTTAGCATGAGAATATAATATGTAAAAGCGTTTACTTTATGAAATGATATTCTTAAAACATCACATACAGTCAAGCTTATGCCATTGAAGAATATACAGATTCGTTTGTAGTAGTTGATGGTAAAGTCTGTTTCTGCAAAGATAATATTCATGAAAACAGGTGATAAATAGATAATGAAATTCAAAGAGTTCAATAATCATTGCTTTTTTAATATAAATTCATGTTGATAACATGACATTCTTTTCAAATTCAGGACAACCATGCTGACCAAATCGTCGTACTTTATTGACAAGTTATTTCATTATGATAACTTGTTGGGGAGGTTTTTAAGCATAGCAAAAACCTAATAACTACAAATAATCATTAGAATACTCATGAATGTAACATAACGCTTTTAGGATATTGGTGATAAGCAGATGGCTCACCTCAAGCCCGACTGTCTCAATGTTAGACTTCATATGTAGTCATTGTATAATGTTATCAAAAACGAATCACGGAAACATTACAAGAGAAGTCGGAGACAGTTGTGTGGAGCAGGACACTTGGGAAAAATATCACAGATTGGGCAGCAAATTGAAGAAACATACACTTACTTAAACGGATGTTAATCAAAAACAAAAGTGAATTCAGATTAGAGAATAAACTCCATTAGTATTGATGAATATTTTAATATTAGAAAGCTAATACATGTTAGAAGTGTAAGAATAACACCAATCGATAAAAAGGCTCAATTTAAGTTACTAATGGCTTCTTTCATGCACCTATCAAACATAAAATTGATAAACTCTATCAATCAACGCTGCAGAAAGACCAACTGACCATTGTCTATTCAATGCGGGTACTAAACTTTAATATATTTGGAATTGCCAAATAATAGCTCATTCATGTGTACTTCTCTGTTATTGGAGGTAAAATAATTGAAAACACATTATTTACTTCTACGTGACGAAAGAGAGGACATATACAGTAGCATGTACTTTTATGTTCCTGATAATTGGAGTTGGTACCAGGTAAACACTCATTTTTACAATTGATATTGGTAAAACGTATTATTTGATCACACAAAGTTGGAAATTGTGGAAGGCTTAATCAACAAAACTCAAAGAATCACTGTTTCAGTCCCCTTTTTAGATTAACTTCCTAATTTGCCTTGAAATGCTGTTTCACTTTCTTTAGATAACAAAGAGATAAGGTTTAAGTAATCCGTTTAAGCCTGCTTAATACCAAGGAAGCAATATCCGGAATAGAGAAAAAACTTAATGGAATACAAGAGTATCCAATCGAGACCTCTTTTATGTTAATCAATGTTCCAATCTGTTGCTTTCTTGTTAATTAAGTGTATTCTTTTACTGATTACCGAGAATGATTGCTTTTCAGGAACCATTTGAATGCCTAATCAATAAGGATCTTGCAATAGAGTACATGATGGAAACCAAGAGACATGGTTTCGATCTATAAAGTAATGAAAATTTAGTTGCAGTCACACAACATAAAATTATCAATGACAAACCTTACAAGCAGAATGGATTTTCTAAACAAATGTGCTGAAATTATTCAACAGTGCAGTATCCTAAGTATTAAGATTGTCCTCAGTGAAAGTTATATTTGAAGTATTTACAAAGAAGATATATGTTGTTTAATTAAAGAAATTCATTTAAAAAGCGTTTGTTTACTTGTGATTATTCAATGAGTATGCTTTTGTCTAAATGTCTGACTTATTTATTGATATTAAATGAAACTACAACTAAAGGTCTGATTGCATTGACTTGAAAAGATAAAATAAGTTTTGCTGTTGTGACATTCTGCATTATATACAATAAACGTTGTGTTTCACAGTCTGATTTAAGATCAATCCAACCGTGCTCAGGGAAATAAAGATGTAAAACTATTGATTCTATCGGGGTTCACAATTTAGGAAAATCTATGGGAGGTCGTTAAGCTCTACCCCTTTATCGATTGCGAATTTTGTCATCAAGCAGTTTTAACCAGTTTTTCTCATAGACCTGGCAGGGACTTTTGACTTAATGTTGTTACTAAAACTTCGGTCAGTTCACTTGAAGAATGAAGTTTTCCACTGTACTGTACAACAACCTTTTATCAACATTCATTTCTTAGTGTTGTTAATCTTGTTATTGGATACAAAAATACAATGATATTGTAAAATGAAAATATCTGAAAGTAGTGAAAACCTATTCGACTAATTTTATGGCAGATAAATTTATGATATTTGTTTTCTAAAACATTGCTATTGTTACCGTAGACTGTTTAATTTATGTCAAGCTGTATGTATCGAAACCTACATGATTTTCACGCATGCAAATCTTCCATTTTTTCATACTCCTATTAGTACCGTTCTGAAAAAGACATTGAAAACTAAATTCCCTTCCAGTTGAAGAGCATAATATGACATTAAACTTATTGGGCACAATTACTTGCATGACTGTCTCTTTACATCCAGTCTACGTAAACCTAGCCTCATTATTATCAGTTTCACTTCTATACTGAGTCTAGAAAAGCTTGGTTGAGAGTCGCGTCAGCCCACGTGACCAAGTTGACCAATCAGAACTCAGCTTACCAAGCCACAATAGTCTGCCTTCGCACGTATAACGTTGGAAGGTCATAGGTCGCAGAAAGGTCGGCTGACGCAACCCTGTATTAGACCTTTTTAGACTCAGTATAGAAGTGAAAAGGATAATATTGAGGCTAGGTTTACTGAGACTGCTTTACATCGGACTTCAGTTCAAATTACATTTATAACAAAAACTTAGTATGTAAATAAAAGCCTTTTTTCATAATTGTAACAGACCGTTACATAATAAAGCAGATAAACACGAATATAGATTCAATAATCTAATAGCAAAATCATGGTCTAGCGTAAATGTAGCATGAGATCTTTTCTCATATGGATTAAAAAAGATTTTGAACAGAATGCAGATAACGGATACACAGAGATTGCACTGTCAAATCTCTTACACTTGGTAGGGTAGCTAGAGTATAAATATTGAATATACACCATGGCAAAGAACCGTGTATATACGACATACAAAAATATACATTCTTGAAACCCTTCTACCATTGGGAGAGAATATACCTGTTGTAAGCTTTAGGGATCTTAGATTAGCGCATTTCAATTTATCATGTTGTTGAAGCGGGAAAAGTACAATGTTACCTTGACATCTAAACATCGATAACCAATCGTGATCCCCTGCACATATTGATGTCACTTCCCTTTCAAATTGCATTGGTTAAAAACCCTCGCCATCTAACAAAAAAGTATTTCCCATTAATCCTATTGACTTTTTGATAGCATAGAGTGCAATATTTTAAATACTCTATCATTTCTATCATTTAGGCAGGGGAGACGTTTATTTCCTTTAAATGTCATTTTTCGATTTAATGAAATGGTTAGCTGTCAATAAGACCAATTGACGATTGCAAAATCTGATTATCAACTAAAATGAAACCTCTTAAAGTTTTGTAAAACTTGCTGATTATCAACCAAACATTTAAAACCTGCGCATGCCGTATTAAACATTTATTGAAAAGAAGAAAGTTCATTTTATATATCCTTCCGTGGCGGTTAATCGTTTCCATGTACTAAAAATATTTTATAAAGATAGAAAATAAATTCACACAAAGGACATCAATCTACGACTTTAGTATAGCTTAAGCAGTTAAACCTAAAACAAAACAATTTTGCAAATGAAACGTTGATTTGCATGACAAGGATAAATTTATGAAATAACGTTTTTGAGTAAGAGTGGATTGAAAGTTAAAACATATTTGATCTTATCATTCGATTTGAATATTCAATAAACAGTGTTTCAAAAAACCTTTTACCCTTTTCTGAAGATATGGTAGTTATGCTTGACCTAAATAGACCTAAAACAATATGTTCGAGGTCATAAACGTATTGATATAATTTCCTACATAAAAAGGTGGTAATTGAAGCTCTGTATTTTGACGATTTCCCAAAACCAGTCTTTTGCCATAAGATACACATAGTATGGTACGGGGAGTAAATGCACAATATATGATCAGATGGGTTCAATTTGAAGTTTGAAGAACAACAATAGTTTCTCTGTAAAAATGGTTTACTTTAACACTTGACTGATTAGTTCCATGTTCGCCAAAATAATCAACACTTCATATTATTGAGGAAATATCTGCTCTGATTTCAATCTAGCATAATGAATAGCCACATGATTTGGAACCTATTTTAGTAGTATCAATTCGACCAATGTTAAAGCTGTGGAAACTCCTTTTCTTTTGTTTGGCAGACTATGTTCTTGAAATATCTTTCAAAAACTTAAGGGTGTATTGCTGCACTAAATCATTTGTATTTCTTTAATGAATAGACAGTATTTCTTTGTTTGAATTCTTTATTGAATTGGTGATGACTACATTTCTAAACAATAACTTGTATACATCAATAGTTATATAATTTTTATAACACTTAATACATAACATTATACATGTATGCTTCATTTCAAATTGAAATAAAAGCTTACTCTTTAAAACAAACTTGGTTTTGTGATTACCTTTTTTCTATAAATACAAAATATAATTATTATATCACCTCTTTAAGCAAGCAGTGGGGATGTTATGCAAGCTATTACTATTGGAAGGTATTTCAAAGTCAGAGGCATGTTTTGATTATGTGTGTAAACAGTGAATGGTACTGTCTTGTTAGGCACGTCTTAATAATTGAAAAACGAAGAAGTCTTGCCTTGTGTGCCTGCTCATGTCGTGATAACCTTACTCCTTTCAATCTTCATCCTGATAACCTTACTCCTTTCAAACTTCATCCGCAAGTACTTTTCCATTAATGTTTAACTAGCATTGATTGGAATGATAAATATACTTTACTCTGTTTCTATCATTTTGGTTGAAATATTGAGCTGTTGTTAAGACCAAATAACGAGTTCCAAATCTTATTATCAACTTCATAAAAGTTTGTAAAAATAGCTAAGTTAATAAACACCCTTTCAAAAGTTGAATACGCTCCGTTGAACATTATTAAACAATAACAAATCCAATCAATATTCTTCCGTGGTAAAAAGGATATGATAAGGTATGATATTTTTTATTCTCATAGAAGAAATCAATATACTGGTTAAATGTCAACGTAACAATTTAAATAAACTTTTATTGATGATTTGTTGATTAACATGTAAATTAATACTTTCATAAAGATCATGATTGACAATTCAGAGCATAATATTATCAACTCAATAAGGAGGTTCAAACCATATCAAACGAGACCTAGCAGAAATAATAACATTACATCAAACATTATCTATTCTTAATTTTCTCTAAATTAATCTTGTGATTTGATTGAGGAAGTCACATTATCCAATTGTCAAGAAATATCAAGATCTTTCAAATTGAGGCATGTTCTTAATTCTTTTGTGAATGATGTATGTTTTAAGCTCAAGACAACTATTGATTACAATGTTCAAAGAACTTTTACATGTAGGAGTTCTCATCTGTGTAATGTCATATTTGTGTACTTATAATGTAATTTCAGTTTGCAATTAGAAGAACAATGTTGCCTATCAGAAAAGGTTGAAGCTAAGGAGAATTAGCAGTCAAAACGAAACTATTAGCACACTAAAACTACAGAGGATCATGCAACCATCTGATTACGTCAGTTTGAAGACAAGATAACACTATCGTTAAAACAGAAATCCCTAATGCCATTTATCACGACCATTTGACTTTAGGTTTGCCTTTAATATCCTTTTTGTAACTTGAAAAAAGATCATAATGGCCTGTTTGTATTTTTGTAAATCAATTGTCTTTATTCGATGATTGCCAATAATCATGCTTTTGAAGAATGAATTCTTCGATAATTTAGTGAATATTTGGACATTAACTGAACCATATCTTGAATAAGACATTTGAATGTTATGGGACAAATAACAAGAGGTTGAAATTAACGCCAAAAACTATAAAACTATCTTACTTACAAACAACGTATTGACAAATTGATAATAATTTATTTTAACAGTTTGTATGGGACAGGTTGATTTTTTTAATAAGATATGCTGTTCACTTTTGTAAGTTGCTGCTTATATTTACAATAATGTGAATAAGGCTTTGAATCCTGTGGTATCAACATTGTAATTTAAATTATCATTATTAATGTCATTTATTTTTACAAATGTCTCTACAAAAACAAATAAACAAAATATCCTATGGATGTTTTATCTTATCAAGCCATTGCATTTTGTATTTTGATGCAGGTAGATATATCTTTATCGCTAATGTAATTATTGTCATTTACGCAATTCAGTGTCATTTGAATGACACACACGAATAGAATGATTAGATAAAATGATAAATTGTTGCTTTACAATAACCATTTATGTGGACATGATGTATTATCTTGAAAAATATCAGTGTTATACTAGTGGTATTTATTTCAGAATGTTCCACAATTGGCTACAGCTGCTTCTAATCTAGTTAAAGAGATTTAAAATTGCTTCTATTTCAACTTGATTAAATCTTTAAATTTAAATTCTAATGATGTTATGAAAATAAGGTAATTTTTTGTAGAAAATAAATTTTAATCTTTAATGAGTCTTGCACAGCACTATTAATGAATACAACTTGTAGTTATTCGTTTGATGAATCGTAATTTTGTCACACCATGACAGAAATTGTTTTTGTTGCAACAAGTACATCAAGTATTAATAACCTCTTTGATTAATTAAGAAAACGACAAAAAAATCGCAAAAGTTTTATACTTCAACATTAAAATTTGACGTTAAAATCGTGGATTTTTTCATGTAAGAAAACAGATTGACATGAACCTATACATCGTTAATAAAATGAGTATTGATTGCCATTTATTTATTGAAAAGGTAGTTATATAAATCTCCAATCAATTTGCATGTCTCATCGTTTTCTTTGTTTGTTCTGAACATTTCGTTACCAGACACTTGCAATACTTGAAATAGGTAACAACGTAATTCATAACAGTTCTTGATCATTGTTATTCTCTTTAAACAAATGTCTTTTTCATTAAGACAAATTAAAACAAGTTCTAAAAAATAACATCCATGTCATGTTGCACATCCTTTCTTTCACTATCCAAAGGAAGATACAAAATGTTAGAAGACGGAATAAGGAACCAACAGTGTTTTATGTTTAGTGCAATAATTCATAGTCATATTGCCGTGATCACATAGGCATTTCCAATTAGGCAAGCGTCAAGCAGTTTGTTTGAACGTGTTTTCAGGTGTCAACATTAATGAGAAAAGACAACAGTATTCCATAACACATTTTTTTTCTTGTTATATTTCGGAAAATTTCCTGAAACTATCTCTAAGCTCGTTTACCATCACTCGTTGACAGATAACTAATTATTTCCGTGTTCATTGCAAATTCATCAACACTTCATATAATTGGGAACATATCTTCTTCTTTTTTTTTGGCAATTAAATGATGTATTTTTTAGATAAATCACAAAAATACTCATTTTTTTATCAAAAAAATATGTTAGCTTCTCATCTACTGTGCATTGTAAATTTGAAATAAGTTAAAATCATAGGTTCTACGTGCAATAAATTAGATCTAACCATGCATTACAGTTTTTGAAAGGTGATTTGAGAATAGATAAAATAGTTGACTGTGACCAGTGTAGACTAAGTTTCTATCAATTCTCCTGAAACACCACTAGATCAGAATATCAATATGCTGGATAATGGCATGTCGAGTATTATTGAGGGAATAAAGTTCACTTTTTGACAAATGACATCAACAATTTCGAATCTACGTTAGACCATGAAAATGAAAAAAAAAAACAGTAGGTTTATCTCCTAAATTAACCAGATAATGAGATTCTGGCGTTCAACCATGATGTCTTGTTTGCTTACACTCAGATGACATTGAATCTGTCTATCGATTTTCCGTCAAACTACTACAGCCACTAATTATGCCTGCCTCTTCACGCTTTCACCTGTACCGATTGACATGGACAAGTTCAATTCTGTAAACTATGCCTATGATTCAAGATTTAAAGAAGTGAACTTCCTTTAAATGTCACTTTTTTGTTAAATGAAATGTTAAGCTTGCGATAAATCCGAATGAACCCTTTTCAAACGTGTATGTTGGTTGACAAAAATTCTGAAGGAACCCTTTTAACTTTGAAATTAGCTAGTATCCGATTCATAATTTTTCATAATTACATGATTTTACAGTTAATATGAGCATACATTCAATCTTTTAAATTATTCTGAAAGATTTTAACTTATATGTATCTTCTTGGTGGTCCATCAGGTAGCATCAAATAACTTGCATTCGTCAATTTTTTCCATTTTAACTTCTAGAAAGTCCATCAAACTGTTTGTAATCCTCGGGATTTTGAAACAGACAGGGAGTAAGAAGGTAATTAAATCAATTAACATGTTCATGCCATACATTAAAACTGCCAGTCACAAAATATTAATAATTTAGAATAATTATTTTATTGTCTGTAAAGACGTACAAGAAGATGTAAAGACGTAAAAGAAGATGTAAAAGAACCCAATGTACATATTTAAACTACTGATTTTCTTGATAAACAAACCTAACATTGAAGATGTTTCATATTGATTGAAAACATTTTGTAGTTCTTTTTAAAAAAACAACTCATTTAACAACACTAAATAATAACCTGCCAGTCATATTTGTTACAAAATCATTGCTGCAAAATAACTGAATATCTCTTAACAGAGATTTATTAGATCAGAATAGACAACAACGTAAATTGAATCATATAAGTAGAACTGTGGCGTTTTACACAATAAAGCCCAATAATCGTGCTTATTCAATTGCAACTCAAATGCTTAAACAATAAAGACAATTCTTATGGATATAGTAAACTTTATTCTATTAATGTCGATTTCACATACGTTATACGAGGGAAAATTGAGAAATATATATACATACCTTGTTGATACAACAGAGTGGTTGCATGTACACTATATAAGCCAAATACAGTGTACAGTGTTACATGTTCTTTAGATATTACGATATAAAGCGAACCCTGATCACACTGAACAATATATTGCAAGCAAGATTAACTAATAAAATAGAGAAATTAAAAAATTGGTAAGTATTATGAACTTAACACCTTACTAACAGAGATGAAACTTATTATCAGACACTCAAAGTTAATCAAAATAAAGGCCTTGGCCAGTCATTCCACAAGTTGTAGATTGTATTTAGCAAAAAAAAGAACACATGTTTGAATGCTTTCAAATCAATATTCGCTCCTTTAAGGAACAGAGGATGTGTATCTGAAGTGATCTGATTGTGTCAATTGAAGAGCCAGAAAGCAATCCCGTTTGAATCGAGAGGACCATAATTGGACTTACCGTTAGTGCTTGACTTTTAGGGTTGCATTTGAACTCTTTCCGTTAATCAAAGGGTCTTAATGCACTACCCATGACATCTCTGGCTTCATAAGTTTCACTATTCTTGTTCAGTCAAATTGAACCGGTTTTCTTGAAGTGAAACAACTGTGCCCTGACGATCAAGTGTGCAGGTTATGAAACTAAAGATGAAAAGCTTCCAGTAACCACACGGGATATGAATTTGTTAGGATCTGTCAGTGAATTTCCTTAAGGTGAATCTCACAGGGTACTTATAACATCTTTCCGCAATAATTCGCACCACCGGTCATCTTGTGTATAAGTTCCAATAAACTTCCATCACTTCAGTTAAGTGTTGGTTAAAAGGATAAACTAAACTACAAAAACATTGTTTTGAGAAACAAAGTCTCGATAAATCGATAAAATGTAAAAGTTATAATAACATTCATGCTTTTGTAAATAGTTGATTATCAATAAGACCAAAAATATTTCTTTAATAGCAAACTCATATTATTAAGTTTACCAAAACATTGCAAAACATTTGCCATCTGCTCTAATACATCCCAACTTAAGGGAAGTGATACGTGACATGAATGGTACACAGATGCTCAAGCCCTTTGACAGAACTAGCAATCAATGATTTACTTCCTAACATGACAAGAAAAGGAGAACCGGTTACTATGTGATAGAGACAGTCGAATACATTATACACAACTTCTTATATCTGTATTTTGACACGCAGTCATTAAAGCAATGCACTTCCTCTGTAGCCTCTAGTTCGTCCCATTGACCTTCACTAATCATGGAATAGAGTTATTTGATTTATACACGAACCATTGAATAAGCTCAGATCTCCAAAGGCTAAGTGTAACACTGGTATCAATTCATGGCATCAATTCAGAATACTTAAAGAATGGTCACGTGTGTTTCTTCAAACTCAAATCATTTCGGTTTGCCTCTACCTCGCTATAGAATTTGCTTCCTTTCGACCTAAAGACATCATTCAGTTTGAAAACATTAAAAAGAGCCTCAAATCTTATCTCTGTCAACGCTACTCCTAGTATTTAAATCTGCCAATGATTGTACAAAAATGTCTATAGTGTTTGATTTCACACTCAAGATATCTGCACAGTTCTTTCTCATTTCATTGACAGTGCTTTGAGCGTGTAGCTCCTTTTGACATGGAATCCAGCTCTATATGAAATAGCCTTATTATAATATCATAACAAATACGTCTTCAAATTACTTTTATGTAACCGAGGAGGTGGTCCCTGTAGTTCCTAGACCTTAAAGCCACAACAATAAAGGAGAAAATATTTGCAAGTCCTGTCTGAAATCAAGTATTGTTTAGGACTTTTTTCTTGAGATAAGAAATTAAATGTAAGAATTTGTCATGAACTCGTTTTAATATGTTCTTCTATGGCTCTGGAGAAGGAGATGAAAAAAACAAAACGTGTATGGCCAGACATGATGCCTTTCATATCAGATGAATAATACAAAGAATTAAGACATGCTTCATGCATAGCTACAATTGCAAATACTTGACCTAACTAGGAGAGTTTATTGTCTCCAACACAATATTCAGTGTTATGTCATTTAATAACCTATAATCAAAATGTAAAGACTTTAACGGTCATTACGAGATTTTGAAATTTGACCCTTGTCAGCAGGATATCTCAAACGATTCACTGGATTCTCTTCATAGCTTACACAATGCATCTTACTAGGAAGGCGCCGGGACCAGTCGATTTTGGTGACCTTCACATTATGTTCAAGGTCACAGCGAGGCTTTGAAAATTTCAGCATTGAAACCTGCATTTTTGACTTGTCAGCGGGATATCTCAAGAACCCTTCAGTGGAATCTCTTCATAACTTACACATTGCATCTTATTGGGAAGGCGCCGGGCCCAGTCGATTTTGGTGACCTTCACATTATTTTCAAGGTAACAGCGAGGCTTTGACAATTTCAGCATTGAAACCTGCATTTTAGGCTTGTCAGCGTGATATATCAAGAACCTTTAATCAAAGCATCTTAAAGGGAAGACGCAGGACAAAGTCAATTTTGATGACCTTCACAATATGTTCACGGTCACAGTAGAACTTTTGATTTATCATCAATTTACCTGCATGTTAAGCTTGTTCGTGTGATATCTCAAAAGTCATTCACTGAATTTTTTTTTATAAATCTATTGAAGGAAGACACCGGGCCAATTTGATTTTGGTGACTTTCACATTATTTTCAAGTCACAGTGAAGCCAACATGCATTTAAAGCTTATTTTAAGGCTAACTGTTCTCTATATTCCCTTTTTCTTGCGAAAAGGCTTCTTATTTGGAAGACCCAGGGACCAGTCGATTGTTGTGTTTGATTAGATTTCAACTATGCAATAGATTAAGGTTTGAATTCCTTAATGAATCAATATTTCACTTCCTTTCAGGATCACAGAAATGAAGTGTTTAAACAACCTGATGGAGTCTCTCAAACAGCCAGAAAGGGATCTTCTTGGGTCTGAGAAATCAACACTGTATTGGCATTTTGGTGCTTTTTGTGATTTTGTACAAAGTTTTACTTTGTTAAAGCGAGCAGATCAAGAATATGCAATCTCTTGGCAGCGAGATTTATTGTTTTTAAAGTACCAATTCATGTCCAATCAAATCAAAAAGCTTTGATAGAGGAGAAACAATTGTGCCTTGTGTGTGGTCATAAAACGATGGATGAAAAGCTTCCATTAAGAACACAGGATATGAATTGCTGAGAAGGACCAAACCCGGATAAAGCTTTGTACATTCTGTACATTTGCATAAATAAAAAGCGGTGGATCAATTAGCCAATATATGCCACTGGTACACACAATCTGAAATCATGATGTCATACAATGTTTCTTTTTATCGAACACATTCAAACACTCTTTGTACACACTCAGGGTCATTTTCTGTTTATCTGGAGAAATTATATACAGTTCTACAAATGAGGAATTGTCATACAATTGGTTGAACAAAGACAAATCAGCTTTATTTTAAGTTATTGATGTTGTTGACAGGAGGCTCTTTAAATAAGCATTCATATTTTATCTTTCAAAGAAGTGATTATTGTAGATTGGTTGTAGATATAAATTTAAAGTATATTAAGTTAATGCGTTGAGGAAGAAAGGTTTAAAGAAACAATTTGAAAAAATCTACTTGTGGCTAAATTTAGTAAACTGTGTCGAGTTACAGCTGATGAAATTTGCTTTGCAACATGGACACCCAAAGTTTGATTATCCTTCTTTAAGTGTTGCTTTTGTAAAACCCTTTTGAAAATTTCACAAGAAAATAAAAAGTTTTTGCCCCCACCTGTGAGAGTTCGCTTGATGATGCCAATGAGCTTTGAAGTCAGCTGTATTTCCTAGAAAAATAAAATAACAGTGTTAACACAAGATGTATCTTCTTTCTCCAATTGAAACAATAAAAAAGTTGGGCGGTTGTTATCTTTAACAACAGAATTTAAAGGGGCTTTCAAAATAGAAACAGATAATAAGTGCTGCACATTTTGACTTATTGTATTTCTATTTTAAAGCAAAGTCAAATGATTGTGTAAACTAGTACTCATTAAGGACATAACAAAATAATGCATATACTTTTAGGTTGTAGATTCCTTGGAAAAATATTTTAAGCTTTATTTAGAATTAAGTAAATAAAAATGTTTAAATTTAACGATGCCAATTGTTTAGTTAACTGGTCAATTAAGATGAAACACTAAGATAGAGTTATTATACGTGTAATTGCTATCATATTAAAAATTGTGTATCAATATATCACACCTACGAAATTGATTATGAAACTTTAAACACTTTATTTGTTCAGGCGCATCGAGTTTTGAGATCCCTTTTTGAAAGCAATTTTCGAGGCAATTTTGCCAATAAAAATAAATCAATAAACTAAAACCATTTCATTTGATATCAAAATTTTATCAAAGATTCAGGAGATGTTAAGCTTTCTTAAATCATGTAATGAACAGGGCTTTTAAAGATAAGACACTCTTGTAATCATTATTATTACCGCACATAGAGCATATGTAATTTGTGATTTTGAGAAAGTATAGGGCTAGACTTAAGATGTCAGCGATCTGACTTAACGTGCCATCACATTTTTTTGGGTATCCAAGAGGTATTTTCAAGGTTTTGAACAGAAATTGAAAAACGAAATTTTGCCAAGCAACTATTGGATTTAATATAAGTGAATAATCAATTTGTAGATGGGCGATTAGCATTTATAATGATATGTTATATCTTTAAATTTCGATCAGAAATACCTTGAAATTATACAAATTTGCTTACAGGTTTACTAAGATTATTATTTTTCTTTGATCGGAGTTCACTTCTAAAAATTTGTTATTTAACATATTCATGTTTGTATATTATGTAAGTAAAATATTTTCCTGTAAAAGATGATATTTATTTTCCAAATAATAAAAGACCCATACCATCAAGTAAAGTGAGAATATACATAAAACTAACGATATACATTACGTATCAAATATCCAACTAAGATTAGAAGTTGAAAATAGAATGAATAATTTTGAATTTGAAATTAAAGCCTGAGTTATTCTCAGCTGTTTTATCATGCAGCTTATGATCCCACTTCTTCAGATTAACCTACTCAAATGCGCCAGTGAGCAACTCTAGAGATGGATACTAGGCGCTGTATAAATGAATTATTATTATTATTATATACAATGTACAAAATGGCTCGTAGCAATGTCTCGTTCGTTTTAAAAAGAGTTGCTACTGCATTATCACTTTGAGGGTGGTAAATTAGTTGCTTAGTAGTTTTTGAGTTTAAATTTTTCTGCTGTGTGTATCCAGCTGGTTAATTAGTGTCTTGTATCTTGAACGCCTGACAGTTTGTTTATTACTCGTACGGTTCTACATCAACAGTTAAATGATTGAAGATGTTTAAAGATATGCTAAAGATAATACAGTTCGTTAATAAAATCAAAACTAATTAGGCACATTCCAACTTACATTTTGTCAAAGTGTTAACAGTAGAATATTACTTTGACGCCTTTCAATTGAGTTTTATTGAAACTGATATTAATGAACTGCACATGTCGTGAATCATTGTCCTTTTCAAGATCAAATGATATGACAGCACACTCTATTTTTAAAAAATGTGAATATTATATGTCGATTTATTTTTCAACGTATGTGAGTTTCTATTTTAATCTGACAAAATTTGAACAGGGCCTGAACCTGTGAGCTTTCAGAGAAATATCCTATAGAATTCCTTAATATAATTGTAACATCTGTATTCTTGCAAGCTCTCAGCATTTGATTCATTGACAATTAGCAATCAATGGTCATTTAAACAGACTTTTCTTCAGTCAAAGTTTTATAAAAAACTACATGTCCTCAAAACTGAATGAGAACACTTAGATAATGTTAAAATTTAACAATAACAATTAATACTTTAATTTTTAGTTAGAAAAATATTGTCAGTTTAGGGCCTTTTTTGTGTGTATATTTTAATTGAATTGTACCAATTATTCGGTTGCATTTCTTCTAAGCTGTCAACAAAGAGACCACAGCTGCCGCGAATTGAGTTCTACAAATTCCAATTTTTTTTTGTTTCAATTTAATTACATCTCCATGACACTAATGTTTGTTGTAATGACATTGTGTAATTAAAGTTACGTTAAGAAGAAATTTGGATAAGTATGTAATGTTCTTTTTATGGGCATAACTTGCATTTTTTGGCTTGATCAGTTGTACAAAACAAATTTTCCATTGTGTTTTAAAACTCTTTGGATGTGTGTTGTACACACTTTTCTTCACAAGTTCACGTATCGTTGCGATTTCATGTAACTGTCAAAAAAAAGATCCAAATAATCTTAAGACGTAAGCCTTTGTTTCAAATTGCCCAAAACATTCATGTATGTTTTTACAGATCATTAGATCCATCATCGTGCATGTACAAAGACACAGTACTCCATCACACGTTTTTCTTTCGTGTGATATTTTCAGCTTTTACGGGAAATTTGATATCCCCCTTAATTTCTTTAACCCTCATTTGCTGACAGCTGACTGATTAGTTCCGTGTTAACGTCCAATTTATCAACACTTTATATGATTGAAATCATTTGTTTGCAATAATATGATATTTATGGATAAGATAAATCACCAAAATACTGGAAATGTAACACGAGGTTTACTTTGCACCTATTGCACATGACACACTAGTTAAACTTATTACATCAAGTTTCGTTTTACAATAAACTCAATTCAAGCATTATTAAAGTTAATTGATGTTTTTGGAATGAATTTATACTTGTTTATATATAAACATCATCATTAACCAAACATAATGTATTTGTTGATGTGGCCGAAACGTGATTTACAGGTCAATTCAATTGGTTATTATATATGGGATTACTGGACAACGGTGAAATTCGAATTCGAGTTCGAAAGTCAGTTGACGTGTGTAGGATAGAAATTAGCTTTATCATATCTGCACGACCCTTTCTTACAATATGATGCTCTGAAGGACAATCAAATAAAGGGAACTGCAGACTGCATCAGTGCAGTTTCAATTTAATCTCAGGCGCTTTCTTCAATTGCGCAACTCAGGAATATCATGGTGGTAAACCAATTTTCATCGCCAAATGAATATCAACACTAAAACAACGTTTGCTGTTATGCTTGTCATTGCAACATGATGTTCCTCCTTTCTTAAGTGCAGTGTTTGCTTTGAGACGTTTTCCACATGTTCAATGCTTTTGAACAAAGGAAACAACAAAACGTTCACGTTTGTTAGAAAAACCACTTTAATTCCCATAAGGTCTTTGACAAACATATAGCAATTGAAATATCAATTTTGCGTCCCATTTTTTAATGTGTTACATTTCATTCGAATAAGATATCATTTCATTCTTTTGTAATGGTGCTTGCTTCAAGATTCAAACACAGTAAAACAATTGACTATCAGGACATTACATATTTGTTTTATAATTTCAAAACTAAAACACAGGATAAATTTCTTGAATTGAACTTTATTTCGTTAACTTAGACAGTGACCTGCCTGTTTTCTTTGTTTAAGAAAACATTTACTTGTACCACATCTGTCAGCAAACGGCGCATGTGTTCTTTAACAACCTGATTCTATTTCCGGATATTTCATCACTGTCAGGTGGCATGTTCTAGAATTTAGGTGTTTATGTAAAAAATGATGTAGTTGGTTAATTTGGTTATTTTTGCGGACAAGTTTCATGTTTCATCCTATGGATAATAAATAGAGTGTCTATGGATGCAATTTTTACCACACGAGTGCCTAAATGTTATTATTACCCTTATTGCATTTGAAAGTGAACACAAGTTAGATACAATGATGACATAACACACTCACAAGACAACAGATACATAAATAAAAACTCATTTAAGAGGCGGATGCTTGTTGGTATAAATGAGTTTTGAACTCTTTGAGTTTACAAACGGGGCAATAGGCAACGGCGTCCTGATGGTTAAAGATTGTAATCTGGAATTAAAAGTGACGTGTGTCACTGTCAGATAAAAATTAACAACACGAACATTAAAAGTGATGGCAAGTCCGAAAACAGTAAACCCAGATATCTTACATGCCATTAAAACTGTTCTTTGAAGACAAATTGTTTTATGCTAAGAGAACCATACAAACATTGAAACGAAAAGGTTGTCAGTGTCAGTTGGAGTAAGGTTACATTGACCCTATAATATAAACATCATACGAATAACCTTGTGAGAAGAAAATATTCTCTGATTTCAATTTCTCTTCTCTCTTATTGAATCAGCGTTCTGAGATATATTGAACGTCGATGAAACTAATTAACAGCACATGCCCTTTTCATCACCCTTTGAGCTGCATTGAGTGGCATGGTCAATCCTTAAAAGTCCATTTATAGCAATCACAATGAGGCGACATGTACATGTATTTCTTTCAAATCTCTGTGTTGTGTTTAATGAAATGTACAGTTGCAGATATAAGCCATTGAGAATTTCATCAAATGCTCAGGTTGATTGTAAAGTTAAAACGAGCTTTTGAAATTTCTTAAATAGTTGAAGCCGTGCATTAGAGCTGGAATTAGTCAAATATTCAATGAAATTGTTTTTAAAGATACAATGATATAACAGAATGAGCCTTAAAGAAGGCTATTTATCTGGGAAATCGATAGTCGATAAATTTATTGGTTCAAAATTATATTTTATGTTCCCTACATAATGATTTGAATTCTTATCTCATATAAATGAATATCAAAACCTCCAAACAAGTGTTTTTCAAAGCTACACGTGTCAGCTAGTAAAGTACATGATTTTATTCAAGAAACATATTTACTTTTATTTTTACTTTCAGCATGCAGTAGTTTGAAATTTGAATGCTTTCATAATCAATTTTTAACTTCCAATACATAACTAAAAAAGTGAAGTGTCTCAAACGATTTGACTGAGTCAGTTGATTAAGTGGGATAATGATAATAAAACGAAGAATTAAGATCTAAATAAGCTACACATAATATGAACTGCTGAGAAAAAAGTTATTACCAATCAGGATTTATCCTAAAGAAAAAAGTCAAATTTTTTAAGAATTAATGCTTACATGCTAATAAGGGACAACAGGTTAATAATTTGTCACTGACACTTACTCTTAAATATTTATAGTATCAATCAATAATACAAATACTGGATTCACAATACAACCCCATAATCACAATTCCTGTCAACGTAACTGTCAAGCGATATTCATGAAGAGATTTGAACTGTTTTAGAACAATATACCTTGAGAGATTGAGAGTCCCATCGAGATTTTTGTGTGTGAGGAAACCAACTTCAAGGGGGTATTACAGTTTTGAAATAGATCTTATTCGTAAATGGATATAAACCCAGTTAAAACATGTTTTTTTTAACAGACCTAACTTTTGGAACAGTAAATCAAAGAAAATCAACAACAAATTAAATATCCACCGCATGGTTGTGTTCTTTCCCCTGTTTTATTTATTTTATATACAAATTACTGCATTAATAGTTGCAACTTTCATTTTGGATTGTCGTTCTGAAAATGTGTAGTTTAAAAAGTATTAAACCTTAATCTAAATCTAAATAGCTAAAATGATACTTGCGCATCATGCCTGTGGTGCATGAAATTAACATGATTAAATTTCTGTCAAATATCAAGAATTACCTTGATCTACGCAGAAGGCAAAATAGATCAGACCACTGCATATTATCACTTTTTATCCCAAGGGAAATCAAACGCAACACTGATCAGCACATGTAAGATAATAACATCCATATTAAACATGTGTATTTTATTTGATGACAGTTTTTAAGTTAGTTATTAGATGTTTTCATGATATTGATATTGATAACCAATTACACTGTATTTCTGCATTTATGATTCTTAATTTCATAATCATGTTTTTCGTGATTGAACATATACATTTGTGTGGATGAGATGAGTCTTATTGATTATTGCATAATAAAACGACTTTTGAATGCTTAAAATTGTTATTAACATATGCATCTGGACAAAAGCCAAGACGAAATATTATTGTGTTCATGTCACTAGTGTATATTTGATTTGTATTTGTGATTTTTGTTGCTGAGATCAAATCTATTCATTGCTGTCATCTTTAGTGGGTTCAATGGTTGCAAGAAAAGCATTTCTAATCATGTGCATGCGCAATGCTTTGATGATCAATTTATGTTCACTTTTCATCCTCAAAGTGCCTCACATATAATGTGTTCACTTAAGGATGGTTAGACGCAGAAACAATTATGCGATAGGAAAGTGAGATATATATGTTTAATTAGAATTGTTCAATTGAATGAATTAAAATAATAGTCGTTAATTTTAATTTTTCACAAGGAAATGTATGTTTCCATAGAGGTATTTTAACAAGAAAGAAAAATAAGAATGGTTTGTAGATTGATGTTAACAGGAGTACTTGTTAGATGCCCATGTGAAAAGATAAAATAAGTAAAATGCTTGATAAGAAATCCTAGAAGTCTACAAATTAGATAACATTAAAAATCAAAGTCTTTCTGATTCCTGACACTGACGAACATTGATGTTTGCAAAAAAGTACATTTTCACAGTCAATATCCTTTACAACAGGGGTTATAACGAGGGCCACAGACATTGAATTATAATTATTTAGACAAGATTAAGCAAAACTGCCATGAATGGATTATTAACTTTCAACTATAATACTTTATACTAGAATGTATACTCTGAAATTATCATCACTGCGTGGTCTTAAAATCTGGAAAAATAAGGAATACAGGATTATGTATATTAAGGCATTTTCCAAGGAATCTTGGCTTTACTGTGATGAGTGTTTTATATTTTTTAAACATTAAAATTTAAAACCTCATATATGCTCATTTGTAAACACTTTCTGTTGATAAAAGCGAATTAAGTTCATCACTGTATTTCTAATGGTAACTGTCCCAGTTGCGGTAACTTACAGGAAGTGCTGCGTGACTCGAATCGGACAGAGTGATTCTATAATGGTAAGAACGGAAAATCAATGTCTTAATCGCTCAGGATCAGAAGATGAGAGACAGTATTGTAACATAATAGTGACAGTCAAACAGTTAAGAGACCTTCTTGAATATTCAAAGGGTATCATTGTACCAATTCAATGCTCTGATTTATGATCTACAAGAGCTTGTGTAAAGCTTAAATACGAATTCCCTTGGTTATTAAAGTATGTTCGTCATTCAAAACAATATTATGATCTAAAAATCACTAGATGCAATTGCTCATTGAATTAATTCTCTAGAATTTCTTCTCAGTAATTTGCTTCCCATCAATCAATTTGACTGTTTGTACTTCTCATTAGACTTTTGGTGTAGCGTGTTAATAATATCTTCCAATTCAAACATATATACATATGAAGTAATGACTGTTGTAAGCTCAAAAGACTGCAGATAAACTAGTGTCCAAAAGAAACGATACCATACAAATCGCAATATAACTCAATCCATTGCAGATTGATAAGACTAAAACATAGTTTTATCATTTCTTCAGTAGTCAACTAACTTCTATGCAAAATTTTGAAACATTATCTTTTCATATTTGCGAGAAACATGTATTTAAAAAAGTCATCGATCTGGGATCTCCTTAACAAGGCGAGATAGCAGGGAGAAATTGGCCACTTTGGCTTGTTTTAAAACGTTCTAGTGCAATGACGCGTCAACGAATTTATGTCAAATAAAGTGCATTTTATCAACAAGATGGTATTCTTACCTAAATTCAATACTTTATCAATTTTATAGTGAAATGACAAAAGTTCTGTGCATAAAACAACTTGACATTTCGATTTATGCACCCCATGTGCGTTTGAAGAGACACAAAATCAAAAGTATATTTTCCTGAAGAATGAAAATGTGCATACTTCTTTACAAGACATATGCCTGTTAGGCACACTTAAATTCGACTCTGTCAGGTAATAGAGTTTTGTTTCGGAGGACGTTGAAAACTTGGTATCGTTTCTTTTTGACATTAGTTTATATAAAGTATGTTATTTTAATGCTAATATTATTTAAAATATCCCTCTTTACATAGATTTAATACCTTTACATCACACAGTCAGTTTTGCTAACACAATAGTTGCTTAGCTATTTCAATTTGATTTACTTTCATTCAGGCCAGCAGGTCTTGTAAACTATTATATAATCTGCCAAATCTATCATAATCCAGGGTTCTGCTAAATCTTCAGGCATATCGTGGATCAATTCCCCTGGCTCCTAAACAGCACCATCCAATCTGAGTAACTGCATGTCCAAAGAGGGATAAACGTAGAAACGAATCTTCTTTTCTGTTTTACCAATTTCAAATGCATTTGAATCCCTGCTTCAAATATTAGTTCACATTCAACATTCTCATTAAACCATAACTGATTGTTATATCTTAAATTTACAACAGAGAATTTATCTTTGCAATGCTTTGTTCAAGCTTTGTTAAAGCATTAGAGGGCAATAACTGGAAACAGAAATCTCAAGGGAATACAAGCTTTCCACTTCTGACCTTATTTTGCAAAGACGATATTTGAATCTGTTGTTTTTCTTCTAAATCAAGTTCCCTTATTAACTGATTGCTTATTTTACGGCATCCATTTCGAAAAGTTAATTACTTAATATCTCATGTCTACAAAATAATTCAGATTTTGATGGTACTCGACGCGAACTACACGCAAGCTGATAATTGGTTTAATTTGCGATTACCAATAACCAAACATAACCAAATCCGTCAATACTGTGTGAATGTCGCTCCATGGAAATCATGCACGGGCATCATGACACAGCACACCTTAATCAATGCGAAAGAATATAGTTCAATTTTGAATCGCTATTATGGTAGAATGGAGATAAACATACTGTGTTTGAAAATCACGCTATCTGTTCGACTTTAAATTAAATTTAGAGCTATAATAATTCTGTTATGTGCCGCTGATTTCCAAACACAGTATGTTTATCTCCTAGTTTTGTTATCTTTGAAACAAACATGGGATGGCAGCATTCAGCACAATAGCATTCATGCATTAAAAGTTAAGATTCCTGTTTTGTATTAAATATGATTGAGAAAAATGTTGACAACTGAATGGTGTACATTGACATATAAGAATGTATCTAATGCATCAGACAGTTTATTCAGGAATAATCAACTACAGTATTTGAAGAAAGATGACAATGTCCGAATTTGCAGAATGAGCAGTAGGAAAAACAAAAGTATCATAACTTCCCGTGATTGCCAGATCATCAATATCTGGATGTCATTCGACACTTCGAGGATGTATTTGAAAGCACATGTCTACAATATGCTCCAAAATGTTTTCACTGGCAATCTTCAAGCTGAAATGTTAAAAAATAGAGCCATTGGCTCTGTAGCTCATCAGGCTTCATCATCAATTATGCTGTAGAGTGTGGCCAATGTGATTCTCCCTTTGTAGAGGCCACAGGGTCACCAATCATAAAATTAAGTATATAGGCGACAAGTTTCAGTTTTCTAGACCTTATACTTCAGGAGAAGAATATGAAAATAGATTTGAAGGAAGTTCCTGTGGCCCTTATTAGGGGCAACAGGGTCACCAAAGCTACAGTTCATCATCCTCACTAGTCAAGGAATCTGTACACAAAGTTTAAGCTTTCTAGGCCTTATGCTTCTGGAGAAGAAGATGAAAATAGGTTTTTAGGGCGTGGCACCTGTGGCCCTTATTAGGGGTCACAGGGCCACCAAAGCTACAATTTATAATCCTCACTAGCCAAGGAGTCTGTACACAAAGTTTCAGCTTTATAGGCCTCATGGTTCTGGAGAAGAAGATGAAAATAGGCTTTTAGGGCGTGGCCCCTGTGGCCCTTATTAGGGGTCACAGGGCCACCAAAGCTACAATTTATAATCCTCACTAGCCAAGGAGTCTGTACACAAAGTTTCAGCTTTCTAGGCCTTATGGTTCTGGAGAAGAAGATGAAAATAGGTTTTTAGGGCCTTGACCCTGTGGCCCTTATTAGGGGTCACAGGGCTACCAAAGCTACAATTTATAATCCTCACTAGCCAAGGAGTCTGTACACAAAGTATCAGCTTTCTAGGCCTTATGGTTCTGGAGAAGAAGATGAAAATAGGTTTTTAGGGTGTGGCCCCTGTGGCCCTTATTAGGGGTCACAGGGCCACCAAAGCTACAATTTATAATCCTCACTAGTCTGTACACAAAGTTTCAGCTTTCTAGGCCTTATGGTTCTGGAGAAGAAGTCGAAATTCCACAAAGTTTACGGACGGACGGATGGATGGACGGACGGACGGACGGATGGATGGACGGACGGACGCCGGACACCATGCCATGCCATAAGCCCATCGGGCCTTACAGGCCAGATGAGCTAAAAAGTACATGGTGGTATACATTTGAAATAAAATCAAATTATTCAATACTCCTATTGTTTTCATTTTTTCCTTATTTGTTCATATTTCTGGTTCTTTTTGCATGCTAGTGAGCTTTGATTTTTTGGCGTTTTTTTTAGATTAAGCATTTAAAATGCTCTTTATTGTGAGAATATAATATGTAAAAGCGTTTACTTTATGAAATGATATTCTTAAAACATCACATACAGTCAAGCTTATTCCATTGAAGAATATACAGATTCGTATGTAGTAGTTGATGGTAAAGTCTGTTTCTGCAAAGATAATATTCATGAAAACAGGTGATAAATAGATAATGAAATTCAAAGAGTTCAATAATCATTGCTTTTTTAATATAAATTCATGTTGATAACATGACAGTTCTTTTCAAATTCAGGACAACCATGCTGACCAAATCGTCGTACTTCATTGACAAGTTATTTCATTATGATAACTTGTTGGGGAGGTTTTTAAGACGTAACAAAAACAGAAACCTAATAACTCCAAATAATCATCAGAATATAATTCATGAATGTAACATAACACTTTTAGGACTTTGATGATAAGCAGATGTCTCACCTCAAGCCCGACTGTCTCAATGTTAGACTTCACATGCAGTCACTTTATAGTGTTATCAAAAACGATTCACGGTCACATGACAAGAGAAGTCGGAGACAGTTGTGTGGAGCAGGACACTTGGGCAAAATATCACAGATTGGGCAAAATATCACAGATTGGGCAGCAAATTGAAGAAACATACACTTACTTAAAATGATGTTAATCAAAAACAGAAATGAATTCAGATTAGAGAATAAACTCCATTAGTATTGATGAATAAGAATAATATTAGAAAGCTAATACATGTTAGAAGTGTAAGAATAACATCAATCGATAGAAAGGCTCAATTTAAGCTACTAATGGCTTCTTTCATGCACCTATCAAACATAATTTCATACATAAACATGTTCAGTGAAATTTATAAACTCTATCACTCAACACTGAAAAAGGACCAACTGACCATTGTCTATTCAATGCGGGTACTAAACCTTAATATATTTGGAATTGCCAAATAATAGCTCATTGACATGTAATTCTCTGTTATTGGAGGTAACATAATTGAAAACACATTTTGAGTTTTTGTATCACTTACTTCTATGTGACGAAAGAGTAGACATATTTCCTGATAATTGGAGTTGGTACCAGGTAAACACTCATTTTCACAATTGATTTTGGTATAAGGTAGTATTTGATCACACAACGTTAGAAATCGGGGATACTTAATCAACAAAACTCAATAAATCACTGTTTCAGTACTCTTTTTAGATTAACTTCCTAATGTGCCTTGAAATGCTGTTTCACTTTCTTTAGATAACAAATAGATAAGGTTTAAGTAATCCGTTTAAGCCTGCTATATACCAAGGAAGCAATATCCGGAATAGAGAAAAAACTAAATGGAATACAAGAGCATTCAATCGAGACCTCTTTTATGTTAATCAATGTTCCAATCAGTTGCTTTCTTGTTAATCAAGTGTATTAATTTACTGATTACCGAGAATGATTGCTTTTCAAGAACCGTTTGAATGCCTAATCAATACGCGTGGATCTTGCAATAGAGTACATGACGGAAACCCAGAGACAAGATTTCAATATATAAAGCAATAAATCAAAATTGAGTTGCAGTCACACAACATAAAATTATAAATGACAAACCTTACAAGCAGAATGGATTTTCCAAAAAGATGTGCTGGAAATATTCAACAGTGCAGTATCCTTAGTATTAAGATTGTCCTCAGTGATAGATAGGTTATACTTGAAGTATTAACAAAGAAGATATATGTTGTTTAATTAAAGAAATTAATTTAAAAAGCGTTTGTTTGCTTATGATTATTCCAGGAGTATGCTTTTGTCTTAATGTCTGACTTTTTTATTGATATTAAATGAAACTATACCTAAAGGTCTGAGTGCATTGACTTAAAAACGCAAAATAGCTTTTGCTGTTGTAAGATTCTGCATTATATACAATAAACGTTGTGTTCCACAGTCTGATTTAAAATCAATCCAACCGTGCTCAGGGAAATAAAGATGTAAAACTATTGATTCTATCGGGGTTCACAATTTAGGAAAATCTATGGGACGTCGTTTAGCTCTACCCCTTTATTGATTGCGAATTTTTTTCATCAAGCAGTTTTTACCAGTTTTTTTCATAGACCTGACAAGGGACCTTTGACTAAATGTTGTTTCTAAAATTTTGGTCAGTTTACTTGAAGAATGAAATTTTCTACTGTACAACAACTTTTTATCAAAATTCAATGCTTAGTGCTGCTAATCTTGTTATTGTATTCTAAAATACAAAGATATTGCAAAATGAAAATATCTGAAAGAAGTGAAAACCTATTCGACAAATTTCATTGGAGATAAATTTATGATTTAAAAAAAGTTTATTCAAAAACATTATCATTTTCCAATGTTACCTTAGGCTGCTAAATTTATGTCAAGGTGTATATATTTAAACCTACATGATCTTCACACATACAAAACTTCTATTAGTTCATTCTCCTATAAGTACCATACTTAAAGCGGCCTTGAAAACTAAATTCCCTTCGAGTTGAAAAGCATAATAAGATGTTAAAAAAACACAATTACTTGCATGATAATCTCTTTACATTGGACTTCAGTGCAAACACAATTTATAACAAAAACTTATTTTGTAAGCAAAATCCTTTTATTTCAAAATGTAACAGTCCCTTACATAATAAAACAGATTAACACGAATATAGATTCAATCATCTCATAGCAAAATCCTCTGTCATTAATGTAGCATGAGATCTATTCTAATATGGATTGAACAATATTTTAAACAGATAACATATTGCACAGTCAAATCTTTTGCACTTGGTAGCATGGTAGCTTGAGTGCAACATACACCATAAGAAAGAACCGAGTATATATAACCTACAAAATAATTTTCATTCTTGAAATCCTTCTACCCTTTGGAGAGAAGATACCTTTTGTGAGCTATATGGATTTTAGATTCGCACCTTTCAATTTGTTGAAGCGGGAAACTTACAATGTTACCATGACATCTAGAAATCGATAACCATGATCCCCTGCACATATTGTGATATCAGTTTCGTTTCAAATTTCATTGGTTGGACACCTCTCGCCATTTAACAAACTAAACATATTTCCCATTAATCCTGATTATATTGAAATAGCATGAAGTGCAATACAGTACAACACGGATATAGCGAACAATCGGATATAGCGAACACATTTTCAAGTCCCATCCCTATACAATATCATTAAAATTATATGCGTATAGCGAACACCGGATATAGTGAACTAAATTCTTTGGTCCCTTGGAGTTTGTTATATCCGTGTTCTATTGTATTTGAAATATATTACTTTGTTTCTATCATTTAGGCAGAGGATCTGATATTTCCTCAAAAAATCATTTTTTGATTTAATAAAATGTTAAGCTGCCAAATGATGATTGCAAAATCTGATTATCAACTAAAATGAAATTTTATCGATTACACATTTAAAACGTGCGCATGCTCCCGTAAACATTTATTGAAAAGAAGAAATCAATTTCAGCAATCAGTGCGTGTGTTCTTTAACAAATTGTCAGGTATTTCAACACCGTCAGAGGCAGGTTTTATTTTAGAAATGAGTGGTAAGTTTTTCGGCTCACATATGCCAAACTCTATAAATGGTGTCATTTGTTTGAGATAAATCGACGTTTGTAGGAAAGTTTCATTTCAGACCCATTCGATCTTGTATTAGTAACATTTAAGTCGTGATATGCCATCTATAGCAAATCAATATGTGCTTAATATCATCGAGTGGCTCTTTAATTATTTGAAAGACAAAGAAGTGTAACGATCACTTGGTACCTGTGTGTGCCTGCTCATGTCGTGATAACTTTACTCCTTTAAAATGTCATTAGTTGGAAATTTCAATCCATGTAACAGATCTGAAAGTATTTTTCCATTAATGTTGTCATGTCTAACTAGCATTGATTGGAATGTTTAAAATACTCTTTTTCTAACATTTTGGTCGAGGAGACGTGTATTTCCTCTACATGTCATTCATGGGTTAAATGAAATGTTGAGCTGTTGATAAGACCAAATAACCAGTTCCAAATCTTATTATCAACTTAAGTGAAACCTTTTAGGTTTGTACAAATAGCTAAGTTAATAAATACCTATTAACAAGTTGAATTTGCTCCGTTGAACATTATTAAACATTAGCAAATACATTCGATATTCTTCCGTGGTAAAAAAGGATATGATAAAGGTGTGATATTTTTATTCTCAAAGAGGAAATCGATCTACTGGTTAAATGTCCACGTAATCATTTGAAACTTTTAAGACTCTAAACTTTTATTGATGACTTGTTGATTTACATGTCAATGAATCCTTTTCTAAAGAAAATGTAGAGCATTATATTATCAACTCTCAATAAGGAGGTTAAAACCATATCAAACGAGACCTAATAGAAATAATCACATTACATCATACATTATTTATTCTAAAATTAACGCTGTGCTTTGATTGACAAAGTCACATTATCAAACTGTCAAGAAATATCAAGGCCTTTCAAATTAAGGCATGTTATTTATTCTGTTTTGAATGATGAATTTGTAAAGCTTAAGACAACTATTTGATAACAATGTTCAAAGAATGTACTCATAATGTGTACTCATAATGTAAATTCAACTTGAAATTAGAAGAACACAATGTTTTTCCTATCAGAAAATGATGATGCTACGGACAATTACCAGTCAAAACGAAATGAGGATTATCAAAGAAATGTTAAGAAAGGTGCAACCATCAGATAAAGTCAGTTTGAAGACAAGATAAGAATATCTTTAAAACAGAAATCCCCAATGGCATTTATCATGACCGTTTGCCTTTACATTTGCCTTTAATATCCCTTTTTTAACTTGAAAAATATCATTCAGACCTGTTTGTATTTTTGTAAATCAATTGTCTTTATTCGATGATTGCCAGTAATCATGCTTTTCAAAAATCAATCTTCGATAATTTAATGAATATTTGGACATTAACTGAACCATATGTTGAATAAGGTATTTGAATGTTATGGAACAAATAATAAGAGGTTAAATTTTACGCCTAAAACTACAAAACTATCATACTTATAAACAACATAATGACAAATTGATAATCTTTTATTTCAACAATCATATGTATGTATGGGACATGTTCATATTTTTAATTCAGTAAGGTATGCTGTTTACTTACTTGCTGCTTAAATCTAACATAATGTGAAGAAGGCTTTGAATCCTGTGGTATCAACATTGTAATTTAAATTCTCATTATTGATGTCATTTTTTTTTAAATGTCTCTACAAAAAAAAGAACAACAAATATCCTATGGATGTCATTGCATTCTGTAAAAATATGGTAATGAATGTACCATAAATAAAATAATTCAAGTTCATCAAGGGGTCAGCTATACCTGAAAACAAAGAACACTAACAGGATGTGTATGACAAACAAGTGCCTTGCTTCAATCAAAACCGTCTCCTATTCAGACTTTGCATGTCACATATCTATCATTGCATCCGTGGAAACGTTAAATACCAAACACAGGAATTGAAGACAGATTGGCATTTTATTTATACATTTATATTGCATTATCTTCTTTCATGAAAATAACAAATCCCAAAGAAAATGTAAACTAAATGTAACATGTTATACAGCAACGTTTAATAAATGTAGCATAACCAATTTTTCATCTTCAAAGTTTAAAATATGTTAATAAATAGATAGAATCGTGCATGACATGTATCATTTGACTATCATTTCAAATCTATGGAAAAAGAGCATTCTTGATATATTTATACTTATATGTCAAACTTTCAGTTTCTGTTTAATTGGCTGCGCAGACAATGAACAAAGGTAAAACAAAACCTGAATCTCTCGTGCAATTAAAACTCAAAAAAAGCTGAATATTCCTTTATGAACTTATTTAATAACTGATACATGCACTCTACTTTTAACTGACGTTATTTGTATCTACGCTTGGAAACACTGGTTTGCTCATCAAGATAAATTCAGTATTTTAATGGCATAAATCATACTTATTTAAGTATAACAAAACAGAACCTAATTATTAAGTGGGATTTGAATAGGATCAATTAAAACATATTTCAGTCAGTATAAACTGGTAACAATGTAACTGAAGCAAGATTAACCCTTTCGACTGTACTTAATAAGAACAATATGAATAGAGAAGACTTCATGTTACTTTTTAGAAACTAAATCATTACTTTCATGTTATTTTTTAATTTCTTTCTTGCATTAGGTTCATGATTTGTCACGTGGTAAAGGTTCAAACTTGTAGTGAAAATGACAAAAGTTGTTCAGGAGAAATGTTTGGAAATATAATGAAATCTCACATCGCAAAAACGCATTTCGAACTGTGTAATACTTACTTAATTCTCCAAAATAAACGCATTTCGAACTGTGTAATACTTACTTAATTCTCCAAAATTAATAGAACATTAGTTAACATTACATAAGTTATTTTTTTGTTTTTTTTTCCTCTCTGTATGGATAAGTTCATGCTGAGGACAACAGTCTATGTCTATGATTGCAAATCGACATAACGTGTTAGCCAGCAATTGTCTTGCTGCACCTCAAACTGTCTGATAGTAAGACTTCACATGTTGTAATAATTTGACTTCATCCTGGTCAACGTTCAAAACTAAATCATGAACATCATAAATTACAGTTTCAAGACAGTCTCTTCTTCTCATTACTTTAATGTCTTCTCATTACATTATTGTATTTTGTACATGTTATACATTGACAATTCATCTCAAAGAAAATGTCACTCGTTCAAATTTCTGCCTTATAAATTGTTTAATACTTTGAAAAAGAATGACACAAACTTATTTGGCATGACGCATATCACTTTGCATGCATTGTGTAGGTTTGTCAGGGTAAAACATTGAATTCTGAATTCATTTGACATGTGAGACAGTTTTCTTATGAAATCATTATGTAAGAAACAGGGCCCTCCACATCTTTTGGTTAGTTTTGAGATTCCAGATTATATAATCTTGCATGCAATGTTCAGCTTATTTCAACAAAAGTGAAATAAAACCTAAAGTTCATCTGCTCATGGACAATTTCCTGTTGAAGGAAAAGTGTGAGAAGGTGAATATTTTTCTCATTTGGCGGCTTTGAGCAAAATGAAATTAATGTCATAAAATTATATAAAATCTGACAAAGATACATATCTCTTCTTGTGGCGTCAAAGTGAAAATCAAGAATGGAAATTAGGAAAGTGAATTAGTCACAATTCGTATCTTAATAATTTATTTTGGTACCACTTTGTTATAGTTTAACTGAACTTTAAAAGGATAGGCTGGGTTTTTTTAAAACAAAAAACCCAATACCTGTTTAATATTTCAGTAATGCTTTATTGTTGTTATGTGTTACCAGTCCTTTGATATACAACGTCTTATGATGTTCCTGAAGCACTTATAGAATATATGACTGTTCTTGACCATAAAGTTACAACATCTATATGAAAATCCTTTTCCCGATTTTGGATGGTTTATGATTGACTAAAATCATGTATAAACAATATGTCAGCGCAGACTTATGTCTTTAATATTCGCCACAAGGGTTTTTTTGTAGTCATAATATCCACACATTAATACATGATAAAAAAGTCAGTCTAGCAACAACAACAAAACTGTATACATGTATATATCTTCTGCCAAAATTCATTGTAGTGTTCTTGACTTTTATTTACTGAAAATGTTTCACGTATTGTTATTTGTTGTTTTTCGGTGTTTACTAACAATTCTTCAACTGAAAATAGAGGTAGTCTTAATCACACTAGATAATAATCATAAAACAAGCATTTTTGCATCTATGGAAAAATACATACATTTAGCTTTGATATAACTTTTTGTTAATCTGAATCAAAATACTGGGTCTTCGACCTTGGAGGTGTTGGTATGGACAACATATAATTGTTTAAACCTTTGCTAACATAATATATAACTTGATGATTATATTTAATCAACTTTGTATTTGTAAATTGTTCAAGCCATTATTAAGTTTGACCGCTGTAATTCAGTTCTTAGTTTTGTGGGCACGTTGAAATAGTTACATTAAGTAGAAACCATACGTTTTAGCTGATGATTTATGATATCTCATTAACATTATTGTCGAATGACAAATTAACCAGGTTATGAGATTCTGGCGTTCAACCATGATGTATTTTATATGAAAAATCTTTATTGGAAAAAAATGCCCGTCTATCAAGGATAAGACACATAAAATATTTATGAAAACTGATCCTTATTAATTTAGTTAGTTTGTTCCTAGAGGCTTTCATTTTATTTGTATTTAATTCTATGTTGAACCTTTGTTGGGCTATCTGCTATCTGCTATAATTGTACTTTCTTTTCGCTTATATACACGTGGCTTATATACAGCTGCTTATCTTAAGTTTGTTCACATACATTCGTATTCTAGTGCAAATGTCATGAAATTTGTAACATCTTTGAGACATCATATCATTGTGAACACGAAACCGATTATGTTGAAATTTCACTGCATAATTTAAGATTTAGTTTGCGTTGACATATTTTTATGTCATACCTAGTAGATAGCAAAATCCTTCATAATTGATCAACAATTTGAGATCTTATCCATATGTGTTACTTTGCGCTAAGGTAACGTAACTGTGCTGATTTTTCCCCTACAAAGTTTACATGGATGATTTTAATCGAAATTTACGAAAATCCGAATTTCACAAATATGACCCCATCTGTCAAATTAACAATGCCAAATATCGACATTCAGCACCAGTAACAATCCAATCCCGAAATATGGTTTGGGAATGGTTATTTTACACATGGACAACAAATCTAATTGACCGAATAAATAATATCTTACCAAACATATCGAAATCTATCACTTCACTTGTCATTCCTTCATATTATATTTTTCATTTGTTTACTCTCAGATTACATTGGATCTGTCTATTGATTTTCCGTCAAACTACTAAAGCCACTAATTATGCCTGCCTCTTTACGCTTTCACTTGTACTGATTGACATGGACAAGTTCAATTCTGTAAACTATGCCCATCATTCAACACTAAAAGAAGTTAACATACTTTATATCTCACTTTGTGTTAAATGAAATGTTAAGCTAACGATATATCCGAATGAAACCTTTTCAGACAAGTATTTTGGTTGACAAAAATTCTGAAGGAGATCTTTAAACTTTGCAATTAGCTAGTTTCCAATATACAACTTCAACTCGGATTTAATGAGTTTATGGTTGAAATGAGTATACATTCAATCTTTTAAAGAATTTGTAAAGGATTTGAATTTATAATTATCTTCATGAAGGTCGATCAGTTACAGAGTTTTGTAATGACCTGCTATCACTTGTCATTCTCTTTTCGCCCATTTCATATAAATACTTTTCATTGGACATTGGAACTGTCTATTGATTTTTTGTCAGATTACTAAACTCACTTTTTATGTCTGATTCTTCACCCTTTCACCTGTACTGAATTGATAAGATCAGTTCTGTAAACTATGTCTATCATTCAAGATAAAAGACATGTATTTCCTTTAAATGTCACTTTGTGTTAAATGAAATGTTAATCTTGCGATAAATCGAATAAAACCATTTCAAACAAAAAATTTGGTTGACTTTAAATTTGAAGGTTACCTTTTAACTTTGTAATTAGTTAGTATCCAATTCACATCGTCAAATTGGATTACATGGTCTTACAGTTGAAATGAGTAGACATTCGTTATTTTGAAGGATTTGTGCAGGATTTAAATTAATCTTTACCAGAGTTTTGTAATGACCTGCTATCATCATTCTTTATCAACTTAAATTTAGAATGCCCATCAAATGAGTTTACTGTTTCAATCATACTTGTAAGTATGTAATCCTCAGGGATATTTGAAGGTTAATTTAGGTGTCTTTAAATTACCTGTTCATGTTGGACATTATAGCTTCCAGTAACAAAATACTAATAATTTAGAACAGCAATTTCATCTCTGATAACGGACACAAAATGTAAAAGAACCAATCAAATATATTAAAACTACTGATTTTCCTGATTAGCACACCTTAGATTTAAGATGTTTAATATTGTTTGAAAACATTTAACGTTGTTACTGTTACATTATTAGTAACTGTGTTTTGATTGTCTGAAAATCTCTGTAGATTTGCAGATGTTGTAACACATCAACCATGGAGAGAGATATTTATTGCGCCTGCTGGGGGGATTCAATTATTTGCAATGTAAGATTTGATATAATTTGCTTACATTTGAAACATTGTGTTCTGCTTGATCATACTTCTATTGACTTAATTTACATTGTTTGTTTTTTACCAATAATATGACACTTAAAATGCAGTTTACTCCCAAGTTCAATAAACTACATCCTATTCGATTAAATTTATAGTTAAAGCTTACTGTATATAACAAATATGAAACATAACATTTGTCCAGCGACATTTGAGAAACTATACAATTATGTCAGCATTGGCAGCTGACGTTAGTGTTTTTAGGATTCATAATAATGCATTATAACATAGTGAAAGAAACTATTTATTATATTGCTGTCGGTTATAGCTACATTGTCCTCGTGTTGAGATGACACTTTCAATTGTGTTTAAAGCCACATAATGTTAATTGGTAAACTCATAAGTTCTTAAAATGCAATGGAATTCTTTTAAGACGCATCCCTTTTGACTGGTTCAATACTACAAGCCTTAAAGGGGCAGTAGCACGTTTTTTGATAATTTTGTATTTTACATTTTTCACTGATAAATCTAAGTAAATGCTAAATGTATTATTGTGACAGTGTCAAAAACCACATTAAACAAGCCAATCTTCCATAGTCAGGGGACAAAGAACGAAGATTCACATAAAATCCATTTGCAGCCATTTTGTGTGAACACCTTTTATTCAATTTATCAAAGAAAAAAGAAATGGCATGGCTATACACTACGTTATATATTTGAATTATTACTGCTCCATTTAGTTTCAATACATTGTCTTTCAATTGAAACCATTTATTTTCATTTTCCTGTCATCACCTTACATTACCCCTAAAAACGTAATACTGCCCCTTTAAAAATCCCTCGTTTGTCTGCCAATGTATGGAATCGAATGCGTTACACGATACAGTGTTATCGTCCAAGAACTTTTGCACTTTGTGACGGTTAACAAAAACGACAGTCAGAAATGTGTTGCAAATGTTATAACGTTCCTATTTCAACTAAGAAGGTCTATCATATGTTATCGCATCTGGCAGTTAGAAACGAGCTTGCTCAAGTTATTGATTAGTTTTGTACTTGATTTTTATCATTGAAATATTTTATTATGTTTCCTTAAAATTGCAAATATAGGTGTATCATGCATGTAGATATTAGGTTGAAAAGTATGTTAAATTGGAAAAATAGGATATTATCATCAAAACGTTTGTTACATGTTCTTTATAAAGTACAATATAAAGCAAACCCTGATAACACTGAACAAATAATTCTAACGAAGATTAACCAATACAATAGAGAAGCTAGAAATGGTAAGTATTCTGAACTTGACACCATACTAACAGGATGAAAAATAATATTATCAGACACTCAAAGTAAATAAAAATATAGGTCTTGGCAAGTTATTCCACAAGTTGTAGATTGTAGATAGCCAATAAAGAACACGTGTTTGAATGCTCTCAAATCAACATTCGCTCCTTTGAGGAACAGAGGATGCGTGTCTGAAGTGATCTGATAGTGTCAATTGAAGAGCCAGAAAGCAATCCCGTTTGAATCGAGAGGGCCATGATGGGACTTATCGTTAGTGCTTGCCTTTTATGGTTGCATTTGAACTCTTTCCATTAATCAAAGGTCTTAATGCACTACTCAAGACATCTCTGGCTTCATAAGTACCACTTTTCTTGTTCAGTCAAATTGAAACGGTTTTCTTGAAGTGAAACAACTGTACCCTGTCGATCAAGTGTTCAGGTTACGAAGCTAAAGATGAAAAGCTTCCAGTACCCACACGGGATATAAATTTGTTAGGATCAATCATTGAATTTCCTTAATATGAATCTCACAGGGTACTCTGCAATCTTCCGCACCACCGGCCATCTTGTGTATACGTTCCAATAATCTTCCATCACTTCTGTTCACTGTAGGATAAAAGGATAGACTAAACAACAAAATCATTATTTGAGATACATAGTCACTTATGACAAAATGCAGTCAGAAAAATGTAAAAATCATACTTACATTCATGCTTTTGTAAAAGGTTGATAATTACTATGACCAAAGATATTTTTTTAAACAGTAACTAATATGTTTGATATCACCAAGACATTAGAAAACATATGCCATCTGCTCTAATACATCACAACTTAAGGAAAGTGTTACGTGACATGAATAGTACACAGATACTCAAGCCCTTTGACAGAACTAGGAATCAATGATTTACTCCCTAACATGACAAGATAAGGAGAACCTGTTACTATGTGATAGAGACAGTCGAATACATTTTACAGAACTCATTATATCTTTATTTGACACGCAGTCATTAAAGCAATGCACTTCCTCTGTAGCTTCTATTTCGTCACATTGACCTTCCCTAAACTGGGAGTAGAGTTAATTGATTTATACACGAACCATTGAATAAAATGCTAAGTGAAACACTGGTATCAATTCATGCCATCAATTCAGAATACTTAAAAAAATGGTCACATGTGTTTCTTCAAACTCAAACCTTTCGTTCAACATCTATTCGGTTTGCCTCTACCTCGCTATAGAATATACTTTCATTCGACCTCAAGACATCACCCAGTTTGGAAACATTTAACAAATACCTCAAAACATACCTCTGCCAACGCTACTCCTGGTATCTTAATCTGCCAATGATTGTAAATCATGTATAATTACTGTTCGATTTTAAACTCAAGATATCTGAACATTTTTTTCCCATTTCATTGTCAGCTCTTTGAGCGTGGAATACAGTGCTATATGAATAGGCTTATTTTTATATAATTATAAATACGTCTTTAAATACTCATTTTATGACAACCGAGGTATACCATATAGGAATGCCTACTTGTTCATTTGTGCAATTTATTTGATAAGGTGTCATGGTTTCAATATACAAGAATTTCTCACTTTGAGATAAGAAATGAGATGGTAAAATTGGCCATTTTTCTTTCAGGGGCTATACATGTTTCTTAGTCTTATAGGTCTGCAGAAGAAGAAGAAAATGTCAGGACAGATAAGAGGAAAAATACAAAGAATTAGGACATGGTTAAGTGGAGCTTCATGTATAACTACAATTGCAAATACTGGACGTTACAAGGACAGAATAAAGTCATCAACATAATATTCAGTGTTATGTCATTTAATAACATGAGGCCTCATTTAAACAAGGGTGTTCTGGTTCAAAGGCATGGAACAATAAGATCTCGATGAGTACAAAATATATTATGAAAAAATTACACTGACGAATACGATTAGTTACACAACTCTGGGAAATGAGGAATGGAGAGAAAACTAGCATTTCACTAGCATTTCTCTAGCAATTTTAAACTTATGCTCGACTTCACAGAATATTTTTTATTAGATGATTTGAATATCGTGATTGTATCATACTGCAAATAAATATACATGTATGTTTAGAAGGAAAGGAATCCTTTGTAACCTTTCATTATACCATTTATCTGTTAATCACGTTTCACAGGAACACAGATGACTATTTCAGAAAAGCACTATTAATATCCACAAGTTGCATTTGAAGTATTTCATTCGACAGCACAACATACATTATGGAAAACTAGCAATCATATCCGTTACATAATTGGTAAATTGCTTGAATAATTGCAAGAAAGTATTTAAATCAAATACATCCATGCGAATACTTTAGTTATATTGTGATAACTTCTCCACAGATAATACACGTGTTATAGTAGATTTCCATTATGTTGCGACTGTAACTATAAATAAGGATTTAGCAACAAATTACATTTTGGTTTCTCTTTACTCGATTTCAATGTTCAATGTCAAGGAAATAATACATACATGGCTAAGGATCTAACGAGTTAACGCAGTTCCGACACCATTTATAAAGTTCACTCTTAAAAATAGAAGAGACCCGATTTCAGTGTGGTTTTTTTCTCAGCATTGTCCAACATAAATCATCTCAATTTTGCACATTCCTATTGTTCAGCCCGTCAATCAGTAGCAAGTTTTTTGATAATTTTATATTTTCACTGATAATTGTAAGTCAATGCTAAATGTATTAATTTGACAAAATAAAAAATCACATTACACAAGCCAATCATCCATAGAAAGAGGACACATTATTGAGTTTAACATAAAATCCATTGGCGGCTATTTTGTGTGAACACCTTTAATTCATTTTTTGTAAGAAAAATGAATCGCATGGCTAAACTTACAGGTTGCACTAAGATGTGCTGAATGAAGCGCAGACTATGATAAAATCCCTTCGCGCAAGGCATTAACATTTAGAAGTGTATCTGCCCTACGAAAACGTAGCGTCATTCTGACCACGATTGGCTGATGAATCGTCGGCAAAATATGTAAAAAAAAACAGTTACATATAAAGTAACAAATTTGGAGAAATAAACATAATTTGACTGAACGACTTCAATATTTCATTACCAGTTCATCAATTGATACTTTAGATATCTGACATGGATACATGCATAAGTAATGCTTAAATAATGGGTTTACCTCCTTTATAGAAACATTTTACTTCAACCGGTTGTGACATGTTTGAACTAGAAATATGTGCACATGATATACAATGTGATGTTGTCTGCCCCAATGTTAACCGAACTTCAGTCTTATTTGCCAGAGAGATTCACAAAAGGTAAATATTTTAGAAAACAATTGACATAAACAAGAAAGATATCTCTAAAGAGTAAAAATACATTTCATCCATGGGTCTAACCACTTCTAAGTCTCTTAAAAATCCTACTTAAACAATTTCAGATTAAAGTAGGAAAAAAACCTAGCCCCTTCCCCGATATGGAGTTAGTTCAAATTGTTTCTTGGAAGAATGAACAATTTAGAATAACGAATTCAGAAAATAGCAAAAGACCGCTAAGTCTTTTTCACAACTAGGTCGAACCATATACCAAGTTTTGTTAGAAATGTTCCAGATTTCGAGAAAGAGGCCGGAAAGAGACACTATCCCCGATATGCACTAATTGTTGCCATGGAGCCAGAAACTATAAAGAAATCAAACTAACCACAGTAGCAAACGGCACCACTCCACCACTACATTCAACAACATACCAATGTTTTTGAACATATTGAATAGTTTTTTAGATAAGGCCCAGAAACGAAATCATTTCGGAGCCATGGAATTTTATGGAACGATATCCCATTAGATAAGCGAAATGTAACATCAACAGAAAAGTTCAAATCATATTTGAAGAAGCTAATTGTTTCGGCACCATCTTATTTTTCATCAGGTATGCGTAGGTTAAATATTTATCATACACGTTTAAGATATCACGTAAGTGAGTTGAAATATGATTTATTTAAAAATGGCATTAAGACGGATTCAACATGTGAATGTGGTTATTTATGCGAAAATGTTTTCACTTTATGTTTGAGTGTCCTTTATATGATGAACACAGATTAAGAATGTTAAATGTATTAAAATCATATTTTAATGAAGATGCCGTAAATTTAGATTTATTTTTATGTGGCAGTAAAAGCCTTTCAATTTTACAAAATCAGGTCATTTTCAAGGCAGTCCAACAATATATTTTAAAGAGCAAGCGCTTCTGTTGACTGCAGCATGTACATATTTACTTTTGTAAATATCTTTCTACCATTCTGTATTAAACTATTTTCCATGTTTTCATGTATGTCACTATATATCTATCATTTTGTAAATACTTGGGAGAAGGTTACCTAAGTTGGATAACTTGTTCCTAATCCCTTTCTTTATTGAATAAAATATGTTTAAATCAAACCTGAAAAAAATATGTCTCCCGCAAATCTTTGCTGGTGACATAATTAAGTTCAAGTAGTGAACATCTATCCATATCAACTGCGATGACTGCTTATGCTAGTACCAGTGCCTTTCCATATATAAAGTTGCCATGCATGGCCTTTTATGAAACATAATTTTGACAACATGAGTTATGACTTAAGTGTTCTAATAACAAAATGATTAAATTGGTTAAAACCATTTATTTTTCGCCAAATCATATATTTTTAGAAATAAATATATATATATATATATACACAATAGGATCACAACACACCACTATGTCATTGTGGTCACACTTGCATGCAGTTAATCTGATATGAGTTTAAGGAGCACATATAATACAAAAACATATAATCTTCACCTACAGCCTCAAATCTATCAATCTCACCCGTCTGTTTTAATTCTGTTTACACCTTTACAATTTCCCTTCTCTTTCTTTTAGTTGTAGTTGACACTGCTTTGTGGTCATGAATAAATTAGCTATAAATTGATTTTCCGTGTTCTTACCCAAGTAAAACGAGAATTTTTTATTAAGATTATACCAGTTATTTCATTTAAGCCATGCAAGAGCTTTAAGTTTGAATTCCTTAGTGAATCAATATTTCACTTCCGTTCATGATCACAGAAATGAAGTGTTTAAACAAACTGATGGAGTCTCTCAAAGAGCCAGAAAGTAATCTTGTTGGGTCTGAGAGATCACCACTGGAACTCCGTATTGGCATTTTGGTGCTTTTTGTGAACTTGTACAATGTTTCACTTTGTTAAAGCGAACTGATCAAGAGTGTGTTGTCACTTGGCAGCGAGATCTATTGCTTTCGAAGTACCAATTTCATGTCCAATCAAATCAAAAAGCTGTGATAGAGGAGAAACACATGTGCCATGAAGATTGCGTGTGATGGTCATAAAACGATGGATGAAAAGCTTCCATTAAGAACACAGGATATGAATTGCTGTGAAGGACCAATCCAGGATAAAGCCTTGTACAACGCGGTCATTTTGTATATTTTGCATAAATAAGGAGCAGTGGATCAATTAGACAATATACACACAATCTGAAAATTATAGTGTCATACAACAATGTTTTCTATGTTACAAAAATCTGTCATGAAAAACATAAAAACAACTTTGATTTGTAAGATTGTCATTTGCATGTTTTCAGTGGACTTGATTTGTAGCTGTATTAACTTTATATGCGTGAAGAAATTGTCCTCTTCATTAGACAATTCAAACGATTGCAAGGGTGCGACCAATCAAGCACGCCATGATGATAATACATGAGGAAATGTGATTGCTTTAATGTAGGTTACCGTGTGCTAATAACTGTTGATTCCAAGGTTAAAAGTTTATTACATTAATAAAAACAATTACGTATTTTCATGATGCAACTGAGTATTGTAATAGTTGTGTCAATGTATTCTTTAAAAAACATAGAGGAAACCAAAAAGGTAACAAGGTTTTCTGTTTAGCTTTCACATAAGTAATTCATATGAGCATATATTAAGTGTATGGCAGAGTGTGTGTCACCCTTTTCACATTTGACTAGTACATATTTGTTACCAGATTGATTAAGAAATTATTACATTTTCAAGTTGAAATAACATGTGAAATACATATACAGCTAAGGACCAAAACACCTCTCTACGACAATCACATATGTCATATTTCACTGAGGGAAATATTGCAGTCTTGATTTGATTAAAAAGTTTGAAAGAAAGCTACCCTTAATATACTTTAAACTTGTATCTACAACCAATCTACAATAATCACTTCTTTGAAAGTCAATACTCATGTCCACTATTTATGTACTTGCATCAAAAACTTCAGTAAAGCTGATTTGTCTTTGTTCAACCAATTGTTTGACAAACCCTCATTTGTAGAACTCTGTGTATATTCTCCAAATAAAAAAATCTGACCCAGAGTGTGTACCAATCATGATCATAAAAAGTTGTATCAGGCAAATCTTTAACTTTTATGTGATTGCGCAAATTATATTCTTCATATGCCGATTAATGTTTTACATTCCTTGATGAACAAAAACTTTAAGCAAATCTGTTAAATCCGGGTAAAGAGCAAGAAGGCAATATCCGGAAACGATAACATTTGAAATGGAAAGAAAAGAGTTATTTTTTATAACCTCTTTTAAAGTTATTAAAATACAAATATGCCGTTTTCTTGTTTATTATGTACACGTATTAACATTTTTCTCCAAAGAATGACCGGTTTGTGAGATCCATTTCAATGCCAAATCAATACAATTTATGCAATAGAAAGCATTGGCTTGAACGTCCTGACAAGATTTCATTCTAAAAAAGACATTGGATTACAGACATAACAAATGGCCGTATCAATGACGAATCTTACAGGAAAAATATCATAGGTAAAAGATAGATAATGTTCTTGATGTCCAATGTTCTTCAGATTCACATATTGTCTCAAAGTATAAACACCTTATCAATAAAATAGAAAAACTTGGATAAGTTCAAAACAAACTGCTGATTGCAAGGAAATCAACTACATCGATCTTTAAATATATATGATCATTCTGTCTGAAGCCATGTGTATTACGATGAAAGATATATCCGGCACCTGCAGTTTCCACAGAGTTAGATTTTAGAGATTGTGATATTGATGTCCCGTGATTCAACAACTTCAGTAAATTGCTGTTAGAACTCACGACAACAGTCAGGTCTCCACATAAATCTAGAATACCTGGACTGGTTCAAGTACTGTGTTCATGATATCGGAAGACGATCGGCTTCGGAAGTTACCAAATAGGTGTGAATAGGTTTCCTTGTATACTTATTCCAAGCTTCCGGTTCCAAGCTCCATGGACTACAGTGTAGACTCAGTGGATATCGTCGGGCGTCGACGTTTCCTTATTTACATCCGAGTCTGATTATATGCATACAACTTGTCGTTGAATATCAGTGCAAGAGATAACAGTCATCACCTTTTTCCCGACAATGGTTCACAATCACCCACAGCTGTGTACAAGGGTACCAGTGTTATCAGGTTATTCTCTGTAGGTCTTGTTGCCTCGTGTAAAGTGTTTCTTGTTACCTGTAACTGTGTCTTGAAAGAATAACTTGACAATGATAAGACAGGGTTGCCGTTTAGTTTGTAGCCTGCACCCATTGAAAGTGGACGTTTTTGACATCCCTTTAAAACATCAGCTGAAATGGAATTGAAAAAGTAGTTTTAATATTTTTGTAGGAAGATAAATGGACTTATTCGGAATCATATGATACTTAGAATCAATAACAATACAATGGTGTTTATAAAGATGGATTATCTGTAATTGTTAGCTCATCTGGCCTGTAAGGCCCGATGGGCTTATGGTATGGCATGGTGTCCGGCGTCCGTCCGTCCGTCCGTCCATCCGTCCATCCGTCCATCCGTCCGTAAACTTTGTGGAATTTCGACTTCTTCTCCAGAACCATAAGGCCTAGAAAGCTGAAACTTTGTGTACAGACTCCTTGGCTAGTGAGAATTATAAATTGTAGCTTTGGTGGCCCTGTGACCCCTAATAAGGGCCACAGGGGCCACGCCCTAAAAACCTATTTTCATCTTCTTCTCCAGAACCATGAGGCCTAGAAAGCTGAAACTTTGTGTACAGACTCCTTGACTAGTGAGGATTATAAATTGTAGCTTTGGTGGCCCTGTGACCCCTAATAAGGGCCACAGGGGCCACACCCTAAAAACCTATTTTCATCTTCTTCTCGAGAACCATGAGGCCTAGAAAGCTGAAACTTTGTGTACAGACTCCTTGACTAGTGAGGATTATAAATTGTAGCTTTGGTGGCCCTGTGACCCCTAATAAGGGCCACATATGCCACGCCCTAAAAACCTATTTTCATCTTCTTCTCCAGAACCATGAGGCCTAGAAAGCTGAAACTTTGTGTACAGACTCCTTGACTAGTGAGGATTATAAATTGTAGCTTTGGTGGCCCTGTGACCCCTAATAAGGGCCACAGGGGCCACACCCTAAAAACCTATTTTCATCTTCTTCTCGAGAACCATGAGACCTAGAAAGCTGAAACTTTGTGTACAGACTCCTTGGCTAGTGAGGATTATAAATTGTAGCTTTGGTGGTCCTGTGACCCCTAATAAGGGCCACAGGGGCCACACCATAAAAACCTATTTTCATCTTCTTCTCCAGAACCATGAGGCCTAGAAAGCTGAAACTTTATGTACCGACTCCTTGACTAGTGAGGATTATAAATTGTAGCTTTGGTGACCCTGTGACCCCTAATAAGGGCCACATATGCCACGCCCTAAAAACCTATTTTCATCTTCTTCTCCAGAACCATGAGGCCTAGAAAGCTGAAACTTTGTGTACCGACTCCTTGACTAGTGAGGATTATAAATTGTAGCTTTGGTGGCCCTGTGACCCCTAATAAGGGCCACAGGGGCCACGCCCTAAAAACCTATTTTCATCTTCTTCTCCAGAACCATGATGCCTAGAAAGCTGAAACTTTGTGTACAGACTCCTTGACTAGTGAGGATTATAAATTGTAGCTTTGGTGGCCCTGTAACCCCTAATAAAGGCAACAGGAGCGTCCTTCAAATCTATTTTCATCTTCTCCTCCTAAAGTGTAAGGCCTAGAAAGCTGAAACTTGTCGCCTATATACTTAATTTTATGGTGACCCTGTGGCCTCTACAACGGGGGAATCACATTGGCCACACTCTAAAGCATAATTGATGATGAAGCCTGATGAGCTTCAGAGCCAATGGCTCTATTTTTATAGTTACAACATGTTTAAATATTGTAATATATTCGTTGAGAAAGTAAGGTTCAAAGTATGAATTTGAAGAAAAAAAACTTCTTGTGGCTAAATGTAGTAAACTTTTACCAGCTGATGACATATTCTTTTCTACATACTACATGGACACACAACGTTTGATTATCCCTCTTTTAGTTTTTACTTTAGCAAAACCGTTTTGTAACCGAATTTAACAAGAACATGAAGAGTTTTTGAAACCACCTGTGAAAGTACACTTGATGATGCCTATGAGCTTTGAAGTCAATATTTGCATTTCCTAGAAAAAATAACAGTGAAAGATTGAAAAAATTATGTAAACACCAAATGTGTATCTTCTTTCTCTAAATTAAACAATAAACAATAATAACGCTTGTTATCTTTGACAACACAAGTAAAATGGACTTTAAAAATACAGATAGATAATGAGTGCTGCAAGTTTTGACCCATTGTATTTCTGTTTTAAAACAACGTCAAATGATTTTGTAAACTCATTAAGAAGTAATGCATAAACAATGATGTTAATGATTTGCCGGAGGTTTTATATATGCACGTGCATTTCGCTTTTATACGGATGGTCACGTGAGTAACTACCCTGCTAGAGGGCCTAGACTTGCTTAAGTCTAAAATACAAGTAATATAGGGATAAAACTTGCTCAAAGTTATAAAATATAACCTTGTAATCTAACATACATGCAACATTAAATAAACCAAATTGTTTAAGTTTAAGCCTGCCGTTTGTTGTTATCTGACCAATTTTGGTGAAACACTAAGACAGAGTTATTATACATGTACTTGTAATCATAATCAAAATCGTGTATCAATTTATCACACCTTCGAAATTTATTATGAAACTTTAAAAACTTTACTTGTTCAGGCGCATCAAGTTTTGAGATCCCTTTTCGCAAGCAATTTTCGAGTCAACATTGACCATAAGAATTAATCAATAAACTAAAGCCATTTCATTTGATATCAGATTTCATCGAAGATTCAGGAAATGTTAAGCTTTTCCTCATTATGTAATGAACAAGGCTTTTAAAGATAAGTTCTTGTAATCATTTTTATTGCCGTACCAATAGGGCATATGCAATTTGATCTTGAGAAAATATAGGGCTTTGGTAGAAATGTCAGTGATCTGTCGTTACGTGTCATCACATTTGTTGGGGAGTCCAAGAGGTATTTTCAAGGTTTTGAACAGAAATTGAAAAGCAAGCTTTTGCCAAGCAACTCTTGGATTTAATATCAGTGTATAATCAATTTGAATATGTGCAATTAGCATTTCTTATTATATGTTATATCTTTAAATCTCGATCAGAAAAACCTTGAAATTATAAAAATTTACTTACAGATTTAGTGAGATTATTATTTTTCTTTCACCCGAGTTTATATCTAGAACGATTGGTATCTAAGTATTGGTATGTAAGTAAATATTTTTTTCCGTAAAAATGTTTCTTATTTTTAAAATAATAAAGAGACCCATAATCATTATTATACTACGTATTCAGATTAAAACCTTGATTAGAATTAACAATACCATCAAGTAAAGTGAGAATATACATAAAACGTCTTACGATATACATAAAGTTTCAAATATCCAACCAAGATTAGAAGTTGAAAATAGAAATGAATAAATTTGAATTTGAAACTAAAGCCTGAGTTATTCTAAGCTGTTATATCTTGCAATATACATTGTACAAAACGGTTCGTAGCAATGCCTCGTTCGTTCTAAAAAGAGCTGATAATGTATAATCACTTTGAGGGTGGTAAATTAGTTGCTTAGTAGTTTTTGAGTTTTCCATATTTTTGCTGTGTGTATCCAGCTGGTTAATTAGTGTCTTGTATCTTGAACGCCTGACAGTTTGTTTATTACTTGTACGGTTCTACATCAACAGTTAAATGATTGAAGATGTTTCATTGCACATAAATATTGTGTACATGTATTGATTTACACTACTTTCTAAATGAGTCAGATAGTTTTACATTCTTACCTTAACCAAGATAATTGAGTGTTGAAAACAAGTTCAACCTCAATTAGACAGTCTTTGTTTTTAATTAAGGTAAAAAAAGGGAAAGGTCTGTTGAGGATTATTTTTGGAGAATCATATCTTGTTTTAAAATAATTCACACATCAAGGTATGGTTTCACTCTTTAAAAAAGTCACATAAATCAATACAACTATTGTGGATGGTAAAAGAAGCACCAGCAACCAAGTTCGAAGACACAACAACCATAATACCATGATCGCCACAAATTGGTTATATTTTGTAAATCGAAGCCTTTAAGGTGAGGGCTTAAAATTATAAACTGGGACTGATCTTGAGTGTGTAACATGTTCATGATCGTGGCAATAATTTAAAGCTTAATATTTTGGCAACGTTTTAAGCGATTTAATATAGAATTCGTAGAAAGGTGTACCATTTATTGGAGTGTACATATGAGACGTGGCTTGTTGGAGCTTGTACCAGCAAAAGTGTGCGCCAGTAAGTGTATTTGAATGCAACGAGTTCCTTCTAATAGAAATTAGAAGTGTAGAAGCTTTAGGGAATTGTACATCGTGTGTCTGGTTGAGTCACACTATTGACTATTTAAAGGTAAAACCAGCTCAGATTCATATAAATGTTGGGCGCAATTGTGTTTCAACTAAAATTTCTTAAGGAAAATGCTAGTTCAACATTAAACCTGTGCTTGTCAAGCTATTTTCTTCGGATCTGAATGAACGCCAGCAAAAGTATAATCCGTGAGATGTAACTGTCGATAGACAAAAATTGTAATAACTAGATAAGCGTTTGCGGGATACCGCAAAAGCAGAGCAGCCCCAGAACTTGGGGTTTCGCCTTACCCTGTTCCGGCTTTTACAAGCCTCACCAAATTGGGAATTTTCTCGTGACCGTGACACAATCAATGAACACATTTCATTGAGTATAACATTATTGTAATGAAATAAAGTGTTAAAAAATAAATTAATCCATTTTCTCCATATATGTTGACCTTGCTGTTACCTTGACCTTCGACAGTTCGTACCCAAAACTTTTTGAAAATTTTGTACTTCTCAAGAGATAATATATACAAAATCTTAACTTCATAGCACAACAACTTTTCAAGTTATTATGTTTACAAGGAATTGCAATAACTAATATCTCATGACCTTGACCTTTGACCTTCAAGGTCACACAATAATTGAACACTTTTTATTGTGTATAACAATCACGTATTGATTAAAAGTGATCATAGTTAAAATTAAGCATTTTCGATAAACCATGCTTAAGTCATGACCTTGCTGTGACCTTGACCTTTGACGGATTGTAGCCGAAACCATTCAATTTTTTTTACTTTTCCAAGGATGATATATACCAAGTTAGAGCTTCATAGCACAAAAACTTTTCAAGTTACCGTGTTTAGAAAGAATTTTGCGGTGATTTTATAACTCGTGACCTTGACCTTTGAACTTGAAAGTGAACATGTCATAATGATTCCCTGGAAGTATTAACATTTAGACATGTTCATGAGTTCTGAAAAGCTAAATGGGATAAAATTATACCCAAATTTAGTGCATTTTGTAATAGCTCATATCTCATGACCTTGACCTTTGATCTTCAAGGTCACACAATCATTGAACACTTTTAATTGAGTATAACAATCATGTATTGATTAAAAGTGTTCATAGTTAAAATAAAGCATTTACGCTAAAACATGCTTACGTCATGACCTTGCTGTGACCTTGACCTTTGACGGATTGTAACCTTTTCAAATTTTTTTACTTTTCCAAGGATGAAATATACCAAGTTAGAGCTTCATAGCACAAAAACTTTTCAAGTTATCGCGTTTACAAGGAATTCTTAGAGTGAATTCATATCTCGTGACCTTGACCTTTGACCTTGAAAGTGAACGTGTCAAAATCGTTCCCCCGAGGTATGAGTAGTAAGGTATGAATAAGAGTTCTGGAAAGCTTAGTGGAAAAAAGTTATAGCTAGGAGTACGAGTGCGGCGGCGGCGGCGGCGGCGGCGGCGGCGATGGAAACTTCACAAAAACTGATAGCAGCCCTAGCTGCTAATTATGAAACAATCAACAAGACCTTGAAATAACCTTCCCAGGGCGACTTTCATACGCAATGTTTTGGGTATCATGCCGTGAGAACATGTTCTATGTAAAAGAGAGAGTGACCTCTCCCAAGGTCGTCAAGGAATGCCCGCGGCCTAACATAGCGGCCAAGGGTTTAGGCCGAGGGAGAGGTCCTTCTCGTTCTTATATACCGCAATACTTCAGAGGTTTGCGCACCTAAGCCTGTATTAAGTGGAAAAGATTCACCCATAAACTCTCGTTTTAATAATTTACGTCGTAGGTTAAGGAAGTGTCAAGCCGTTGGGAAGCAGTGGTAAAACCTTTGGGTGTGCAGTAGTAAATAGGTTTTGAGTGCCAGAAGCTCTATAGCCAAAAACATTTGCATATTAGTATTTTACTTTTAAGTAACAATTAAAGAGCGTCATCGTTTGTATCAAATCGTCACAGAGGGGTGATAAGGAACAAACGTTTCCTTGAACGTGAACTACCATTCTGAATGAAAAAAGGCAGACAGGCAATTTCCCAAAGATGAAGTTATACACTAAAATTGAAGAGTTGCGATTAATTGATAGATCATTACAACTATAATATATGAAGGCCATATATTTCAAACCCTTAACCTCATATCCTTAATGTAATGTGATATGAGATTAAAAGATATGCGAAAGATAATACAGTTCGTTTAACATTCGAATTAACATTTTATCCAAGTGGGAACAGTAGGATGTTAGGTCGACGCTTTTCAATTCATTTTCACATGTGCACATGTCGTGAATCATTTTCCTTTTCAAGATCAATTGATTTGACAGCACCCTCTTTTTAAAACAATAGTCATCAGGAGATGACATATCCCACCGGTTCCACATGATCGTAAGATGTAAACCTTTGAAAGATAATTGTAAATTTTTCAAGCAAGGTTCATAATAGTATAAGCTAATATTTATGAAACGAAACCTTTCATGAACAGAGTCCAAATAAGAGCCGTTTCGATGGAAATAATAAAAAATAAAATTTTCAGAAATGTGAAAATATCAAAAGGCACCACTTCAGTAGGTGGGCAATACACAGGTAAAGTTTCAGAAAGATATGTGGACCGGTTTTTGAGTTCTGCTCCGGAAACGAAACCTTTCATGAACAGAGTTCATATAAGAGCCGTTTCCATGGAAATAATAAAAAATAAAATTTTCAGAAATGTGAAAATATCAAAAGGAACCACTTCAGCAGGTGGGCAATACACATGTAAAGTTTCAGAAAGATATGTGGACCGGTTTTTGAGTTCTGCTCCGGAAACGAAATGATTACGGACGGACGGACAGACGGACGGACGGACATACAGACGGACAGGGTGATGACTATATCCCACTGTATTACATACCGGTGGGATAAAAATTATAATATTATATGTCGATTTTGTTCTCAACGTATGTAAGTTATTTTGATCTGAAAGAATTTGCACAGAGAACTAAACTGTTAGCTTTCAGAGAAATTTCCTATATAATTCCTTATCTTATTGAAAACATGTTATTTTTGCAAGCTGGCAAATTGTGATAACAGTTTCATTGACAATTAATAATTTATTGTCATTAAGTTAGAATTTTCTTCGATAAAAGTTATATTATCAAAAACAAAATATCCTGAAAACTTAATGAGAACACTTTAAAAAACGTTTAATGTTAGCAGAACAGTTACAATGTATTTTGACTTGAATTATTGCTTAGAAAAATATTGTCAGGGCCTTTTTTGCTTTTTAATTTTAATTGAATTGTACCAATTATACAGTGGCATTTCTTCTGAACTGTCAACAAAGAGACCACAGCTGCCGCCATTTTAGTTAAACAAATTTCAAATTGTTTTTGTTTCAACTTAATTACATCTCCATGGCACTAATGTTTGTTGTAACGACATTATGTAAATAAAGTTACGTTTAGAAGAAATTTGAATAAGCTTGTACTGTTCTTTTTTTTTACTTAACTTGTATTTTTTGGCTTGATCAGTTATACAAAACAAACTTTCCAGGGTGTTTTAAAACTCGCTTGATGTGTGTTATACACACTTTTCTTCACGAAGTAATGTTGCGATTACATGTAACTTCCTAAAACAAGATCCAAATGATGGTAAGTTGCTGTGATCACATAACACGTAAGCATCTGTTTCAAATTGCCAAAAACATTCATGTATGCTTTAACAGATCGTCAGATCGGTCATCGTGCATGAACAAAAGACACAGTATTCCATCACACGTTTTTCTTTCGTGTGATATTTTCATCATGTACAGGAAATTTGATATCCCCCTAATTTCTTTAACCCTCATTCGCTGACAGCTGACTGATTAGTTCCGTGTTAACGTCCAATCTATCAACACTTAATATGATTGAAAACATTTGTTTTCAATAATATGATGATTATGGGTAAGATGAATCACCAAAATACTCAAATTGTTACACAAGGTTTGCTTTGCATATACTGCGCATGACGCACTAGTTACCTTACATATAAGCGATATAATAATCAATTGATTTAAAAAAAATAAATATACTTATTTATAAACATCATCATTACCATTAAACAAAATGTATTTGTTGATGTGCCCGAAACTTAAGTTGATCTACAGGCCAATTAAGTTAATCCAATTGCTCTTCTATTTGCAATTGGATATGATAATTATTATGATTGAAGGGATCACGGGTATGCGGTGACATTAGAATTCAGAAGGTTGTTGACATGTGTAGGTTAACGCGTCATTCTATTGGTACAAGTCCCACATCTCAAAATGTGATGCTCTGATGGACAATTAAAAGACAGGGAATTGCAGACTGCTACAGTGCAGTTTCACTTTAATCTCAGGCGCCGTCTTCAATTGCGCCACTCGGGAATAGCATGGTGGAAAACCATTTTCATTGCCAATGACCAACAAACTTAAAAACAACGTTTGCTCTTATGCTTGTAGTTGCATCGTGATTTTTTACATTTCTTAAGTGCAGTTTTGCTCTAAACGTTATTTACCACTTCAATTGCTTTAAACAAAGGAAACAACCAAAACGGTCACGTTTGTAAAAACAACATTTTTATTCTTAAAATGTCTTTCAATGGAAAATATATATAATTTTGCGTCTATTTAATTTCACTGTGTTATACATTTCATACAACACAGATATTATTACATTATTTTGTCACGGTCAAGCACATTAAAACAAAATGATTATCAGGACATTACAAATTTCTTTCTAATTTCATATGTTTCCTAGCTTGAAAACCGTAACACGGGATAAACGTTTAGAAATGAACTTTATTTCGTTAACTTAGGCAGTAACCTACCTTTTTTTTTGTTAAAGAAAACATTTACTTGTACCACATCTGTCAGCAGGCAGCGCGTGTGTTCCTCAAAAACCTGATTCTATTTCCGGTTATTTCATCACTGTCAGGGTGGCATGTTCTAGAATTATTTATGTAAAAAAATATAGTTGGTTTACTTTTTTTACAAGTTTTATATTACACCTTATGAGTGATGAATAGAGGATTTTTAATGAGCGTCTATGAATGCTATGTTAACGACACGAGTGGCTAAATATTACCCGAGCAAGAGCGAGGGAAATTAGGATATTTTGGCACGAGTGTCTTGTTACCGTGTAATGGTTGTGGTAGTTACCTCTTAGTGACATTCATTTTATAAATTTAGAAAGGACAGAGTTATCTTGAGAATAGCCAAATTGGTCCTTCGTAGATACAACATCATCATTTGGGAAAATGGAAACGTTTTGAAGAATATATATCAGAATATATATTAGAACATATATCATTTTGAATGTTGTCTGATTCAGTTAAAGTAAGCTTAAGGTAACTTTGACCCTATAAATATCACCAAAAACACAATGACACTTAATCTTTTAATTAATCCATTTATTTCATTAATTTCAACAATACGAATAACCTTGTGAAAAGAAAATATTCAATGATTACAACTTATCTTCTCTGATTGCATCGTGGTTCTGAGATATATTGACCGTCAATAAAACTAATCAACAGCACATGCCCTTTTCATCACCTTTTGAGCTGCATTGAGTGGCATGGTCAATCCCTAGAACTCCATTTCTATCAATCACAATGAAGAGACGTGGGTTTCCTTTGAATGTCAATTTCGAGTTTAATAAATGTACAGTTGTCGATAAAAGCCATTGAAAATTCCATCAAATTCACAAGTTGAGTGTAAAGTGAAACCTAATCTTTGGACTTTCTTAAATAACTAATACCGTGCAAAAAAGAACTAAAGACCTCAGAGCTGATATTGATCATGAATTCAATGACACTTTTAAAAGCTACAATCATTTAAAAATGTTATCTATCTGAGAAATGAACTACTAGTCTAACAGATATGTGAAGAAATTATAGAATTGTGCCTTTAATGATAAAAGCATGACATTTTGTACACATTTAGGGGGTACCCTTAGAGTGAAACTTGGATATAAGGACATTTCAGATTCCCTCAAATATTTAAATGGCGGCTACAAATTAATGAATGAAAAATAGTTAATGAATAATACCAACCTGTTCAAAACCCTGTCACGTGTGTTTGGTGTAAAACACAATTTAGGTATAATGTAATTACTTATATGCATATGTGCATATGTTATCAGTCTAAGTAAATTAACCTAGCCTCAATAATATTCGCTTCATTTCGATATTGAGTCTAGCAAGATGAAGTAGAAGGTTGCGTCAGCCGATCTTTGGAATTGACCAATTATTTATATTTTGCGTCTTACCAAGACTGATTGGAAGAAGTGCATTATATGTCAGGAAGAAACTATTTCTTGTCCCACTGATTTCAAGCAAAACACAGGTACTCATAAGCGTCCTCTTTTTAGGTCTTATGCTTCTGATGAAGAAGTCGAAAATGTACAAAGTGTACGGACGGACGGACGTCGGACAAGATACTAGATGGTGCACTTAAGATATAAGGTTGTGCGCTCATCATACTATCTCGTTCCCTCTAATCAAATTCTATTGTTTTGTGTCCGTTCAACGCTTCCGTTTATTTGCACAAGAATTTGCAAATACAGATTTAGGTGCGCAGCTGTAATGTAAAACAAACATGGATAGAGCAGCGATTTATTCTAATGGTTTTGATACTTTCATTTTTGGTCGTTTCCATTGTGTTGTCACCCTGTCACAGTTCACCCCCTTACTACTTGCTTTGGGGCTTATTATTGAACAAACGTTTTTTCTGGAATCATGTGCATTGTATGTTAGAAGGATATACTTATAATTTAACCATTTTCACTCTGTAAATAACTACAATATTTTACTCTAAGCCTCAATATTTAAAAACGTTAATGAACAAATATTTGGGAACATTAAAGACTCACTTCACATTTGACAGGTACTCCATCTCAGGAATTCCAATTACTGGTTGCAAAACTATGTTCATCTCGCTCTTCAATTTAACATGAATTTTGTAGAAGGAAGTGGATGATAAGAAATCTTTAGCTGTCATCTGTGCTTATCAATATAATTTTATTCTGATAATCTTGACACGCCAGCGAACGGAAATATAATATCTTAACTGTCATTTGCAATGAATACAATCCTCCTGAAAGTGAGAAGCAGTCAGTATCGTGTTAATAGGTCAGAAACGTTTGCTTTCTTTTGATTATCTACTTATCCAAGTACCATACAACGTAATGGAAGTGTCTTACGCTGACATACTTGTGAAGAAACTACACCTGAACCTTGACAGTAAGTGGCAATCATCCATACGTGTCCAAGTCAACAGGAACACAGCTCAAGCCCTTGTACATGATTTTAGAATATTTGAAAACATAAAATAACACATATGTGTCAGTGTAGGGGTGAATATGTCAGATACACATGTACTTTGAATGTATCCCCCAATAATATCATTTGGGTTGCACTAAAAGGCAAATAATTTGTATCAAAATCATTGAGTGGCTCATGTTAGCCATTCTCTTCCGACAGAGGCAGATCACGTCATGAAATGTTGATACAGCCTCTGTTCTGTTACGCCGAAACCCGTGGGTTTCGGCAGTGTCCCCTGGCGGAGAAAATTGCACCACAATACATTTGAATTTATTTATCAAATCAACGCTCAACGCTTATCGCATGGAAAGTGTGTTCATATCACAATGTTTTTACCAATATTTTATGTTGCGCTGAAGAAAGGCACTGAGGGTAAAATGACTACTAGTATATTTGGTTGTTGTTGTGCAACCATACTGGTTATATAATAGGTAAGGAATTATAGGGTATAACAGAGTGTTCTCGAAGTCAAATGTGTCCAGTGGTGTGTTATCTATAATAAGTAATGATGAAGCTGGAATTTCAATCTTAATGCTTGTTCATTAGTACATTGACAATTTAAACAATAGATAATGTACATCACTAAGCGTGAACCATAATTTTGAAAACATCTTTTGCATACCTAATGTCTGATTTAGGTTTATAGTGATTGATTGGTAAAATGTCAATACTGACCAAAAATCGCTACAAAAGTTATTTTAGATGATAAAGAATCAATAACAATCCCTCTATGACAGTGAGAAAATCAAGGATATCAGGTAAAAAATCTAGTGGTGGAAATCCGGTAGGAGTACTTGTATTCAGTTCCTTACAAAATTTACTTAGTGTTCACACAATTTATGTTGACTATTTCAGATGAAATTCTGACCCATCAACTGTGTGTGATAACGCTAACTCAATCGATGAATGTGACCAGTTTACCCTGTGCAAACACTACATCATGCTACATCACAGTATTTGAACTTGAAAGGTTATTTCAATACCCTGATATCCCGTTTGGTCCTTGAAATTTAAAATTCACAACGACATTTTACTGGCTAAACTTGCATTGCTTAACAAAACCAAGAATTACCAGACGTCAGAGGTATAGATACTGCTATACAAGGTCTCATTAGATACGAATTATAGGAAACGAGTATCTTTCCGACGGTACATGACTGAGCGAAGAGTTTCGCATAATCAGTATCTACTGAGACCATGAGTGGTACATGTATGTCATTCGTTACACCCATTTACAAAAACGTACATGTACGAAAAAAAGGAAACCGAGTGCGTTATAATCGACTAGGAGGTTTATAAAAACGGGAAATCTATTCAAAATGTAATTGTGTATCGTACAATACAGCTGCGTACGTTATGTTTTTCAGTTGAGTGCAACTATCATGCAATTTGGGTTGAGAACTTAGGCAGCCTGACAATGGATGAACTTTTGTCTATGTGTGAAATGATCATCCTTGAACTATATTTTGAAATCATGAGGTCTCTCGTGCAAAACGACAAATCTTGGTAAGATGGAATAGACAGAAGGGGCAAATCTGATTTATATTAAATTTCACTAAAACAAATAAGTATAATATCTGTGGGAGAAAACTCAGTCCAGTAGACTGACTTAGAGCAAACTAACATATTTGCAAGAATTGTAAAACTTTCGGTCCTTTATGAAACATAAATAAAGATAAATATATTTAAAAGAGTTTTGACACCTTGTCACTTGCCTGACAGGTACAGTAAACTGTTGGACATACTCTGAGTTAAGGAAAAATAGAGCTATGGGCTCTGTAGCTCATCAGACTTTTGATGGAAATATGTTTTTAATGTTTTGACCCGTGTGACCCCATTTGGGGTCATGGGTCACAAAATCTACAATTTTGAATCCCCATTGGCCAAGGAATCTACACACAACTTTTCAGCTCTCTAGACCTTTTGAAACAGGAGGAGAAGATGAAATTAGGTTTTTAAGGTTGTGACCCCTGATATTTGGGGTCATGAGGTCACAAAATCTACAATTAAGAATCCCCATTCGTAAAGGAGTCTACCCACAACTTTTCAGCTCTCTAGACCTTTTTTGAACTGGAGAAGAAGATGAAAATAGGATTTTAAGGTTTTGATCCCTGTGACCCTATTTGGGGTCATGGGGTCACGAAATCTACTATTTAGAATCCAAATTTGCCAAGGAGTCTGCATATCAAATTTCAGTTCTCTATTGTCATTGGTTCTGGGGAAGAAGTTGAAATGTGACAAGTTTACGGATGGACGGACGCCATGCCATTCCATAAGTCCATCGGGTCTTTCAGACCTGATGCAAATAAAACACTTGATGTGTTACTAAATGCATGGGAATATCCTCTTGGTGAGCTGTGTGATACCAACACTTAAACGTGTCCTCGTGGCAAACCATATGTTACTGGTCGTACTGATTAATACCCACCTCAAATACTTGTCAAAATTACGTGCTGAAAATGTGCTTCTGAACATATGGTGCATCGGAGAAGGCATGTCATGAACAATGTCTTTTTTTAACAGTTGGCAGAAAACATGCCGCTAACTTTGTGTTACCGAATGTATCATAGAATACTTTCCTGCAAACAATATGTTCTTTGCTGTAATCAATGAATAAGAATTGTCAATTTGTTAATTGAGGAAAACATTAACACTGATTGATTGTAGGTTACCTGCCGCAAAGACACAGTTACGATTAGAAGAATACTCTGAGTAGCTGAATCAGCTTTAGGATACATGTGACAAACAAATACTATCACTGGACATACGCAGAATCAAGTTGTATGTCAATGAATCATCAGTAGATTCTCAAAAATCACTTATTGAATTAATTAAAGAATACTTGTCGAAATAATGAGTTACTTGAACATGACAGAATATTTCACAGAATTTCAATAGCTTGATATTTTGATAAAATAACTTGTTGTCGAATATATTTATTTGGAGTCGTTGATTAGGTCACAGATACTCACAAACATATGTTCGTACCAAGACTTTGATTCACATATTCCATCACCATCAAATAGTATGAGGGTCGTTCCAGAAATATATTGAATAACTGCAAGTGAAACATTTGCGTTTTTAAGTCACTTTACGAGCGCAGAGGTTTCAATTTAGACACAAATAATAAAAATACACACTTGATGTTTTTATTACAATTCGACATGAGTCTATGAATTTCTTATTTTTTAATGGATTATGTCAGGTAATAATGAAAGGTCATCTTGAGTACGACAACACATGTCTCCAATCCGCACTTGCAGGATTTCATGACAGGCAAGTGTCTTGCCTGACTCCAAACTCTCTGATAATTAGACTTTTTATGTTATCATAGTCTGATGGTATCTTTGACGATTCCGAGTAGCTGTCAGGGTGACACTTCAAAGCGTTTGAGGACAGTCTGGTCGTTTTCTAAATCATGTAACTGTTATGAAAATAGAATTAAACCTGAAAGAAAAGTGAATGTCACACATATTGGTTTATATATATATATCAGTGGGTTTAGCTGCATGTACCTCTTTTTCTTTCAAACACCACGTGGTAAAAAAACGTAATGATAAAAAACCATCAAGGATTAATAAACGAACTGTATCGCTTAAGCATGATAATATGTAGGTTTATCGTGAGTGAAAGTGATATCATTACATTATTAGTAAAAAAAGTAACACTAATCTCGCTTTGCTGTTAGAAACAACTTTAAGATGCTGCAAATGCTATTTTTACGATAACACTAAACCCTTAAAGCAAAATCAAAAAAGCCGCTATGTGTCCTGCAAATAGCTTATGGTGTATAGATTTTACATTTAGTGCGGAATTTCCAATTCGGACCGGTTTTAAACAAATCACTACCGGAGTCATCCTTCTATTACATTTCATAAAATTCCAAAAACGTTGGTTTCAAATTTTGCAGTATGACACATCATATATTAGGTATATCAATACCACATTTGATCAAAATATGTCACGTAGCTCTGACGTGTTTAACCGGAAAGGACTTACAAGACTTTGCAACTCCAACTCCTTTGTCGATGCAAAATGAATTGTAGACCCTTTTTGGTGCTTGAAATTTTGTTTTCAGGAGATTTTCATAACCGTGTTTGACGATGGCATATGATTTGGTCAACAAAATATATTTCAAACACATTTTAGGTCGAAAAAGCAGTTAATATTTGTTTATTCTTAAAATCAATAAGAAAGAAATATAGTGTTTATCTTAAAATACTTTTATGTAGTATACTATATTACTCAAATGAAATTAAGGGTAAACTGTATTTGAATTTCACTATACTAGTCTAGCATTTACCAAGAAATGGTCAGTGTTGCCATTAAAGTAAATCATTGAATTTATCAATCATCTTTCACTTTGTTCTTTTGCTTTAACATTGTATCGATATGCAGTTATTTGAGAACGAGTTTGTACATCTATGGCTAAGCGCTTATGTAATCATTTATCTTATTGTAAAAACAATTTTCACTTTTCCTTTTGAGGGAACTGTATGCGACCATTTAAGTGATGTTACTTATGGTTTGACACAGCTGTTTCCCATCTTGATAAACGAAGTGCTTTTGTTATCATACATTTAGTTTTCTCAGTTTCAGTTTTGTCTTATCAAGACATAAACGCATGTTCCACGTTGACAAGCAAATGCAATAAGTAAATCTTCATCACTTTGTGGTTTGAAGAAAAACACTGCGTTACACGACGGTATAAGTGACATGAAAGTTATGTTATTTATTTAAGACAAAGGCACGAGGTTTTTTTTCGAAGAGAATCTGGAAAGAAACAAAGCATTTTGATTTGTTATTCTTGATATGCATTTTATAAATGTAACTGTCTTTCAAAATATTTTAATATGATTTAGTCGAAGAAGATTCATGGACTTTTAAAACAGAAATTATATTCGAATAAGGAAAATTGGTGGAATTACTGTTTTATCCCTTGCCATAGTTTTATACAAATAACTTATCCAAGATTCATTATTGGTTTTTTTTGTTGTGTGTTTCTTTCAGATTATATAATCAGAGAAAGATATGACTTCAGCAAGCAATTTTCAGTTGCTCAACACATCAAACACAGAATTTACTTGAAGATCGAAGAGATCTAGCTGAGACATAATCCAATATTCAATCACCTACAAAAAGTTCTATTAACCAATATGAATGTTTATATTAAAACTAGGAGGAAATTTGGAAGGAAAGGCAGTCTAAACTTTTATTTAGAAACGCAAACAACAAGTCCGCTACTCTACACCATTACGTTCAATACAGGTTAACATATAGGTTTGCTAAGACATGAAAGTCAACGATTCTGATAAATATTATTTTTTGTTGTCCCGAATCAGTTCAATGAATGAATAATGCATTAATGTTAATTCGTTCAAATACTATCTAGTTTATGAGAGTTACACCTTTAGTGTACATACAATAATAATATTGAGTGTCTCATTCATACAATATTAGTTCTTTCAAGATTTGAGATCTTACAATTTGTGGGGAAATAAGACGATCTAACTTTAAAGCACAAACAATTTAACTCACAATTAAAGACATTTCCAATTGAATGTCCAACTGACTAATTCTTGTTGGGTCACTTTGACCAAATCAATATCAAGATAACCACGCTGGATGTAACCCTGTTGATTGATAAAACCATTTTGAATTCACTAAACGTACGTAGATATTGATTTAACTAAGGATACTGTGAATAACCACATTTCTATTCTAACTATATACTCGACGGACAAATTCCAGGTCAAAGTGACCCTTCTAGCATCGAGTACAGCTCAGTAAAACCTATCAAAAGACCGTAATTTTGCATCTCCTTTTTAACCTCAATTGATTGGCAAATCCGACACTTAAAGACCGTATTCAGGAAGTGTTTTCAAAATAGTTCATTTTATTGCTTGCGATAAATGTTCAGCTGTCAGTAAGATCACAGCACGTTCATGTGAATGATCTGTTTTGTAAACTTGCTAATTATCCTTGAACAGATTTCATTAATCTGTAAATGTAGTACTACTTAACAGCTTTTAATTTTGTTATCCGTTTTGAATTTATTTAAATCTTATTTATATCCAATTAATCCCATGCCATGTAACACGCCATGCGATCCACTGAAATGTGGTGTGAAAGAAAACCAGTAAGATGATGATGACCAAACATCATCAACGTTCTAATGTCACTATTTGGAAAAGATTATGAAAAATGAACACATTCGACTCACCAGTGTTATAACTAGAGATGATGGGAACTATATTACCCTATAGATTCATATTCGGGCATTACACATTACGATTACGTGCAACGAATTATAGCATAATCATTATGTCATGGATTTATTCAAGAATTGAATGTCAGTTTGTGTGCTGGGTTCGCACGAGTTTAAATAAAGCTTTAACATCGTTCATTTTCCAGTCATTTCTTTTAATTTCGCACCATATGTGGAATGGCAGCGCAGAGTGATATGAATAATGTTTACACACTTTGAACGAGTAACAATGTGACAAGAAATTGTACATTTTTTAAACCAAAGGTACATGTATATTTATTCATACTGCTCCATGACCTGTACGTTGCACTATGAAATACATCTACTTAATGAAGTGCACACTATTATAAAATCCCTTCGCGAAAGGACAGGAGTTTAGGATATCTGCCTCATTCATAGCGTCGTGTTATGGTGGTCGCCCTTTTCTGATGTATCTTCGTCAAATATGTGAAGAGTTGTTTAAGTAATATTTTGGTTATTATAAGTATCCCATCACCATTCTATATCGGAATATTTGTATATTAGAGTATTAGGTTGTCTTTTTACGTAATTGTACTCAGTATTGATTGTAATGTTAAAACAATCAGGCAATTGTTCATCTCGCTGTGTTTGTTCAGATTTATTTTTCAATTTAGCATATAATATAAGACTAGTGTTTTCACAGAGAATATTATCATGTATTATAGGCTGTGTGGTGTTTGCAACTTCATTGAAATTCATATACATGGCATTTTAATGGAAACCATGCAATCTTTGATGTTTTTCCTGCACCAGAATTTACAAACTATTGGTCAAGTTCATGTTAACCTTGAATGTATAAATAGTCATACATAGTGCGGCCTGCAAGTTTCATGGTTTTGATACCTGTTTATTTGGTTGTTTCAGCGATGTAACCACACTATTACAGCACAGCTCTTGAAGGGGGGTAAATACAGTAAAAGGTAAGTGCCCTTTACTACTTGATTTTGGGCTTATTAATACTAGTACACCACTGAGTTTTCTTTTTGCCGGAACCATTTTGTTGAGTCAATTAGGTATTTAGGATATTCTTTTAATCGAACCACTTCCATTCTTTACAAATGAATTTTCCAAATATTGGTGACATTCTTGTCATAGAAAAATTTAGTAATCGATATAACCATTCCTTATTCATGTACAGAACGTATTAATGCCTCTGGTAACATTTTTTTTTTTTGCCAAGCCTTTCTAATCATATAAACGTTGGTTTAATGAACAAATATTTGGCAATATTAAAGATTGACTTATAGGGTTATTACATCTCTCAGGATTCTAAATTACATTTGTATATTTTCATTTCACTCTTCAATTCAGCATGAATTTTGCAGAAGGAAACTGTTGATTAAAAATCTTAAGCTGTCATTTGTGCCTTCTTACTATAATCATTGATCAAATTGACACGCAAGCAAACGGAAATATGATATCGTAACTGTCCTTTATACAGGGGAGAAGCCTCCCGTAAGTGAAGAAGCAGTCAGTATCGTGTTAAAGAACGGAAACGTTTGCTTCGTTTAATTATACATTTTTCCAAGTACCATACAACGTAATGGAAGTGTCTAAGTCTGACATACGTATTTAGGAAATTTATCTGAGCTTTGACAGCAAGTGTCAATCATTCTGAGGTGCCTGCGTCAATGACAACTAATTACCTTACTTACTTTGTAGACGATGTATCTATGGTACCATGTTTAAATGTATGGGTACAGCTCCATGATAAAGCCAAACTAAAGACTGGTTCTAAATTGTATGATAGTAACACGACTGATGTAACTTTATTGTCAAATACCGAGGATGCAGAGTCCGTTTTAATTACATTGATATGGAAATGAACCTATATGATTATCTATATCTTGTAACAATCATACATGTTGGTTTCTCAAGTCGTACACTTTAACGCTAACCTCTGTTTGTATATAATCGTTCTTTGAGCTAGAAAAGCGATACTTGATTTGATAAATCTTTGGTAGTATTAAAATTTAAAGTAAACATTCGCAACTTGAAGCTATTATCTCATGTTTATAGAAGACTAGAACGCATTCGACTTTGTTTTAGTCCACTATGCAATGAGAAATGCACAAAAATTCCTACTATTGTTTCCATAATCATTTTACTTAAACAAAATTACTGTTGATGCTAATTATTCAGCAGTGGGACATAAGCTTATAACAAACAGAAAAAGAATATGCGTTTTGTATAAAGTGAACTGTATTCTAGGAACTGAAACTACATATACTGTATATGTAGGTTTACTTCTGGTATCAAAAGTTTGCATCAAATTGCTCGAACTACTCACCAATGTTTCGCTGTTTAATGTCTTAAGAAATTTACATAAGAGGTCTCGACCTTAGCGTTCATGAACCTAAATTTACGAATAGGCGATTTTAACAGTTTGCCCTCACCTAACCATTCGTAGTAACAGATATCTATAACGAAACGCATTTGAATATGGAACATAAGACAATAACATATAAACACAAAAGATACACGTTACCTGTCAATAACCAAATGAAAGGTTTTTATCATTTGCTTAAATAATCAAAATAAATAGATGATTATCTCAGTTTCTGGAATTAGGCTACTCCCTTAAGAATTGCAAGTACTTTGTACCGTATTTATCACCTTATCAATCCAAAATTGGTGATTGAAAGAAAACATGTTATCTCGTGTTGGTAATGAAGTAATTATTTGAACGCGAGAAATGTGTATACAAATATAAGCAACGTGTAGTAGATAGCGATAATCTAATTGGATGTTACCAAACTAGTTTGATTGACACTTTGAAATGGACACACACATCATTTGCTATGTGATATAAATTTGATGACGTTTCAAACTAACCTGCGAATTTTGTCATAGAATCATGTTTGCTGTGCACGCTACTTTCGTCCTTTAAGTTAACGGTAATTACTTCATGTTTAGTCCAAGTCAAAGATTGTATGTATATTTGAAGATAGAACAAAAGATAGAACATACCTGCTTAAACAAAGCAAAGACAAATGTAAACGTAAATAAGATAGGCATTGACTGTTTACGCATGTAGTTCAGAAAACCTTGTTTTATGCTTAATGCTTAATGGAATAAACGGGGGATGAGCAATGGTAAGGCGAATATAAATTTTTACCGGTGTTATTTTTTAATCAAATTCTTCATAGTTTGTTGTATTGTTACTGAGAATATCACTGGAACATTGTTGACAGTAACTTCTATCTCAGAGGTTAAAAGCATGCGCAAAGAAACTTAAACATTATTTATACTTTAATTTACATACTTACATTACATGTTTATCGAAGAAGAAAAAACACCCTTTCCACGCAATGTCCTTATTTAGTACAATACAACAGAACAATAAAATTGAAGAAAAGTCCACTAAACAAGATGTTGTTTTTTATCTGCATCGGAAATATGTTTTGAAGTTATTGCATACACGAGAAACCTTTGCTTAGTTTCCTTTCGAATGTCTCATGATTGCCCCTAATGTAGAATTTGTTTTCATGATCTTAAGGTCACAATTGGACTATGTTACTGAGAACATTAGTTCATGATGGTCGTTAAAACAATACTGTTTCAGAAAGAACCATTAACTTTCCTTCGGCGTCATTACAAATAACGTACTGATGATAACAACATAAGAGATAAGGAGAAATGTAAGCTAAAACCTGAAGTCATTAATGTACATAATGGGAGAGATCAATTCTCAGTAAACAAGAAACGATCATCGCCTGATTAACGAACAAATTAACGTATGTAATCAATATTATTGTGACTAATGAACTAATAATTAGTTGCTGATAAGTTACTTTGATCAACATCGGTATCATTAAACGAAGGCCATTGGAACCGTAGATATCAAAATTGTACTTCATCAACCATGTTATTGATTGGATTCTGTGAATAAGGGATCTTTACCCTGAGAACGTCTTTACCGCAACTCAAATTTAAAATTTTGTTATTATGTAAAAGAAAGTCAGTTGCGATACTAAAAAATGTTTTATTGGTTTCCCTGTTATCGGGTTGTTTTCAATACGGAATGTATCAAGCGTTGGATTTCCGCTCCATCGCACATATATGTGGATAATGAATTGTGATAGTTTAACAATTTGCCAAATGTCGATAAAGACATGAGCAACAACCTCAAAGGGGAAGTAGCACTTTTTATTGAAAATTTCATATTTTCATTTTTTTCACTGATAATTGTCAAATTGTACGTTAATGCTTATTTTATTGTTTTTGATAGTGTCAAAAATCTTATTACACAAACCAATCATCCATTGAAAAAAAATCATAAAGATTCACATAATGTCCATTGTCCGCCATTTTTGTGTAAAACCATTTAATTCATTTTGTGAAAGGATCGCATTGCTAAAATTTCAATTTATATATTTGATCTATTAATGCTTCATTTGATTTAAATGCATTGTCTTTGGAACATAATTATTTATTCATTCTTCCTGACATCAACACATATTCCCCCTAAAACGTACTATTGCCCCATTAAAGTCAATGTTCTTTTTAAAATAAGAAATCCTATTCTATTGATTCTAAAGCCAGATTATACTCTAGTTATTGAATGGGAATTCGTTGAGCATCAACTGATCAAGAGATGTTCACATTAAAATGGCAGATTTCGCATGATAGTTTTTCTACGACTATGGATATAAAGATTATTAACTGAGTGTGTTTCCGTATCATTAATATCATATAATAGGAATAAAATTTGTATTATGCGAGCCTTTGGCATACGAGGTTAATAATTTCTATATCACAAAATGTCATTTTGAAATAAAAGGTTTTGATTGCTTCTAAAAACATTTCGCGGAGTAATTTCTTTTACCAAACACGAATGTGAAGGTCATATTGTTGAATATATACGGTTGTGAACAGTCTAGAAATAATCTTTCATGAAATGATGTTTTATAATGAAAGAAACGTCTTCAACAATCTATCAACATTTTATGTCGGATTTCCAGTGCACGAGCAAACATATGGTTTTCTTATTTATAATACACAATGTGTATTAACCACTTGACAATGTCGTCACAAAGGGGAAGTAACTCTAACTACAACTTTGAAAAGCTGCATTGTGACGCCAGTTCGGTTACGGTATCTTTAGACTAGATGAAGATTATTTGCGAAGGTGGGGTTGTTACGATTGTTACTACGATACTTGATAATGTGTACCATCACTAGAATGTGATTTGTTTTTGCTGACAAGTGGGTCACTGAGTGACACGCTGTGTGTCAAAGCGGTCTATCGTGTCATTCACGAACATTGAAACACATTCGTCGGTAAAAATTGTTGTTGAGGGCCGATAATACCTGCGTATTGTTATATTTTTTAGGTGTAAACTCACGATGAAACTTGAAATTTGAATGCGTGATAAATTTGAGGATTTTAGACTCTTTACGAATTTTTATTTGATCAAAACAACCCCGAAAACTCCCGATGACGTATCAACGTTACCCTATAAATTATGCTCTAACTCCAAAATAGATAGTTTTACCACTTGAATTCCAGTGCTTTTCTTTTCTACTTTTCTAGATTTTGAGTGTCTGACATTTTGTCGTTAACAATCAAGTTCAGAAATCCATGACTCCATGGCGGAAATCGGTTGAGAAAATCGAAATTATTGTTGCGCATATCAGTACTGGCATCAAAGTAGTTTGCAACAGGCGACTGTCAGTCCAGTCATCATACGATTTCACTCTGATGACCAAAGAAGATCTGACTGTAACTGTCAACTATAAAAGAATAATAACTTTGATAATAAAACGTCCCAACTATATTGTGAATGGTGTGTTTCTGAACATTTTGAGAAACACACAATACGGTAACACAACATGACGTGAATGGTACCAATGCGTATCACTAAAAGCAAATAGAATTGGACATAACTTTGATGTCAGAACGTATCACTATAAGGAGACAGGAATACATAAATTCCCGCTTAAAAGTGTTGTTAGTAAGGATAAGTATTCTTAGGTTGTGGGGACAGTATATCAGTAATAATTTAAAGTTAATTGAATTGTAAATATTTTGTCCGGTTTTGATATCAATTAAATTTGTATCAGACTGAATCTTTTTACTCCCACTTCCAATGCGTAAACGAACATAAATATTTACCAATTAGTCAACTATATAATAATGGGTGCCTCGAAGCGAGCTGGTTTATTAATCTACATTAAAACATTTGCGGATCTTGATCACGGAGAGGCTTAAAATGTGACGCGACAAACAGTGCTTGTGGATCTCTCAAGGAGAAATAAAAAACCGGCCGAACAAACATGGCCAGGTTTCGACATCCTCCATGAGTGAAAGCAACTGTAATACCGTAATGGAGGCTTTAAGCGTTTTATGTCTACGGGACTAAGGCATGGGTTGACTCTATTTGCTTACAAGCCGACTTCTCACAACTGCGGACTGCTTCTGAAATAATCAAATATATCAAGATGAAAAACATTTTTTTAATTTCAAACGATACCGTAAACATCTTAGTAGTAACATACAAGTTAAATCGATCACATTAATATCAAACTCATCAGCATCTCAATTAAAATAATGTTATCATTCAACCAAGAAATACAAGCACGAAGTGCCTGGCTGTATTTTTAAACTTACAGCACATTTAACTTCGGCAATATGACTATTCGAAGCCACACCCACGACTCATCTCACAAGTGAGTACCACAAACCCAGGTGCATTGTACAAGCCAAGCGGTCACCATGCACCAAATAGACCCCAATTCCATTGAAAGGAAAGACTAAGGCAGCTGAGTAACGCGTAGTCCTCCAATAACCCAATAAATACTTTGATAACCCTTCCGCCACGTGACTAACCAAGAATGCAACAAATGCATAAGTGGTAGTGTATTAAAGGGGCAGTAGCACGTTTTTTGATAATTTTATATTTCAAAATTTTCACTGACTATTGTAAGTTAATGTATTATTTTGACAGTGTCAAAAATCTCATTACACAAGTCAATAATCCATAGTCAGACTACAAAGTATGAAGATTCACATAAAATCCATTGGCGGCCATTTTTTGTAGCACCTTTAATTCATTCTGTGTGATAAAAAGGAATCGCATGGCTACACTTTACGTTATATATTTGAATTATTTACTGCTCCATTTAGTTTAAATACAATGTCTTTCAATTGGAACCATTAATTATCATTTTCTTGACATCACCTTATATTCCCCATAAAAACGTGCTACTGCCCCTTTGAAGAGTAACAATTTGCTTACCCTAAAATAAAATGAACGACACAGAACCTAACACACATTTTAATCCCGAATAACGGCTACTGCCCCTTTAACCGTAGATGAATTAATGTACTTGAATTGCTGCTTTCAGCAACAGTCCCTTCAGTCCCAGCACATTATTTAATTTGTAAAATGTGACTCCAACAACCGGCATAGTGCACCTCTAATATCATCTTCAATCATACACAAAGTGCAACATGTAAGGCAAAGTGCACCTTGTAACATTTGTTTTATAATGAAAAACTTAAACATACCTTAAAAAAGAAAACGTATATCGTATGTAAAAAAATTTCTGTTACTACAACAGTTCATAAATTAGTCACCACGAACATTTTGGCACTGTACCAGATGTGGGAAGCATTGCGTTACTGATAGTAAAACCAGCCTCACGTGTCAACAAGCGTTACCACGAAGCATAAACAATCGCAAATGTTTTTGTAATAGGTCTAATGAACAACAATTTTACAAAACGGCATTTGCTGTAGAAACGCTAGTAGCAATTTTATGTCCGTAACTAGCATATCTTCGCATCACTTGTTTTGTGGTAGTAATTTTGTGTAATTTTCTTAGATATATATATGTACATGTACAACATACGGTAAATAATTGATAAACATAGATTTATCCTTTTGCAAGTAGCTAAACATATGACTGTTAATATTTGTCTATGCTAGACCACAACCAGACAGTGACAACATTCCATAAGGTAACATTCTTTAACAAAATGTTAATCAGATAAAAGGCATAAACTTTATCAAAATAATTATAATGCATTTCAATTCTATAAAATGTCGAAGCTTACAATAATAAATGTATTCGGGTATTCAAAGGCATGAATTGATAAAGATGAATGATGGTTATGATGTATTATATATTTTTCAAATAATGATATTCATATAACGTACTAGTCGTGCCAGTGGTATAATACAATGTGTTATTAATGACAAGATATAAATCAAATCCAATCATCTACACAAATAATGTGCATAAACTGGATAAAGGATAATTTATCGTATCGATAATCAGATTTACGTCATATTATCATTCATATATTCAGGTTAACTGTCACATTTCAATTAAGAAAATGATGTTATTATGAAAGACTACTAATGTGTATTCCATAACTGACACTACATGTAGATATAAATATATCAAAAACAGAATATTTAAGTAATACTGTCTCTTCCAAGCCTTAATGTGGTAATAATTTTCCATATCTGTCTGATATGCTGAGTATTATTGCGACGGAATCTGACAAAGATGGCATCTTTGTAGCATTGATTATATACTATCAATATATATTTTAATAAGGTGTATATCAAACAAACTTGGCATAAACATCAAACAAATGAAGTCGGATAGACTGAAGATGATAACAATATAGTCATAATTATGAGACATTACATAAATATGATAACTCGGTGGAAGATATCTTCAATATTGTGGAAATTGATCTTTATATGTTGAAAAGTGTGAATCAAAATAAAATATTCTTAAATAAGATCATGATATCTAATAAAAGGGTCAAGAATAAAAACATACAATGCAAACATATGTACAACGTCGTCTAATATTAAAAAATATGTGCAATCTAAAGCGTTTGAGGTTTTATGTAAGTGTGAAGTCTCATCAGAAATGATTTGTTTAAATGTTAAGCAGTATCTCTTTAAACATAGAAGCAACTGCTTCTGCAATAATACAAAAGAAAAAAACAATGTTTATTTGCACGGAATCCGAGATACATTTCTGATAAGTGTATATCAACGAGGTGATGTGAGATGAGGTCATGTGAGGTTTAACGCCGCTTTCAAGATTATTTCACTTATCGCGGCTGCTAGTATCATTGCAGGGAGAAAGCCCGCAACACCATTGTGGCTAATAGTATGCATTGCGATGAAACCTGCGAGCATCGGCTGGAACCATGCAAACCTTACTGCGTGTAGAACAGTTCTCTGCTGCAGACAAAGTTACCGAGCCCCTTGCGGGATTTGAACCACGGACCTCTTGATCCGAAGCCGAACGCGCTAACCACTGCGCTAACCCGCCCTGTATATCAACGAGAACATAACAAACTGAGGTACTCCATTATTGAAAAGGACACAAATTTCGCGGCTAATCGCATTGTATCCCTGTTTAGTCAAAGTGTCCAAATCATGCATAAACGAGCAATTTGAACTCATTACCTTAAGTTGTGGAAAATTGGATGGTGTATCACTTCAAAGCAGACTTTATTTGCCAGTAACATAATTCAGATGAAACGATTCGAAAATGAAATTGTCAATCAACACCACGTATAAATATCTTGTATTGGTTTGAAGCGCTTACTCGACAATGTTCTTGAACCTTTAAGGACATGCTTGTGCTCAAAGCCATTGCTATTATGTTTATTTTTGTTAAATGTTATGAAATATAATATGATAAAAATAATCAAAGTGTTTTAACTTTCTCCACTATAAGATCAATAAGGTAGCATTTAAATCCAACTTTTTTAAAACTTACCCTTGAATGTGCGTATTGTTATATGACGTCACGACGTTAGAGGTTTTAACATTTTAAACAACAAACTTAATGTTGAAACTATATCTTTTGAAAAATACTTGAACAAATTTCAATATTACTCTGATGTAACAGTTTGACGACGCGCGGATTTGAATGTCGTTATATGCGTCACGATTAAACTGTAGTTTGTCCGTCTGGTAGGCCGACTTCAGTCGAGTAATATCTTACCACTGTCTGACTCAAATATGGCAGTCTAAGTAAACCTAGCCTCAATAATACTCGCGAAGTACAGGAAGAGGTCGCGTCAGCCGACCATTCGGCGACCTATGACCTTCCAACGTTAAATGTGCGAAAGCAGACTATTGCATGCGGCATGGTAAGTCGAGCTCTGGTCGATTGGTCAATTCGATAAGTCGGCTGACGCGAGCCGTAACTGCATCTAGCTAGACTCAAAATAGCGTATAGCGAGTCTTATCGAGGCTAGGTTTTACTTAGACTGCAAATATGGAAATTCGTCGTTGTGTGTAGAGGAGATTTCTTTTCGGGAACAACGTTCACAGTGATGTTACTACAAGTTGCAAATAGTACCCTAATCAAATTGGCACTTTAAGTCCAGTTTCCATTTCTTGCTAGGAATTCCAAGATATAAGTCAACAAACCACTGTTTACCTCGAGACTGCACTGAACCAACATTATGTGAGATAACGTATGCCTGTTTATTATTAGAGCATTCACCTTCACTTAAAGATGCTATATCATAGTGCAATAATTTTTAAAGTATTTTTAATGTTTACGTTGTATTTTTAGAAAAATTTAGCGACCAACCTTGAGAAAATCGGACCAAAATTCATCAAATAGGAGATTATTTATCAAATAATACCGAAACGGCAGTCGACATAAGGGCGAATCAAGTGTGGCCATTTCACAACTTCCGGTTTCTAAATGTACACTTGAAAACCGTCTTTGTCGCGCTCAACTAGGTTTTATATTCTTTTTCTCCGAATTAGGTATTCGTTGCTGTCAAAGTTGATACCCATCGAACGCAATTACGGCAGTTGAGACACGGTGTAAATCCTACAAGCATAATGATTACGTCACCGAAAGCGGGTTCACAAAATGACATGCCCTTTCTAAGAGGAGTACTGTGCTTGAAGCGTCGAAATAAGTATGTTATTGTTGATTAAACAATCTAAATATGATATCAAAATTTCGACGAAAGATTGTTCTACAAAGTGATGTATTTCGTTTCTCAATGGCTAAGTTTCATCCTGAACCGCTTGCAAGTATGATACAGCATCTTTAAAATGTCATAAAACTCAACACAATGCGAATCACCTCACGTGCACTCGACTGCCCTCTTGCTTTTTTGTAACAGCAACTTGCATAGTGATAAATTCTTTTGCAAAAAGTAGATCTTTTGATGTACGCAGGACATGCACTTCTCTCTCGTTCATGCTGTCCACTACAATATATAGGAGATAAACATACTGTGTTTGTAAATCAGTGGCATATAGCGGAATTATTATAGCTCTTATTTGAATTTAAATGGATAATTTAGAGCAATAATAATTCCGCTATATGCCGCTGATTTCCAAACATAAATTCTATATATAATGTACATACAACGCAATAATTTAATATTTTGTGAAAATTTCCGACACAACAGCAATTTTTCAGAACTACATGTTGCAACAAATGAATTCTTGCGCATTAGACGAAGTAAACAGAGCACCGTATAACCAAATAATACGCCCTCTAATTTTTCAAAGCGGCCAACCAGAAATGAGTATTTTGCACATTTATGGTAGAATGACAGTTGTACAGCAAACATCCTTTTTCGCCACGCTGCCTGAGTCTGTTATCCTGACGATCAGACTTACTATTGAATTTAAATGATTTGTCATTGTTCTTCTCTATTCCTTCGATTGTACGCTTGACAAGATTAATAGATTCTTTACTTCCTGATTTGATTCGCTTCAGTTGTTTTTCCGCAACTTTACAGCTCTGCATGCGCCAAGAGCATCAATCGAGAATCATAGTGTACAAATTTTTTGGCATAATATCGTCAATATCCTGTTTTGCACTGGCCGAAATGTTACATTCGTCTACTCGTCTGTTCGTCTGAGTTGTCACTGTCACTTTGTTGAGGCCGAGGAACTTAGTTTTGTAACCAGTTGTGGATTAAGCTTAGCTTCATAGTCAGCACCGGTAATCGGCACAAAGAAGGACTTCTTATTCGAACTTCCGTCAAGTTCCTGTAAGTTTACCATAACCCCGACTGTCACTCGTCATGCGATCGCCATGTTTGTTTACTTGAAAAGCGATTCCGACAGTGACCTATCTAATTTGCATCTCTCTCACATATGACCTCCAACGGGTACCGTTTCTATCCGTTGGCTTTATTTTGCCGAGAACACTATCCATTATTTGATAAAGCTGGTTATTACCAAAATTGTAGAATAAACAGCTTCGTATATCCTTCCTGTGGTCTTGGGAATCGAAAGAAATGGTGTATCAATCAAACCTGTTTATATTTTTCAAGGTAATGTCGAAAACTTGCGAAGTGTAAATAGTTATAATCATATTTCCAATCAAACAACTATGCCTGACGCACCTACCCGCCTATTCAACACTTTTGTGACCAAGGTCATGATTGCGTTTTAGCAAACTGACATTTTTTGGGGGGTGGGGCTGTAGAGAGGAACCATAATGGTATCATACCTTGACCTAATGATATTTAAGATCTAAAATATGAATTTATTCACCTGTATTCAAAACATTGCTATGATGTTAATATCAGTTTGTTGTTTCAACTCTAAACTGAATGTTCTTAACATATTACATTTTACTGTGCAGTTGTTTGGTATCCATAACATTTATCCTATTGTTTTAACCATCACCTACTAGTGGTTCTATAGATTCATCAGTAATAGCATAAGTTGCATAAACCGCCTTGCATACGTAAACATGAACTCTAAGTACATGAAGTTGAATTATAACACATATGCTAAATTGTATTCCATAAATTAATTTCAACATTTCTTATTAAGATCCTTCAATTCAACTGACAAACTACACTATTGCACGCAATACGACATTTCTTTATGTTCCAAAAAGAAGATAAATATCATGCTTTGTATCATTCCATCAAACTTTTACAGATTGAAATGAGACTGTCTTGAGAACAAGTTGATACGTTCCGTGACTTGTTAATGAGATGTCAAAATTTTTGGGATGGTCGTGTATGTTGCTGATTTTTATGAAGCTCAAGTTCTGACGATACAAGCCAAATATATTCTTGAGTTAAATTGATTGTTATAGCTGGTTGTTCTATTGTGCATTATCAACTTGAGATTTTCGCTTAATATGGGCAATGTTATGTCTTAATACATTGAAAAAATTAATGTAATTGGTTGTCTCATTGGTAAATGAACATGTCATCGGCCTCGTTGCATGCCAATTTGAACCTGAAAAGATCTCTTTATGAGGTATTTTTAGTGTCAACTTTTCAAATTAGTGGTTATTCATCTAGCCAGCCATAAATTACAAATGGAATACATACATTTAGATGAATTCTTAAAAAGATCTAAGCCTTTTCATAGAAATATACAATGGGTAATCACAGTTCCCATGCAATAAGCATAATTGGTAGTTAAGAAGACACTTGTCAGATAAAATATAACCTTTTTGCTGTTAGTTGGGTAAAAATTGAAAGTATCTTGAAAATAGTAAAACCGTAGTTAGATACGACCTGGATAAATGTTTATTGCTGAGTTTTTGTCGCGATTCAGTTGACAGCGTAAGAAAATTAGCCTTGTTTTGTAATATCATTATTAATACCTTTAAAAATTGTCGTTACTAGTAATTACTAGAAAAAAGAATCTTTCAACCAGATACCTTACTGTTTTGCTTATTTATACCATGTACTGTAATAATAGTGTTATTCGCATTTTGTAGATATATATTGTAAATATATCTGTTTGTATGTGAATGTATGTAACATAATCTGTATCATCATATGCCGCTGCCTGCGGCCTGATTTGTAATAAAGTTTGGTTCAGTTCAGCAAAGTACTAGTGTTTAAGTTTCTTGTAGACCTTACCCTGTAAAGGCACCTCTAGAATCATTGTTGATATGTATGACAAGTGTTGTGAAGCTAGCATGTTTTGGCGATATGTAGGGAAAAGGGACTTTGTTTAGGCATGTTACAATTGAACTTCAAACGATAAGCTTAATTTTCTTGTCTAACCCTCAAGATGCGCATCTATGAGTCGCTAATGACATACGTGTACAAAGTATAAAGTATATAAAGAGATATGCTTCGTACAACGGATCTTACCAAAGAGTTATTGTTTAACTCATTTTCCATGGAAATCGCTGTTGTTATTGGGGATCATAGTTAGTGAAGTTAGCTTAGGAGATATAATCAAAGATGTGACAAAGTTCTCGACCGACTGGACAAATGGACTGACCGAATGAATGAACTCTATGTTAATCAATTTGCACTGTAATTCGGGGTTTTAATTACACATAAAAACAATCATTAGTTGTGAGAAACCTCAGGACATTACATTTGTCGTGTATGTACAATATACATGTAGATTCTAATGCAATTAGTTGAATTGTGCAAAGAAAGCCAAACTATTTTAAAAGCTGAATTGACAGTGAGGCGTTCATGAACAGCAACTGAATGGAACTGTCATTTCTATTTTCAATTCAAGCGCTGCTGAAACTGGTTAGGGACAAAATTACAGTTATCAAACCGCAAAAAGGTAAAACAGTTATAATATAATAATAAAAATAATGTGGATATTTATATGGCCCCTTTCCCACGTCCTAAGACATGCATAAGGCGCCATCTGCATCATTAGCCTGAGGATTGTACCTTCATAGCTCCTATTAAGCGCTCATGACGTCAACGTTGGTCAGTACATCCTGTTTTCAGGCACCCATTTAAACAGCTGGGTGCACATTAATTTTTCACATTAATTTGATAATTACGGTCTGTAAATATAATATATATAAAATGAAGCTACAGGAAAAGATTCCAAACTGTAAACATGTAAAAGAAGAAATTAAGACAGCATATTACATTGACCGCTTTAATTCCTACTCAAAGTGCAATTATGAACGCTTTCTCAAATTCTGGTCAGTTTGTCATAACCTTTTTTGATACCATTCTACATACTTGTATACTCAAATGTACCTTTCCGATCACATATTTGCTTGTTTTTCAAACCTTTTTGTTAATGCAATGTTGTTATGTATTGAATTGACTTTGTGATTTGTATTGTATGGAGATTCAAAAAAAAAAAAAAAAAAAAAAAAAAAAGAAGTGCAATATGGATAAAGTGCCTTGTCAAGGGACACAACACAGAATGAGACCCAGGTCAAAATTTTTGGCGTCTCGACAATTGATGTTGTTTAAAGCTGCTTATTGATATTGATTATTCAGATTAATCAACTGCAGCCAAGTACCATGCAATATACAGTGATGCTTCCTTGCCACTGGTAATAGCTACCTTAGTCTACAGTGCAGCTTCACGGTTCCTGTTTGTAGTATCTGCAAGTTACTACCAGATGTTTGCAGAGCTAACGTTGATGTGTTCAAGGCAGAAGTCTTTCACAAATTCTGTCAACTGATTACTGAGGGCCTCTGTCCAGTGGTTGTCCGTTTTATTTCCGCTTTCCTTTTTGTTTCAGGGACTCTGAGGTTTACGAATGGCCCGGTTGCTTACGATCATCTTACGTTTTCATCTGTTGTCAAATTTGGTACAGTGTGAAGCCTGCTCATGAATCGCAGACGCCTTTATCAATAAACAAGAAAATCGTATAACATCTACTATAAGCTTCTGTCGTGTAAGCATATGTTACACCACTAGACCGAAAGCTCAGGTTAAAACAACGTTGCTGAGATGCAGAGTGAAGCACAGCCCATCTCACCTTTTGGAAAGCTAATTCAATTAGGACTCCTTTTACTAGCCAATAAAGCGTTTGCTCTTTAACAAGCTATGTGGGACAGTACGGGAACACTATTAAGAAAGAGAATTAAAGGTACATAGCATCAGATGAAGACAAATCGAAAAGTATGTGATGTATTTCAACAGAAAAAAATATGCTCATAACTTCTAACTTTATCAATATTTGCCATGAAGTACAACTTGCGAAATACTTCATTTTCATTCTTGATATAAACTTCCTTGTTACACAATGGTAAATCGCCAACAGTCAAACACAGATAAACTCATCAGTTATAAGAAATCGAATGACTGCAGATCGAGAATCTATCATATCTTCAATATGAAGCCTTTTCTGCACCTGTGGGATACATTTTAATCATTTGAAAATATAATAATCATATTATTGTATTTCGCATATTGAAATATATGCAATTTAAGGGATGCATTCACGAAAGGCACATATTACCAACAAGCACTTGATGCATTGGGCAATGCCCATGCCTCGAGTGCTTGTGATTTAACATAGGAAATGTGACAATTTTGCATCATCCTCTTCATCTGCAAGACATGGTGTTATTGGAGAACATGTAACATACAGAATTCATATCGTTGAGAACTGGCAAATAGTACCAGCTGACACACAAATTCGTTGTCTGCATTGAATAAGATCTGCAGCACCATCTTTAACAAAATATCATTTTTAACGAAAACGAGTTCAAGCAGTCAAATAAACAAAGCAATTTTAAACAAAAATGTAAAACAAACTTGAGTAAAAACGCATTTTCTTTCTACGTACGTCTGAACATCATTTCAACAGGTCATAAAATTCATCACAACATGCATGTTGGCACTGTACCAGATGCGAGGAGCATTGCGTTACTGGTAGTTAAACTCGACTCACACGTCACCTAGCGTTACCTGGGAGTATAAACAATTACAAACGTTTTTGTAACAACTCTCGTTAAACAGCAGTCGGTGTGGCTCGGATACGTCTTTTACTCGTAAACACTCGAGGGGCACTTCTGAAAATATTAACACATGTGTTCAGAACTCATACACATACAACGCTAGCTACTTGTAAATATGTATTTCATTGTTCATGTTTTCAACCATGACCTATATTACCTACTTTACTCATGTTGCTTCTGGCTTAAAGGGGCAGTAGTCATAGCAGCTTTCGGTAAATAAGATCATCTAACGAGTACACAAATAAATGTAACCAAAGCATGACATTGTTTTAAATAAAAACAATGCAGATCTAAGGGAAAATGAAATATAAAGACGGTTAGTGTATGTTTTGAGGTAACAACAGTTCTTTTAAACTAACCGAAGGACAAAAACATTTGATACATTTTCGTCCATCTTCTAAAATATATTTTCGAAAGCAAATTATGTAATGTTATACAGATGATTATTTCTTAGCTAACATTTACTATTGAAAACCCATGTGAATCTGACATTTCATGTAAGGCAGTTACATTGGAAATGAAACTTCATTTACTGTTAATAGCATCGAGAATATAGAAGGCTTTTATATCTATTAAGATCTGGGGAATTACCTTTAATGATAAATGTTGGAAGACGTTGTGGCATTGTTCGGAATGAAAGATTTTGTAATTTTTGTATGGATGGTCATATTGAAGATGAATTCCATTTTGTGTTAAACTGTAAAGTTTATTCCATTTTAAGAGTCAAATATATTCCTGAATATTTTTGGAAGCGCCCTTCTCTCCATAAATTAAATTCATTATTAAGTTGTCATAAGATAGATATTCTTATCAACTTAGCAAAGTTTGTAAAAGAAGCTCTTAGGTTAAGATGTATTTAAAGGATGTATGAAACCATTTTGTCATATCAAATTTTGCTCAGTTTTGTACTTGGGCCTATGGCCTTAATACTGAATAAAGAATTGAATTGAATAGCATCCTAGCCTATTTCAAGTGTCCAAAATCAACCTTTTCTCTGATTGGTCCTCATTACCCCATTTATGGTTAATTGCTTACAGTATCACTTTAAAGTCAAATTGAATTTATTTGACAGAAATGGACAAAACTTGTAACATGATCTGAGGAAGAATTTGGTCAATCGATTTACCTCTTTAAACGTCGTCAAGAGCTTTCACGCTTCTAGGAACGTTTAACATAAACAATTGCTAACAAACGTTACATGAAAGACGATGCAGAACTTCCGTCGTACATATTTATTACGAATTATATTCAACCTATGTTGAAACAAGGGTAAAGTGCCATGTTTAATATCGCTTGCCCCTAATAGGCGTGGTTATTACCATGACAAAGGATTAACACCTTCATCTCATAAATATATTTAGAATATTGCAATAAGATTGGTAAACTCTGAGGAATTCAAAGTATTTAAGAAATGATTATCATCGAGTTGGAGTTACAGTAAGGTAGAATAGAAATTAACAATATACTGTCATCACTTTTTATGATATGCATAATGTTTGCTTTGAAATTTGCAATGTTGGAAAGACATTTTATCGAAATCTTTGAACATTATCCATTAGCAATTATGTGTAAGCTTTTAAGTTAAAATTGATTGAAAAGTCTTTATCGGTTTATGTTACACCTGAATTCCCTAATTGCCATATAAATTCTGTTTGCTTTGAAGTGAAGTTCCAATTATCAGCTACTTGAGATAACGAGAGCCAATCACATTATCGTTCTTAACGCATGTTTGGGGACCTTTACTGAAATCATCCTATATTGCAATTTCCTGTAACTGGAATATTTCAAAGTGTTCATGCATCATTTGATATAATGATTCTTAAAATGCCTCAACATTACAACCATCGTGTCAATATGCAAGTAACTCATTTGTAGTATGCTTAGTATTTTTACACTGAAAATCGGCCTCGTATTTGCAGCTTGCTGAAACTGCTTTGCTGTTGATTAAGCATGCTCTCTCTAATGCATTTTAATTCAAATGTATCTTAATGTTTATCAAATCAAAAAAGTGTATATGTTATGAGAAAATGCGTTTAACGCTAAATCGATGACTGTGATAAAATGATAATTTTCAATTGTTAAGGATTTAATTGACAGAAAAGCCTTTGATTAGTTTAGACCGTTTCTGAAAACATGACGACGAACAAACTCTTCAAATTTCAAAACTCTACAACTGTCAAATGTCATAGTCGAAATTTGTATGGAACAAAACAAGTTCGATCACGAGTTGATGTCGACATTATTTATTCTATTATTCTATGGTTACTAGTGATGTAAAACAACAATGAACGGCAGTATTTGTTATAACCCCAATGAGCATACATATTTTCTAAACCAGATACCGAGCTGTTTGTCAGACCATTGGTTGGAATCCGATTATATAAATAAATAAAGGATTTTACAGAAGAACTTTCAACAAATCATGAATGAATTGTTTAAAGATATACAACTTTATTGAAATTGATTTCTGTATTTAAAGGGGCAGTAGCACGTTTTTTGACAATTTTATATTTTCAATTTTTCACTGATAACTATAAGTTAATGCTAAATGTATTACTTTGATAGTATCATAAATCTCATAACACAAACCAATCATCCGTAGTCGGAGAACAAAGTATGAGGATTCACATAAAATCCATTGGCAGCCATTTTTGTGTGAACACCTTTAATTCATTTTGTGTAAGGAAAGGAATCGCATGGCTTAACTTTACATTGTATATTTGATTTATTACTGTTCCATTTAGTTTTTATACATTGTCTAAAGATTGGAACCATTTATTTTCATTTTCCTGACATCACCTTATATTCCCCCTAAAAACGTGCTACTGCCCCTTTAAAGGGGCAGTAGCACGTTTTTTGATAATTTTATATTTTAAAAATTTCACTGCTAATTGTAAGTTAATGCTCGATGTATTATTTTGACAGTGTCAAAAATCTCATTACACAAGCCAATCATCCATAGTCAAAGGACAAAGTGTGAAGATTTATCCATTGGCGGCCATTTTGTGTGAACACCTTTAATTCATATTTTGTTAAAAAAAGCAATCGCATGGCTAAACTTTACGTTATATATTTGAATTATTACTGTTCCATTTAGTTTAAATACATTGTCTTTCAATTGGAACCATTGATTTTCATTTTCCTGACATCACCTTTTATTCCCCCTAAAACGTGCTACTGTCCCTTTAAGATGACAGTAATATTTATTACGAAACTACACGGCATGTGAGTTATCTATTGTTGTAGGTCTCTGGAAAACGAGCATCTGTATCTTTATTATAGCCAGGTTGATTTTTCTTCATAACGCAAATCTTGCCAATATATAGATGACATTGTCTCAAAAAATTATATCCATTATCTCCCACAAGAATTAGATGAAGTCACAAATTGTCGTTCCAACCTCTGTTCGCATAAGACCAGATCCTAGCGGCAAAATGTTTCACCACAAACCATTCAGCAAAAAGGGTTGCCTTTGCCATGATCTAATATCCAAAGGGATAACTTTTAAACAGTTCTACTGATTGCATTGATTGAAATCGGGTTTCTCTCTTTCCAGCCAACGAACCCGGCGTAATAAAACAGATGATCAACATGTAACCATTGGATCTACTTCTTTGGGAGAGAGTTAAAGAGGTGAAAAAAGATAAAATATATTATTCCATTTCTAATTTACTCTTATCATTTATTGAGTTTGAATAACCGTAAGACAACACAAATGGTTGTCAATTTTATAGTATAAACATGTTTATGTATATACGAGTGCAATATTGTTATCTGTCTGAAATAATCTTATTTATGCCCATCCAACATTACACATTTACGTCATGTCAGCTAAAACAAATAGAAATAGAAAACAAACTTTAAGACATTTAGAGGGAGAATGACAAAATCAATAAATATTGAGGTTTTCGATGCATGGTCAAACGACAATTCGACAGCAATCATCATTATTGTTTCATCATTACTGATTCCTAATATCCATTATACGTAGATTTATATTTTCCAATATGAACTACTTCAATCATAAGTAAACAAACCACTTAGTAGCTTCGTTTTGACTTCACGCTGTCATTTCTACTCGACATTTCCTCATTACAGGAATGGATTAATCCATTTTTCAGCAAGTTAAGACAATCAAGTGTTAGGATTTAGTTTTGTTTTGAAAAATAGGAAGAATTTATGAAACGTGATGTGAAATTAATGGTTTTCACCCTTTCTGGTTTTTTAAACACCTTTAATGTATTGCCCACACTTGACCAGATAAATGCGGGACCATTACAACAGGGCTATGGTCGCTAACCATTAACGCAACCATTTTATCATTACAATTGAGAGCTTGCGTTTTTCATCTTTCGGCCTACCTGCAAATGGAGGGTCGAGACTAAGGTCTGATAAAAACTGACGTTTCTCCTTTAATTATTGGTCAATTTTGATGAAATAAAGTTTTTTAGAAAATAGAATTAATAATCTCGACAATTTATATAATTCCAGGTTTCAAAGGGTAGAACAGTGCGAAAACCCCACCTCGAAAAAGGATCTAAATCGGCGATTCCGCCATATTGCCTCGAAGCCAAGTGTCAAAAAATCTGTCATAGTTTCGTGTCATGTATGTCAAAAATTCATGAAATAAAGAAATTCTTTAAAACGGAAACTTAGCTTTTTCCCATTAATATAATCATGACATTTGAAAGTGTGGATGCAGGTTGCAACCACTTTCTGAATACACGTTAAATTCACGGGTTTTAAAATGTGCTTGCAGTTGCTCTATAGGGATTGTGGTTCACTATAAATAGTGCTTAAGTGAAATTATAGAAATAAAGTCTGTCTGCTATTTCAATTTAACACATTCAATTAAGTTATTTTTAAACAATGCACCACTTTTTTAAAATCTGCAAGTACACAATTTCTTCATTAAAATATGTACTAATTACGTTCACATATTGAAATAAAACGTTATTGTGTAACCCCAGTGCAAAATAGATTAACATGCAAATAAAATAATATCATATTCAAATGCAACATTTACATTCAAATAAACCAAAGTGAACAAACTTGTTTATCGGTAACCAATTAGCAAACCTGATATTAATTCTCCTTTAAAACATAAATGATTGACTGTAACGAATAGCCTCTCCGGTGAAATTCAACAAAATGTATCAATTGTGAAAACAAATTATGACATTAGTTTGTTACTCCTTTAAAGGGGCAGTAGCACGTTTTTTGATAATTTTATATCTTTCTTATCAATTGTTCACTTACAATTGTAAATTAGTGCTAGATGTATTATTTTGACAGTGTCAAAAATCTCATTACACAAGCCAATCATCCATAGTCAGAGGACAAAGTATGACGATTCCCATAAAATCCATTGGCGGCCATTTTTGTGTGAACACCTTTAATTCATTTTGTGTAAGGAAAAGGAATCGCATGGCTAAACTTTACGTTATATATTTGAATTATTACTCCTCTATTTCGTTTAAATACATTGTTTTGCATTTGGAACCATTAATATTCATTTTCCTGACATTACATTACATGTATATTCCCCCTAAAAACGTGCTACTGCCCCTTTAAGAGATAACCCTAATCTAAATATAATCGAAATAGTTGTTTATGTGCATATATGTTTGTCACCAGATAGTTTTACACATACGACTTTTGTTGTAGCTAGGACGCCTAAACGTTCGACTCACATTAATTCGTCGACTGTTAAGGCTTTAAACTTCTGCTCCAGGATCGTAATCTTTACGCCCTGTAAAACTTTTTTTAGGTTGTTTTTGAGCAAATACACTTAGTGTAATTAATACAAATAATAACATGTCAAAACCAATTATGTTTTGTCCGTGACAGATAACAGATAATCGTAACATCAACTATAGCTACACGTGTGTCATTTCAAGCATTTCAAGCAAACACTTTTTATCGTAGAATGTTTCATGGAAAGGGAAAACTTCAGGAGATAAAAAGACTACCAAGAAGTAAGGGGTATATTATGTAATAGTTATATGACGAGTATTGGTCGTCTAGTCCACGACATGGTTGGTTATACGACAGTAGAAAACTAAGTAGAAAACTACGGTAACAACAACAGCGCGTGGGTCATGCTTTGCACGTGCACTTCATGATGAAAACGACATGGGCTTTCGGAGAAGGCGACATTGTCACTGTGTACAATGGAAGGTGAGGACGTAGGCAACATTTCTCTACAAACAAGGATGATGTGCCCAAATGACAGGTAATTACTTTCCTCTCGATGAATTTAACATACAGATTTAAATTTTCGAAGTGTTTCTACCGACAAGAGTGTAATCTTGAAGTAATTAAGATATGTCAGAGCATTAAATAGTCTTTTGAAGGAACTTCAATTAGTTTGCAACTGTGTCTCTTCATTGCATATGTTTTCGTGTCGGATACACTTGGTGAAGAAGGCAGGAATTCATTTACCAAGATGTTTAAGTTATTACCTATGAGGAAGTTATCTACTATCGTATGAACAGTCTATATTGACTAGTCATATATTCTTGATATTCAAAGAATGCAATAATTTGAAGTTCAATAACTTTCAAGAAGAAAATTAACATCTGTTATTTTACCTTATTTTGGCATTCGAATGAACATGCGAGATTTTTTGAATGAATTACCATACTTATTACGGACTGTCTGTTTAACAGTACAGTTGTCTAAATGGTGCAATGCCCTGGTCTGTCATGGCTAGATCATGAAGTTTTCGTCACTGATCATTTCATTAAATTTAGATATAAATTTGCAATAATTATTGTTATCCGAATTATGGAACAATCCCTCAACAAATCAAAAGTAAGAATTTCCTCCCAAAAATACTAAGTTGTTTATTGATAGGGCTGCGGGTTAAGAATTGTTTTTGTCGAATTATAAAAAAGTCACAGTTAATGATTAAAATATAGCATATAAGTCATCAAAAGGATGACTGGAATTACAAAATCGGACAATGAAGAAAATGTTCAGTTCAGTATGTATATATATTCTCTATCTCTTTTCTCTACAGTTTAACATAACAATCTTAACTCTTTGCAGGTCTTTTATGGAAGGACAAACATGACGCCGGTCTAGGAGAAAAGAAAATTTCCCTAAAACGGAAAAGATTTATATCAGAGAGACGTGTTGGTCTCAACTCTCCGCCGAAATGAAGAAATGGTCAGCAGTATTTCACGGGTCAAAACGACGTCCTCCGGCTGTAACGACTATCTCAAACGACGACAAGGCTCCCGACAGAACAATTAACAAAATAAATGTAAAAAAAAAACCAAACCTAATTAAAGTTGTTCCATGGTTGTTTGTCGTTTTTTAAAATTGAAGGTATTTGTCAAACCGTAGCAGTTACATAGATCCTGATACATTCTGTGATTAGTCTGTCATGAGAAGGGTTAAATGAAAGTAGTTCCGGCTGATTCTTTGGTGTAGTATAACTAACATTTTGTTTAGTTATACCACGGGTCCAAACAATAGAGTCGTGGTATGATAAATTAAATGTTTTCATGAACGTTCCATTAATCATAACTGCTTTTAACATTATGTCAGTTGAACATATGCAACATCAATGATCAAGTTCCAGAATTGCTTTGTGTTAAATCTTATCATTAAAACGTCAAATGTTAATCAAAATAATTCAGAGGTTGGAAACATCTCAAACTTCTAAGTACACAAACTGATGACATACTTTAACCATGCATGTTTTTTTAACATGAAGGCAACAACAAACAAGATATAAACTAGATAAGCTATCTTTTGATGCCATTGTAGATTTTCAGTAAATGCATTTAGATTAAGTATCATGTGAAACTTGCGACTTTCGTAATGTACTATTTACTATGACTAGACGGTCTATACGGAAGTCTTGAAGGAGAATACTTAGATGGAACTTTTGATACTACTAATTGTAACATTTTGAGAAAAAATCAATCATTACTCTAGTAGTTTTGAATATAAAATGGTTACCTGGAAGACGTACAATTGTCAGTAAGGGGTATGACATCCAGTTCGTTACGCAATTTATCTTATAGTCACATAGATTAACAATGTATTCAAATATCAACCAATACTTCATAGTCAATGTAAGTAAGAATCTTTTGATACAGCGGAAACGGATGCTTTGGTTAGAATTCAAGGAGAATGTATAAGAAAAGTGTTTCAATAAAGTGTAGCACCAGGTGCAGCACTCGCATGAAGTGACAGTGAACAACCTCTTATGTCAGATGGCAACACAATCTCCAGGCTTACATCTCTATTGGTATTCTACTTTCTGATATTTGGCTAACCGGATGTCCGTCATTATACAAACCCTATTGGTTGTATTCTTGGTTTTCAATTTGAAATGTCTTTTTTATAAGTCAATTTAAGAAATATTTCTGAAATGACCATCAACAAATTAACTTATTGATAGACATGGAAATCAAAAAGCCTTTGTGCAAAAAAATTCTTTCACAAACGATGAAGATTTACAAGAGGGTTTATACATAATCAAAATATAAGTTAATGTTTTATATTCCTGAAAAGTATATTTTGGAAATGAAGCGGATAACACATTGTAATATTTAAATGAAAGCTTTCAGCAAGGAAATGTGTGCAATTCTCATGTATTTGGGTTGTTTTGCACACAAGCCAAAATGGACTCTTATTAAAAAAAACAGCTGACTGCTCAACTTATTTTGCCTGCATCCAATCAGTCTTCTCCCTTTTCCGTCCGCAACATTTGCATATCAAAGAGAGGTTTGTTCAGCATATCCTGTGCTGCCTCTGTGGTGGGAGAAAGTAAAAGTACCAGAAGGTGGTCAAAGTCTAGTGTGCTCTGCTCATTTCATCTTGTTACTTATAGGAATCCTTTTTATGAGATAACTCAACCATCATAAATTCCAAAGAATCGACAGGGTGAAACATTTATTTGTACAGAGTAGATTTAAAAGGGGGCTTCTTGAACAAAATATTTTTTTTACCCTATTTTATACGTTAAAATACGTTTAAATCGCTCATCTTTCACTTTCTGGATCAAACGTATTTTTAATGTATTTTATCTCTTTTATCAAGCGTATTTTATACTTTAAAATACCTAATCTTTCACTTTCTGGCTCAAAAGTTTGATATACCATACTTTAATATTTGCTTTAAGCAGAAGACTCGATGACGTTTCTGTTGACAACAAGCGCATTAAAATGAGATCCAATCTTTCGCGCGTACACGTTTCAACTATTAAGACTGCTCCATTAAATGCTCGTATCAGGTGGCCTCGCCTGTGATCTTTCTAACTTCCATGTAATATGACAATGGCATTGTCGCAGATTGGCCAGGTCACATGACACGACTTCCATAGACCAATAATTTGATGTCCAACGAGTCACAGGTGATTAGTACATCTTCAAATAATGTGGAGGGAAAACTGCCGAAATATTTAAGATCCCGCTATAGTCAACACCTTTTCCCCTTTCGTTAGTGTTGACTAGACATGACACCATCATTATCATGATCAACGGTCTACAAAAGTCAACAACATTGTCACCATGATCAACGGTGTCTGATCACTGTTGTTAAGAGATAACTTGACAGCTAAAATAGAATAGATGGAAGTGAGATTTGACAAAGATGAGCAAGGACGATCATTACAAGAAAAGACACAAACTCTATGACAGGTATATTCTTTGTGTTTTTGTATGGTATAAATTACTTCTTACAGACAAACACTGCTAATCGTACATAATAAAAATTAAACCGAAGTGTAGGTTAATAACTAGTTTACTGGACAACAAAAAGCAGATCAGTGCGAAACTCAGGGTTACTATAGATTTGTTCTGCCTTTTTCTTAGCAAGAATAAAATGGGTACTAAAATGGGTGTAAAGCAAATGTAAACTCTCTTATAAGCACTTCGTTGTGTCTGAGGAATGCCTTGGACCAAATTTCAACCAGACTGTTTCCATGTCAACCAGACTTTCCGAGATAAATGGATCCTCGAATGGATTCCTGTTTCTCCATTTATAAACTTCACCACGTGCTCCGTAGAACCTGTCTGAACGTACAACGACAGGTACTTACACTTCCAAGTTTTAATTAAACTTCAAAGAGGTTTTGTTAAGTGTGTGTTCCTCGCAAACATGTAGGTCACTCTTTCAAAACACATTTTGTCAGCACCGCATGGGCAATATTTCAACCACTATGCTTTGGACATTTTTTGTATTTGAAGAGTGAGTGAGTTAGTTGGAATTTAACGCCTTGTCTGTAATGTGTAAGCTATTCAACGTGGATATCACCACCCAAAAGAGTGAAAACAGAGGAATATTAATGTTTCAAACGAGTTGCTTCATGTCGAAAAAATGTGTTAAGATATGTTTGCATGAAAGAAATTTGATACCATTTTCTCATGAAACATTTGAGAACGTTATATCCAAAGATGTATTTAAAATTCAATTTGATTTGACAAACTTGTTTCAGGAGATGTAGGTTATTCAAATGCCCACTTCTCTAGTTTTCAAATATCAAATAAACTGGTTTATAAAACTATCATCTTTAGTTTATTGTTAAGTGTTAACGTTAACCTTTGGATAACACGTAAAATCTCAATCCACTTATTTTTCAATGTAACTAACTTCTTTCTCGATATTGTAATTTATGAAATGAATTATCTAGTAATGTAATCGGTCTGTTGTGAACAATAAAACAACTTACTGCTATAGATCGCTTAATGGAACTTTGAATGGATCTGTGCCGTGACACTCAATATAATAGGCAAGTAATTGCTGGGTGTCTGTCTTTCTAACTATTCCACTTCATCTTGATGAACTCTTAGAGCACAGAACTTTACTCTGAAATACCGTGTTGCCTTTATATATGGAAACTATGCGCATAAACAGTCATCAGAATAATGTCTCATTCGTGAACTCAGGTGTGCATTATCTAGTAACTTGATACTGCCTTATACTTCACATCTTTGAATGAGAACTTCTCATGCATGTATCATTCTAGTTTTTTGACAATGCCAGAATATGATAACTTTTATTTCATCTGTTGACATATTTTACTAGAACCTTAGCTTTTCATAACATAATCGGACTTATTTTGACGCACACTTTGGCAACTTTTACCTGAACGAGTTTGTCATATTAGTTTTGTTCAAGGTATGTATTACATTATTTAGAGAAATAATAATATTATGTTACTGATTCCGTTCTATTAAAATTGCTTCAATCTATCAGGAAAAAACATCTCTTGCTTAAACCACATTATGTTCAGTGACGTCGCAAAAAAATTGTGGAACTTCACACCAAAATACCTTCGGCAAAGGTACATGTGAAAGAGAACCTGTTGAATCTCAAATTCCTTTCCCATGAGCTTTTTTTAGGTTCGTTTGAAAACAATTATAGCATTCCTAAAACAAAAAATGGTTATGGCAATGAATATGCTACGAATAAGGAATGAAGATATATGGTCGACATAATGTATGCCATCTGTTTTATGTAGCAGCCGAGAAACATATTCTTTTTTTTTTTTTTTTTTTGCTGTTTATGAACTGTACACTTCTTCTCGTGAATAAAAAAAAAAAAAAAAAAAGAGAAACATATTCTTATTCACCCAAACGTCTTACAATTTAGAGTAGCAAGACAAACGAAATTAGATGTGTCTATCAAAGTGATGTAAGGAAAATAACGTGCTAAAATCGTTCTTTATGTCACAATGAGATAAGTTTACATGCGAACCATAATTTGATCAGAAGTTGTAACATTGTGGGTATCAGCATGTCTCAGAAGTCAACTTTAGTGACTAGTTTATATGATGTTTATCTAAAGGCATGTATATGGAAAATCTGGTCAAAATACCAAAGACGTCAATAATAATTTGTACTTGGTCATCACCCCCTCCCACTGTGTCCCTACACTCCAACTGGTTAACTTTATCCTACTAATGTATGTTCATTCAGTATTCATACTAAGGTCAACATGTGTCTGGTATCGAATCTCATCAGAGACACGGACACATATTTTTCAAGCACAAGTCAAGTATTACTATTCTACCAGATCATTGAGACGATTATCATGAGGAGAGTGCTCATAGTAGTCACAATATGTCTTCAGGCTTAAACCGCACTCAGACAAAAATCATTTTAAAATCATTCCGATCATAAAAAGCATTCAATGTATCTCCATAAGTACTTCCTCTAGCCGTATGTAAACAAGCAAACTATTATCATAACATACACGTGCTTTTATACCTAGACAAGATAATGTCAGACAAACATGATTCCATGCATAAACATTGTTGTCACATGAAATCAACTAGCAAATAAGGAGGCGTATGAAAAAACAGGCTACGATATGTCTTGTAATCTAGGATACCATACGTTGCTGCCTGGATACGTTGGTATAAAGACCTGCGATCAGATGTAGTGATGGAGTACATGGATGGAGTGATGGAGCTACATGTAAAACATAACATAATACAAGTCCCATAACATAACTGAAAGTTAAACAACGCCATGCGGTTTTGCCATAAACCTTGTTTTACTGCAGAATCTCATTTCAAGACGGCTAATTATCCTTGAAAGTTCAGTCCTGCTAAGCGTAACAAATAGTATATGTGCCTCACTGGGAAACACATAATTTTAAAGATAAAAGATAACACACACATAATGATTCTGTAAACACTTAACTCATCGTTTCACACTCTGTATTTACTGATGAATAATTGACTTTCACACTCAAGTCAATATATGTTTAAAAATTCCATTAAATTTCATCAGTCATGTAGTTTACATACAAGAAAGTTCAAATAATGAAAGCAAATATAGTGCTCCACATGATATGCTCTGTCTTTGTATTGGCGGAAATTAAGGCTTTCATAGTTTTCATACATAACATTTCAAAACGTTATAGCGAAATTTAATATCACAAGCCACAAACATCTGTTCAATGAACAAGCACAACTTTTAAAGGGCCATACACTTACATACATTTACAGGTGTTATATTCTTCATGAATCCTATATAGCAAACAGAAAAGGGGTTTTAGATTCATGCTGTAGTTAAATAAAACTTCTGTGATCTACAGCAAAAGTAAATTCTTTCACATAGTTACATGTATGTTATTAACATGAAACGTTTTCACACAACAACTATACGATGCTTCTGAGAGTTTCTGTCTAAAAAATGTTTTTGTATGATATTAAAAAAACCCTCATAATGTGAATAGTTGATGTTCCTTGGATGTGCTTAATGTTCAAGGTTTGGAATGTAAAATGCGCCCACACCATTACAACATATGCTTTAGAAAGGGTCTTGCTTAGACCAAACTGGTCTTTATGAAATGTTTTGAATGCAATTAACTCTATCACGGACATTTCATTCAAATACTATTATAGTGTCATTCAAACGACATAAGAAACTGCGATTGATAGATGACATATATCAAACTGATCACATAACATTAGTGCGTTAAACAGAGATATTTGATGACAAGTATCGTTAAGGAATCTCAAGGTATATTAAGTGTCCTATTTCATTTAATTGGCCAATAATGGCATGCCAGTGGATATCGAAAGATACATGAAGTATTTTCGCAACAACAAAATAATATGATTGTGCATGTAATAAAATAAAATAATTGAATTGGGAACATAAAAAACATTCATATTTGCCAACTAGCGCTTTCAGCCATGTTGGCTTCTTCAGATTAATTTTACTTAATACCGTTTTGTATACACTCAGGGGCACAAGAAACGATATCATATAAAATGCATGATAGGTTAATCTACGATTGATAGTTACGGCTGAAACAGGGTTAGTTCATGTATTCAAGAGCTAACTGAACTAAGTTTTTATTTTCAGAGCTATATCTGTTAACGCGTTTGAAATACAAGCCTTTCAAAAAACGCTGTTAAAAAATCTCCTTAACTAGACGAGATAGGATAGTGAAAATGGCCCTTTTTCTTGTTTTTAAACCAAAATACAGGCAAAATGCGTTGATAAATTAAGTTCTACAAGGGTTATTTATATTGATTACATCTAAGATTTTATAGATTTTTAAATTTCATAATTATTTTATTCCAATTCCAAAGATTATGACCAAAAATAACATCGAAAAAGCTGTTTTTTTGACCCCTCGTGTATTTGAACAGTCATACAATTATAAGTATTATACTTTGATGTTTGAAATTGTGAGTACTTCTTCACAACTGATGTGCCTATCACAAGGGCTCGTAGTCGCATTTCATTTACAACAGGATTTTGTTTTGTATTCTTTTGAAAAGTTGGTATCGTTTCTTTTGCCCCTGAGTGTACACCTGAGAGTCAATCAGGTGTGCTGGATAGTCATACTAACATTAACACCGCTACAAATCTGTTTACCTTTGGAATAATATGATAAGCAAAGTTTTAATTGTATTTAAAAAAACTGTTTCACTTTTAATTCATTACTAGTCTTTCATTAATATTTAATGGTTCAACATGTCGATTTTCAAACAACCGGTGACTCGCCTTCATGGTCGAATATCCACCTCAGGCAACCAAAGTCCTTAAAGTTTGGTTAATCCTTGAATAATGGAAATTTTGCTTATTGATGTTGATATCAAATTTAGTCATTTTTATCAACCCCTGTTGATAATTGTGTATAAGAAAAGGCTTGAGAGTTTTCTAAAGAAGTTTATAAGTTATTGCGCACTTTTAAGGTGAAACTAGTTTTTCATAATCACACTATCTCTACGAGATCCCTTCAGAGGTTAAACAGTTTGAAGCAATTGAAATTTGCAAGTGAAATCGTTGTCCTGTTACAAGAAGGAGATGCAATGAAAGTTCAATCTTTGATTTAAACATTGGACAGTTATTTCAGGGAAATAATCCTTGAATTTCTTCCATCAAATCGCAATTTTCTGAACACACTACAAACGTTTTGTCTGCTACGCACTTTGTATTAATGTAAGCAAAAACATGCAGCGTCTCTCGTCAGCTCTAAATGTCCCCATTTGATCGGGCACATTTATTAATGAGGTGAAAATTGCAGTGTAACAGCTGTCATTTGGGACGTTTAATACGTAATGGTTTCAACTTCAATTAAACTTTCAAATATTTAGGGAATTATTCTCCCTTACTTTAAACTTGTTGGAAAGTTAAAAAGTAATTAAAAATGTATTTCTGTAGCTCCAATCAGCAATGGCAATGAATAAATTTGTTATGTTGCGGGTTGTGACATCAAGCCAATTGAAAACGCTTATAAACTTGGTATTTACTTTAAACGGATAAGGTGGAGTTCAGCTGCTTAACAGTAGTGTTTTTCTGTACTTTTGAAATTAATGCAAAAGCACGTAAAGTTGTGTTAACTGAAGTTGAACTCTTTCATTCAATTTATATCAAAAGTTATGTTTGTTTCTTTGAGAAGATGAAGAAAAACCATTACCTCATCACTTACCAACTCATTGAACGATGGGGTCAAAACGGCAAAACCGCATTTCCTAATTATCCTAAACACAGTTCATTTCAAAACATTATTTTAAGAACACGAGAGTGGTACCATACTGTTGACCAATGTTAAACATGTTGACAGATATTTGGCTAGAAATGTTTTCAATAAATAATTGCAGAAAGGAGAAAATCATAATTTAAACAAATGACCCAAGCCACAATTCGAGGATACATATTTTGATTGACACATACATTTATCTGTCTCTTATCTATGTAGTTTATTTGTTCCATTCACAAATCAATCAAAACGTTTTGACTTTATCTCGTTAAACGATGGCGACCAATAATATATTTCCAATAATAATGATATTACATAGCAATTCTGAAACTTTTGTTCATCAGATGTATACAACAAGCTACAGTCGACAACAACGCCAATCCTAGAATACATAAAATAACTTCAGGGTAGCCTCTTCTGGTACATCTTCAAATATTCTTGGAAAAAAAACTTAAACACAAAGAAAAGTTAATCAATCGTTGTAATGGGACAATTAAACACTCTTCCGGCTATTTCTTAAATTCAGGATAATAAATACAACGGGAAGTTCTGTTCCGAATCACCGCTCAGGTCTGAATCGTTTGTACTAGCAAGGCGGTATCTGCGACCAGAAAATCTCATAACAACGGGAGTAGATGCTTTCACACCTCTTTACACTTATCACACCGGGGACGAAGCTCAGTCGGTAGAGTGCCCGCTCGTTAAACGGGAGATGATCTTGGTTCATTGATTGTAGGTTTGTTGCATTTCTCAACACAACGTTAAGCAAATATTTCTTTAGTCGTTTTAGGATTATTAGATTAAACCTACTTCCATGTGTACAACATTGACCTTTGCAGAAGAAACATACATTCACAATCAGAAATAACACAAGTCATATCAATGTTGAATTCAGACAAGAAGATCATCAACATTCTCTTTTTTCAAAAGAATGAAATTGAAATAGCCATCTGGTATTGAAAGGTGATGTTATAGTTCCAACACCTGACACGTGAAAAGGTCTGGTATGTCTCGTTTACAAACAGTAAAACCAGAACTCTTTGCAGTGCCCGTGATCACTGATGGTATGATTGACAGGTGTAAACATTATGGTTAAGTGTTAGGTCAGGTTTCGGAAATAAGGTCAATCTTTGCCCACGTACACTGTATATCCTTAGGGTCTTGTCTCAACCTCAGTCCACAAGTTTATACAATAAAATATTCTATGGTGGCTGAACGTTGTGAAACAAAAATAAAAATTATTTTCAAAAGGCAATTTCTATAGAAAATATGCAAAAAACTGATTATATATGAAATCCTTATGCCACTTGGTCAATAAGTACAGAACAAGGTGTGTATAAATGAATAAACAGCGTGGAGCCAACTTGATTGATGTTATGACTTGGGGAAATTGATATGCCTGTCCAAATGGAGTCGAATACCCCTACGTATCTTGGTTAATTACTTCACTATTTGGCCAGTAATTTGTTCTGATGTAAACACGGGATCATTTATGTCTACAGATAATATAACAAGCATGCAAATTGAATTCATTCAAGTTCCGTATTATATGAAATAGCAGAAAAGAAACTCTTCATGTGCAAAGTAGTATAGGAAGAAGTATAATATTGCTTTTATCATTAAATAGGTAAATGATTTGATATATTATCTTTCATCAGCTTGATAAAAACAATTAATTAGTTACTTTGTTAATCATAACAAACCACATTTATGAGTAAAAAACGAATATTATGTATAATGAAGTCTTAGATTATTTCTATTTGAACAAGGTCAAACATTACTTTTACTGAGACAGTCATACAAACAGATATATAGCATTCCAATATCGTATATATACACTAGTATTGCACATGAGCAACATGAACTAAGTACCATTGCACTGTCTTTATAAAAACCATCAGTTTTCAAACAATGCACAAAGTCAATACTCCTTTAAAGGGGCATTAGCACGTTTTTTGATAATTTTATATTTAAAAATGTTCCCTGAAAATTGTACGTTAATGCTAAATGTATTACTTTGATAGTGTCAAAAATCTCATAAAACAAACCATGTATCCATTGTCAGAGGACAAAGTATGAAGATTCACCTAAAATCCATGGTCGGCCAGTTTTTGTGAACACCTTTAATTCATTTTGTATTAAAAAAAGGAATCACATGGCTAAACTGTACATTCTATATTTGAATTATTACTGCTCCATTTAGTTAAAGTGCATTGTCTCTCAATTGGAATCATTAATTTTCATTTTCCTGACATCACCTTATATTCCCCCTAAAAACGTGCTACTGCCCCTTTAAATAAACTCATCGGACTAGATCATCAGCAAAATTAGACTTTATTATCACCCTGAAATCCAATTAAAAAGGAGACACATGTACATATAACGATATTAAACTTCATGCATGTAAGCTCAAAACAACCTGACAAATCGAGTTGATTAAACGATCACAAACACGTTTGCACAGTACGAGAAATAGTAATAGTGTACGACTGCTAACTTTAGCTACATGTCACTAAGCATTACCTCGAGTATACACAGTAACACACAGATTTAACAACGCAGCTTGTAAAACAGCCGAAACCCTACTTTCTACAGTCCATAAAGTGTAAGTTACGTGAATGGTATGTTCATGCCTAAAATTAGCTTACCATTAACTATGAAGCACTTGAACACCATCCGGTAGTTAGGCCTCACTGACAGCTATCAGTTTCAAACAAGCTGGAGGATACATACAAATTATGCTTATTTGCATAACCATGACTAAAGTCATAGCTTAACACAAATAATATCTAGTAATGTTCAAGTTTACAGTCATGATACTGTCTGTGACATTTTAAAGGCATTGTGATATTGTGATTGTATAAGTTTTTTTTATTTCAGTTTTGAATACTCTTCTTAATTGCACTGTACCTCGCTTCACTAGTCATCACTGTTGAATTTACCGAACCTTCGCCACATTTATATCATCAGACGATTAATGTGTCCACTTTAGGTCTCACCCGTGTAAGATACCGCAGTGTAATTGTTTTACGGCAATATTAAACTAGCGTAATACCACAGTGTAAGTATGTCGTCATAATAGTGTAAATTTTAAGCGACCCGTTACAATGGCTGCCGAGCCTTTGAAATGTTAGATTTAGCACCCTGTCAGTAAGTGGCTTGAATTTTAGGGCAGGTAATAAACAAAATGATATACTTCCTTCCATTTGATACTATTTTTTTATATTAAACTCGTGACTGATTTTGTATTAAACTCGCTCGTTTTATACAAAGTCATTAACTCGTTTAATAATAAATAGTATGGAATGGAAGGTCGTTTAGTATCCTCTATGTTTTTGTTATGAAGTCAAATTTACTCAACATCAGAAATCAATCATAAACTGTTACTAAGTTTCTAGTTATTACATACTTCTAGAAACTTTCAAATAAACATAACTCATAAGATAAATTATTTATCTAAATTTTCAATGGACAATTTTCCACAAGCTTATACGAAGCAAAATTCTAAGAATAATCATTACATTTGTTGTTTGGTGGTTTTCAAATATAAAAGAAGTGTTATCGAATGCATTGCATGTCCTGGTAACACATGCTGAATGTGTTTACTTCAATACTGTCCAACCAATCATACGAATCTTCTGACAGCTTGCAATAATTAAACTGTCATTCAAAATGTCCTCTAAAGGCTTTAATGGGTACTCTCATGATATCAACAATTCAACTGTCCACTTGTACACAGATATAATTACAACATTTTCATTTAAATCTCAATGTGCTTAGATTATGTGTCGATCTGCATTTTAAAACCTAGGTTTGATGAGGTATCAGTTACATATACTCATGGTGGTATGAACGTTGGTACACCCACAATAACATTGACAATTGTGCAATCATAAAACATAGATATTGCAAAGCGACAACAACATGATTCAACCCTATAAAAGAGTGTATTTGCCGATATGTAGCGACTTCAGAATGATTAAAACTGCCTTGAAGGGAAGTTTACAAATTTTTTTCATTTTCAAGATTTTTTGCATAATCCTTTACAAAGGCCTAAAGCCTCTTAACATAAGTTAAAAATCTAAACATACATGTAAGCGAAGTGTGCATTTTGAGACATCTACATGAAGTGCAGCTTCGAGCTCTCTAGAACCTATTTTCGGCCAATCGTGTTTCTTCTTTTGAAAGACCTGCAAATAAGTCATAGTAACGTAACAACTTTTCATGATTTGAGTTTTTGCAATATTTGTAGTGCACATCTTTCAAATCAAGTTTATTGTCACAAAGTGCATTTTGAATAATTGTCAATATTAAAGATCCGAACCTTTGGTCCAACTTGGCCTTTAATGAATAGGTCGATTTGGCCCAAAAGGTTCGTGACTTGTCTCTGTAGTAAGCACCACCAAACTGTAAAGGTTGGTTTAATTTGAAGCAGCGGTTTTGGCTGCATTTTTTTACATGAATCTCTGAATAATAATAATAACAAGCAAAAAAGTGAGCGTGGTTCACTAATACCCCCGACCGTGCATCACTGACCAACTTAGGTAATGTTTACTTCCCATAACTTAAACATCCCATTATAAACACCATTGAAAGGCGTTTCTTGCACAGAATTTGACACAAACTAAGAAAAGAATTGAAAAGAATTGGAAGAATTCTGCAATAGGTCAGACAAATTCTTATTTTTGAAAATAACTGAGTACAAAATATAGAAATTTGTAAAAAATATAGAAATAAACAAAATCTCTTGTAAATTGACACTGCATCTCTCCTAGTGTATTTGAAATGAAATAAAGGAAAAAGTTGGACAAATTCTAAAAATAGTAAACGACAAAGTACAAACAATTAAAATGTGTATGCAATTGAAAAGTTACCGGTTGTTGTCGGTTGTTAATTAGCACTGACCCCTCCAAGTAGGGAAGAAGACATGTGGAAAAGTCGAAAACAATCGGATGAATATTTTTCCGTAATAGGTCGGACAAAAATACCGGAGTCGTTGGTATTACTATATACCCTTGACCGTTGGTCGGGGGTGTTCATAAATTATAAGATATTGATATAATAAGACTCTTAGGTGGCATTATGTAACAGTCAATTCCTTACATCTAAATTAGCACATTTCTATTGTATAATATTAGATATAGCTGATCACCCTTTCCTTCATCTGTCTAAGAACTCGGATAATAAGGTTCAAATGCTCATAATTAAATTGGTAGGTGGTTTGTGTGTTCTTCGAGTGTCATTCTAGGTAGCATTTTGATAACGACAAAGTGCCCTAAGCCCTTCATGTAATAGCAAAAAAAGGTTGGAAGTAATTGACATGTCAAGACCATTCTGACGTTAGTTCTAAAAACCAAGGAAGCATTTTCTTTAACTTCCTGCTATCAAGGCTGCAGGTGGTGAAACGGAATCAATTATTTATCATTCTTCTTGTGTAAGTTTAGCACAAGTCATTTCAATAACTATCATATGCATGTCAAATATGTTTTTATGTTAATATTTATTTTAAGTTATAGTTGATTATAAGTTATAAATTGTTTTAATCCTTTTTCATCAAGAAAAGTAATATTCAATTTGTGTTTTAAAATTCTTTTAGTTATATCTAATAGCCGACAATTTTTTATTTTACTTTTATATATCAATCCCGAGTAGCATATTGTATATCATTGTATGAACACGTTCAGTGTTACGAATTATTCATTGCATATCATCAACATACAATCATACGCTAAGGGATATATTACTATTCTTCATATTGCATATTTTGTGGGTTCTCAATCCCTTATCAACAGAAACATTAGTGATCATTCGCTCGAAAACCTGTGAAGCTTGACACTGCAAGGTGGTAGTAACACACTTTAATCCGTGTCACAGTACAGTACAGCTGTATCCCTGAAAAAAACCCAATGAAAATTGTTTGAATATCCTCACGTTACGAATATTGCAAAAGGAAACGGTGCAAATGTTAAGCTTGTATTTCTATATGGCAGAGCTGGGTTAAATCACAAAGGGCCTTTAGCGTGTTGCGTTTATAGCAAAAAGCATCTGCGATGAATGACATGTTATGAACACTTGTTTGAGAGTCTATTAGTCCGGGAAGATGGTTTTGTCCTTCCTGTTGTGAGGGCTGCAGGTGAATCAATTATCTCGGTTTCCTTTTTATCATTTATAAACTAAACACAATCATTTTCTTTACCAAAGTTCTAAGATGTCTTATAACAATTTGTTTAATATCAAATTGTTCAATCATTCTTTGATTCTGTGGATGATCAAAACATGTCCTAAAAATGGAAAGTAGTCATTTCCACAAAGATGAACAACATTAACAAATCTGTTGTTTATCCAATCTGTGCGAGTTATTGAAACTCAAACAAGTTTTGAAATCTATCTTGCAATAATTATTGTCCCTAAACTGATAAGGAATAGTTAATTAATTATCATAGAGGTGGGACGCAAAGCTTTTGACAGCTGCCAGAAAGTTGAATGAAGACTTTGAAAGACACTTTCATAATACCGTCAGTTGAACAGTTCATATATATTATTGGGGAATCCTGAATGACATGTGACAATGCACTTAGATAAGGTATCTGCATGTCCAAGTGTTGTTCAATGGAGATATCAGTTACACGCATCGATGTCATCAATATATATAGTCGAAATTCAAGGTGTGGTGACAATTAGCTCTACACTATCTTTGCGGATGATATCAAAGTCGCCCTTTTGTATTTGCATTGTCAATTTTACTTTTACAAAGAGATTTCAGCAGACTTACCTTACCAGCAGACCTATCAATGATATAGTCTTTGCTATTGACTATTTTCACCTAAACATGTTGATCACCTTTATTGTCAACTGTTCATATTAAAGCTCATAATATAAGTTATAACATTGCATAGCGGGTTACATAGGTATTTATTATTCCCGCGAAAGGTTTTATGCAACGAGCGGAACGCATATTTAAAAAGGTAAAAAACTGCTGAGGAACATGACAAAGGTCAAGGTCAAAAACCGGAAGTGTTGTTTTGAAAACTACATCATCAATCGTGTCAGTGCCTTGCTTAGTCAGATGAATTTCTTTTTATGAACACAGTTCTTGAAGGATAATTTCGATGTTAAACAAATTTCCTTGCAAGACACACAAGAAAACAGTGAGTAAATACTGATATTTCGAATTAATGTGAACCGATTCTCATATGCAATGATCAAGAAAGCCGCGAAACAATATTGACATTTTTTTCGACGAGAAACATTTTAAACACCAAATCTCAGATTAATAACGTATATGTGGCAATATACATGTATGTTTATTTGCATTTATATAGCTTGCCATTACTTTGTCTTTAGTTTGTATAAAGCTACTGTACATATTATTTGAGAAAAGGTTACATCAATGTATTCCACGAAACATTCTTTTCAAGGAGCTCAATCTGCACGTTTTTTTCATGGCGGGGTATAAATAAGTTAAATTTGCAGGCTTTTTTCGTGATTGGTTCATGGCGGGGTATAAATAATTTATCCTCCCGCTCAAGAGGGTGATATCAGTAGTTATCCAGGGTCACGTGAACCAATCAGAGATCGAGATTCTTACATGAGGTAGGATAATATTCTTTACACCGTTTTGCGACACATTAGTGTTTAGAATGATTTATTTTTCATTGATACATTACTGTATTACCATTAGTGTAAATGATAGTGATTTCAGTAATCACAAATATTTACCAAGATGACGTCTGAAAAAATACATAGTCACTCCAATCTCATTGAAGGCAATTGTTTATAATTGTGACGAAGAACTCATAAATGATGGACGCGTTGATAAAACGTTAAATCAATGGACAGAAAACTCTCATCACGAGTTCTCGAAAATAGTAGTATTGACAAATATGAAATGGGCATGGTATCAATTCTTCGTTTAAGAGCGGTTGTTTATGATTATGATGAAGAGAATCAGACAAATGACGAACGATAAGACGTTACAAGAAGGAAAAGATATTCTCATTTCCTGTTCTCGTTAGCAGGCATTCTGTGGTTGATGTAGTGAGCCTTACTGTGGTATCAGAAATAACCGACGGAATCGCGTAGTACTTTCGGTATAGTCTCGGGGGATGTTTCTTTCCTCTAGTCACAAAAGATCAAGTTGTCAAACATATGCAATTTAACTGCTAGAATTTCATATTCCCAAACAGAAGACTTTCTTATAGTTAGTAAAAACAATATATTTAGACACATGTAACAATTCTGTTTGCGTAAAGTTGTTTGACATAGATGCACAATACCGTAATAATGTTCATGCATTTAGGTTTGATATTGGTAGTGAGTTGAAGTTGAATGACGCTTAAGCAATAATTGTTTAATTGTCTTCTGTCTATTTCATCGTGCAAAAATCTCGAAAATTGGTACGAGAGATTAGAGGATACCAAATAAGTTCAAGTTGGTTATTTCACCCTGAACAATATATACTTTGTGATTTTATTGATGTCTAAAAATGATATCATATTACATAATATTTACACTAAAATAAGTGAAAAAACTACAAACATACAACATGTGTGTTGTAAGTCCAGTGGGACCTTAATCTCGATTTATATCATTACTTTTCAAATATATGAATTACCCTTGGGCTTTAAAACGCATGTAAAGAAAGCCTTTAAACATTGTTGAGATATTGTTGAGAAAAATCTAACATAAATTAGAATAGTGCACATACGTAATGGTTGTTGCTAATATTCCGGTTTTAAAAAATACGATTGTCATTCAAAGCCTAAAGCTTTTTGCATAATATAAAGACACATTTCAAAATACATGACATATTAAAACCACTTGTTTGATAATTATATCAGTCATGTTCTTACACTTCCTAAGACTGCGGGTAATGAATTTGAACCAATTCTTTCTTTTCCCCTCATCTCATCAACACAATTATTTTCTTTACAATTACATAACACATTTTTCTTTCAAAGAATTGGGTTCCTAATTTGTAAGCAGCTTTTAAATGTCCTAATTCTTAAAGACAATTATTTCTAATATTATACTTCCTGTTAACAAACCCCTGCTTAAATTTGAAAGATATGCAGTTATAGAAATAATAACATTGAAACAAAATAACAATAATAAATGCAATTTTTAAGCCAGTATTTTTACACCATTTTGATGTCTTGAAGCATAGCAAGTAGATTCACATATGAAGTTTATAAAACTCATTCTATCTCAGATATCTTATATAAAATCATAATGTTATCATACATGACTTGATGTAGGGATTATTATAGAATTATAGACTGTTGATTAGGCTACAATCCTGTTTTGTATATCCAAGGTAAACAATTTTGGCAGCGAGAATTTGCAAATGCATGTATGTCAAAGTTTATTAATCCTTTATTGCCATACTTTGCTCTGGCTTCCATTAGCTTTCTGAGTAGGGTTCAGTAAAGTTAACTCAAATGATTTGCTATAAATTCCTCAAAGAACCCACGACAACGTCAAGAAGGCGTTAACAAAAGTCTCTGTTCCAACATTTACAATCTTTGAGAGTATACAAAATATGTCACCCAAAATGGTAATCCCCCTGTCTGTCTCTGAGTTTGTTTTATTAGTAAGTTACATGTTCATGTTTTTCCTTTTTTGCTCCGAACAACTGAGCTCATTGACTAAACTTAATAAAGGAATCAATATTGAGATATCACTTAACTTCAGCTGTTATCACCTAGTTTAAAAGGATTTGATAACGAAATTATTTTGAACATTATTTAAGGATAGGTAGATCGGTATCTTAGTCATAAAACTATATACTTGTAAACCTGTTTACCGGACATTCTAGAAGCTGATGGTATAAGGAATTCGAAGACAAAGGAAATTATATTGATAAACAATTTCTTTATTTGAGAGTAGCGACGTTTTGATATAGATTTATACATGCTTGAAAACAGTGTATACGGATCTCTATCGAAACGACACTTCTGTCAAATAAAGAAGTTGTTAATCCATAGAGCTTCCGTTGTCTTCTTTATGTACCCATAACTGAAGATGAAAGGAAGAAGCGTTCTCTGATTTTAAATGCCTTATATTTCTTTTCAAACACGTTGGATGTGTCATTCATTTATTTCGAATACATGCAACAATAAATCCCTGACGTTCAAGAATTTTATTAAAAATGTTGGTTTTATTATAGTAAATTTAAATAGGCCTGGTAATTGTAATGGCTTCCGCAGATATTTTATTTTAAGTTGAACGACAAGACTGACAGGTTAGATTTAAAATGCTTATGTCCCAATTTGATTAACCCTCCTACTGAGATAGCGTTTGGGGCAATATTAACGTCAGCGTTGACAGGTTATTTAAAAGAAACTGAAGTTCCTCACCTCATCAATTATGAAGATACAAATAGAACCCGCAGAGAGGCGTTGAAATGTTTGCTAGTTCTCTATTGAAATAGAAAGCCATTCCAACTGTTAAACAAGACAAATGAATACAATTTCAATTGTAACGGTGCAAAATGGTAGAATGAGAAAGCTTAAGAGGACTTGTATCCTTCTTCACTGAAAAATATAAACATAACCTTGTTATGACTGGAATCCATTTATCTCTTTTTGTCTATAATCAAAGTAACCAGTTATCTTTTGGTTGAATCTGTAAATATTGATGTATCATTTTATGTATATCTGTGTATTTATTATAAACGAGAATGACATAACAAGGGAAATTATAACAATAGAGCATTGCTATATTGCAGTTTACAGGTAGATATAAGTGCATAGTATGAAAGTGAAAAGAGTACTGATCGATGAACATGAACATGTTTGCCTCGTTATAAGAACGCCCGACAAATCTATCATCACTTCATCAATCAATAATTTGACTTCTTCGCAATTGTTTCTCTAACTCTTGCAATAATTTAAATCACAGGCAAACTACATAAATATTTATTTCTTAAAATGTATAAAGTCGACTTTCAAAATTCTTTTCATTAGAATTGTGTTTGTTACCAATATATCTGAACCAAAAGGTAACTTATTTTGTATAATGAAAATGATAAAATTCAAAACAACGCCTTGCAGTCTGTTAATCAAGAAAACGACTGTGTTAAAAATCATTCGGCTAGAATGCACCCCCTTGTGTGATTACTCACAACAAGAATGTAAAGCATAAATTTCACTAAGTAGATTCTTGAGGCATGCACAGAACTCCCATTCACGTAAGATCAGGTTAACTTCACTGCTGGAAGCTTGATGTACTGCCCATTTACAGGATTTTTGCTGGAAACTGTTTATCTTTCCAGGTAAACTTTACGACGGATATTATTTAGCGTTGGCCCATTTAACAGTTCAATGTACGATCCGCTTTCAGAGGTCTTATAGTTATCAGTAAACAAAAATTGTTTTAATTAAAAAATGGAATTATTGCATCTTTTATCTCGCGAGTGGCTTTGATATATTTGTTATCGATATTATAAGTGTAGGATCAAAACCGAGCCAGAGGTGTTGTTGATAATGTAAGCCCGCGGCAGAGGGAAATTGGAAAGGGCCGACAGGCCCGCCCCAATTTCCCGAGGCTGAGGGCTTACATTATCAAACAACACCGAGGGCGAGGTGTTGATCTAACTTATGAACCGAGATAAACCGTAGTTACAAAATAATTTCAATAATAAATATAAAAATTGATTCATTGATTTTTACTGGTAGGGAATCACCATGAGCAAACGGAGAGCACATCCGCGCCCTGCACGTGCTTTGCGCTCGCTACCCAAGCCGTGAACGTGAAATGCATGCGCTTTCTGCCTCGTGAAGTTCACATGATTGTCACTGTGGAAAATACATCATTGTTCTCTTGGGCCTTTATAGCCGAGTTGTCAAAGGCGCCGGTTTAGTAAGCGAGTGGTGCAGAGTTCGAAAACCGGCATGCGAACATTATATTTGTGATTTGTCAAAAATGTGATATTTTGTGATGGTATTTATTCGAAGTAGGACTTTGAAACAAAGTATTTCAAAACGTGTATAATCCCAATCAAACTAAATTTCCGAAAAATTCTAGAGTAAGCCCCGGGCTTTCCTAGAGAAAGCCCTGGGCATTCATGGAGAATGCCCGGAAAAGAGGTTTATCCGGTAAAAGAAGAACCTAATAGAACATTAGAGTGACGTCACTGGAGGTTTATAATTGTAAATACAAATTTTGCCTTCTTCATTTACATACACAAATTACATTGTTTCTAAAATTATCACTGAAATTAAGATTAACAGGTTAATAGACGACAGAAAAAGAAAAGACGAGTAGAACAATGAATTTGAATAAAAGGTGGGATGTAAATGAAAAAAATAATTATCATGAAAATTAGATTTGGATATAGAGAACTAAATTTTTTTATCAATTATTAACTAATTATATATATGAATATATTTAGATATAGATTTTTTTCAAAGGATATCCTGTTAAAATAAATTCAACAAACAGGACGATGACCTTTAGTTGTTGTGTATAAATTCCACCTGTTTTGCCAATGCAACCGCTGTTCATAAGTACTTCATACCTTGCATGCACCTGATACCACGGGTTCTAAGCCATAGCTATTATTCGTAATCCTTGTTGGGAAGGCATCAAAGGCCAGTGGCAATTGGCAGAGGAATACTTCTTGTTATACGAACTAAACAAACATTGTCATTCATGGAAAATAAATTGGTCAAAATAACATTTTAGTCACTATGTTTGAAGTGCTTATATTCTGTTTTTACCTGAAGGCAATCATGCCACATTTTGAAACTGATTTTCCTGATGCAAATTCCTGAGATGAACACTATTTATGCCCTGGAACGCTTTGAGATATAGTATTATATAGTCGCCATATGTTAGCTTGTGCTCCCTTTCCAGCAAAGTAACCTGGCATTTACCAATGATAAACCCATATCATTTTTCCAACGGCTTTGGTCTGAAACACAAGAGTTAATATTTTATATAGCCTCAAATTTTCAATCAAACTTGTAGATGATTATGAAGCATTTAACTGTTCTAACGTTTCAGAAAAATAGAAACTACATCGTATCACTACGCTTCAAAGAAGTTGGTTGACATACATGAGGGAAAATATGCCGAAATACCTTGAATGAATCTAAAAACTAGTGGTCTAAAGGTACATGTACCGCAGAGGCAATAAGTACAGGTGTATTAGATGTGTATAAGAACATAAACATCCTGGAGCCAAACTGACTTATGTTATGTCTTCAGGAACTTGATATACCTTATGCATAGAATGGAGAACCCATCAATATCTTACATGCGTCTTACGCGTTAAGCCATTGAATTCACCACTTTAATATATTCTGATAAGAATGTGTTTCATGCTTTCTGTGTTATGTCAGACATTAATGTATATATAAAGTAAATTGGGCATTAAGAATATAAATCACTCAAGCTATCTGTATAGCTGTGAGTTGCGAACAAAAAACAAAGGATGCCTATACTCTATGTAGACCTTTATTTGTCAATGTTATAACTGAATTCCGAAACTCAAATAGTGGGAAAGAAATTTCAGATCAATCAAGTCTCTTTCAACAGGTTCGATAATTCAACTTCAAATGTCTGTGAAACTGTTTCCGCTTATTTTTCATATGGCAGGTATTTTGCTTAAACGTTAAACACATTAATTGAAACACATGGAGCTGGGCTAGATTTTCTTTTAACATCACTGAAGTTTCTCCAACTCATTAATTTTGGTGTTACAAATAGAAATCAAGAGAGGCGTTGCTGGCAGTTTGCAAATCATCCTGTCTCAGGGTACGAACGTTACGCTAACTCCACTAATCTGTACCCTGGGCTCAGAAGCTAGATTCGCTCGCGCGGCCCGACTTGGGATAAAGCCAATCAAATCATTTTCAAGTCAGTTCTTTCTCCCACGTTAAAGATTTCAATAAACTGGAATAAGCCCGGTGAACAGATGAAATAATTTCTTTGATGAAATAATCATTTACACTACAACCCTGATGACTACAAAATGTATACTCACTATTGGGTGTCACTAAAAACTCTATCGTTTACAATAAATAACTGTAATGCGTAACACTTGTCAGACAAAGCACGTCCGAATCTATTCACAATTTTGTCGTGAGATTTACGACAATCACCTTCTTCACTTTATCTAAAGTGGTCATTTTCGATGTCATCGTCGAAACTAACGTATTGATTATTTTGCGAATTGTGAAGAAATCACTTATTTCAGGAATATTTTCTATAATAAACTGTTCTATTCCATCAATACTACGTACATTTATAATCGTTCTCGTTATAGTATGGCGATCCCAGTGGTGGTACATATGTAGATATCAAGTTTATATCTTTATTAACTGAAAACAAACTTTTATGAAATTCTAAAAATATCAAGTTGTCAATTGATGTGAATAATAAAGTGCACATGTTCATTTTTGAATGATTTATACATAGAGGATATCTGTCTTTTCTTGACTAATACCATGTTTATCTCATCGATTGAGGTAGAAAGGTTATATTTTCACGAGTGGCGCAGCCACGAGTGAAAATATTTAACTTTTCTACCTCACGAGACCGGAAACCGGATAGTTTAACTGCTGGGCTATAATAGACATCATAACCATTTAGACAATCTAAGTTTAACATGTCAGCAACAAATGTCTCCACAAGACACATTATTTTAAATTTTCGAATATATGAGACAAATTCACAATCGTACACTTTATCCCTCAAACCGTTAATATTCCAACACAATAGCGATATAGTGGTGTTATCTGCCCAAAAGTCTTTATTTGCGGTGTCATTGTCATTTGAATCCTGTGAACAGTTATCCGTACCTTGACCGGTGTACTATGTGCGTGCTGAACGAGACGACGCACGATCGCAGTAACGAGTTTGCCGTCTTTGAAATACCCGAATTTTCCAGTTTCCTGAAGGGGTTGAAGCTGTTTTCTCTGTCGTGTCGTCAAGTCACTGGAGATCCCCAGTCCATTTTCTTTAAGTACTGGTCTTGATTTTATTCAGATGCTGCAAACTTGTCCATTAGCTGCGAATCCTCAGCATAGAAGTGATGGGGAAGATTGTGACTGGTTAAAAGTTCTCCTAATGACAGAATATATAAGGTAAAGAGGACCGGGCCTAACACTGACCCCTGAGGGACACCACAGGATAGCTCAGTGGGTTTTGAGTGGGTATTTCTGATTTCTGCGTACCAGGTAAGTGGAGAACCATTGGTGTACAGTTTCTTTCCAAATCGACCCAGCCTTGCCATCAGTAACTTATGACAAACAGTATCAAAGGCTGCCGACCAATCGAGGAGTACCAGGATAGCTAGATCCCCTCTGTCGACATCCATCTAAAGGTCATCGACAACCCGGATTAAGGCGGTTTCGGTACTGTGAGCCTTCTTTTAGGCGGATTGATAATGGTCTACCAAGTGGCTGTTAGCTACTTTCTCTAGTATCTTTGAGAGGAATGGTAGGTTAGACACCGGACGATTATTGCAAAGTTTATTCACATCAAGGTTTGGCTTCTTGATGAGAGGCTTTACCACGGCATCTTTAAATGAGGTAGGGACCACACCACTATGAAGAATCTGGTTGATAATGGATGTGATGGCAGGTAGAAGAACATCACACAATTCTGACATCAATTTTGTTGGGATCGGGTCATGTTGTTGGTTTTGAGGACTTAATGATTGACATGACTTCCTGTTCAGACACATGATTGAATTGAAACAGCACCTCACCAGAGAATTCAGATTTGTCATCAATCTGGCTCATCGACATAGATTTCAGAGGCTGTCTGATTGTGTCTTAGAGGTTACATATTGATTAAAGGATTCCGTCAGAGAACCATCACTCTCAGCCTTTGGTAAAATTATTTTATCTGATGTTCCGAAAAGTTTATTCATCTGAACCCAAAGATTAATTTTGATTTTTCATGTTGGTCATAATCGTTTCTTGGCAATGTCGAGACTTCACTTCCCTCAAGACTTTCTTAAGGGATGTCCGAGCTTGTCTGTAAATCTGTCTGTGCACTTCTAAAGGAAGGGGGCGAGGGGGCGAGTCAAATTAAAGTGAAATTGTACCCAAAAATGATCTGACATTTGACGGTCCTCAATGATGATATCTTTGATCATAGCGTCGGACTCTCGTGTGATGAGGAAATCCAATGTATGACCTTTCTTATGAGTCTGGCTAGTCAAGTGTTGTGTGAGTGCATTAGCATACATACATGCCTTGACATCTGACTTTCCTGCATTGTCAAAATAGACATTTAAGTATCAAGTGATGACTAATGGCCCAGGTTTAGTGTTATGAAATTCTAGTAATAGGGAGAAATCTGTAAAAAATTGAAAGACAGACAATCCTTTGGTTTTAGATGGAGGAGGCCTGTACAAGCAAACAAGACGAGTTCACTACAGTTACCTCAATTTCTACAAGCTCAAAAGATGGCAACTTGATATGCTGTGAGCATATGTCAATTGTGATGTTTTGCTTATGCATAACAGCAAAACCACCCCACTGCCTGTTTCTCGAGCTACAATTAGTAAACTGGAACCATACAAAATTGGTGTAATTTCTTCAATCAAACATTCTTCACCTGTTTGCCTGAACCAAGATTCAGTTATAAATAAGATATCGAGAGTGTCTTCAACAATAGTAACAGCTATTTCAAGTGTTGTTGCGCACAGATTGTGCATTCCAGCATGCTACACGAACAAGGCTGTTAGTTTTGCTTAGCTGTTTAATGAGAAGGATCTGGTCACACTTTCTAACTTGGCTTGGGTTTTTATCAAACACACCCTGTGATACAAACCCAAGGCCTCTGCTTCCTATTTCCACCTCGTGTGCCTCATTTAGTTGGTCTTCGTAATCCGATTCCAAGTTGATATGATGTAAGACATCAAGAGGCAATTTCTGTTTCATTGTCATAGGACTGCATAAGCGGAGACGAAAGTCACTGCTGTAGGACTTGATTAGCTTGTGTCCACCAAGAGACTTTTGTTACTTGATTGATGTCATGTTGTATCATGTTGAACTCAACCCACAGCTTGGTAAAACTTCCAAAACAATGGCAAATATCCATAAATATGTTATTTTTAACCACATATTTTTTAAAGTTAAATTTTCTCACAGAACTGATCCTAACATCTTTGCAAACATTTGAAACAACTTTTCAGAAATTGTCAGATTAGAATAAACCATATGAAATGTATGAATTATGAAGAGCAACTAAGAAAGCTCTCTGCCAGTAAAGCGGAGGTTGCTGTTCTAAATTAGTTTCGAACTAAAGAAGGCAGGAAGTCATAATATTTATTTAAAGTTAATAAATACCAAAAAATACGAAAACTGTCTTTTGTCCCGAATCGACTTCGACTACAAATTAAGTTAAAACAATATTTGATAGGTTGCACATCGGAAGAAATAACCGTTATTTAAAATAATTAAATGACAACACTGTATTCCAGTTTAAATACGCCAGGCCGTGACGATTAAGAATAACTTGCACTTGAGAGAGTTTTTGAGGTAACGAAATGTATGCACTAAAGTAGTCAAGGAACTCCTAATTACATACATTCAAGTTAGCTTCATTTCTGGACGCAGAACATACTGCTGTTTCACAGAAGAGTTGCTGAAACGTGTTCTGCTTCCAGACGGACATGATATAGGTGGTAATGACTGTTTGCCCATCTTGAAATTCAAAGACCGACCGGTGATAAACCCGAAATCACCTCACATCAAATTCAAAGACCGTTCGTGATCTAAGTTCGTATTTGTATTATGATATTAGAAATACATGTATAAGGATTTCATAAGAAATGTCAGACTGCGAAAAGCAAAACTATTGAACATTTTACTTGACTTAGACCCATGGCATACGCCCATTTTATAGAAAATATTGAATACGGAATTTTTTAATTGATTATAAGATTATTGCTCAAGCTCCATTAATGTAACCGAATAATCGACAGGTTGTTCGAATAAGTGATTTAGAATAAGGAATGATTCATTCCTACATTTGCTTAATGTGTGGTGCTGATTGGCAAATTGGTATTATCAACTTATTTACAAAATGAATGTCTTACTTATCTAAAGAAATCAATTATCAATCATTTACATGTCCAATGGTAAATTTTCTTTCTTTCAAAACTGAATTTGAGAACATTAATTACTACGATTTATTCAAGGTAATGAAATGAAATATCTATATCAGTACCCTTTCTGAAATCAACCCTATGGTTGATGAAACGGATCCTTTACAAATCTTACTAAATTTTATATCATTTCGTGCCTGCAAGAATAATTCTTTAAATTGTTCAAAACATGACACCAATTGGTTTCAAATGCTTGTGTCTTTGAATTCTTGTTCCTAATAGTCTCCTTAAAGATACATATGTAAATGTCTCAGTTGTTTGAAAGAACTCTCTGAATTGTTAAGAAGTGTAATTGAAGTTTTAAATACTAAGTAACTGTTGACATTAGTTCAGAGAGATTAATGTTAACCTCAACACCCCTTTCCTGAACTCATCAATTGTAATGATACAAATAGATACGTTTACGTTCAACGATTACATGTAGGTAGCGTTTATCTATGAGTCAAAAGATTTTGTAAACAATATAAAATAAACAAAATATAGATAGAAAATTCTTGCAATTCTAAATTAATTTTGTGATGGATAATGAAGACTGACAAATAGTTTAGTGAAAAGTAGAAAGCTTTCTGAAATAACAAATATTTTCACACAATCACAAACGTTGTAGGTTACAGTTTCAGATACATACCTTGTATGAAAGGGGAAACTATCTATAGATTGTCCAGTTTTTTTAAATTGTTAACATTTTACACTTTTTGAAACTTATTTTGATGATTTTGATATGTTTTGATTTGCCAACAAATGACTTTGAAATATATGTAAGTCTCTCATTATGTATTATATCCGTACATGTTTTATCACATATTCAAGCACACTGATTTATATTTTTAAGCATTTCTAACCGTGAAAATATAACTTTCAAATAGGCGTTATTCAGTCCACCAAGTGAGAACCTAGCTGCAATTTAAGACATGTATAGACTCAAGACAACTTTCCATTATTTAATAAGAGAACACATGTTTTATATTTGAATAGCGGCTTCTACCATGTCCTTTTGACGGCCATTTTTGCAGTTTATCTTCCATGAGAGAAAAGCGAACTTGTGTTAGTGAACATAGACATGTTGCATCTGACTATAATGTGAAAGATAACAGCAGTTGCTGTAAGTGGCAACATATCCTGTATAAGTTTACGCTAAAATGAGTCAAAATACATGCAGCCAAAGGTTCAATTTTTATTTCGCATATGACTCGAGGGTATAATGGCAGATGGAAGTCCTGTTGCAGTAGTCATGATAAAGACCTAACCCTCTGAGTGCAGCTAACTGAAACTACACATGCATCCTGTTGACAGGGAGACAAGCTCGGATTGTAGTAGTTACCTCAATCGAAAATAATTATAACATTCATTGTGGTCAAGAGGTTTGATATCGGGAGCAACCTTATTGAAGTCAGGTATTATCCGTCACACTAACCCAGCATTCGATAAAAACAACCAATGTTGATGGTTCAGGTGGCTTAGCATCTAGATTTGCCCTTTTATTTTAGTTTTGTTAATATGAATATGCTACAATAGCTCAATGCGTACGTAATAAGACCTTTATCATATACATTGTAGGTTGTACACATTGGAAATCATATTAAGGTGATTTGTTGTGAAAGGATTTCTACCGGATCAATTGTAGCAGCAAATGCTGGGAGGTCACTTTTACCTACTTTTAATTACATGAGAAATTATTTCAGGCTGATTTGTTTTGAAGTGCAAATCTACAGGATCAATTGTAGCAGCAAATGACGGGAAGTCACCTCGCATAGTAGCTGAGCAGCATAGTCGTACCGAAAGACTGACTGTTAGTAACATACGCCTAGGCTTCAGATATGAGTGCTACTTTAATGTACACGGTTGAGATTATCTGTCTATCTGGCCGGAAGAAGAATGTTTCTCTCTTACACAGAGATACAGCAATTCAATTCATCAGTAATAACTCAAACGATCTTGCGCATGTTTTAGATCTTTACATTCAAGCCGAAATTTGAAATTGATTTAACGTAAACTTTCAACTGTGTCTGAAGACCAATTGTATTGCAATTGAATTAAGTTTAACGGAAACAGAATATTTTAATAAACGATACGTACCCCCTCAATCTTATTAAAAACCATTGTTATTAAACAAAATATTCTGTTCAAACGATTTAATATAGAGAAATCTTTACATTGAAAGAATTGAGACAAAAATCCACATCCAGTAAGTTTGAACAGTAACCAATCCCTGTACATTCTCAATCCCTAATTTGTGAATCTCATTGAGCCCATATTGGTTCCAGAGATTAGTGGAGATATCATCGGAAAGTAAACTCTGGATTATCGAGAATGATCCCTGTAGGTCCTGGATTAAACCTACTGACATGAAGCTTGTATGAAAGCATCCGTCATTTGACTTAGTTCATGTCAAGTGGCACTCGTTGTTTGACAAGTTTCTTTAACAATGTGAGCATGGCTTAGAACCACTATTCAAAACTGATATCAGGTGCATGCAACGAACGAAGACGTTATAAACAGCCTTTAGATTGGAAGTTAATACGCAATTTATATACAACTGTCATTTCTATGCTATCTAAACGAAAAGAATGTCTAATTAGAAAGTAGGTATACATGCACCACGGCGGACAGAATGCCTAGATTATGATCCAATCAGCAAGTACAGTTCCTTTTTTAACTGATATAAAGCAGATTTTAGGTAGTAGAGAGTAATAGTATTGAATAGGTCGTTATCACTAGTATCAATGTTAATTAAGCGTGTGATGTCGGCTTTGTAAGTACATAAGTAAGTTTTATAAATTTGCAATGGGAAACCAGTATTAACCATGTATTTATTATTTGTTAAATATTAAAGATGCTGTATCATACTTGCAAGCGGTTCAGGATGAAACTTAGCTATTGAGAAATGAAATACATCACTTTGTAGAAAAATCTTTCGTCGAAATTTTGATATCATATTTAGATTGTTTAATCAACAATAACATACTTATTTCGACGCTCAAAGCACAGTACCCCTCTAGAAAGGGCATGTCATTTAACGAACCCGCTTTCGGTGACGTAATCATTATGCTTGTAGGATTTACACAGTGTCTCAACTACCGTAATTGCGTTCGATGGGTATCAACTTTGACAGCAACGAATACCTAATTCGGAGAAAATAAAATAAAATCTAGTTTAGCGCGACAAAGACGGTTTTCAAGCGTACATTTAGAAACCGGAAGTTGTAAAATGGCCACACTTGATTCGCCCTTATGTCGACTGCCGTTTCGGTATTTTTTGGTAAATAATCTCCTATTTAATGAGTTTTGGTCCGATTTTCTCAAGGTTGGTCGCTAAATTTTTCTAAAACTACAACGTATACATTAAAAATACTTAAAAAAACATTGCAAGTATGATACAGCATCTTTAATAAAGAATCTTTACCACCACATAAATCAGTCACGTTTGTGTCCAAGCAAAAACATTTGCAATGAATATAAGGGAGTTTCTCTTTTACAAAATTAGGCGTTGGCAGAGGTGCTCTAGAGGAGAGGTATGGGGATAAGATGGGGATAAATCGTAATCAGAAACATGATCATGTGAATCTCCACTATCGTGTATGCTATTTTTGTCCAAATAATGCTAAATACATCCTGTATGATTCAACATTTATCGTATACGATCTTAAAACCTACTGAGGTATAATGCCCGAAACCTTCCGTATAACACTGATGGTATTCATAATACAACTCACAAAACTTAACATTTACACACATATGTTCACATATAAGAGGTAAACACAATTCAAACAGGATATGTACCAAATGGATTTTATTAGTAAAGCGGATATCGTTCAGCTGGTTTGTCCTCGTGTCAAAGCCAATGAATCATGCAATATCAATTCAATAATTATTGTAAGTCAAACCAAGTGTGCTTCAATATAATAGGAATTTCAACATGAACAGACAGCCTACAATTCCACGTCTCTTCCATTCAGTGTCACGATAAACATCGATTCCAACTAATACAACTAGACTGAGTGTCGCTATCTTTCCTTGCTTTTAAGTTTGTTTGATTAATGTACAATTGCTTTAAGTGAACACTGATTGAATAGTGTTGTGTCAGGTCTGAGAACATAGGAATATGCAGCTTATTTTAATCTCGCGAAGTTTGCACAGCGGTTTTAAGTTTATACCTCCATGAACTTAATAAATTTCGAAGTCAATTCTTATAAATAAATATACACAAATTCGATGTTTTAATACGTTTGTTTGCTCCAAATAAACACAATGCAACAAATAGGACTGCACTATTTACGCGAACGAATTCAACTCTCAACAAAACGAGAGAGATAAAATGTCAATCAAAACGTCAGTATTATTTTAGCTCCGCCTACGACTAGTTCACCAGCCAATGCAAATTCACAACGGAATCACGCAACGTCTTGTCACGTGGCCTTGACATTCCTAGTGTGAACCGTTGTACATAAACACGAACTCGCGACTGTTGGATTCGGGATCAAAATAGCATGTTTTGACTATCGTAGGTGCCATACATGTGGCTTTAAAGCTTGACGACAAGCGATCAGATCAAATCGAATTAAGTTTTTGTTAAACGGCACAGTTCTCCTATCTTGTTGAGAAACAAAGCTAGAAACTGCGGCATTTCAATGGCCGATCCCCTTGCAATATAGCCGCGACTGCGGGAGAGGGAAAACGACCGGGTGTATTGTTATGAAGCCGTGCCATTTATAAAACAAACTATAACATATTTATTTGATATTAGCTATTTTTTATTTGTGTCTTTCTAACGAATTCCTCGCGAACTGGTACAGCATAAAAAAACGCTTGATTACGAATAGTTCCGTCATTTGGGGCGTGGCTAAGTGTGAATGGGCGTGGCTAAATGTGATGTGACGTCACGAAATTAAGTTTATGCAGGTATGAACTGAATTTCTATTACAGTGTTCAGCGAATCAGACACACGGATAGCAAATGATATTTATTTATTTTCATTTGTGTCAAAATGGAAGTGATGTTTATACCAAGTCCAACAAAAAACAAGTTTCCCAGATTATCACAGTACCTAAAGAAAACTAGTGATTATATTTCCAGAGAAGATATGATTTGTTAACCAATTTTTAAATATTAACTGTAAACTAGCATCTAAAACAGATTTTGATTTGGGGTATTTGTCAGAAAATGCAGATAATCACCCTACTTCTATCTGTAAACAGCAATAAAGGAAGTTTCTGTTAAAAAGATATACTTGGGCTGGAGACCTATTATTGAACACAAATCTCTGTCTGATTACGTCAATCTATTTCCCGTGAATTCCCTTAAAACTTGTCTACATGAAATGTTGACTTCTATGTAATGTGTTACCTACATACTAAACCGGATCTCAAGCTTCATGTTTTTATATGAGGATTAATATTCAGCTGAGATTATAATATCTATGACGTCTTCAGTAAAGTCTTTGGTAAACCGCTTTTGTTCGTAATGAAAGGATCTGTAAAAGACAGCTTAAATGGAAATAAGGGATCACTCATACCGTATCAGACACTTTGAGTTCACGAGGGGGAACAACGTAGTGGATTATCCAGTCAGTTAGTACGTATTATCAATATAGGATAAATATTGAATAACATGAAAGTTAATGTAGTTCAAACAGACGCTCTATTTCAAGCGAATTCTACTTTAACTGTAGAGTTGGAATTGATAAATAACAACAATATGTTTGTTTATACATTCACTAGTTTACAAAAACTGATAGATTTTAAGTAAATTATGCATAATGGACAAAACGGTAGTTCGTCAAATAATTATTATTGATCTTATCGACTAAATGTAAAGGAGTTGTTAAAGTACTCTGAAGAATTTCGTTACTCCTGAGTATACTTTTAATTGAGATTGACAACTTAATTGTAATATTGTATTTTAGTTACGGCGATTTCATATGTTCTTCAACTCGCTGTGAATAATCAACATGTGCTCCAATAATGCTGAAGATTACTACGTTAGTCTTTTCAAAAAACAATACATGTGAAATCTGAGGTCTCATGTTTCTTTATTTTGATTTAAAGAATGATAAATGTTAAGAGTGAACATGTTTTATCTTCAAATGAAACAACTTTACAAAAAAACATTATACTTTAATTTGACGTAAACCAGTGCCCAGTCCTGTGTTTTGCGAGCACTGTTTAATAGTTACCAAAGGGTAAACCAATTTAGCGAGTAGAAACTACTACGTTTCTAAAGAATATCTACAATATAAACCAATTAAATTCACATTAATCAGTCTGCCTCTAACCAAAATTGAAGATTGTGTTTTCTGCAAACAATGTTGTTCGTATATACTTATTCATATATAGCAATACATACTTACTAACTGTTGTTCAAAATCCAAATTATGTAGCATCAAGTTTTATCAAATATATCCACCAACAAAAGAAATTTTACACCTTTATATGCATAAATGAAATGAGTAAAATTACGCGGTTTTAATCAATTAAATAGTTTGATATCATAAAGTAACCCTTGGAAAGAGGAACCTAAAACCACCAAGAGAACATTGTTATTGTTCTAGAATGGTATAAAGGGCTCACTGTTCTGCATCCATGATAGCACAGAAATTTAATAATGCCATCAAACACCAAATTGTAGAAAGGACACAAACTTTTCATTTTATTAAATTGTTGAAATGATTGCTTTGAAATAAAATGTAAAATGAATAAACCCCACAAAACCTCTATAAGACATTAAATGGTTCGCTATTTAATTGTTTGTCAAGCAAAGAAAGTTAATTGAAAAATGAAGATTTTGTAAAACAGTTCTTCAAAGAAAACTCTTCCACGTTGACGTTTTATAAAATTACGAATGAATTTATAATAGTACTGAATTTTCACCAAACATAAGTATGACTGCAGCGTTAATAGTATGTCATAAACATTGGATTTCAGATATTAAAAAACCATTTGTGTTACCAAATAGACTTTCACTCGTCAAACCATGTTTTATCAGGAAAATCAGGAAGTCATTGGTTGTGAAATGACATCCCTATTCTAACAGTTATTGTCAATTATTGACAATAAAGCTGTAATCATGATATTATGGTATCAATTTGGGAATCTTTTGAAATCAATCTCTCAAGAAACCACTTCTCATTTATTTCAAGGGGGATTCACAGTGGACACTGACCATATTTCTTAAGAATGCCATTTTAATTGAATATGTGTTTTTCTTCTTCAGAATTTACGACTTTGATGAGTTGTTATTACAACTGCCAAATACAACTTTCATTTTTCAGGATAAACGTGTTTCTTGAAATAAAAATACGACAATATTATGCATGTGAGTATCCAAAAGGTGTGAAACGTTATCTGAATGAACGTTTCCAACCTAAACTAATTTCATGATAAAAGGTGAGGTGAGGTGATAAGGGGTTTATCGCCGCTTTCAGGAGTATTTTCACTTATATCGCGGCGGCTAGTATTATTGCAGGGAGAAAGCCCGCAACGCTATTGTGGCTATGCATTGCGGTGAAACCTGCGAGCATCGGCTGGAACTAGCAACCATGGGTGGTACTGCACTGAAATTCAGTGTAGCATTGTACCCAAACCTGACTGCGTGTAGAACAGTTCTCTACTGCAGACAAAGTTGCCGAGCCCCTGGCGGGATTGGAACCATGGACCTCCTGATCCGAAGCCGAACGCGCTAACCACTGCGCTATCCCGCCCCCTTCGTGATAAAAATAAAATATGGTTTCATCACATCATTATTATTATTTCTGTTACAACATTGACGTCTTTCTTATCGGTGAGTGAGTGAGTTATTGTTCTACGCCGTTTTGGTGATATTTCAGCCATTAGTGGCGTGTTTTTTTATCAGAGAACCTTGGTGCTGAAATCATGGGGTGCTTAGCTTTTTGGTTGAGATTGTGACCTACAGCCTAGTTGGTATCGGATATAACCTTCAAGCGACAGCGAGAAGGTTATATCCGATGGCCACGAGGATGTGGTCATTATCTCACATACACCACATGGCTTTACCAATTTGCATTTTAGCAAAAGTAGAACATCAACCAAATATTTAGTTATTTGATAGTTGTTGTTATGGGGTTAAACTTAAATGCACTCAACTATTTAACATTTCATGTGTAAATTACGCGAATTTTACGTGCAATTTAAACATGTCATTGCGAAGTTGTCAATCAGACAAATCTGAGCAAAAAGCAATCTGTTTTTAGTTGTTTCGACTTATATAAAACACCCAAATTTTACACTGAACTGAAATTAAATAATGTGAATACAATTTGTCAAAAACGTCATCGATGTTGTTATTTATGGCAAATGATATTCTTATGTTTAATACACTATTCAGTCCATCAAATATTGCCCTCTTTATGAAGCAAAAGGTGTTGCTGCACGGACGTTGTCAATTTCATCTTGTGATGCACGGATTTTAAGTAAATATCATATCGCACGAGCTGTACACAATCGAAAGCACATGGTTTTAAGGTGGAGAGGAAAATGAAGTGGGCTCATGTTTTGAACAAATTGATGGCTGCGTGTCAAGGTCTTTTTAGGAGGAAGTATAGGTGAGTTGAACTTGTATGTATATTCATGTATTTACTGTTGAATGTTATTTATGCGTTGATCTACGAAAATGCTGAAGTATGTTACAGGGGTTTTACACGGTATAAAACAAGCTGTCAACAACCAAGTTATTATTTATGCATTATGCTGTTGAAAAATGATTTTGTTTTAATCATTATTTTCAATATCATTTAGTAATGTATATAGCAATGTGTACATGCTATTGATAAATAATGTAGAAATGTGCTTATAAGCTTATTACTCTGAAACTAACTAATTTAGCATGATTCTTTCTTACAATTAATCACAAATTATACGCCCTCTGCTTTTTCAAAGCAGCCAATCAGAAACGAGTATTTTGCACATTTATGGTAGAATGTAATATATTCCTTAGACGACATACAGCAGTCTCTCCAGGAAACGTGCATTTCTTATGACAATAGAATATGATAGATAATTGTTTTACAAAACCGCCCTTGGCAAGTGCAAAAAAAGGCTGGTGGAAAATAATATGAATTGATCCATACAATCTCGCCGATATATGTCTTTATAAATCAGATATACCTTTTTAGTTTCGCGAACAACATATCAAACCATATAGAGAGCTATGCTCTTAACACATGGAAAAACTCCCTCGATTTGATACACGTTGAAATGGTTTTTGTGCGATCTCTCTAACTATGGCGAAGTAAGTTCAGCAACACATCTTTGTAATCCTTCCTCTCACAAACAAACGTATTTATAGATTATCATGTTTGATAATAACAGGTACATGTAAACTTTCAAACTCTTCACAAACTGCTGTTTTGAAGATTAAAAAAAAGTAACATCATTTTTAATTAACTAAAACCGTTTAACAAAACAATTTATTTTAAAACTTGTATCTTATAACACTATTATTACATAAAAAGTGTTAAAGTTGATATATTCAAGTAACCAAAGTTTTGAATAAAAGGAAAGTATGCTTACAGTTTCTAAAAGGGAAAATACATTGTGCAGAAGAAGTAAAATCATTGCTACAACATTTGACGTTGAATGTAACAGCTAGGAATATTCGGATTATACCCAAGTATGTTAAAGTTGTCATGACCATGTTACTTTGACATAAACTGAAACTGAATAATTCATTTATGAAAATATTTCATTTAACAAGCGGTCTGTTTTAGACGTTTTAACAAACAAGGCAATAAACGTGATGCCAGCTGTTAAAATTGCCTCTTCAATTCCAATTATTCAGATGCTCATAAGTTTCATGCACCTGGCACCAGTTCTTCATAAGTGGTTTAAATCCATACTTATCATTCTTTGTCATTTTGTGAAACTTGAGTGCTTGTTGACTTTAAATAAGACAAGGATGAATGTTTTGACACGAAATATGGGAACACATGTACCCTCATGAAGGTCATTGTAGTTCAGGACAATACACATTCATGTACAGGGAACAACTGAGAAACAAATTGGAGTTACTTAATGCTCTTATGTGTATACAAGGTGATATGTGGTCTTAGTAAAGTGCGAATTGCCTATGATCCCTACCAAACTGAAAAAGAATGTCGTTAAAAATTTAATGATTTCTGAAAGTCTGTCAAAACATTTTACAGAAAGGTTCATATCTAGTTTAATGCTTTGTGTACCATATTTAAGATCTGTCTGCTGGAAACAGTTCTTGCGGAATGACAACAAAATGTAAGAAATTAAGTGAATAGAAAATGTTAAGCTGTCTGCATGGCTCCAAAATAGAAAAAAATCTACTGTATCAACTCACAAATGTAGTTGATACAATATTTATTCAAATATAACAATAGCTCTGTAAGAAGCACATTTAGGCTTTTCTTCATAGCTTCATGTTTAAGAGATCTCTTTTCGGAACAACATACTTTCAGATTTGTGTTAATGCATATCTAGCGGTTTAACAGGAGATGATTTTTGTACAGTCGATCAGAGTGTTTTTTTTAGGTCGGCTTTTAGTGATATGTGAACAATCGACGTCGACCTTTCCTACTTCTTATAATGTTGATTTGATATGTTGATCTCATTTTAATTAGAATATAGTATTTTCAGTCCGTTTATTGCATCGTTTACACTTATTAATCAAGTTGAAGATTTTGCTCAAGGTGATAAATCCCAACAAGGTACACTGTATCATGGGTTCAAATAAAAAAACCGATTTCAATGACAATTTAACATAATCTTTGTGAGACCCAAATTAAGCCATAACACTTAACACTGCTAAACTCTATTAAATGGACACACACTTTATCTCCTGTTACAACATGTATGTTATAATTTGACTAAAAGGTAGGTACATATAGGTTATATGTTTTGTACATTGACGATTGTGCCATCAAAACGTCATTAAGATAGTCTTCTAGTCAATAGGTTTGAAATTCTTTTGTTTTGTTTCTGTCTTTTTGCACAATGCTAACATTTGATAAAATGTGTTCTGGTAATTATTCAACAGAACATTAGGTCCTTGGGTTATGTTAAGCCCGGGCCCTAGGTTGTTAAAGTCAGATGTCTTTTGCAAAGGTAGTACAAGGGTAAATATTTTAGTTAGACCTTTGGTCAGGGGCCTGAAATAAAAATAACTTCACACACATACGTTTCAAAGTCGTGTTTCCCTGGTTCATCAACAAATAAACATGATAATTTGTTTATATCTGATTATCTGATCTGATAAAATTTCAATATCATTGATTATTTCTTAACATGAAATTGATTGTTTCGCGTAAATGAAAGTACATATAAACACTCCAAAAAAGAATGATAATTGAAATTTTAAAAGAGTAGATATACAAGAAAAAGACGAGAATCAAACGGAAACTAGCTTGTTAGGACTTATAAGAAAGGAGAAGTCAACAAGTACAGGTTTATTACATGTAGGTGTGTGAGAGTACAGTAACATCATGGCGGCAAACTGACATGTGTTATATCTTCAGGCTTCTGATATCCCTGCACGGTTACAAACTGAACGTTTACAACATCTCATCCTGTCTCAGGGTAAAACGTATACGCTGTCGCTCCACTTTTATACCCTGGGTGAAAACCCCACTGAAACCTGCGCTTTGTGACCTCTGATCCAGCCAATGATAAAGTTTAATTCTTAATGGTTCGCGCTAAAATTTCAGCCAATCACAGACCGCCTTTAAACAAGATTTGACTTACGGTCTTTGCAACAATATGATTTAGATGTTTTAAATGATATTCACTTTTTTAAAAGATTTTGCGGTTTATTCTAAAGAAATTTAAGAGTTCTGTAATGATTCACACATGTACCCCTATGAATTAAAGTTTAACCCGAAAGTAAATTATCGTAAATCTATTAAACAACACAAAAGTTGATAGAAAGACATGTTAAATCGGACAATTGTTGAAAATTGTATTCATCAACAATATGCAAAATAATGTTGTTTGAGAAACCATCGCTATTGCGATAAGATATTTCACGCTTTGTTGCAAGGGTGTAGTGAGGCCCAAGCTGGCAGCCAGGTAAGCGAGAGTCACGTGCAATGTACATTTCACTGTTTAGGGGTGGTAGCAGAAAGCATCACAAACCTTATACTTATTTACATCTTAGGAGGATCGATTAGTTTTCATTTCTTTTTTGCAATATTCTTATTGATACGAGACAATGTGTTTGATATAAATTAGGTGTCTATTCACTGGATGTTGTTTTTGAAAGAATAATTTGATTTTAAGCATTTTAGTTTTGATAGGACCCTTCTCATCTTCGCCACCGCAGCCGAGGTGGGTTTGTTAATGTTTTTTTTAAAATATCGTTGACAACTTTTGCTTGGGTGACACCACAAGTACAGTATGTTTTGAAACATTATATACTGAACATTATATGGAACGATCTTAAAACGTGAAATAATTGAACCAAACAAATGATGTTTTTATTGACAAATTTTAATTTCGTTCACTCAAATGTAAAAATAATTGTCGGAGTTGATGTGTCGTTTCTATGAGCTTCAGTCTTTTCTTGAGTCATAAATGATCATTTGTTTTAAAGTTAGACAAAGCACAAAGGCGTTCTTAGCAATGCATTTTTGTTAACACCGACTCTCCTTTCAGACGATGTCATTGGTTGAGTATTATTAGATAGTTCATAGGTCAGAGGTCACAGCACGCAGGTGTTAGTGGGGTTTTCACCCAGGGTATGAAAGTGGATACGTCTTACCCTGAGACCGGATGACAACATCTTAGTTGATTGTTTTACTTCTCGGCCATTAACCAACATGTACTCTCTCTCTCTTGTGTCTTATGCAATCGTATTTGTACTTATATATTGAAAAACATGAGATATTAATACTAAAACTTAGACTAGAGCTTAAACGTAAACGTCTGAGTTAGCATTCCACTTTATGATTTTTAACATTATCCCTATTATTGGAGGCAGATATAAGAAAATAGAGCCATTGGCTCTGTAGCTCATCAGGCTGTATATTTGATTTTGCTTTAGGGTGTGGCCAATGTGTTTCCCCCCTTAGTAGGGGCTACAGGATCACAAAATCTACAATTATTAATCTTCACTAGTCAAGGAGTCTGTACACTATGTTTAAGCTTTCTAGGCTCTATTGTTCTGGAGAAGAAGATGAAAATAGGTTTTTAGGGTGTGGCCCCTGTGGCCCTTATTAGGGGTCACAGGGCCACCAAAACTACAATTTATAATCCTCACTAGTCAAGGAGTCTGTACACAAAGTTTCAGCTTTCTAGGCCTTATGGTTCTGGAGAAGAAGATGAAAATAGGTTTAAGGGCTTGGCCCCTGTGGCCCTTATTAGGGGCCACAGGGCCACCAAAGCTACAATTTATAATCATCACTAGTCAAGGAGTCTGTACACAGAGTTTAAGTTGTCTAGGCCTTATGGTTCTGGAGAAGAAGTCGAAAGTTTACGGATGGACGGACGGACGGACGGACGCCGGACACCATGCCATGCCATAAGCCCATCGGGCCTTACAGGCCAGATGAGCTAAAAAAGACATAATGCCATATTCTTCATTTAATTGTTTGAATATACATCAAGTAAATACAAAAACAAAATTAAACTGTAAAGTCGTTTTTGTTCAAGACAAATAAAATCTAATCCGATTCAAATTGAAAACTGCTACATTTATTTTCAATAAAACACTATCAGTAAAGAAGGCTGATATGTATGTTACCTATTATGATGTTGGGGTTTATTTCAATTCTACAGCTATCAAACAAAAACGAATAACACTTTGCCTAGAGCATTTGTCATTGCTTAAGATTGCTAAAGTAAAACTATAATTGATTTTTATGAAAAAAGGGTGATGGAACACGTCTTTCTGGGTTGCTTAAAAGTGTTAAGCTGTCATTACTACATTCATAAAACTTCATCCAAATAAACATTGAAATGATGTCATTGCAGAGTCAAATTATCTTAATATTTTTAGAGTTCATTTTAGTTCTTAAATCAGACTATAAAATTTCATAACGTACAGGTACGGTATGTGTGGTGATTAAGGCTAAATTGAAACACATTGCGTGGTAGTTTGTAAGTAATTAGCGGTGTTCTGATGTTATGTCTTGAATGCATCACTGTGTGTGACAACTCAAAACCTGGATGTTCAGCATAGCATGCACTTGTGTAAGTTCTTGAGGTAAGAGCGTAACTCGCAATTCACGTAATTTCGAGTTAACGTCACTGCTGGAAGCACTTTTAACTGTTGTTTTACAGAATTGTTCTAAAAACACTTTGTTTCGTGGTAAGCGAAGTGACGCATATAATATAGTTGAAATGCCGGTCGGCCTATATTAAGTTCGTCAGGCAGAGTATAAATCTTTTTATGTACATGTATGGTTTGTTGTAGTTGTCCAATTTATACTTTTCTTCCTTTAAGAATTCAATAATTTTTAGGTATGCGTCATGCTACTGATCATATTGTCAGTGAAATATTCCACACCATTCCTTGTTTAATAATGATTACTTTGTTCGTACAGAAGTAACTTAAATAAGAACAACTATTGAATATGTTTTTTTAAAATTATTACTCATGTCCTATTTCATATCGCTTATTTTGAGTAATAAATAAATAGACAAATAACTTTGTCGTTTCGTTACTACATTTATAAACCTTGCGAACAGCTAAGATCATTTACAATTTCTTTCGTTTGATATAAAACAGTCACTTTGTTCCATAAATCATTAATACAGAGGCTTTTACTTATCATTATTTTTCTTTAAGCTTTAAATTAGAGTTTAATTAAAGGGAAAGTAAATATTCAACAGGTTATCACATACATCGATGAATATGATAACGAGTTGCTATCGTAAACATTATAAAGGAGATTGGGAAATTTGTATGAAATATTGAACATAATTCTCTGTAAACCTGACTAATTTCCCCGAGGTTAACTCTTTCTCTGGATTCGGGTTCATAATTGTACCAGTTACAAGTTATACAAACGCCAAAGAACTGCTAACATTGGTGCAAAGAGGTTTTATGTTATCCTCAGCTCATGAATTGCAATGATACAAATAGACACACTTGACATTCAAGGAAAACATCCATCTTTTTATAAGCAATGAATGTTTCTTGACACTCGGGAAAAACATCCATCTTTTTATAAGCAATCAATGTTTCTTCGATATGACAGAAAACCAAGAGAACGCAAACGGGACAGTCTTATTATGTTGTGAAGGAAATGAAAATAATTATGAACTCACCATCCTTCAGTGATTTTTACATGAAAAGAGTGCGTTTTACTGGTAAGTTATTATACTGCAGTAAAATAAGTTGAAATATATGTGCAGTTGAAGACAAAATCATAACACTAGGCAGGCCAATATTCACAACAATAGAACACGCGCAAATATGTTTTGGGTAGCAAAAAAACGTATGGCGTATGCCTAAATGACTGCATAAGATGCACTGTATCTTGCATGAGAGAAAACCAGCCTTGTAGAAACCTCGCACATATAGTAGTATATTGTATGTGACAAGTCGAAACGAAAGTGGCATTTATCATGTGGATATTTGGTCACTAGGACTATTTTACTTAAATATTAAAAATAAATATGCCTTAACTGAAATTTATATTTTCAACTAGTACAATCTTTTAATACAATCTTAAAATTGACATAGCAAAAGATTGTTACACTGTACTGCCATAGCTTTATTGTTTGATATTTTGGCGCTCTACTAATTCTATTGTAGATGCCCTTTTCTCTAATATCTTGTGAAAATTGCACTTTCGCTGAGACTAAGTGCGTTCCACAATTGAAATTAATCGATCATGTATTGTGCTCTCTCAATTAGAATCCCTGCAGCACAAGACGCTCAGTCTCATAGTCTAAAATGAAATCGATGGTTATCGTGACACAGAACAGAAGAGACGTGAAACAGCAGACTGCCTGTTCCTCTTAAAATTCCAATCTATCTTGAAGACTTCACCTCAAACCATAGTAACTCTAAAATAGCGTGATTCATTTGCCAAGAGACGAGACGGGCAGACTGAACGATTCTTCATTTCCGTTCCTCTCTCCAAATCATACGTTCATTCATTAACGGTTAAAGTCATGGGAATGCTTATGTAACTGATTGGTATGGTAGCTCTTCACAGTTGGTCATATACACAGAGAATGTAATTAAGCACCCCCTGATAATAAACAATAAGCATTTTCAGGCACACAATTAGAGACGAAAACTTCACTCGATTTCAATTCACTGTATTCTTGATGACTGATGTTTCAATGGTTTGGTCGTTTTTAGTCAAAATCCAAGTTACATGTACTTTAAAACTGAAAATGAAATCAATATGTTGTGCTGCAATGTCATAATTATCATTCTCTTGACTGAAGTAATGAAATTTTAGTAAATGACCTTATAGCAAAAGTTAGTCGTTCAAGCAGTATGGACCTTCAAAATCACGAAATTATCAAATATCAAATTTTAAAAAACTGCACAAAGCACAAGCAAAATCTGCCCACTGTTAAAGAAAATGCCTCATCTAAAGGGAGAGGAAGTGTTTAATCAACAAGTTCAAATCGAAAAATTTCAAATTTACTAAATACTTTAAGATTGTGGGCATTCTCAATTATAAAAACGTCCTAAAAATCCAATGTCCTCCTAGCCTCTTTTCGTGCGTGGTATTTGTGAATTGATGTCAACTACGAATATAAAATGTGATTTTTAATTTTAAAAATCTTAAATTTGATGTGTAGTTTCTCTCCAATGACAATAGTATAGTTTGGCAAAATTTCATTGGTCTCCCAGTTTTACTCATATTATTATTTTTGCATGTACGGGAATATGAGTTACAAAGAATAGTCAATAAATAGCAATTGGAGCGGTCAATTAATCACATTAATTCATTCATTTTACAAATAAGGGTGCTTAATTAGGTTGTATACTATACATTAAGTTATTTAAATAAACTTAATATTTTACTTTTAAAAATTGATGGCATTACTGAGCTAATGTCTTATATACATGTGTTCTTGTGAACGAAATTATCTCTCACAGTGTTTTTACACATTTTAGTTTCCCAAAAACGTTTATTGAACACGGTTTATGAATATGTCAAGAGCAATGAACTGTCTTCATAAATGTCGTATGTTGAATCAGATATCATCAAATGAAACACAGTGATTATCATTACATGCCGATCGACAGATCCGCTTTTTGCACTGTAGTCTATCTTGTAAAAGCGTATTTCCAAGGCAGACTATTCAATCATCAATCTTCAGTTAATCTGCTGCTGCTGCCGACATAAAGCATATGCATTTATCAATTTATATAGAAGTCTATCATTGGACAAACATTCTTTTTACGAGAAATTAACTATTTGCTTTAAAGTATTGAACAAAACTCCGTTTATAATAATATCCCATCTCGGTGGCTCCAGAGTTCAACTTTGTGAGGGCTGTGGTACATCTGTATATTATCTGTTTGTAACGCGTTCACCACTTGACTTACTTCATGTCAAGTGACACTTATCAAGTTTCTAACAAGGAGTTACAATAATAGTTATGACTTAGAACCACAAATCAAAACCAAGCACAGGTGCATGCAACGTTTGAAGTAGTTATCAACAGCATTTTCATTGTAGGTTGAATAGCAAAATATACAAAACTGTCTTCAGTTGTTTTGTTCTTATGTTCTACAACTACAGTGTATGTTTAATCGAAAATCTAGTATGTAGTGTACCATACCACTGGTGCACCGGTTAGCATGCTATAGCCTTCCACTCTATAGTCTCGTTTCGAATCCTAGTGGACACAACAAACATTGGATCTCAATATGGATGTTGTCCTTAGGCGATATCAATTTAAGTTTTACTCAGTCCATCACATTATTCAAATTTGGGTTTACTTGTGTTAGAGTTTCAGTGTAATGTCATCATTTTGAGTGATTTCCTATCAAAATGTATAATAGTCAAAACATATACCCAATTTGTAATTGTATGAAATTGACACTTCCTAAGAACGGATATGTGATGTGGCGTGCTGGAAGCACTTTTGTTCTTCTCAAAGATGGGTATGATGTCCATATCTTATAATTTAAGTTGTTTACATTCCTTATTGATAAATTAACTAAAAATCTTTTAAAATAGATAAAAAGGGTTATTACTAGTGAACATTATGTTTAAAAATAGATGAAAAGGGTTATTACTAGTGAACATTATGTTTAAAAAAACTTATTGTTGCCTTTATTCACATTTCAAAAAAATCCTTCCTAATTTGTTCTTGGAGTACTTTGAGTACCCTCACACCGATGTGAGATTTGAAAGATCTTTCTTGGTCCACTAAAAGATCATACTGTTGTGTACAATTGTGACTGAATGGTTCCAACTTAAGCGACCTCCTCTTTATACATTATATTTGCACTAGAGGTAAGAAACGAACCTTTGTTAGCATCTCTGCATGTACCTACTTGGACGTACAAATTACTTGAAGGAACAAAGTTTTGGTTATTGTTTCATGAAGAAACTCAAAGGTTTGGTATTTTGTACATATTTAAATACCTTTACAATAGATTTAGGTTAAGATAAGTTTTTCTATTAATATTTCATATATTATTGTGACATATGTTCCCAAACATATTTACAACTGTTTATTTAACAATTTAGAGAGCACAACCAACATAAAACAATGCCCCACTTGTGTTCATATTGCCATCAAAGGCAGCGGTTTGCCTTGATGCGTCAGAGCCGATTCTTTAATCGTCCTCTTCTCCTGCCTGTTGTCTTGAATCTTGGAATCTGTAATTCAAAGGGTTGAAACTTGAGTAAAAGATAAAAACTAAACTTCACAGAACTGATCATTTCCGGAAATCATTATCTCCACACACATTTCCATTTCAGAATAAGGGATAAACAGATTGCTATTCAGTCAAGAAAACCTTGATCTGAAATAGTAAACAAGGAACCGATAATTCATTAAGATAAAAAGATTGTTGTATATAAGAAACTAAGAATACATATAAACTTTATATAATTAAATACTTTCAGGCACGAAATGTGTTGTTTTAAACAATGATTATGAAATATATATTCTAAACATAACAAAAGTTCGATTCCTTTGTATTTGCTATTCTAATACTTGCTTTTAGAGGATTCATGTTTCTTTGCTTTGCTCCCAAAGCACACATTTACAACATATACATTTATTTTGAGACGCTTTCTATGTTTGAAGGCACGCTGTGTGCAACCTTTGAACCCACTAAAAATAACAGTTAGTTGTAAAGAGCTACTCCGTGTGTTTTTTGAGACACCAAACGCTAAACTTGAAGGAAACTCATATTGGGGTATTTTGTCAAACGATATTCTAATGTTCATTGTGCCGTCATGTAGTCATCTTCCTACGCAGAGCCTAAAAGGCCAGTTTCCAAACTGTCATTTTATGCCTTGCTGCATAGCCTTGAGTTTTCTGTGCTTGCTCTCTACTCTGTAGGGGCACTATAGCAGCACAGAAAAGTAAAGTCTCTGCAGCAAGGCATAAAATGACAGTTTGGAAACTGGCCTTTTAGGCTCTGCGTAGGAAGATGTCATGTAGTAAGCAATGCTTGGACGTCAATGATCGCCTATGACGCATGTTCTATGTCTGTCTTTTGAAGAATATTAAGACTTTCTTCTTTCTCCGTGTCAATGAATACTGTTTATGAAACTCTTGTTTAAATATGTGTATGTTCTTCGCTCTCGCTAGGGAAATACTAATACATAAGCACTCGTGTGGTAAACAAAGTATTTCATGGTCACTCATATCATATCCTCTATTTCTCAATAGCGTCATTCATTCCAGATGCTAAGACGTATAGAATGTTGCTGAAAGGTAAAATATGAAAGCGGGTGTACAGTGACTAAATTAGTGTATATTGTGTCTCAATTATGAATAGTAACGTGACTTTAAAACTGATCTAAAGTAGGTAATAAATAGACAGTTAGCAGTTGAAAGTTTTAAATCGATCTTTGTAACTAGCATACACATAATTTGGACACCTGGCTTAGGGATACATACAGACAAATGGGAAGATGCAATGTATCGCAATTGTATCAAGACACAAACAAAACAAACTCTTAAATTGAAAATTAATATTCCTGTGCAAATAATGCTAAATCAATCTAGTTTGTTTTTACAATATTCGTATATCATAGTATGATACTAATAAGCATAAATAACATGTTTATGCTTCCGATTACACAGTCATATATTCTAATATTGGAATTGAATTCAACCTGTTTACAACGTACACAGCGGAGAGTTACCATAGTGAAGTTATTCAATGAACGGAAATTGCTAAACTTCCTCGTTTCGTGTCCAAGCCGTTAAATCATGCAATTTCTGAGTAACTATGGTTTTGAGTCAAATCTAGTATTCTTGAGATAAATAGGAATTGCAAGATGAACAGACAGCCTACAATTTCACGTCTCTTCCATTCCGTGTCACGATAAACATCGATTCTAAGTAATACAACTAAACTGTGCGTCGCTATCTTTCCTGTGTTATCAGCAGTAATGATTCTTATTTTTGGAAAGAACAGGGCCTCCTTTCCCAAAGTGTCCTTAACTAAGGTTAACCTTAACTCACATTCTTTAACATTGCACTAAGGCTACCATCGTGACTTGTGTCATCTTGCATTCTCTACCCACAGAGGCAGATCAAGTCATGTTGATTTAGCCTCTGTTATATTACGAAGAGTTTGTGGGATAGAATGGGAGATGCCTGATTGGAGGCAATCAAAATTAGTTGTGCAATCAGCGACGCTGTTCTTAAATAATCAGTTTTGCTACTGAAACAAGGCAAAGGCATTGTGATTTGAACCACCCTTTCCATGCGAGAAGCGTTGTCATTTGATAAAGAAATTCAAATGTATTGTACCGAAAGTTTTTTCCGCCAGGGGAAACTGCCGGAACCCACGGATTTCGGCGTAATAGAACAGAGGCTAAATCAACATGACTTGATCTGCCTCTGTGGGGAGAGAATGGTCATCTTGATACGTTGTGCAAATAGGCCCTGGTATTTAAACTGTGTTTGACTAAAGCGCAGTTGGTGTAAATAAGCACTGATAGCATAGTGTTGTCTCGAATCTCAGAAGATAAGAATATGTAGTTTAATTGAGCCGTGAAATGTTGACTTTTGTGTATGACACGAAAAAGTGGTGTTCGAAGTCTTTTCCATTAAAAACTAGTAACAACATTACAAACTTTCCCAGTTTGGTAGACTATCAAAGTACCCCACAGAAGACTAGTGATTGCATTTTATCCCAAAGGGAAAGATATGTTGTCTTAAAGGGGTAGTAGCACGTTGTAATAGGAATATAAGGTGATGCCAAGAAAATGAAAACACATAGTTCCAAATGAAGCAGTGATAAATCAAACACCTAATGTAAAGTTCATCCACGGGATTCCTTTTCCTTACACAAAATGAATTACCGGTAAAAAATGACCGCAAATGGACATTATGTGAATCTTTATAATTTGATATCTGACTTTGTATGACTGGTTTGTGTAATTAGGTTTTTGACACTATCAGAATAAAAGATTACGCATTAACGTACACAAATCAGAGAAACATTTAAAATATTAAATTTTCAAAAAACGTGTTACTGCCCCTTGAGATGTTGCGTTATCTTCAAAAGGTACAAGTTAAATACATACAAAATTTATAATAATGCTTGTGTTTTTAAGCTTTTACTCGGGTTCATACACGCTTTTGGTTAAAGAGATTCTTGATATTTTGCAAAAGACAATTCAGGTTATTCCTTATTTACAGACAACTTCGAATCAACCTCAACAATTGTTATTAACATTTCGGAAAAATTAGAAAGAAACTATAAAACATTCTACGACTCCTTCAACTTGATTATTCATTTACTTTTTCTTCAAAGTATACAATAGTGTAATTGGACTAAAAGTACACTATACTTGTTGTCATGGTATTAAAAGTACATCGTGAGCTACTTCGTGAACAACAAATTTGTCCAATTTGCTTTACATACATCAACATGTCCATGTTAAAATAAGACCTCTTTTATCAGAAAAATAACGGCTTTAATAATATCTTGGTTTCTTACGTTTCTGGCCCACTTCTTATTTATCGTTTAAAACTAATATACTCCTAAATCGATCACAATTCTCAAGTCGCACTTGCCCGGGCGGAGTTTCCATTGCATTATCACCTGCTCATCATAGCACTTTCAATTCAGGCCGACCGATTTTTACATAGTTTAATAATATAACGACCATCTGCTTGGATTAGTTAGACCACGGCCCTTTACTATACAGTATTTTCTTATCAATATACCGAACGGGATTTAAAGCTTCATGCATTTCATATGAGGATTAATAGAAGAATAAGCGTATAAGGTGCTATTTATGACTACAAGACCTCTATAAACATCAATATGAACGACAGAATGAATGTGAATAAGGGATTAATCTTAACGCATCACGAATGTTTAGGAAAATAATTTCAGCAGATAATAGAAGTGAGAATACTTGACGAGAAGTGAATTCGGGAACACAATCCCCTCAGCCCTCTGGGTCTTGTTGATTACACGAATGTCTTCTTTCATAATCCATATTTGACTTCATGAAACAAGCTCTTGTCTTTGTCGCTTTGAAAGAAATAACATTGTTCTCAACAATAATAAAATTTCAGGTGCTCAGTCATCGCATATGCTTTCAAAACTCGGACAAGCCTGAAAGCCTGAGTTCGTTCATGCGCGTGCGACCCCATTGACAGCCAATACCTTGCACAGGTTCAGGACACTCATCAGTTCATTCCAAATGAATCAATCCAATGATTATCCCTCAATTCAGACAATACATAACCTAGTCCAAATCCGCTATAAAAAGGCATGTTTCTCTCGCCTGCGGGCTACTTCTAAACTGGCGAGAGATGGTATGTGTACTGTTTACAACACGTGTGTCCTACCTGTCACCTTATATTCGATAAACTTTTGGAAATTACCGCATTTTGGTAGACTGGCCGAAAACAATTATAACCTTTCTCGCCATTTTGCATGAATTACCCCTACTATACCTTTCCTGAATCTTTAAAAACTTGATTTACTTACTCGATTTGTGCGTCGGCCTCTTCACTCTCCATCATAACCGGTTGTAGCGTCTGTGGCGCGCCCGCACTTCCAGGAAGGGAGGTAACTTGGGAGCACGGTGTGGAATTGCGGAATTGTGGATAGGGCTACATTCTCTCCAGATATTTCATAAAGGAAATATACTTGTATTTTATTTTATTTTGTAATATCAATAAATGTACTTTACAAAGCGGTTTTAATAGTATTAGTACAACACATTAAATGAAAAATAAATGAATGTAAATTAACAGCTATTCAGTATTAAAGGAGCAGTGGTACGTTCTTTAATACATTTCCTTATTTAATTCTATTCCAAATAAGTATTAATTCATGCCACGTTTCAATTTTCAACCCAATTATTCGTTTTATTTGTCTTCGTTTTCATTACATCAATTATTTTACCCCCCAAAAACGTGCTTTACTGCTCCTTTAATTTACCAAACTTAGTTTTAATTCCTTTTTTAATTGATTTGCAGTAAACATGAATCTGTCAGTGCAGTGTTAAAGAACATGCAACATTTGCCAAAATTATACCCTTCAAGATTTACAAGATAACATCCAAAAAAACAACCAAAAGTCGTCCATGAGACTCTACTGAATTTGGGTTCACTTAAACCAAAATCCACCTATATATGCAGTGCATGCATTACGTACACAAAATACAACTTATTTGTAACTGAAAGTAGCTCATCTCCGCTTCAGGAAGCCATAGATGCACTTCAGTCTGCATTGAACCTCGGGAACGTGTCCCCCTCGGAGGTAGTAAGCCTATGTGAACTTGTTGGTAACTTGTGCAGCAATGGCCTCCTTGCTGACTTGCCCTTTTTTTGACAACAATCACGTGCTACAGAACAACTGGAGAATTGTCTTAAGCTTTAGAACAAAGTGCAGCGTCATAGCAAATCGTGTAGCCATCCACAACCCATTTAACAATGTGCAATCTTCTGTCCACCTCTCACCATTCTTTTGGCTTCACCGTGTGACGCCTAACATTCCAGAACAATTAGAGGCAAAAAGCCAGTCATGCGTAAAAATTTTGGAACCCTACAAACATGATTTCATGGAGAAAGAGATATTGAAGGTTATTGAGAGCATCAGTTGCTTAGATGGCACTTTGATTGATCCAATACATGTAGGTTCTAGAACAGACCATGTTGAAGTTGCTTCCAGTTCCTCCAAGACAATATCAGATCCTTATTCCATTGTGGAAAGCCAACATCCTCTTTCTCCACCGTCACTTATCCTAGCTGACCCTGTCATGGTCAACCCCTCCGCGTATGACAGTCTTAAGGAGATCCTCATATCCTTACATTCTCAGGCTCGTGGGGGGGGGGGGGGGGGGGGGGGGTTGTCCTCGGATGTGATGGGCCCCCCTACAATTTAGTGGCTACGATGATAGACGATTGGTTTTCTTGCCCTGTTTGCTCCTTGCAGCTTTTCTGAGGCACTTGCAGTCGGCCTATGGCAATCGTGTATCTCTGGCAACTGACGAATGTAGGATTTTCAAACACATTGTCCTAGTGCCAGGTGCCCGGCCATAGAGATGAACATTTTGAAATTCGTTTTCAAGTTGTTAAGTTCATACATGTAGCTTTACTCTGTGGATTCCGCACCCCTCATGCCCTCGCTTTTGCTCAGTCTGCCACAAACCACCATAAATCTTGGCAGTTCCTGCTGATATTCTTACACGCCACGGTCAGAGAGTTAATATTTGAATTTATAACCAGGAACCCAAACCAAACAGATAATACTATGCAGACTCTAGATATTTGGATAGCCGGACAGAATTGCGCAAATTACCATTTTCTGTGGAATGTACTACAAGAATGGGTGTTACCTCTATTTCTGTTTCGTTGTGGTGTGCGTCATAACAACCCTCGAGTTACCATGGCAGCCAGAGATTCAGCATCCACCATTCTCTATGGTACCAACGCCACCACGTACATAGAATTGCTGTATAGAGACGCCCTGTTGAGGATTAAAGCGAATGTGATGAATTTCGTTGACCACGTGGAGATATTTTCAGCAAGTGGACATCCGAGCAAAGGTGAGGGAGGGGACTTCGTCCTGGAAGCCAAGAATCGCAGGGTAAAGATGTGGATACCGCCCGGAGAGCCTTCTCAACGCACGTGGTTGCGGAGTTGTCGTAATCTCGACCGCCTTGAAGAGGTAAGTGCAAAATCATAACATTTTTCGGATAATTTAGTGAGTTTTCAAAATGCGTTTATCATGCTTATGTTTGAGCATTGATTTTTTTGTGTGGAACTTTTACATTAAGTATGATTGATATGGTTAGGATGCTCGCTCTCCAATCCGGCGGTTTAGGAAATACAAGTTCGAGCCGTGACTAAGCACTTTTTTTCAAATAAAAATACAAAAAAAAAATTTGTGCACTCCAAATTTTATAATAGATTATAACTTATTATGTTTTTGACAGTAGAATGTTATGTATTTCAGATGGATTTATTTTTTAACATGTACACTAAGGCAATTGATATGAATCCAGTGACAATAGTCACTTTGGTCATGCTGGCAGCCTACCCAAAACTCAGGGAAGGGGTCATCGGCATTACCATATTTTATTGAACAGAGTTGGCATTTTCCGATTGATGATCGGTGCTGGCAATGCTTGATGAAGTCCGTTTTCTTCTGTTTCTTGTTAGTGAGGTGCTATGTGTGGAATTAGTATTTTTGGCTGTAGGTTTAGTGCATGATTGTGAAGTGGATGGAGCAGTGGATGTGGATAAGCATTGGATATGGATGTAGATGGGTCAGTGGAATGGGCAGTGGATGTGGAATGGGCAGTGGATGTGGATGGGGCAGTGGATGGGTCAATGGATGTTGATGGGGCAGTGAATGGGAAGTGGATGTGGATGGGTCAGTGGAATGGGCAGTGGATGTGGAATGGGCAGTGGATGTGGATGGGGCAGTGGATGGGTCAATGGATGTTGATGGGGCAGTGAATGGGAAGTGGATGTGGATGGGGCAGTGGATGTGGTTGGGGCATTGGATGTGGATGGGGCAGTGGATGTGGATGGACCAGTTGATGTGGATGGGGCAGTTGATGGGGGAATGGATGAAGCAGGTATTAGTTATTGTGGCAGTGTTGGCAGACTTAGTTTATTGTAAGATTTCACAGCCTCCTGCAATAAACAAACATTTGCCTTCAGTAAATGAAATTGGATTTTTAAGTATATAGATTTATCAACTTATATATATATATAATGTATTATATTTAGTAATATTTACATACCAGTGAGAAATTGCCAGTTGTAAATTCGATTTCTCCAGTCTCGTTTGGGGTATCCCATAAAAGGTACCCCCTTACGCCCGTCTGTATGTAGATTTCCTCCATCTATTATTGTAAAACCATTCAGTTAGTACGGTGCCAATTCATATGTAATGAAATATGTGTTTCAGATCAAGAAGAGCATCTTCAGCCACTGTGAGCTGGAGCCAGACGCATCATTCTACACGACAGATGACACTTCGCTGGAGGCAGAGATAGCCGGTTTTCGTTCCTGGTTTCGCCAGAGTGGGTACCTCTCCAGCCCTGAAACCAGTAAACCACTTACGGGTCTGGACCAGGTGGCACTGGATCCAGTGAAGGAAATTGATGAAAATGCCTTGATTTTGTATTGACACATTCCTTATTGTTACAGATCTTCAGCATCTGTCAGTCTGTCAGCCAAGAAGATGCGTCTGCGCCCGCTCTTTGTCCGAGCCGAAGAGAAAGTGGCCTTTGAGCAGCCAGAGAAGACGACAGTAACAGAGCTATTTATGCCATTAGACTTTGTGGTAGTTTTTATAATAAATATATGTCCATTGACAGGTTGATCAATCGATGAAGAATCGTTGGACCCAGATTTCCAAAACGGGGACCAAAGCCGAAATTCTGGCATTCTGGGTTCAGCTTAACAGCAGTGAAACAACAGGTTAGTATACATATCTTTATTCATTTAATTACCTTCTTTTGGATGGTTTTGGTTTTCTGAGAAAAAGCTTTGCTTTTCCTTTGGTTGTCCTTAAGAAAATGAATGGGACGTGGGCCAGTCGGGTGAGGAATGATAGCCTTTTTGGGGGCCGCTTTTACTCCTGTATCCCTCTTCACCCAATTTATTCTAGATTTCTTTCGTTTTGGTTCCTGAGTTTTACCAGAAAAAAATTATCATCAATAATATCTATCATTTACTAATATGTTTGTCATTTACGATTTCTAAATTATGGCTGATATGTTGTGCCATAGAATCTTCGGAATTTGAGGGGTAGGCAGGAATTGCCTCCCTTCCTGGAAGTGCGGGCGCGCCACAGACGCTACATCCGGTTGAGAGGGAGAGCAGAGAGGCTGACGCACAAATTGAGTAAGTAAATCAAGTTTTTAAAGATTCAGGAATGGTAAAGTAGGGGTAATTCATGCAAAATGGCGAGAAAGGTCATAATTGTTTTCGGCCAGTGTACCAACATGCGGTAATTTCCAAACGTTTATCGAATATCGGTGACAGGTAGGACACACGTGTTGTAAACAGTACACATACCATCTCTCGCCAGTTTAGAAGTAGACCGCAGGCGAGAGAAACATGCGTTTTTATAGCGGATTTGGACTAGGTTATTGTCTGAATTGAGGGATAATCATTGGATTGATTCATTTGGAATGAACTGAGGGGTGTCCTGAACCTGTTGCATTACACGTGGATTTATCGAAGTACCATTGTTCTTCACGCCCTATCCGTTAGATGAAAAACACAGGTTTTGAACTTACAAACTCTCCCCCTCTCTCCTACATACAGTGGATAATAGCGTCGATTTAACATACGAAGGGTTGCATGTTCGAGTCGTGCCTTACTATCTAACAACAGTTTGTTATTTAAGCGTGTATATCACTTTAAATAGAATATTATTTTCAAATATCGAACGAAGCCTGGGGAGTTATTCATAATCGAACGAAAAAGACGTATATTTTATTTCATAAATGTCAGAACGACAAAACAACTTGACACATGTAGGAACAACCATACTTAGCCAGTTTTGATCATAATTGGATGTGAAACCTGAAATAATATTTCTTACAAAAAGCTGAACACGTGTATCGCTTTCCTTGACGTAATAGATCCACTTCTTTACCTTTTCCAATATTTTTTTTATAAACGTACAGCTTTCAAAGGAAGAAACAATAAAAAATCAACATTATCCATGCTCAGCATCAGGTGCAAGGAAAGAGTGGAGAGTTTCCAATTCTAGATATCACACACTTTAAGGACTTTATGTTTTTGACACCTTTTAAAAGTTTGGTTATGGAAACGTTATGCCGTTTTATCGAGGTAACAAAAGCTTAATTTGTAAATAAAGTGAAACAACTCTCCAGTGTACACTATTCCAAATTTATCCCAATTTTAGCATTAAAACGAATGTTTATTTTACCTCACTACAGTAAGAAAGTAGGATGTATAATTAGAAAATGTTTTTTAAAAGTGCATAAAGGATTTTTAATCAAGGCAATTTCAATGTGTTGGAAAGATGACTGAAAAACGGTCGGAGGAATTGATTTTCCAAAAGAGATACTGCCATTCGGATACTGAATTTAGCGCTCCACGTCTAGGGGCCGAAGGATGAAAAGGCCGATAATAAAAGTCAAAAGGGCCGAGTGAAAAAGTCTAAAGGGCCGAAGTAAATAGTCATAAGGGCCGAGGAAAAAGCATTATCGATAATCCAGAGTTTACGTTCCGATAATATCTTCACTAACCTCTGGAACCAATATGGTCTCAATGCGATTCATAAATTACCTCCCCTTAATGGCATATCGTTCAATGAGGTATCTACTATGCCCCCAGCAGCGTGCCAATCGCATGGCTTCTTTCATGACACACTCCTGCTCGTCTTTAACAGAAATGACATCAGAAGAGATAGACATTCATACAACAATACAGTCTCGAAATCTATCAAAACGGGTGGGATATTACCTAACATTCCCAATTCTCGTCAAAAGAATAAAATTTTAATCGCATGGCCTTGTATTTTAATCATGAAAGAGTGAGTGAGTTGGGATTTAACGTTCTGTCAGCAATATTCCAGCTATATTACACGTGGATTCTGCCAGCTAAAGAGTTGACAGATCCGAGAGAAAAAACTGTGTAAGGAACTTACAACACAAGTTTTGCATAAATAACCGATATGTAGGTATACGTAGATGTAGTAACGTCATGTATTTTGAAATGTTTTTGACTTGATTATATGCCATCCCGCTTTACTCAAAACGTTATTGCGATGTGGTGGCTTGTGTGCCTTGCCGATTCTTGGAGCTATTCCAGATGAAGCGCACCCACGCTTTAATGGTCAATTGGTAGAAACCAGACCAAATTTGTGTCCTTCTAAAACCTGCTTTCTATCCCTCTTTTTCGTCTGTTCTCTCATCCTGTCGAACTTCTTTCTCTCCGACCTTCTCTCTTTTTGATGGGAACATCCACATAACATCTAATAGCTGAAAAAAATTGCTGATCGTATATTAAACCCCAACTCATTCACTCACCGTTTATCTCCCTATATGATTTTTTCCTTTTTCTTGCTCTGACTAAAGGCCTATCTGATGGCTTATGAAAGACGGTAATGCAACTAAGGGGAGGTAATTTATGAATCGCATTGAGCCCACATTGGTTACAGAGGTTAGTGGAGATATTATCGGAACGTAAACTCTGGATTGTCGAGAGTGAGGAAAAAGGGCCGAAAATAAAAAAAATTATATATTCATTGTATTCAATATTGTGGTTACAAGTTAATAAGGACCAACAACACAGTTGCAAGTTTGTATCACTATTTAATGTTAATCATTAATAATATAAATGATTCACATTTGAAATTACATATATTAATAGTACTTACATAAATTCATAATTTATATCTATATGATATACATGTATATAGTATACTTGAAACGATTGTAATTATTCTTATTAATGAGTTTTTATGCGATTTCAGGTTGGCACAGATTACTGAATGTGAGGACATATGAACAATCTCTTGAATTGTACAAGCTCATCCCTGCACTCCACAAGGAAGCAAATCTTGTACCTGTGTATCCAGGATGGCAAATTGTTCCACGACCTCAAGAAGGCTGCTTCATCAGACCAGGAAGAAATCTTCGCCAGCTGGAGAATCTACAAGGAGGGAGAAATCAGCCCATCCGCCTCGCTGACAACGTGTTTAAGGGAATATGGGTTGTCATATGTAAATGTAAACCAGGAAGATGTTGTCGTAACCTTTTGTCCAAAACAGTACTGTTTACACTTGAAAGTGTGAATAGTGCGACAATAAAATATTGTTTAAATGTTACGATGTCAATAAAAGATGAAACCTTAAGTTTTGCTATGTTTTTGTTGGTATTTTTTCGGGTTTGGCCTTAATGACTTGGAACAGGCCAGGGCCCATTTGACCTTTTGCTTTCAACCCGGCTCCGGCTTTGGTTAAAAACTTCCAATGAGGATTGTATGAAACAAACGTCATTGCTGGTTAAATAAAGTGTGCTTATATACTAAACTAATCATGATAACCTTGCATTTTACTTTGTTTTAGAACTTAAAATTGGCAACACTCATATCGATTTTAAGTTCCTCTTAGGTCTCTTTCGGAATAACTAAGCAGGCATATAATGACTGTCCGTTTGCTTTAAATGACGGAAATCTCCTATGAACTCGAGTGATCAATGATAGCCTTGTATTAAAGCACCATCGATATACGGAGATGAACACACCAATCAATTAACATAAAGTATTCTGTACAAAAACATCACTAACATATTTTCAAAAGGTTTATAGTAATTGAAGAAATACACCATTAGCATTGCGCATGATGAAATATTTGATATGGTTATTTTCTTTCTCGGTTTTAATTTTTCTTTGTCAACCATAACTAATCTATTTGTTTACCGAGATAAGTTTTGAAGTCTGTATTTAACTGAGAGCTACTTCACAACAGCCTTCAAATGTAGATATGTTATCAATTTTTGGATTATGCTTGATGTTGGTCCACGGTTGTACAACATCCCTAGGAACAGATCAATGTCTTAATGTTCACCGATCACAAATATCACTATTTTCTCGCCAGAGATGTAAATTGGCCGAAAAAGACAACTATATTCTCTGACAGCTGTAAAGTTCATTTTTATTAATTAGCATTTAACGATGGAAAATTTGGATAATTTAATTTTGACCGATTGCTTCTGACTTATTCAATAACTGAACTGGTAACCTCAATATATCACTTCTTAGTTGTCATGTGTAACGTCCGATCTAATTACCATGACACTAAATAATGATCAGAATACCAGATACGACAAACATTCACAAGGGCGATAATCATTATTAATGAATCCGTCTCACACTATAAACTATTTTTGCGCCGATTTCGGTTGTAACAAGTAAATGGAAACATGCAAATTCACGGTATCAAAGAAGGCCCGACGCCATTTTGACTTACAAAATCACTTTATGTAAGTGTATACAGACACTCGACCAAATGTTGCGTGCTTGTTAAAGGCAAAGAAATCGTTACAGCTTCATAAATACATTTGTGCACAGAAAGGTGAGAGCTGCACTAGTAACAGCTGAAGAATGTTAGTTTAGGCGTATTAAAAGCTATTAATAAGAAGTGGTTTGATTGTCGAGTCCGATTCAGTTCATAATTCGACTACTTTGCGATTCAAAGTGATGTAGAAACCAAAGGTTGTCGGCGATACCGATACAAAAGGGCGAATTTCCTCTGTCAAACCGTTCAACAGTCATGAAAATCGCAATTTTAATAACATAACTATTATGTGCTGGTGACGGTCACGTGTAATGGTTTTTATGAAAATTATGGTTTTCTAAAGATACTGAATCTTGTGTGTCTAAGGAACTGTTTATATAAATTATTGCCAAAATAGTCTCATGTAACATGTATTTCATAAGGAAAATGAAAGGTATTTAAACTAACATGGACTTTTCAATTACGTATTTTAGGTTTGTTTCACATGGAAACGTAATAATATAATTTTCGGAGGTTTACTAAAAAAATGTTTGACACATCTTAACGAACTTGGTAAATGGATCAATCATTACGTGTAGATGTGCCTACCTGGGGATTATAACTATGAAATTGTACATTATGGCAATCTAGGACACCAGAAACGGGAGATACTAACAATTCAATCATGGATTATTTTTTCAAAATTTTCCAAATTGCGGGGGATATAGACGACTCCATCAGCTTCTTATGAAATGGAAATGATAACTCATACAGTATTTGTCACAATCATAAAAGTGTATCAGTCATAGGAACGCCAATATCTCTTACTAAGTGTGTCCAGTAAAATCGGATCGGGAGCGGAAGGTATACAGTACTGCATCTTTTATATAGTCATTGATCCCCACACACCCTGCCGTCTTCACACATGCCGTCTAGGCGTACATGCATTAAGTGTCTGACTTGTAGCACTCATTGAAGACAACCGGTCGATATCAAGCATGTTATCTAATGCGAGCACATAGCGGTAGGTATATAATGCCGAAGTCGGACTGCTGTTATCAAAATGTTGGAAGACACTTCATGTAAGATGATAAATATGCTGTAAAGCATAACAAAGTTATGTCAAGTCTTTGAAGGGAATCAAATCAAATGCATAAGAACAGCAAGATTTGCAGGATACGAATTTCCTGATTGTTGTTTACAATATTACTTTTCCTATACACTGTCCTGTTTTGTCAGTACAAACCAGTATTGGACTGGTGAGAAAATTAGACTAGACTAAGGAAGTTCTTTTTTTAAACAAAGGAGAATGCAAATAACTTAAAAACACTTATGTGGTTTCAAGGGGCAGTAGCAAATTTTTGGATAATTTTATATTTTAAATTGTCACTGATTATTGTACGTTAATGCTAAATGTATTATTTTGCGTGTGTCAAAAATCTCATTACACAAGTAAATTTTCCATAGTCAGAGAACAAAATATGAAGAGTCACTTGAAATCCAATGGCGGCCATATTTCAAATATTTCACTGATAATTGTAAGTTAATGCTAAATGTATTATATTGACAGTGTCAACAATCTCATTACAGAAGCCAATCATCCATTGTCAGAGGACGAAGTATGAAGATTAACATAAAATCCATTGGCGGCAATTTTTTGTGAACACCTTTAATTCATTTTGTGTAAGAAAAAGGAATTGCATGGCTAAACTTTACATTATATATTTGAATTATTACTGCTCCATTTAGTTTAAAAACATTGTCTTTCAATTGCAGCCATTAATTTTCATTTTCATTACATCACCTTATATTCCCCCTAAAACGTGCTACTGACCCTTTAAGGATGATAAATCATTAACATGATACATATCCGAAATTGTAACATATACAACAGCGTTTTCAACTTATTGTATTGTAATGTATCATACTATATAATAATTTCGATTTATCTTTTGCCATATTATTTGCAAATGTTACCTAATGCAATACACTCAGAGGAGCGTAAAGGAACGTAAGGACCTCCGAGTAATGTCCTAAATCTGAATGCTATGCTATGAACGTGTACAATATATGCCTTGTCACGTCAACTCTTTGAAAATATATTAACTAAAAGATGAACATATACAATGCATACTCCTAATTACATTGTATATTAACTGTTGATATCACAAAGAAAATACTTCTAAGTAAAAACTTTTGATATTGATAGATGAGATAAGTTAGAATATTGGTAAATCAGTTCATAATCAAGTCAACGTTAATTTCACAAATGACAACACACACATCTTAACTGTCTGTTCAGATTTGTTATTTTTTTCATTTAAGCACACATGACTCAAACCTCCATTCTACCTTAACTAATAAATGGAACATTCTTTAGCTATGGTGCATATGACGGTGCCACTTTTTAACTTCATCAGTTCTGATGTGTAATCTACTCTTTGACAGTAGCTTTGAATGGCAATGGTGTCGTACATAGATCACAGAAAGAAGCGTTTTTGTGATGACTGTCCCTTGAGGCTAATTATATTTTGCATAATAAATCATTTATGACACATGTCAATCACAAATAAGAAATCGAGTAAACCATTGTCTTATCTTTGATTTACTTCGACCGAACAACACAGTTTTACTACAAATTATTTTGTCACAGTTCCTGAAGAAAATACAATGTAATAAGTTTATAAAGAGTATTACATTATAAATTAGTATAACAGTTGCCCTTCTTTAACTTTACAAAATGCACTTTTAAGAGAGGAATCACTCATTTACTTAGTTAAGATACTATTTCACAATAACACTTTGGTAATTGTTAACATAATTAGGTTGAAATTTAATACTACACTTCATCAATCCATATTCAAGTGCAAGTTTTCTTAAGTCTCAGTGATAATGGAAAGTAAACACTGATAAATACATTTATTTAGAATGAAACATTGCGATCTTAAATACATTATTTTTCACTTTTTTTCCAATGCTTTAAAATTCAGTTAGAAGGGATCCCAGTCTACTTTATATCAGTGTGTGATACAATTATTTACACAAATATGTTACCGAATGCGTAAGACGAAAGAAACAGGTAAGTAATTTAACCAAAGAAACTCCATACACATCATTAAATTAATTTCAAAGGAGATTAGCTCGTCATTATCTTAATTTAGTATTTCAGATGGCAAAAATGATGACAAAATGTTTCAAGAATGATCAACTTCTTTATTGTAGATGTCTGCAAAACAGAAGTTGATTATCCATTAAACTCTTTTTCTTCTTTATACGTATCAATTCAACTCGCTCTCAAAGGTGAATTTTCAAAATCGTTTCTATTTGCAAAATCCAAGTTAGAACTTGAGATTTACTTGATGCATATCAGTAAAGTTAATCGTCCCTGATTCCTCGCTTAAAGGTTAGAGTGTAATCACTCAGGCTTTATTATGTCGTTCAGATATCATCAACATAACACTGAAGCCGAAACCTAATGTGCAATGTAGCGATGCTTTGTGAAAGCAAGCTGTTATAGGCATAACCCTCTGCGGAATTCGAAGCCACAGATTCCCCTCATTTTGCCGCCTGGACTATGGAAGCGTGCGACGCGCTTTGGTTATTGACTGCATTACTTCACCCAGACGATCGCTCTGCGTGCATCGTGTGCTCAGCCAGCTATTCAAAACAGATGTAAATTCTCGGATCGAATCGGCGCGTGTCACCAGTTATAACGTTCCACAAATTTATCAACTGTTTAGCAGGTCATGCATTATCTAGTAAATGAAGTATTGTTCCCGAAAGGAGCTCAAAATCAATCTGGTATACCCTGTGGGCTAGTCTGAGCGTGATGTCATTTTATTTACGGGGAGAATTCCGCAGTGTTGTGGAAAAATGGAAACAATATAATTTGCTTTATTCATACTTTGGCTCGTCGTCTCGAAACATCAATCAGACGTGATTACGCCAGCCTCCCATCTCGACACTAACGCTAACAGGTCTGGCGTTCCAGATACCAGGGCTCTTCAGCCAATGGGAGAGGACGGGGAGGGTAAAACATGAAGGCGGGGAGAGAGGGCAGACCATTGGTACCGGACCGTCCACTGCTGAACAAACGTGCCACCTCGATGTGTTGTGGTAATCCTCAGCTAACAACGGCTGTGTGTGGCTAACTCACAGCTGTTAACATCATCAGATGAATGGTATATAATCACTGGCTTCGTGTTCCCGACTCATGTTCCGCATTGGTTCAGGTGAAACAGCGTGAGACAGACATGTAAGTCAGACAGTCTATTGTTTCAGTCTCGAGAAGTTGCAAAGTTCTCCTGGCATTACCCCTAGTTCCAAGCTGTGGACATCACTTGTCTTGTGAATTCAGTTTATGTACAGCGTGAAAAAGTTAAGTGTTTTACTTTTAGATCAAAGTTGTGAACTTGTATGCTCTGGATTAACGACATATGACAGATTTATTATATAAGCATCGGGAAGTGAAACAGCTTTTTGAATTTGGAAATTCTCTGGCCAGCAGTGAAACTTAAAAGTTGTGAACTGGTGTCGTGTTGTATTTTGATTGTCACGTCAATCAAGCCATACAGACGAGACGAGGAGACTGCCAATGGTGTATTGTTGCTTGCGGGCAAGGTGGGAGAGTTGTCAAGCACAGTGACAGGAACGGTCTTTTGGGACACTATCAACTCTACCGAGGTTTCTGTTTTGGGTTGATATATATATGAAATGTGGATAACACACGCTAAGTGAGCGTTTAACACCACAGCATAAGTGCATATCTCTCTTGAGCGTCACTTTATAAGTTCAAAAACATTCGGATTGTGATTATTTTCATATGAGGAGTTTATGCCGGAGCCATTGCCACGAGGTAGGACAGGCATGTAGTTATATAATACAAAAGAAAACAGTTATACGAACTTGAAAAGTTACCTTTTTTCATTCGAGTTTCCAAATTGTAGGCAAAGTTTTTCAAACATGGCGGGAGATCAAGGTGTTAATTTAAGCCGACATGTTGGCAATGCGACGGGTGAGGTCGAGTGTAATTACGCAGCAAATATCTCAGAGAATTGTACAATGATTTTTTCACAAGAACTTGAAACAAGAATAGAAGCTTCACTTGTTCCAATTGTCTTTGGACTTATCTTCATTGTTGGTGTTATTGGAAATGGGACTGTTATATACACAGTTGCACGTAATAAAACTATGAGGAACGTCCCAAATATTCTTATTGTGAGCTTGTCCTTTGGCGATTTGCTGCTTATCGGAGTGTCCGTGCCCTTCTCGGCAACTATATACACTTTCACGTCTTGGCCCTTTGGCGAGACAATATGTAGGTTCAATTATTACATGCAGACTCTATCATTGGGAGTGTCCGTGTTTACCCTGACAGCCCTAAGTGCCGACAGATACATGGCTATTGTGGACCCAATGAGTAAAATAACCGGAAAATCAACAATGAAAGCATTGATCGTCGTTGGAGTGTTGTGGGTGCTCTCGGTTGTGCTGGCTATCCCAGATGGAATCATGTCTAACGTTCAAGTCCGTCCATTGCATGACGGGAGGTTTGGATACATTTGTTTACAATATCCTTTTGAATACTATGACAAATATGCTCGTATATACAGCGCTGTTAGATTTACTGTATATTTTGCCATACCTCTGTTGACTATAGCGTTCTTTTACCTCATGATGGCGAAGATCTTAATCCAAAGTGGCCAAAGTATGCCATGTGAAGGAAGCAAGAGTGCTCTCAACCAGCAGAGACAGATTGCAGCCAGAAAGAAAGTTGCAAAAGTAGTTCTATCCTTTGTGATTATATTCCTATTGTGCTGGCTTCCAAGACATATTTTTCTCTTCTGGTACTTTTATGACCCCAGCAATATGAATGAGTTTTGGCACTTTTTTCAAATATTTGGCTTCTGTCTGACTTTCGTGAACTCCTGCGTTAACCCCCTTGCTCTGTACTTCCTCAGCAGTCAGTTCAGGAAGTTTTATAATCGCTATCTGTTCTGTTGTCTACCGTCAGACCGAGTGTACAACCCCTTGGAACCAACGTCCACAATGCACAACTTCAGCAGTACCGTTCGACGTGCCAGTTCTACGACAAACACAATGATCCATTCAATGTCTCAATCAATGTGTTGATTTCTCAGTCAGTCATGTAGGGAGTGAAGATTATTGTGGTTCAATGTATGTCTCAACATTGATCATAAGCTGCTGCCCAGACATCGTGACCCTGTCCTCATGTACCATTAAATGCGGTATATGTCAAATATATAAATTCGTAATTGTTCCACTAAGCCCTCATCAATATGTTGATTGATTTTAAACCTTAATGTGAGTATATATGAATATTCTTAAATATCAACAAGTTGTAATTATGTTAAGTCATAACATAGTCCCATCAATTCCAAATGTACTCATGTGCTACACATGTATTGCTCATATGTACAATTTATTATGAGGCTCCATCTCGTCGCGTGAATATATTTTGCTTAACGCATAACTCAATTTATCAATTTTAATCAATTGCTTGTTAACGTGCCTGAGCGTTAAATTCGCCCAGTATTCTGAATCAATCTGCACTATCGCAGCATAAACGAGAAACTTTTAGTGTAAATCAAACTCCCTTATTAGTCTTAATGTACTTTTCGCTGCACAATTATCAAGTCTCAATGTACTTTTCGCTGTACAATTATCAATTCTCAATGTACTTTTCGCTGTACAATTATCAATTCTGCCGGCTTAAACCCCTTCTCCATCCACTTAACGTGTCCATGTCGTTCACAATCACTGTGAAAGTACATGCTTGCGAGTTCCGAATCATTTTTTCCAAATCAATCATAGTGCTTATTTACATAACAATTATACAGTAAATGATATGTATGCATATTTAATGTTGGTTAACTCTTGTCAAACCAAATCGCTACTTGATGCAGAACCGCAGAGTACATTTACCCGGTACAAGATCCTTTATCGACGAGTTCATCTGTGTTGATTTGCTACACAATCGCCTCATTATCAGGACTGCTCTCTTATTACCATCACGGCATCACAATCAGGACCACACCTATTGCGTGAATGACAAATATGGTGTCCGGGACATGTAAGTATAAGTCTTAATCGATTTGTTTAAAGATAATTGGTACTTTATGTGACTTATGATTCCCATGACGACTCGTTAGTCATATATGTTGATGATTCCAAGGACGATTGATCACTATTTCGTTTTTATCAATCAGAGAACAATTACATGTCTATTTGTAGTTTGTTATATACACAGTAGCCATTTTGGTCGATCGGACAATCCGTCTCGAACTGCATTGTTTCAAGAGACATTATTTTAATTGTTTGGTCTTTTGATGATGTATTTATACGCATTGTTTCAAAGAACAATGTCGCATTAATCTGTTTTGGTGATTCTTAAAACGACTTTGTATCAATGTGTATGGAGAAATACCAGAGTTTGTTTGTGTTTGTATAGTCGCAGTGGCGATTTATGATGTAACGTGATATGGTTACAATCCAGTTAACTAATGGTTTTTTTGTAAACTACATCTGAAGAACAAAGACAAAATGAACATTATTTATAAAAAATAACATCTTTAAACTAATCACTTAACTTAAATGAGAAACAAAAACACATTTGGTTCAGGTGGATATCAGCTGTTTTTGGAAAATATACATATCAATTGTTATAAAGTTCATGAATGATGTGCGATAACGTTTACAACATATGCATATGTTTTATCTTCTATAAAAATAGTCGATTGCACATTTTGCTGACATGTTTTGGACATGAATATCAGGACTTAATACACGCACATAAATCCAAATCGATATACTACCTATAAAATAATTCAGACTATCCCATTAATCTATTAGATTGTGAGTGGCCGTAACACGATGCCACCTTTAATATGTTTGATAGTGTGTTGCTGAATTAGGAAATAAAATGAAATAGTCCGACTTTCAGTTTAAACTTTCAAAAACTCTAAATATGCGTGTACATCGATACAGACTTTACCTCTTAACTCACTCGTTTTAAGAATATATACAAATCAATTTTTTAACAAATATTTTTTTCCAATAATGTATCAAATGTTACTTATGTAATGTAACTAATAGGTTTTCATGTATGTAACATGTCCTTTCATCTATCACTTTCTGAAATTATGTTTCTTTGCTCATAAGTAATGATTAAACATATTGAGTTAAGTCAAAAAGCCTTGTTTAGTTTGATTTATCATAGAGTCTGCGTTGCACTTACAGTTTTACCTTTTGTCTGGAACTCATTATTGGACTACCTGTTGGTTAAACGTTTCAGTAATATTGGTTTTATATTGTCTCTTATCTATGTGAAACGTTAAACATAAAACAATTGTTTTCCTAAAATAACTCTGCGTTCATCTTATATATATGTATACAGACTCATTGATACCTTCAGGTCACAACAGACTGCGACACTAACGAAAGCTTCTATTTACTAGCCATAAAGCGGTAAACATCGGAGATTTTATTCCCTTTCTTGTTATAAATAGTATAATATAGTCGATCAAATCAAGCTAACGCTTACACAATTTATAGTTATGCACGTTTCAAAGTAATTGTCCCGATCTGAATTATGTATATGAAGTGTACCTTACGTAAACTTGTACATGCTGGCAATCTCTTATTCATGTATCGCTTTCATTTACTAATTGCTTGTACACATTTTGATTAACCTGAGCCACCAAGCACTACCTTGGTCAAACGCAATATATAAAACAAGTTTATAAAACATCTTTTTCATAGATAGTTTTATTTCCGGTATATGTGCTAAAACAACACTGAAGTTGTTCTTATCAAAAGATATATTTACTGGTTTGGTTTGAAATAAAACCCTGAATGCATTAATCTCGAAAGATTCAACAGAAAGTCGTCTTTCGTAAGGTCAAAGTTGTAATTTTGTGCCACGATAAAAAGTCAAAGGTTGCCAATATTAAGGAGCGGCTCTATTCTCAAAGCAATTTTAACTAGGAGAGTTATCTGAAATCCTGTACGGCGCCAGGCATACTAATTGCACTTGTTAAGGATAGTTCGCCATGGTAATTTGTGCTCGTGCATAACGAAGTATGTTGAAGGCATCCAGTTACACGACTGTAGAATGCGTTCTTTCTGAAAGACCAAACATCACGAAAACCGTAGGATACATCATTGCTTTATATGACAAGAAACCCAAGTTTTTTACTGAATGAATGAATAAAAATGTAAGAATATAGATTGTCTAATGCCAAGTATAGCTAAAAGGAGGAGTTTGTCGATAATTTGTTGGCTCAGGTCGAATTCTCTTATAGCACATTGTATTATTATGTTCAATCATTATGAAAAACGTATTTCTTATCTGTCCTTCAGGCCTTTTTTGAGATAGAAATACATAACGAATGTGAAACAATATTTCATGACCAGAATAATTTTAAGACGGCCATAAAGACGGAAGAGACTTATATGAAGTCAATTATGTCTTTTGATATTTGCATTTAGTATAAAGAGTACTACCATTATCAATAAAGCATCATCAATATAGAGGTTGGAATATTAAGCATGCCGTTGAAAATGAAAGCGATACTTTAGGTAATCAGTTGACGTAATGAAGCGCACATCAAATCTCCCCGACCTTTGTTATTAACGATATATCAAGTGTCACATGAAGTCTGGACCATTCATCACGTCAGGCAGATAAGCTTTGCAAAGTTGACGTTTTCGAACCGTAGGTGAAGTTATAACTATTTGAGGTGAAATTTTCTATTACTTCACTCGTCACATAATTTTGACGAAGAGCTAAATGTGTTTGGCAATATCACGATAAAAAAATTTAAAAAAAGGAAAAGGATCTTTAAGGGGCTGTAGCACGTTTTTTGATAATTTTATATTTTAAAAATTTCAATGATAATTGTAAGTTTATGCTAAATGTATTATTTTGACAGTGTCAAAAATCTCACTACACCAGCAAATTATCCATAGTCAAAGGATAAAGTATGAAGATTCACATAAAATCCACTGCCGGCCATTTTGTGTGAACACCTTTAATTCATTTTGTGTAAGAAAAAGGAATCGCATGGCTAAACTCTACATTATATATTTGAATCATTACTGCTCCATTTAGTTTAAATACTTTCGATTGGGACCATTATTTTCTTATTTTCCTGACATCACCTTATGTTCCTTCTAAAAACGTGCTACTGCCCCTTTAAAATGAATACTTAGTATGCTTCATCTATATTTCGCAAATACCATGCCGCTAATGCAGCAGAAATGACACTAGGTAATAACTCATGCAATATGGGAATATGAATTAAGATTAAGGACACAAATGAAGATGTTTATGATTATAAAAATCGACACGGTGATAAATAAAATAAATTGATTTACCAGTGTATAGATAAGAATGTCAAAATGTCTTGCAGTTATTAAGAAAACACAAGGAAAAGAGGGTTATTTACATTTTGTACAATGATAATGCGAAAATCTATTGCAAAGTAAATAGGTGGATATTTATCAAAGAAAAGAGAAATATTTGCATTTGTAGTAACAGTATTACAAAAATCTATAAATATGTTGACAAAACAGGATGTGAAGTGTTAAATAGCTTATAATTTTCCAGATGTGTTTGAGTGTTCTAGTTCAATGAGTTGAGATGAAACAAATAAAAGGCAGCCTTTGGCCACATTCACTTAAAATCAATAATCATGACGAGAAATTAAGTGTGGCTTTAACATTTTATGAACTCAACAACTGACAATATGGTTTGCAAATATCTCTTTACATGTTGTAGCGAGGTAGTATATCATTCTCCTTGAAAACGTTCAGTAGCACGTTTTAGGTGACGTCAAGAAAATGAAAAAAAATGGTTTCAATTGAAAGACAATGTATCCAAACTAAATAAAGCAGTATTTATTAAATTCATCATTTTAAGTTCAGCCAAGCCATTCATTTTCCTTACTGAAAATTAATGTAAGGTGTTCACACATAAATGGCCGCCAATGGACTTCATTTGAATCTCTATAAATTGTTCTCTGGCAATCGATGACTGGTTTGTGTAATGAGATTTTTGACACTATCAAAATAATACTTGTGGCATTAACGTACAAATATTTGAGAAAATTTTAAAATCTAAAATTGTCTGGAAACGTGCTACTTGCCCTTTAATTTGTTTAAATTATGTAAAAACTAATTTAACGTGTGTTCAGATTGCCAAAATGATTAGGAAGTTGTTTGGTTAAATTGATGCAGATTTGTAGGTTCAATATATCAAAGAAGGTATATAGATTCATAAGAACTAGAGCGGAATTGATCATTTTGTGAAAAGATGCCATGTATGTATGTTTCTCTTTGGTGTTTTAAAATTGTTTGTCGAATATTAAATTTGTCAGCGGTTGATTGTCATTTCAATGGTTATGAAAACTTAAAGAATAATATTTATGTATTTATAACAGTTTTGGATGTGAGATTTATAAAGCGATGCTAAGTCCATAGCGTCAGTATGTTGGTGATATATAATTATCCTTCAATTAATAGACACATATAAGTGTTACAATCAGGCGCATATCGCTCGAAATGGTATACCGCTTCCAATTATCATTCCGCCACAACCTCTGAAATCTCTCACGTATTATTCACCTGACATGCCATTCAATTGCCTCTCTTAGGATTTATCTCCATCTTCTCTCCTACTCCCGTGGTAAGTTCCTTAAGTCTATTCCTGTCAGGATAACTACAATCAGTCCAGACAGAGCCTGACAGCGTGTCCTTTATGTCACTTTAACTTTGAAAGGGGCGATCGTACGCATTAAACAAAAAATATTTTCCCCGAGTAACATAAGTTTATGCCGGATGTATCATCTCTGATGGTTCATGTTATCGAGCGTCAAACAACTCCATACTCAGCCCTATCATCCGAAGCAGATAGTTTTTCTATCGGGTATCACGTGAAAACTGCTGGCCGTCGTTTTACTATTAATAGCGTTTCATTACTTGATATTGGGGCAATGAATTGGCGTGACATATCCAAACATAATAGCTCCATTTTAAAACAGCTACTTTGGATAATAAAGATTGTCTTGCAATTGGCAGCATTTATTTTCGTTTTCACGAGATCCCATTGTTTTCATAGAATAAAACCAGTCTAAGTAAACCTAGCCTCAATATTATCCGTTTCACTCCTATACTGAGTGAAACGGATAATATTGAGGCTAGGTTTACTTAGACTGAGAATAAAACCTTGCTACTGCCCCATTGATGTAAATAACCGAGGTACTCTCCGGTTTACTAAATGTCACTTCGCTTCATTGGGTGTTATGTCATCGACAATAAGCTGGATTGATTTGTTTGTTAAGTTTGTTGTATTATGCCTTACAGTTATACGACGTTTCTTAGTAATAATTACAATAACATGTTTATGTATTGTTAACAGTCTCAAATAATGCAGATACAGTATTCAATAAGCAGTAAACTCGATATTTTGTATTTGGCTGAATTTGGAGATTTGGCTGAATCGCTTTTCTTTTTGAAATATTGTAATTCATTGGTGTATCACTTGAAGATTTAAGTGAATGAACTTTGTTCCATCTTATTAAACAATTTTCATATTAGCATAAAGCTGCTTTTGTATAGTTACACATTTGACTGAATTTTACTTGGCGGTTGTGATAAATGTATATAATTTTAAACATGTTGTAACTTATTACAGTGAATGATTATTTAAATACATTAATGGAGACATGTATATAACATATTTGTTGCTCATTCTATTGTCCATCTGTCCGCTTCTGATCATGAAGAATAAGTGATTTTAAGATGTTGATATGTTTGATGTATATAGTAATTTTGAGCAGAAAATACGTCCACGTGGCTGTGATGATCACATATAGTATCATGCGATTTGTTGAGTACAAATATCAGATGTTAACAAGATAAGTAAAAGTGATGTACTTGGTTTTATTGCTTGTTTTGTTGTCATTGTTGAATGACGTCTTTATCACGTCATGTTTCAATATTGTACGATCAATAAATTGTTTAAAACGTGTCCCATAGTTGTGTTGTCATTAGGTAGGCATTTATGTGAATTAATAATATGGCGATTTCTAGCATTGGTTCCGTAAATTAAAGATCAATGGCAAGGACAGCTCTTTATTCTGAAATAAAGTATATTTTTCGATGGTCCGTAGCATCAACAATTGTGCTATGATGTCACTAGCAATAACGATGAGAAGTTTTGATTCACGGCCAAAGTTGATTTACTAAGTATATGCTTCTGTGACTTAAGAATATTATTTTAACTTAAACATGTTCACAAACTAGAACGGTAAAGTTTGCGTTAAAGATTTATTTTACAAAAAAGTATAGTTTTGACCTGAACTTTTATAACGTCAAACCACTTCGCCTCATGCTTCAATTTTGATAGTTCAGAGCAAAACTATACTTTTTTGAAATCACATGATAGTAAGGGCAACTCATTATCCTAAATATGAGGTTATTTCAAACAGATGGTAATCATTTGAATATTTTTATCTTTCTTTTTTAGGTCTGGTGTACCTACATGTAAACAGGGTTTTGCACACTGTTTACGTTTTATTTTATTATCTCATTTCTGATGCAAACTACATAGATCACGTTTTGTTCTTTCTACCAAGGGGATTGGTATTGCTCATAAAAACGGTTCCTATAGCTAGTAAGCATACTTGAATACGATAATACCCTATTACTAATAATACTGAGTAATAGTGGATTATCGTATTCAAGTATACTTAATAAAACCGTTTTTATTAGCGATACAAGTCCCTGTGCTGTGTACGACGTTTCATTCACGGTTCTTAAACATAGTCTATCCAATAATTGCATTATGATTTCACAAAGCAATGGCATAAGCAAGATATCTTAAAAGATTTTCATGTTTTATCACAAGGTCTGATATGGCGTTAGTCGACAGTCTGGAAACATTTCGCTTTTTCGACTTTATTAGGCACATAAAAAATTGTCAACATACATTATTTTTGGTGATTCCGTATCACTGAGAAATAATTCCATTGAAACATTTGGTCATCGGGAATAAACATTTAATGGAAGTTTACGCAATTCTGTACAGACACCTTAGTCTATAATAATTATAGATTGTAGATTTGATTAGTTTTTTGACCATATTAACGACCAGAAGGCGAAGGCCCTTAAAGAGGCAGAAGCACGTTTTTTGATAATTTTGTATTTTAAAATTTTCACTGATTATTGTACGTTAATGCTAAATGTATTAAATTGCCAGTGTCAAAAATCTCATAAGACAAACCAATCTTCCATAGTCAGAGAACAAAGTATGAAGAGTCACGTAAAATCCATTGGCGGCCATTTTGTGTGAACACCTTTAATTCATTTTGTGTAAGAAAAAAGAATCGCATGACTAAACTTAACATTATACATATGAATCATTACTGCTCCATTTAGTTTAAATACATTATCTTTCAATTGAAGCTATTAATTTTCATTTTCCTGACATCACCTTATATTCCCCCTAAAAACATGCTACTGTCCCTTTAAAATATGTAAGTATTTGAAAAGTTATTTGAGTTAATATTAAAACAATCAAAGCACAAAAACACGAAAAGAGGTCAATTCTATCTCTTCCCACGCCGTTTATTATAAAACGTGACAGATTTGATCACTTCGAGAAACGATTTTAAATATCATAGTTTCAATTGGAGGTGCAAATTATTTAGATAGTGAAAATGTGTAGCAGTGATAAACTTACAATCACTACATTCAAAAGTGATTTATTGGTACTTTCTAGGACCAAGTCTGTGTGAGTATCGAACCAATACCTTCTAAATCAAGCATCCCTGCAAGGCCTGACTGGTCCAGTACATATATATAGCAATGCAACATTTCCTCACTATCTTATTGACCTTCGATCTTTTGGAATTTGCCAGTTTACATATTTAGTTAACTACAGCGTAACTACTGTTTGCTGGACCTAGTTAGCTGCAGGGACGTTGACTGCTAGGGGTGTTGCGTATCGTTTATCGTCGACCCGAAAAGTACACTAATGTGTACGACACAGTGTGATTCAATGTATAACAACATTATAGTTTCATTTCAATGGAAACAATCAAAATAACACTAACAAACGTTTGTTATTCTCAATTGGCTAACAATGCTTTATTAAAAAGCTCTCTTTAGGCTGGTTATTAGAAAGCCAAATTGATAAAAGGAGAAATTAACAACTGATAGAATATGAATATGAACAAATGAAAACAACTTATGACAAGTTTAAATGTCCGAGATGTTTAATAAGTGCCGAAGTCTTATCCACGTGTATGTTAAAGATATACCCACACTTCCCGAGGTGTATCGGTGAATAACCTCCTGTTTGAATCGATTAAAACAGGAGGTTATTGACCAATACACCGAGGGAAGTGTGGGTATATCTGACTTATACCCCACTCCGGTCGAGTTATATTTGATGAAAAAGAGGCATTCCATCATTCTATAAGCAGCTCTTGACCTAACTAGATCAATAGAATATTAACAGTACTCTTCAAATACCTCTGCTTGTATCAATCCACATTAACTCAGTTGATAGAGTCGCTGCTCAACGACATAAAGGTCCCTGGTACGATTCCCACCATCTTCGATTATAATTCTAAAAAATGTATAATTCTAAATTTTACAAGTCCGTTTATTTGCCACGTTGAAGATCTCTTCTCCTGACTAAGTGTAGAGTAACAATAAAGAGTTGGTGTATTAGACAAGTAGAGGTGTATCAGTGGATAACCTACAGTTACAACATAGAAAGGAGAGTTGTATCCGTCAATACACCTACAGTTAGAACAAAGGATACTATAGCAACGAGACCGCAAGTTGGGTATAAATTAATGTGTCCTCTGATAATATGCCAATATCAGTCTTCCACGTGCTTTTATTAAATGAACATAACCAACAACAGTCACTGCTGCTCGACAACATAACAGCAGTTACCTTGTAGCAATTCTTAACAATTACAATGTTCATCATTACTAAAAGACATGTAGTTGGAAGACTCACACAAACGAATGGTTGGAATTTCAGAATCACCATCAAATGAATCATTTCATATAATTGCATTCGCATAAGAAAGGGAAATGATACGAGGAATGTTAAGCATCTGTTAATGACGTCAAGGAAATAGCCAAAGACACCAGGTGGGAATACTGACTTGTTAGTGAATTATAGCTGACAGCAGATAAGATTTATGGTGCATCTTTACTGGCGGAGAGGAAGAAGCCTTATTGTGCTGTATCTCACGCACGGCACGACATCTCTGATTATTTACCATTATTGTATGACAGGGACCCAATGAAAACCCTGACATATGATAGTCGTAGCGTGTGGATATGTTGTCTTGTGACTTTATTCCTGACAACATCGAGTTGATAAGTGATTGTATCAACAAGGAGACGTTATTGATACACTGAACTAATAAGGGTTGTTTGGAGGTCTTATGTCACTCTTTTATGTGTTTGATTTATCAAAATTTCTTATAAATTTTTTTGGATTCACTTGTGTTTATTTCTTTTATCAAAATCACAAACATTCTCATGTTAAGTTAGGAGCGTAAAGCTTGATAAAATTGTTTCAAAGCATTGGAAGCACTACAGCATTTTGACAGTGTGTAGTCTTGTCATCAACTACTGTCCCTGTTGCATGAAGTCTTATAGGAGCTTCTGGCATTTAAAACTTCCGAGTTTTTGATGTAGCTGAAAATAAACATACCGACATGAATGAAAATACTACGCCTTTAAACTATAGATATTTTGAATACTTTGAACTTTGTATTTATTAATCATACACTATCTAAGATTTTGAATGATATTCAAAAAAGGGTATTTCATGGCTACTCATGGCATGTAGTTTGTTACAATAAACTGTCAGTATTCGAAGAGCCTGAAGCCAAATGGCATAAACGTTTGCATCTTCTATCCTGGTAACTGTCGATTTTGCTGACCGCTGGTCATTTCTGTGGCTAGTGATATAAATAGCGAAAGCCTTTTCTTGCTTATTTTCAGGTAATGGTAGAAATCTGCTTAAAGGAAAATGTTAATTGTATATTTTTGAAGTACTGAAATGTAAGATACAACCCAAGTTACACCCCAAACGTTGACATCAATTCATAATACAATGATAATACTCTACAGAAGTCATTTAATATATTGTGCCTGGCTCATGCTGTGCAGTTTCGGTTTTATTAGATTGTTTAGTTTTCGTGAATGATTTATTGTTTCAGTAAAGAAATTGATAATTCATTTTTTTTCCTGATTAATTCAACGTTAGAAACAGTAATATGGCATTTGTAATTTTGTCTCGAGGAATTCATACATCATTCATAAATGATCACATGAGCTATCTATCAAACAGGACAGTGAATGGAAGAAATGTGTCATGTGTTGCCCCGGGGTATTAGGGAACATACCCTTTGGAGGAATTCATTCTCCTTTATTATTTTCTGAAGCATTATATTGTCATTATTTGTGCATATCTAGTAATACTGGTAATACTGGATATTGAATAGGTCTTGAAACGGACCCTACCCCCTTAATGCAATAAGTTCAAACAGTTTCCTTGGAAACTAGAGGCGAATAACCTGAATATCAAAAGGCACCACTCCACCACTAAGTCTGACCACACAACAAATTTCGTTAAAAAAATCTTGAACGGTTTTTAAGAGGTGTCCTCGGAAGGGACCCTACTGCAAACATGCACTTTGTTCAAACTGTTTCAGTGGGAACAAGTAAAAACATTCAGAATAACCAAAATTGCAAAGGGCACCATTCCACCACTAGATCTAACCACTTACAAGGTTTTGTAAAAAAATATGGAACGATTTTTAAGTTAAGGTCGGAAACGGAAACATTTCGGAACCAAGGAATAACAGAATTAGGCAACCGGAATTATGGAACCACGGACGGAGCTGAAAACAATTCGTCCCACGCAAACAGGGGACATCAAAAGTTCATTAGCAGTTTCATAGAAAATGCAGGAAAGCTATCTCAAAACTTTCACCAAGTCTAGACCCATCAATGTGTTTGTTATGTACCATTTCAATCATCATAAATGAGGTGTTTTATCTTATATAGAATAAGTATGACATTTCATATAATGTAGAGCCTCTGATTCTTAGACATGTCTATTTGATAAATTGTGTATTTCAAAATATTTAACTACAAATGCTTGTCTCACATTGTTTAATGTAAATCTTTTTGGGCAACTCATATTGAACTTTGTTCCTGATTTACTTCTTTATATTTCACTTTGGTATCGTTTTATTGAATAAAACTTTAAATTATGAATTAAAATTTCCTATGTCACAATCAACCTTATAAAGCTAGGCTATATTTACTAGTACTCGCGGAAAGAGAAATAAATTGCTTTTTGCTGTTTCTTTCTTTATTTAGAACAAACTTGAAATTTGAAATACAAACATTCATTCACAAAAGTTTTCCCAAATTATGTTTCAGACAGATTTTGTTAAATTCTCCGAAACATACAAGTTTACAGAAGAGAAAAAAACGTGTCATTTTGAAGCCTCGAAATTATTCCTTTGTCGAAAAGAACTTTCTGATGCAAGCTGTACATGTATGGTATGTAAATGTACCGTATCAAATGTTTAATGTACACTATTTTTAAATCTTGTTTCCTCTACTATTCATATCGTATATGATTTTAAAATTCATAAAACAATTGGAAATAAAGTGGTTTCAGGATGTTTACAGAATTAAACACGTTTTACAAACAACTGTTCTTACAAATAATTCATTTCTAATTTTTTTAGTTTATTGCAGAGTTGCTGTGGCAACGGGCGTGCAATGTTGCAGGTTTATTGTCACACGCATTGCTGAGATTGCAGGTTTCCAAATGTATTGAAAATGCAAATTTTGGGTACTTGGACCTGAACAAATACAATATAAAATATGTTTTCAAATGCATTCATCAGGCCTAGTTCGCAAAAACCTAGTTATCTGAACATATGTAAGAATTACATACATTCCTCGAGAAATAAAGAAATAAACGCCAAAAACTATTGTTCCTATTTCCGTTATTACTTTAACTAAAACTGACATTAATGTTTTAAGTGTTTTTTTAAATGGTTACTTTGGTATTTACATACAAAAATACCATATGTGGGGCTCTGAGAAATAATAGAATATAGTTTATTGTTCTTATCAATTTTAGAATCCAACATGAATTATCTCTAAATATTTGTAATTGAAAATATTACATATTATCAATTCAACTGAAGTGTGTTCTTTCTTTTGTCAATTTACTCTTTACAGAAAAAAGGAGAGGGAAGGATAGGATTAAAGGTAGGCTGATTACTGAAGAAGAGGAAAAAGCATAAGTATTATCCATGTCACATGTCAGTTGCCCCTAGATAATATTCTACAAATGTAAAACCATTCTTAAATGTAAACCCTGATAAATGATAAGTTCGACTGTTTGTTCAACAGGAAGCACTGTGTGTATATGTATTGTGATAAACCCATGTAGAAGATTCAAAAGTATTCAGAATGTGCCACTTGTTTGTATTCATTGTTTGATTAGAAACAATCTTAACTCAGCCTGAGCAAATTGCAACAGATATTCTTCAAATATCTTCTTCAAAGAAGTCGAAATATTCAAATATGTCTGAAATTATATTTGATTGTCTCCTCATTAATTTTGTCGAAAAAAACCAAAATATTCCGAAATTGTTTTGCAACACCTTGAGGGCATTGATTATGGATTTCCAGTAGGACGTATGTTTACTCTTGTAATCCATTGCAAGGAGCATTAAGCTGCCATTTCTAAGCCTGTTCATCTCTTTTATAAATAACATTCATACATCATTCATACATGATCAAAGCCTTCCTATCAGTCACAAACGTCTAGTGCAGATAAAAAAGAACCGATTTGTCATGCGTCCAAACATAGGATATTAACGAGGGAAATATGCATTCTTGTATTTGTCCAAAGGCATGTAATGATCATATTTCTCATTTTCTCCAAATGTTATATAATGAAATAACTGGTATAATCAATAAGAGAGAAACATTTGTTTGTGACATCATCCTCGGCTACATGAAAATGTTGGTAAGGTATCAATTGCAATATGTGTTTGTGATCTTGATCAGTTGATATTAAAGTCAAATATATATATATACATATATATTAGAAAACATCTTCTGTTTTTATTATTATATAATTAGTGCATTACAGGGGATTCATTAATATTGATAATTAGTCAATGCTTAGGGTTTTATGTCAAATTGTTTTTGAAATAACAAAATAATTTCTCACGGTATTTTACTTAATGTTGATAAAGATATATATTTAGTTAATATCTAAAGTTAATAAAACCGTACTCTTGTCTTATTGTTATGTAAATGCAATGTAGCTTTGATTTTTGTTTGAAAGATGAATAGGAAATAACATACTAGATCAACATGCAACAATAAACGTATATAAATGTATGAATGCATAAAAGTGCCCCCTTTTTTAATACATATTTCCCATCATTTGCCTTTGACTGATATTACAGATAACATAAATGAGATCAAGTGAAAAAGACAATTAAGCTTCAGTACAATAAATGGCTGACAATAAGACAAAAAATGATGAGCTTCTCATGTTGAATGAATATACATTGTAAGGGTCAGTCATATTCTATTCATATTTTCCCCCATTGATCCTTACCAGTAAAATCAACATCAAATCGAATCTAATCTCTCTATCTGATGTCAGAACATTTTAGATATCTGCCCTGCAAATAACAATGATAAAATACACTTTCCATTTCATCCAATGCTTGGTTTTATTTGTGGTAACTGTAATTGATTTAATAGCATCCCACATATTTCTGTATTTAAAGATATTGAAATCAATTTTGTTCTTACTGTCTAAGTAATCTTTATCCTGATGAGGAACGCAAAAAAAAAATTCTTTGACGCAACCAACTGTCACTTATCATGCCTAGAATACATAAAAGCTGACATTATCGAAATCAGGTCACCACATATTGCATGCAAACATGCTTATTTTCCTCTATTGACTTAAAGCTTATGTGTTTAAACTTAGTTGAAGAAAGTTTGACTCTTACAGTGTAGGACGAAAAACGTAAATGGAAAATATGGTTAAAAAGTATAAAATATGATTAATAATTAAGACAAAACGTTTTGCATTTCTTCAAAATCATTCTCAATGATCATCTGAGAGGCGTTTGGGCTGTCCTATGTTGTTTCTTTTAAACAGAAATGTTAACATTATGAAAATGTGTACTTACTTGCATTTGATGATGTGTTTGTGTTAATGTTTATTCAGAAGAGATATTTAAAGCCAAAGGAATATATGAAGGATAGTCAATGAGGACAGAATAATTGTTGAGTGGCAAAAAGAAAATATTTTGTTACTATATACAATGTACCCTCATTTGTTTTACTCATGGGCATATGCAAACTTGCGTTGTTCTGCATGTTTGATGTTTGCTGTTGACTATCAATTGAGCATTGGAATAAAATCAGTAAGTCACTGTTAAGTTGCCTAAACTATTCCTAAAGATTAGCTTTCCATATCAAAAAGCCTGTTAATACATCTGAAATTGTCCAATCACAGTTGATGATCAAATGAGAAGTTTTTTTCTAAAAGTTTACAGTTTAATCATTTTATCATTAAGGCTATGTACAGAATATGTGTCTATGTGATGCTATGTTGAAGACACAAGTGAATGTTTATATATATTTGTATTTCCTGAGCGAGAACAAGTAATATACATGGAAATTCAAGCATGATGTGACTACTTTTATTTCAAAGGCGAGGTTAAAGACTAAAACTTGCATTCAACAATAATATTAATGTCAATTTGTTGAAAGGTAGTTATATGACAAATCTGTTCATCTCCTGGTTTTGTGACAATTCTAATGTAGGTGTCATGGTAACTTAGATTAGAGGCATTGATCTCGGTTTGATATGTGCGCTCATTTCTTTGAGAAACAGTAATAATCGAAACAGGATTGTGTAGTGCAGTGGAGCATGTTGTTACCATAACTATTGTGTATAATTAGATTGTGGACAGAGAAGTATTGGCTATAAGCCATAAATGATAAAATGAATTTCCCGGTTTTCTATCGGATAACACTCTTATCTAGCCAATAACAATTACAAAAAACTGTGATTTGATAAATGCATTGATTTTATTTAAAACACAAACAGTTGGCAGGAAGTGAAATTCAACATTGTTCCCTAAAGAAAAAAAACACAGTTTGATTTATGTTGGCAGCATATTCAACTAAATATTAAAGTTGACTGATTTCATTATGTACTCTTTTTCTTTGTTATCATAATTCTTTTATATATTTGTAAAGGTTAAAACCGGCGTGCCTGTTAAGTAATTCATCAAATAGGTAGAGAAAATGGAACACTTAAGAAAAAAAGGCATTAATTACCAGAAGGGTTTTACATTATCATTGGCTTCGAGATTAAAAGTTTGGCTTTCGGGGTTCTTAAGGTAAAGGGAAGTGATCAAGGAATGAGCATGGATTATCGAGGGTTGCACGCTCTGTATAGATACTGAATCGCACTGCTGTAGGACCCAATATCTCCTGCATGTCTCATCATTATTTACCAAAATCAGAAATTTCTACTTTTTCGTGATCACCAATTTATGACTTTTTAAAAGTTATTTAGCAAAAAAAAACCAGACAGATACATTGATTATATCAACATTGTTGACACAAGTGAAACCTGTCATAGAAGGCATAAATAGCATCATTGGCACTACGGTATGACAAACCTACGTGACAAGATATTTTTTGTATCAATCTTAAGAGTTCATTAGTAGAAAATTTTGTTAATATTCTATCAGTGACAAAGAAGTTCACCCCGTAGTGCATCTTTCAGGTATTCTGCAGGATTAAATGCAAATCCTATTCATGGTTTGTCTGCAATAAAGATAGAATCGTTTCACTTTGTATTGTATTGTATAACTGGGGACGTAGCTCAGTTGACAGAGTGTCTACTCGTCATATGGAAGACTTGGGTGGTTCAATTCCCCGTTGGGTCATGTCAAAAGACATTAATGTTGAGAGTTGTTGCCACTTCTAGACACTCAGCTTTGTCAAATCAGAACAACACATAAGCAGGGACTGCACTAGTGCTGCTGTATGCCTAGACACAATCCAAATTTCCAATATGTACATGTCTACTAGAACAGAGGACAATTAAGAAAGAAATAATACAGTTGAATTGTGTGAATATTAAAGTATCCTTTCTTATAGATCCATATTCAAAGTGTAGTAAATTGCAATAATTTGATGTATTTTAGCAATATTTTGCGACCATAATTGAGAAAGTCGTACCAAGTTCAGTAAACAGGAGACAACCAATATGACTGAAACGGCAGCCCAGACATTGCAACATAAAGGCAAATCAACAGATTGGCAAATCACCATTGTGTTTTCTTAATTTAAGCTTGATAGTCGTCCTTGTCACACACGCCTGGATCTTCTTTTCTTTTTCTCCAAATCAGGTAGTCCTGGTAGTCCAAGTTGATAACTATTGTTGATATTTGTTTGTATTACACTGAACCTGCTTGGAGATCTAATATCAATATGTATGTATTTGATTTATCACAATATCTCATAATGAATAATTGATTCACTGTTGTTTTTTTCTCATATCAAAATTACAACCATTCTCAAGTCACATAAGGAGCGTAATGCTTGATGATATTATCACGTTTGACCAATTGTCCATTGACTTTTGCTGAATCACATAAGACGAGACTTCTATTTGAAGCCATATATAGAGAATACTAAACGAATGGTAATGTGATAACATTTTTAAGCAACAAGTGTATAGAATTGGTATCAGACGAACGAAAGTGAGTCTGATACCAAATTCTATTCACGAGTTGCTTAAACATGTTATCACATTACCATGAGTTTAGTATTTTATTTATTACTCAACTCTCATACCAATATTTATGTAAACAAATCGTCAAAACAAGAATCAGCTGACTTGGAACAATCGGGTAACACGCGTATGAATTTCTATGAGTCCAAATAAAATAGTTCGCTATTTTTTTTTATGTTTACACATGTCATACGCCTATAAACATGATACAAAGTATATTGGTGAAATAATATTTCATTATCAAAAGATGCGTTGATAAAATAAACACTGAGAAGCAACGAAAACTGTCAACACATCATGCACTCGCAAAGAGACGTCATCAGATCGCCAAGTGACGTCATCGGAATGTGTCCTGTTTCTAGGTCACGTTATGTAGGCGAACAGTGTCAACGGCAGCGATTGATTGAATGACATGAGTTACTGAATAATTATTGTTGATAGAATCGGGAGATAGAACTTGTGTAAAGGTAAGTTACACAATAACATGTTCGGATTGTGTGCTTGTTGAAGGGAAAGGTTATGGTGGCATCGAAGCAAGTAAACAGTCGAAGTGCCACGTTAATGTTACGGTAGGCAGAGGAGGCAACACCGCTTGTGACGGCACGGCAGGTAGACAAGTGATTAAGCGAACGATTAATTTGTGCTGGGTAGAAAACAGATAATGCATTTAAAAAACCGCTAATATAATATTCTTTTACATAAATTAACATTTTGTTGAGAATGTAAAATTTGACAGTCGGCACTTATGAGTCACGTGATTGGACAATGTCATGTGACGTTCGAAAGTAGTTCCGTTTCTTTGCACGAGCTGGTAACACACATGTGTGTTACCAACTCATTGTTATCTAATGAGTGATCTCACCACGTTTGAGTAATAAATTGAGATTATTACCCGAGGAAGTGTGTCATATGACTTTTACGAAACTAGTGTGACTTTTTTTATTACCCGAGCAAGAGCGACTACAAGTTTCATAAGAGTCATATGGCACACTTCTGAGAGTGCTAATTTCTTTAATACCAATTCTGTTCCATTTATCCTCTTAGAAAAAATTCTATAAAACCGCCTGCTTTCGTTTCGACGCTCGGCTACAGTGACGTCATGAATAAAAGTTTTATGATGTCACAGTTATGAATATACAGGACGTCACGCTGCAACGATTGCAAACCGAAAATATGAAACGCCATAACTCACAAATATGTCTTTGAAGAAACATTGGATTGTCAAGGTAATTTAAAAGAACATTCATTATTATTTAAGCAATCAATAACTGACATAGCAATTGCAATATTCTGATTTTCAACAAGTGAATGAGATCGCTTGTCAGTCGAATCTGTAATGAATTTGTAGAGTTTTAAAGGAATGTGCGAGATTTGGTGAAAAATACTTATACAACTTAGATATTTTCTAATTCGTGTCGCTCATTTATGATCTGGTCCTCATTTGTGGTTGTATTTACAGTAAACATAATATTCCGTAAAAATGCATAAGGTTTAGAATAGATTTTACAACACTGCTATTTACAAATGTATATGAATAAACTCTTCTTACTATTGACACATGTTTACAAGTATTATCCATGTATGTAGCATTAAGCTGTCATCACTCAGCTTTTTGTCTGGTAAATACCATTCATACATCATTCATGTATGATCCAAGTCCTCCTTTCACTAAAAGGTGCATTTTTCATAACTAAAATTATGTCAAAGATGCAAAGATTTTATTTCTGATAATTTGTGAACATTATTAAAATAAGAACATGGTTTATTCAAGGAGAGTTATGAATACAATAGTTGTCCTCGGTTTATCAAGTTATCAGTTATGAAATAGGTTGTCTCTCTTTTCAGGAGTTTACAAGAAGCCTAAGGTTCTTCACTAAATTGGTTCCTACAATCACCAGATACGTATCAATTTGTATCAAGACTCGATATTTTAATGATACATGGCCTTCTTACCATATGATAAAATTCTCGAAAACTCCCACTATTGTCACTAGAAGTTTTTGACGTCACAATAGATTTTACATGCATTTACCCAAAACATTGTATGGCTAAAGTAATTTTTTTCAAAGTAATTACTTTGTTATATTTACATTGATTGAATAATTCTTTATGTGTCCTTAGGATGTGTCAGACGCTGTTTTATATACTACAAATACCTACGAGAAAATGTATAGGTGTCCAAACCAGGGTAAAAACTGGTCATGTTGATATGTTTCGAAAATCTCAATATTTACTTCCTAATTAACTTTTAAATTCCCATAAATCATTGTAGTTAGATTTTATAGTACTTTCTCATTTAAAATGAATACAATCTATACTGTTTTGGCCCTTGGTACATTTCCAGAACCATAAGTAAACAAATATTTTGAAACTTTCTTCCATGAGACCTCTTAATGTTCAGGTCAGAAAAAGTTCCAAAAAAAATAGATAGAAAAAAGATTTTAAACTTTTTTTAAACCAAGAGCTGCAGAAATTACGCATACATTGCGTCAAATCATAATCAAAAGTGTCTGAAGTTCGGGCGACAGCGGGTGGTGTCAGAACCACGGTCAGTTTTACCTATATGTTATTGTACACTGGTATGTATTTAACCATGGTTACTCATGGCATGTAGTTAGTTAGAATAAAATGTCAATATTCATAGATCCTGAAGCCAACTACTCAAACATTTGCATGTTATTATCCTTGTGACTGCTGATGCTGGTGAATGGTGGTTATTTCTGTGGCTGGTGATATAGATAGCGATAGCCATTGCTTTACTTGTTATCAAGGAATGGTAGGAACTAAAGTATGCAAATACATATCTGCTGAAATAAATAATGTTAAATATATATTGTTGAAACAGACACATAGTTTCATCCCCACAATCGGCTCGTCGTTAACAAAATGAAAGGATAATACTCTAAAGAAGTCATTTCATATCTTTTGCTTTGAGTACTGATAGGATAAACAATAAATCCCAAATTGTGTTTGCTTCATAGAAGCTGTTTTATTTGAGTGTATAGTTTTAGTGATCCATTAATTGTATCACTAAAGAAATTGATATTTCTATTATTGATATGTTTGCTGATTAATTCCTCGTTAGAAACATGTAATTTTTGTCTCGAGGAAAGATAGCCTTCATACATCATTCATACATGATCACATGAGCTATCTGTCAAACAGAACATGAAGGGAAGAACTGTGTCATGTGTTGCCCTGGGGTATTAGAGAATATGCGTTTTGGGAGAATTTATTCTCCATTATCTGTTCCAGAGCATTATGTTGTCATTACTTGCATATCAAGTTATAATGTTTTCACGAAAGGCATATGTTGCGCATTTGAAGACTGATTAGCACAGCTGAGCATAGGTTCAATGCAACATCTTCCATCTCTATTAACTTCAACAATGAATAAAGTTTTCACGTTAGCAAAACTTCATTATTTGGCACTGTGAAATCTGTGATTTTAACACATATCATAATTAAATAATAGGAAAAGCAAGGAAAATATTTAAGCTTCTGAACTAAGATAAAACCGTTCAATGTGTTTGTTATGTTCAATTTAAAATATCAAAAGTGATGCATTTTCATTTCTTTATAATATATGGCATTTCATATAGTCCCTCTGATGTGTTTGACTTTTAAAGCAGTAAAGTAGTCAACAGACTTTAAACGTATGCCTGTATAATATGTGTCTATTTGGTTAATTATGTATCTATGAATCACAAAACATTGAACTGTAAATTTTGTCTCTTTGTCAAAGATGTTTATCTTATTAAGCAACCCATATTTAATATGTTTTCCTATGCCACCATTAACTTTAAACGGCATGTTTGCTAAAGTATGTTAACTTACTAAATTCTGACACTAGTTATGTTTAATTAAATGTTGCTTCGCTATTTACACACAGAAATACCATATGTGGTATTATTAAATTATGTATTTTTTGTGTTTATGGAAGAACAAGAACGAGAAAGTTCAATTACTGTTTAAAGTAAGTTTCGATTTGTTATAAATGTACACCAAAAAACATACAGAAAGGTTTACAGGTTAACATTATTTCGGTATGTCAAAAACACATTCATACATCATTCATACATGCACCGAGCTCATGCATAAGCCAACGAGCTATAAGACTCACATAAAAGTTAGGGATTTCTGGGCATGAAACTGCAAGGATGTTAATGATTTTGTTTATAGTCAGCATGTATCAATATGGCAATATTTTCCCATATTTCTAAACCTAACTTATCTATTGTCATGTCTTATTCATTAGAATGCTTAGGAAAACAATCTTCTTTTGACTATTCAATGCATCTTTTTTTGTGTTCTGGAACTGATGTTAGCTCGTGATGGATTCTAAGTGATATTCAGTAATTTGATATTAGAGTTTCGCCTGATGAACAAGGGACCTTCATACATTATATTAACCATGTAGCAATATTCTACCAATTATAGTTTCGTTTCTATGAGATTCAATTATCATCATAACTTAAGTCATAAACGTATTTGGGTTGTTGAAAGTCTAAATATATAATGCCTATTAAATCCATCCTGGCATTTGAGTATGGTCAATTCTAATTACAGAAGAAATGGAAACTGCATGAGAAATGAAAGTTTCTATAAATGATCACATGTGGGAATGATGTCTACCTACAAAATAATTATTGACAGAAAATACGATTTCTAGGCCCTTTAATGAAGACGAGAAAAAGCATAAGTATTTTTCATATCAAACGTAAGTTTCTCCCTCAAATTATTTTTAAAAAAATCAAATAATTGATACAAGTTTAAACCCTGGCCGTTGGGCAGGCGGTTATTGGCATATGATAAATATATTCATAATTATACCCCCGCTACGACGTAGTCGGGGGTATATAGCGCTCCGCGTGTCCGTCCGTCCGTGCGTCCGTCCGTCCGTCCGTCCGTGCGTCCGTCCGTCCGTCCGTCCGAAATCGTTTCCGGAGCATTACTCAAAAACTGTACCACTTAGAAACTTAAAATTTGGTATGTAAGTAGCCTATATGGTGCTGTGGTGCCTTTTAGGGGTTTCAGCTCAATGGTCCAAATAATTTTTGAAATTTTGACCAAAAACGGTCCGATTTTTGGACTTTGTCTCGTTTCCGGAGCATAACTGAAAATCTATACCTCTTAGAAACTTCAAATTTGGTATGGAAGTAGCCTATATGGTGCTGTGGTGTCTTTTAGGGGTTTCAGCTCAATGGTCCAAATAATTTTTGAAATTTTGACCAAAAACGGTCCGATTTTTGGACTTTGTCTCGTTTCCGGAGCATAACTGAAAAACTATACCACTTAGAAACTTCAAATTTGGTATGGAAGTAGCCTATATGGTGCTGTTGTGCCTTTTGGGGTTTCAACTCAATGGTACAAATAATTTTTGATATTTTGACCAAAAACGGTCAAAAATTTTACTTTGTCTTGTTTCCGGAGCATATATAAATACCAAATGACTTGCACACTTCAACCCAGACTCCGTATATCCATAAATCTCACCTTACGGACAGAGATTTTTCAAACAATGTGTCTATATTTCTAAAGAAAAATGACCCAGTTAACCGGACGATTTGCTATCCGGACGATTTTTACCTGTAACCAAAACAAGGTTCGACTGTATAGTGCTGTTGTGCCCTTTAGGGGTAATTCCAGGGTTCCCAGAATTTTATTCAAAAACTACATGGCCGGGGATGTTTTGAAGTGAAATAGTTTTTAGGGTTGCAAGATCATTGTGTTCTAAGTCATAATCATAAATTTTCAAATTAATGTTACGTGAAGGCGGTCAAACTCAAGCGGGGGTATGTGAGCCGCGCTCACTTTTGCCTTGTTTCTATAGTTATAAAGAATGTGTAGGGTCATATTTTAAGCAACCGGTTCAGAATCTAAACTTACATTCTTCTCTAAATTTTCTATGAAGTCTCAGTATTCAACTATATCTGAAATTGTATTTCATTGTCTTCTTTTTGTTAAAAAAACCCCAGATATTCCGAAATTATTTTTCAACGCCTTTGGGCCATTGATTATGGACTCCAGTAGGACGTATGTGTACTGACGTAATCCATTGCAAGGCGCATTAGTTGCCATTTCTTAGCCTGTTCATCTCTTTTATAAATAACATTCATACATCATTCATACACAGCCTTCCTATCGGCCACAAACGTCTAGTGCAAATAAACAAGAACCGATTTGTCATGTGTCAAAACATAGGATGTTAACGACTTTGCCAATGGGAAATATGCATTCTGGTGTTTGTCCAAAGATATGTAAGGGTCATATATTTATCTCATTTTCATCAAATATGAAGTAATGAAATAACTGGTTAAATAAATAGGAGAGAGAAACATGTGTTTTGGAAAGCTACCAGTTGAAATTTCGTTCTTGATAATCTGATATTTTCTTCAAATATATATTTGAAAATTCTTCTGTTTAATTTATAAGTGCAGTAAAGGTTATTCATTAATTTTGGAAATTAGTTGGTCAATACTTAAGTGTTCATATCAACTTGTGTTCTTTAGAAAACATTCCTTAAATGTTGATAAAAATATCCAGTTAAACCAACATTGTGATGAGTGATAATGAACCAGTAACCTTGTCTTATTATTATTTAGATACAATGTGGCTTTGATTCGAATCTTTTGTCTGAAGAATGAAGGAAAAAACATTCTATACATGCAACAAAACAATTATAGGGATGTATGAATGAACAAAAAATGACTCATTGAAAATACAAATTTCCCATCATTTGCCTATGAATGATATTACAGATAACATAAATAAGAAGTCTGTCCATCTTTGGTGAATTTAAGTGAAAAAGACAATAAATAGCTTCAATTTTATTGATGACTCACCATAAAATAATATATAAATATAGTCGCAAGCGACGACAAACGGATTCAGCGCTGTATGGTGTTAAATGTAATGCACAAATGTAATGATTTCAGTCAAAAACTTATGGGTTATAATCTTTTGTTGATGATTAACGCAATTTGCAAACAAACAGTTATCAAATGCATTTAAAACGCATGCAGGGTTGACAATATTCAAAGGTCCGTAACTCAATGTAAATGTAGTAACTGAATTTATTGTTAATTTTTAAAAGATTTTGTATTCTTTTGGCTTTCTAATGATATATGGAACAATGATTTGTCGTCTATCACTGATGACTAACAACTTTTTTAACATACCTGTATCCTATGCATTCAAAACGAAAGCAGAATTGACAATATTCAAAGGGCTGTAACTCGATGTAAAACAAATATAGAAATTTTCTGTCAAATTTAAAAAAAATCTATAGGCTTTTGGCTTCCATATGATGTATAGAACAAAGCGTTATCGTACGCCGTTGATTTGCTACGATATTTCAAACATACCCACCAAAACACCACATTTCCAAAATGCAAAGTTTGACCTCTGACCCTGACCGATAATGACTGTTCGCGAGCGATTTTATTCTTTTATCTTTAAGGGCTTGCCAATGTCTAACTCTCATGCATCCTGTAAAACAGGCGTCTTTATTTCTATCGCTTCACTACGAAATAGACCCTGTAGTCATACCCGTTATATCCGCCGATTCAGCAAAATGGAAAGTCCATTTTCTATAAATAGTACACCAATCAAGAAACGCGTCTCATTTAGATGCAAGGAGCAACTAACTGGAGGTTATGCACGGTTCAATACTCCGACTGGAGAATTTTTGTCTATACTTTATTTACTATGTGTATTATCTAATAAATCGATGTTATTTTATTGTAATATTGATTGTTTGATAAGCATGTTAGATTAAGTTTGAAGACCTGAAGTTGAGTCTTTAATAAATGTGTTTCCGGTGTATTCCAAATGATTAACACGACTTAAGCAAAATTCATATTCTTCTTTGGGCCTCTTCTTCCTTATCGTACAGTTACATTACTCTCATGCTGCGATTTTGGTATCTGCAGCAAACCGCTAAATTTTAAGTCTTGTATTTTCAAGGACAAACATTCGTGCAGTTTAAATCATTTGCATAAAACAAATGTACACTGGTCAAAATTAAATTCAGGACTGAACCATTATGAAAACAAATGCAATGAATCATTAAAACTAGATGTCAACATATTTGTGTTAAAAAATACATTAACAACGAGCAGGAAATGGTTGATTAATGAGTAATGAGAGTAAGTTTATTCGAAACGGGGCGTCACACGACTATACACGGAAAGCTTTGATTGGATCTATAGATAAGCCATAGACTTTGTTGTGATTGGTAGCTGCCGTGTCGGAGAAAATAAAGGGTATGGTTACAGGGTCTATTTCGTAGTGAAGCGAAAGAAATAAAGACGCCTGTTTTACAGGATGACTCTCATGCAAAAATCATAAAATTCTATGGTCTGGGTTTTGAGTTATCTGCCCTTGAAGTTTGCGATTTTTACATTTTGGTCAACTTTGAAAAATCACAGCAAGAAAAGTATTAAAGTTAGAACTTTGTAGAAGTCAAACTCAGAACTACAATGATTCAGCTACATTGAGTATAAATTTCAGCTCTCTAGTGCAAGTATCTTCAGAGAAGAAGATTTTCAAAGGTGGGTGGGGTCAGAAATGGTCGAAAATGCACTAAAAGCAAGATGGCGGCCAAACCACGTGACTTACGAATTTGCCATGATTTCGTTTTTTGCAGCATTTTTTATTGCGCATCTTTTAAAAAAAATTCAAGTCTTTAAGTGCATTTTGAAAAAAAAATCAATGTTAAATTTTCGATTTTGAAATCGAACTGCACCTTTAATGTACCAATCGATTTGGCCCAAAACCTTATTGTCGCCATTCCACAACAAGGTCTACCAGCCTGTGAAATTTGGCTTCAATAGCATCAGCCGTTTGGGCTGAAAGTTGACCACAAAATTCGTGGAACAATAAAAAAAAAAAGAAACACGCCAATAACAATAAGGATTCAGCCTTATGGCTGAATCCTTAATTATTACACGCCCTTGTAAGATACCGCAGTGTAATATTTATACGGCAATATTATACTAGTGTTAGTGTACTAGTGAACTGTTGTGACGTCACAATGTAAGCGCTTCGTCACAATGGGTGCCGAGTCGCGGAACTGTTAGTTTCAGCACATTTTCGGCAAGTTTGCGTGATTTTTAGGGCAAGTAATAAACAGAATACTAAACTTCCTTCCATTTAATACTATTTTTATTAAACTCGTGAATGATTTGGTATCAAACTCGCTTTCGCTCGTTTTATACAAAATCATTAACTCGTTTAATAAAAATAGTATTAAATGGAAGGTCGTTTAGTATCCTCTATTTATTATTAATTTCATGGTAAATGAATATACATTTTATTTAAGGGTCAGTTACATGTTATATTATATTGATATTTTCCACAATTGATCCTTTCCAGTAAAACTAACGTCCAATCTAATTTTGCTTGTTTGGTCAGAATATAAATTAAAGTTTTCCATTCAAGATATCAGCGCTGATAAACATGATAACATCCATTTCCCTTAATCTCAAACCAAATCATATTTTTCTTTTCGTTCAATGCTTGGCTTTAGTTGAGGTGACCATAATTGATTCAATATCATCCTACCTAATTCTTTATTTAGAAATATTTAACCAATTTTGTTCTTACTGTCTAAGTAATCTTTATCTTGATGAGGAACGCAAAAATATCCATTGACGCAACCAACTGTCACTTATCATGCCTAAAATACATATAAACTGACATTATCCAAATCAGGTTGCCATGTATGATAAAGCATTGCATGCAAACATGTCTATTGTAAAACTTTATGTCTTTAATACATTTTTAAGACTGGTAGAATGTTTGAGTCTAAAAGTAAAGGCTGATAAACATGAATTGCATAAAATGATACAATATATAGCTGTGTGCCTTAAGTTTGCTCACTTACCTGCGTACTCTAGTGCAGATATCTTGTAATTTGGAATGTCTTTGAGGTATCATAGAATCAGAAAAACGAAACGGATAATGTTGAAATTTCACTACTTAAGTTAAGATTTGTTTGCATTAACATATCTATATGTCATAACTACCAGTCCCGTAACAATTCTGGCAGGTCATTAAAGTGAACAGATGTCAAACTTTCCCAAAACGCTATTTTTCGTTTTTCTCTACGGAATCTTTCTTAAGCGCTTTGGGCCTAAGTCATATTTGTTCATGTTCATTAAGGGAATGTCATTGTGCTGATTGTGATCTCGCAGAGACTATATTGAATATTTTAATCGAAGTTTTTAAGAAAATCGAAAATATGACCCCAATCTCTTTTTAAACATACCAAATCAAGTTTTATATAATTCTTATCGGCTTTGATAATATTTATCCGATACAAAGGTAATAGTTACTAGTATAGTTATAATTTTTTTTCTGGAAATGCAAGGACAGGTTGTCCGGGAGGCCCCAACAAGGGGATAATCAATTGATGTGAAAAACTCTTGTCTGGAAACCCATAAGTAGGTACTAGAAGTTGATAAAATCAAAACAAGAAAAACAGATTCAACTGTAACAAATATATGATTGGTGTTTTAAATGTCCTTGGGACAAATTTAAAAGGATGTCAAAGATTAAAAACCGAACGCACGCAATTTACATGGGCATGCCATGGAGGTATATGTAATGGAACAATAATTATGTTTAAAGGCATTTCATATTTGTGACAATTACACATATATCAGAGGGGTAATGCATGTAACAGCAGCTTAACTACCGCTTGTTGGACCACCATTTTTGGGGATGGCGAAACGGGCGAGTTTGTTAGCTTTTGGTATGATCATTGCTGGCGATGTTGCCTGTCTGTCTGAGTGTGTTGGTTCGAATCCGAAAAAGTACAAGAATCTGTACTATTCAAGATAGTGTGATCCTAAATATAACATTGTTACATGTGTGCATTGCTTGTTTGATATATTATGTAATATCTTCAGGCATTGTCTATCATAAACTTCCCTACCAATTGTGATAAAAGTAAGTTTTATTTCCTGTAGCCTCTTCTGAGTTATGACATTGGGGCCGTTATTAATTCCCTTCAAAATAGCTTTATCAAAGAGCAATCAAAGAATAGAAATCTTATCCCATTAATACCTTGCTCTGACGCTGTTTACATATATCACACTTTAATGACTCTATCACAACTACAAGATTCATAGTAATTATATGATGACAATTTGTGTTAATGATTTACAGGTCACTGATCTTTGCCTCAGGGTATTGGTGAGATGACAATGGGTACACGCATATCAGTTGGGAGTTAATTCCTTGTTTTGATTGAATTTTACCTCACGAAGAGGGAAAGAGTAAACATATCAATATCCCTTCTCTATCCATCCACCACAAACCAGATAAAACAACAAAAACAAAACAGGAAGTCCCCTGCGACACTAGCCGAGGCGTTTATTACAATGTTTTGCACATTGCAAATCATATCAAGGATACCGCGCCTCATCCTCGTTTCCATTACCCACACAGTCAGTCGGGAACATGTTGTGGGAAGGTCAGTTTGGCAGCACTCAGCTTTTACAGTCACATCAATCATCCATCATGTGAGCATTACCTTGGTCATGGTAATATGTACTTCCCCCTACAAGGTAGAGATCGAACACTGCAGTAGTGTCGAACATGACGCCTTAAACGTCAACATTTCTCCCATTACCTGATGTTACAGTAACATATATTCTTTTTACAAGGTAGGAATCGAATTCTGTATTAGTGTCGAACATGACGTCTTATACGTAACCATTTCCAGCATTCCCAGATGTTACAGCAACATCTATTCATAACAGTTACGTCATAAACCAAAACTGTCACTTAATGATCTTTATATTCTTATTAAATGCATCATCATTCTATGAACTGTAACCCGTCTTCACTTCAAGCAAGCCAACATCCATCAGATACTACTGTAACATCCGTTAACCAACATGATATAATCCAATTACTGCACCTTGATATGTAATGAATATACATCACCACTGCAACATACAACCCAAAGTCAACAAACACAAAACTTTACACCATCAGTTTACAATAAACCACCGTTTCAGCATGAACTTTCAACTTCACCATACAGTGCCACTTTACCATATGCCCCCTATTCGAGAATACATCATCACTTCCCAGTGCATCAAAACGTCACCATACACATACCACAACTTCAAAAACACATAATCACAGTATATCATCACTTCACTATTTACCACCACTTCACAATACATAATCACTTCACAGTAAATAATCACTTCTCCATGTACCACCATTTCACCATGTACTACCACTTCACAAAACACCACCACTTCACAGTTACTTCACCATACAGTGCTACCTCACCATATACAATCACTTCACAATACATCAACAACTCACCACAAACCGCCATTCACCATAAAGCACCAGTTAATTATAAACCATCGCTTCAGCATTTACCACCTTCTTCAAACACCGGCACGATATCACCACTTCGACATAGGAAAGTTCATCATAATACACCTTCACTTCAAATACATCTTCACTTCATATTACACATTCACTTCATATCACACCTTCACGTCATGTTACACCTTCACGTCATATTACACCTTCATTTCAAAATACGTCTTTATTTCTTTCTACATAAGCCATGATAATACAAACTAGTTATTACTGCAAATACCCAAACTTGCAAATATGACTATCCTGCTGTCAATTTTACATACTTTGCCTGAAAAAACTCATTTACATAACTCAACGTAAAAATTGACATCATCAACTTGATATGCTAATCGTCCCAGCCGAAAATGGACTTCCCGCGCTCTGACATTACATTTATACACACCTTACAGCGCCCTCTACACAAGTAATACCTCCCTTTTTATCGGGTTTGTTCCGAAAGAGACATTAATTTCTCTCTAATTCGCCCAGCTCAAACAATAGAAATTTCATTTGTTCTCTAGACAAACTGTAGATCAAGATTTAAGAACATACTACAAGTGTTTGTCTCCAGATCTATAACACACCTATTGGACATGGATTCAGGTTGAACATGGTTCCTTTGTTTCCAAAGTATTTAGAAATAGAGTCTTTCAATTGGTCACATATATTTTCGATTTGTGTTATAAAATATTTTAAAGTTAGGGTCTGGAGTGGTCAACACAAGGAAACATAATGTATTTGATTATTGGCGATATAATAACAGACATTGTGAGGGTACTAACCACACTAAATATATATTTTGTGATATCCTACTCTAATAACAGTTCACATTTTAATGTATTGCGGTCAGAATGCTGTCATCCTCAGACAAATGCAGGAATCGGTTTTTGACACCTTACCATACTTACGTCTGCATGATAAAAAATGGATTTGTATGAATGACGAAACACATATTCATTTTGTTGTTTGCAATTGGCTTTAAACTGATTTCTGTGCGATTTGTATGTATGATGAAGCAACCATACATTTGGCTATGAACTGATTTGTTTAATACTCTATAATGAATACAACACTTATGTAATTATTCTCAACTCGTAGTTAAATGAAAGTATTAGAACACTTTTGTAATAATTAATCATAACATAATGCCATGATGAATTACAGAAAATAATATAACAATAAAACACTAAGGAAGATCAAACAAGCATGATTTCCTGATGATCTGTTTATTATGCTCAACGGACCACCATTTCCCCATGCTTCGTGTCTACAAGCTATAATCACTCTGTTTTTAAATATCAAAACTTCAGTTTTGTGTTTTCAATAATGTACAAGGTGATTAACACCTTCACTGTCAATGTTCCTGTTTTTTTCCAAAGTTGAAAAATACACATTAAAAGAACGTTTTCATATAAGAAAAGATTGTTAGTGAGATATCTATTTTGAAAACTCTTCTCAATTATTGTTTTAAAGTTTGAGTTATGAGTATTTCTCTCATATATGAAAAGGACGTCCCATCTGATACGAAATGTTGTTAAATGACCATAAGAAAACAAAACTCTTTGGCCATATAATTAAGCCATTTCGGAAACAAAATAAACATGAATATGCAATTCTACCATTATATATTGTCACAACAATTTAAAAGACTCTTCAGAAGATAGTGCCAAATACCATCTGCATGAATTCAACATAATGTCTTCAGCTTATTTATACTAGTGTCCAAAAGAATGCTACGATGATTTCAATATCGTTTACAACTGTTCTACAAGGTAGAGTACATGTCCCTTCTATTTCTATAAACATATATGTGTGAGTGTGTGTGAGTGTGGGTGTGTGCATCTCTCAACTGTCTCAATTATGTGTATTTATAATGTTTTTTATTTATATGGTGTCTCATAAGCATATGTAGGCTGGACTTTGCTTTTTTACTCTTCTGTGACATTTTATGTTATATAATGTATACTTGCAAAGTGTGACACTTTAATAAACTAATGTTCTTCTTCTTCTACTTCTTCTATATACCTTCTATGCAATACATTTGAAACTAGTCTAACACATTCTTGTTAAAACAAGCTGTCCTTAAACTTTACTTCTCAGTGTCCAATTTTTGTGAGTTAGGACCGCAAACTTCAACTTTTAATTTTGTTTCTGTTAAAACACAATATTATCGATATGATACACTTTTCTCGACGGTGCAACATTAAATAATCTTCATTTTCACTCTTCTATCTAGTCTAGATAATGAACAGATCTTAAAAGGTATGTGTTTCACTCCTATACTGAGTCTAAAAACGCCTAGTAAGGGTCGCGTCAGCCCGCGTATCAAATTGACCAATCAGAACTCAGCTAACCAAGCCACAATAGTCTGCCTTCGCACGTATAATGATGGAAGGTCATAGGTTGCAGAAAGGTTGGCTGACGCGACCCTCTACTAGACCTTTTTAGACTCAGTATAGGAGTGAACTGGATAATATTGAGACCACGTTTACTTAGTCTGAGGCAAATTACCTCAAATGAGGTTTTTTTCTGCAAAATGTCACACAGAGAGTATGAAGGATTTGAAGTTAAGGAGACCTGGTGGTTTTACAATAATGTTATTGTCACTCAAGCAACAAAAACGTAATGGTTTAAATGACAAATTGATCATGACAGTGTGTATATTATCTGCTTAAGCTTAGTAGAGCATACATTGATATGGATAAATGGTTATACACAGTGGATGAATGAAATATGTTAAAGGCAAATATGTTGCAATTGAATGCAATCTCTTAACATTGAATGCAAAGAATCATGACCGAAACTATTTTTCTATCTTCATAGTCAACCATTAAGAATCAAATGATATTTACAAACAACGGTCCAAACTGCTTTACACAATAGCAGCATTTACAGTTTTTAAATAAATGACCCAAAGTCACAATCTGTGGCATTTTACATGGATTCTTAAGAATCCAATGACCATTACAGAAATATATAAACAAATATGTAGCCGACGCTCATAACCAATCTGTCAAATACGACAACACCATCATTTTATATCAGTAATGTCGATTACCTTCGCATCAGATAGGGATTGATACAAAGAATGGTATGCATCTGTAAAAGACGGCTAGGGATTGCCGACTTGTTAGTGAAGTATAAGAAGAAAAAGATTTTGGAGCTCCTTAACTGGTGGAGAGCATGGTAAGCACGGCGCCTCTGGTTATTCTTCCATCAATTTAATGTTTGACAGGAATTAATGTAAACTACAACGGCTGATAGTCATAGCGTGTGAATCTCTTGTAGTGTGAATTTATTCTTGACAGCATCGAATCGAAAGAAATTTGAATCAACAATGGGGCGCCATTGTTACAAGTCATGAATAAGCATGTTGTGGAAGTCTAAAATCAATCAAAAATTAGTTTTTGACTATTAACGATCGTTTTTACATTTGTCTTGTCGTTTTATTTGATTGCATTAAAACTTACAGCATGACCAATGAAGACAGAATTTGCATTTAAATTTCTTGTCGATCTGGCAGATACGATTGACTCAGTAATAACTGCAAAAACTGTTTAACTGTTGAACTGATATCAAACATCTTCACTCTGGAGCGTTTGTGTATTTTTGATATCTATATTAATGAAAATTTCTTAGCTTTTTTCTCACTGATTAATAGCATTCACAAATGATTTATACCCGCTCAAATGCCGCCTAGCCATTGGTCACACAATATGGTTAAAAATAGAATTGTCATGTGTTAAATACAAATATCAAAATGATTTGCCATTTGGAAATATACATTAACATATTTGTTCAAAGGCATGTGATGATCACATATCTAATATTTTGGAAATATGATTATAATTATATTGGAGAAAAAGTAACTGTTGTTTTACTTTTCAACAAGTGTTAAGGAAACCAGGTTTCTATAATTTCTTTGTCACTATTTAAAAGATTATGTGACACATTTCAAACAAATGTGTTTGCTTTTTATCCTACGCCAGATATGTACATACAACAATAACAATACCCAGAATCTAGGAAGGCATTCTGAAACAAAATATATTGAAGTATTATAGTCATGCCATCCAGGTACTATAGCTATTTTGTGATGTAAGTTATTTATTTTGCTTTTTATACTCAACTGCCCAGTGCAGCATTTCCTTGTTAAATGGATATCAGATTAAGATAGGAGCACAATTGATACACATACACAAATGTAGCAGAAACATTATCTTTCGTACCTAAAATAATTTTTCTGAATACTTTGAACAGTAATTTCACGTTATTATAAATCAATTTAGACAACGAATATGTATGGCATGTTATTTGTTCAGCAAAAAAAGACATTTTTTAAGGAGTCTGAAGCGTAATGAGTCAAACATCTACACATTTGACGTGGGTTACTGCATCTATTGCTTAATTGGAGTAATTTTATATGCTGATTATAGAAGAGCGATAATGATGTGCTTTGCTTTATACCAGGGAAGGTAAGAGCTACGGAAATTCAAACATGCTGAAATGAAAAATGCAAATTGTTTTGTGTAGATATTGAAGTATCTATTATGTTTTAACAAAAAGTCATATGTCCAATTCCTAGAAACCTCAATTACATAATAACTCAGTAAAACATATCTTGCCATAGTTTCATCTGTTCGATAATGTTTTACATGTATACTTAAGAGAGGCTGAAAAAGAAATGTATTCAACAAAAAGGAACTATGGTTCACAGTTGCTGTTTTAAAATGGATATATATTGCTTGAATTGATACATTCAAGATCTGGATATTTCAGTTATCAATAATTTGGTTTGCTGATTCAGTACTGGTATTAAACATTAATGTGCAATATATGCTTTGTCTCGAGAAAGTAGAGCCTTTATACATCATTCATACATGATCACATGAGCTATCTGTCAAACAGAACATGAAGGGAAGAAACGTGTCATGTGTTGCCCTGGGGTATTAAAGAATATACCCTTTGGAAGAATGTATTCTCCTTTATCTGTTCGCAACCATTATGTTGTCAGCAGTGTGCATTTTGAGTATAAATTGTGCCTTAAAAGCATGTCCGTGCATTTCTAGGCTGATTAGTACAGATGAGCAGAGGTTCAATGCTTCGTCATCTATCCCTATTATAACATATATTACATTAGAATCAACAATGAATAAAGTTTTCACACTAGCTAATAATCATTATGTGTCACTGTGAAATTAATGGTTTTAACAAATATCATGATTTAAAGAAAGAAAGCACATTTTAATAGCCATTTTAACGATTTACCTTTTTTATCATTTCATTGTATGTAAGTAGGTAAGTACATGAAAGTAACGTGAATTTATTTTACTTGAAAACATGACATTAAAGTTTTATCAATTTTATAATTATACTGGATAATGTTTAGGCACACATTTCCATCCACTTTGCATGCTATACGCCTACCAATCTGATAACCTTGGTCTGACCTAAGCTGACATATTTGTCAATAAAAGGTCACCACCGCACAACTCATTAATGTTGCATCCCAACTACGGATCTATCCCATCTTAAGATGGGATAGCTCTTGCAGCTGTCCCAACTGTGGATAAAGCGTTATTCTAAGTTGGGATATCCCATCTTAAGATGGGATAGCTGGATCAACTCTTGCTTTTGAAAGTACTTTAAGATATAAAAATTTCAACTTTAATAAATAATTTTGTGTGTGGAATATTAAGTAAAAACAAAAATTTGAAAAAAATGACTTTGGTTGATATTTGACGAAATATTGACTTTGATGGAATTTGTTAGTGTTTTTTTTTTTAGTTTGCAAAAATACTGTTTTTATAAAGATTTACTTACAAATTTTAATGACTTTGACGAATTTAAAACTATTTTTTCTTCAAAGGGATATCGGTGATATATCCATGTTTGTGTTTGCCATTGAGATTCTATTGTGTTTATCTATCTTTACCAGTAAAAGTTTAATGTTTAGATGATTATATCAACTTTGAATGTTTGTGCATTTTAGATTCCTGTTTGAATTAAAGTGTTCTTAAGGGGAAATTGTTGCAAATAAATGGTTCCCAGATTGTGAGGGGCTTTAAACCCGACTATGAGTCCTACTGGTCGACTATGAGAGACGATTCCCAGACTGTGAAGGGCTTAAACCCGACTTTGAGTCCTTCTGGTCGACTATGAGAGACGATTCTCAGATTGTGAGGGGCTTTAAACCCGACTTTGAGTACTACTAGTCGACTATGAGAGACGATTCTCAGATTGTGAGGGGCTTTTAACCCGACTTTGAGTCCTACTGGTCGACTATGAGAGACGATTCTCAGATTGTGAGGGGCTTTTAACCCGACTTTGAGTCCTACTGGTCGACTATGAGAGACGATTCTCAGATTGTGAGGGGCTTTTAACCCGACTTTGAGTCCTACTGGTCGACAATGAGAGACAATTCCCAGATAGGCTTTAAACCCGACTTTGAGTCCTACTGGTCGACTATGGGAGACGATTCCCAGATTGTGAAGGGCTTTAAACCCGACTTTGAGTCCTACTGGTCGACTATGAGAGACGATTCTCAGATTGTGAGGGGATTTTTACGCGCCTTTAAAACCCCCTTATCGACTTTGAGAGACGATTCTCAGATTGTGAAGGGCTTTGTACGCGACTTTGAGACTTAATAAATAACTGTATGGGACGTTTCCTAGATAGTGAGGGACTTTGTACGCGACTTTGAGACTTAATGAATAACTGTAAGGGACTATTCCCAGATTGTGAAGGGCTTTTTACGCGACTTTGAGTCCTACTGATCGACTGTGAGAGACGATTCTCAGATTGTGAAAAGCTTTGTACACAACTTTGACACTTACTGAATAACTGTAAGGGACGAATCCCAGATTGTGAGGGGCTTTTATTCCGACTTTGAGTCCTACTGGTCGACTATGAGAGACGATTCCCAGATTGTGAGGGGCTTTTAACCTGACTTTGAGTCCTACTGGTCGACTATGAGAGACGATTCTCAGATTGTGAAGGGCTTTGTACACGACTTTGACACTTACTGAATAACTGTCCCCGTCAGAGGGACCCAAAGACCAGGTAAGAGCCCTTCACAATCCAGGAATCGTCTCATTATTCCATTCCATACACAGTTGCTTATAGCCATTCACAATCTGGGAATTGACAACACCACTCCCTTAGTTGGACCAAACATGATCATTCCCAGATTGTGCAGGTCTCACAATCTGCAGATTGTTTAAACAATCTAGGAATATGTCACAATCTGCAGATTGTTCGAACAATCTGCAGATTGTGATATACCCCAGATGTAAAGACATTTCATCAAGATCAATCATCGAATCATAAAACACATTGCAGAATAAATGTTAATATATGTATATGTAATATTTCTTTTAAATCATCAAACACAATACAATTCCATTAAAGGCAATATCTCTTCAAACACCATACAATGCGATCAAACTCAATATTTCATCAAATATGTAAATCATTTCATCAAGGTCTATATTCAAATGAAATAATTGCATAATATTTTTTAAATATTGAACTATTTCATCGAAGTCATAGTTCGAATCAAAGTTCACGTTGCATAACAATCTTATTTTTCTAAAATCTTTTTTTATTATCAATGTCTCTTTTTTATCAAACACGTAACAAAATCTAATCTTTTCATAAAAGTCTTTTTTTTCAAAAGGTAACTTCTCTTTAAAAGCACTTTTTCATCAAAATCACTTTTTCAAAGTCAATATTTTATCAAACACCTTTCAATTTCATTAAAGTCAATATTTTGTCATACCCCATACCATTCCATCAAAGTCAATATTTCATGTAAAAATATTTCATAAAAGTCATTTTTCGAATCAAAGTTCCCGTTGCATGAGATACTTATTTAAAAAAAAATTAATATCAAAGTCATTATTTTATCAAACATGTAACAAAGAATTCCAATTTTTTAATCAAGATATTTTTCATAAATAATTTCTCTTCAAAGTCACTTTTTCATCAAAGTCAATATTATCAAACACATACAATTCCACCGAAGTCAGTATTTCATCAAATATGTAAATCATTTCATCAAGGTCTATATTCAAATAAAAAACTTCATTAATTTTTTTGAAAGACTTTTTTTTATATTAAAAACAATATTTAAAGAAACAAAAATATGTAAAAGTACTTTTAAAATCAAAAGTTGATCAAGCTATCCCATCTTAAGATGGGATATCCCAACTTAGAATAGCGTTTTATCCACAGTTGGGATAGCCCGAGAGCTATCCCATCTTAAGATGGGATAGCATCCACAGTCGGGATGAAACAATTAACAGGTACCCATTATGTGTAAACAGAGATTCATTTTGAAAAATCTCTTGCCCAGAGTAACACCACAAGTCTCTCAACTTGTGTCTTAATCAAACTCTCAGTGCATTGAGTATTGAGCGGATAATCCACTCATCTAGCAATCCGCGCCCTTTGTTGTTGATCTATGCGGTTGAGGACAATTTCACAGTTATCAACAGACAAGTTGAGCATGTTAATTGTATTTAAACTTACAGAAATGATTTTGCAGCAGCTTTAGGCTATCGATTATGGATTTCAAGTAGGACGTATGTTTCCTCTTGCAATCCATGAAATGAGCAGTAAGCTGTCATTTCTCGACTTGTTCATCTCTGTGATAAATAACATTCATTCATCATTCATACTTGATCAAAGGCCTCATTCAAGCCACAATTGTCGGATTCAGATAGAAGAAGAAACATATTTATGAAATGTCATAACATGCGGATGTTGATCAAGTTATAATCGGATTTATACATTCCCGTTTTTGTCCAAAGGCATGTAATGATCTATGTCCCATATTTCCATAGATAATCTGCGGCTACATGAGTGTGTATTAGCGTATTTCATAACAGGTATTACATGCAACTCTTTCATTTCGTACTTCACCCAGGTATAGTTATTAAAAGCTCTTCTGTTTGTTTTAATCTTTTTTACAGTAATGATGTTTTCGTCAAGATTGAAATAAAGTTATTTCAGTTTCATAAAGTTTCGTTTGCATTATAGATAACATTTAAAAGCAATTATAACACTTCTGACTGTACTTTAAGGAGCATGGCTTTGTTTTGATCAAAATGGTAAATCCATAAACAAATTAGAGTTAGAATTTATTAGAAATTCTTTTGTAGTTTTATTGAAATGCAAATATGGTTTAATTTGGAATAGTTTTTATGATGTCTAGAAATTCAAATTTTTCATATTCTTGTTAAAACACAGCTGTTACCAAATTCAAGATACTGATTTGATAAATGTGCATACACAGATGTATGTACTCCAATCAACACATGTTTGGGCTAGCAGGAGCATATGTATTTGTCCATCATCAAAAGCACCCTGAAAAACGTATTATTTTACAATCAATTTTATAATATATCGATATGTTCTCAAAACATGTGACGTGATATATGTTCGATGAATTGAGACTTGTCTTTAAATCACCATGCCAAGATATAATGTGTGAATATCATTTTTTCGCTTAATTTGCATCTAACAAAATGCAAATACATAAGCAGCTACATGTATCTCCCACTTCAAAAGTTTTCGAAAGTAGAAGTGTCCAAATACTATAACAAAAGACAAAACATTCTCAAATTACTAACTATTTATGTTATACATTTTTTCTTTAAAGATATATTCAGGAATAATTGAGATAAGATTTACGTTTTAACTGCAAGGGCACTTTCATATCTGATATAGCTGTAAACAAGCAAAAAAGTGAGCATGGCTCACTAATACCCCCGACCGTGCATCCATGACCAACTGAATTATTTTTCACTTCCAATGTAGACGTCTCTTGCACAGCATTTGACCCCCAAAAAAGAGGAATTGAGAAGAATGAATGTTTTTTCTGCAATTGGTCAGACAAAGTATTTTCTCATAAAACGTACATTATTATGTCTTGTAACTCTGCATCTATTCTTTTCTTCTCTCCATGAGGTAAAAGAAATGTGCAGAATTTGAAAAGAAAATTAGGAAAAATAGTTTTCCACAATCGGTCAGATAAATTCTGATATTGGAAAATGGCCATTAAGAACAAAACATGAAAATTTAAACAAAACAAAAAGAATTAAACCAAATTGGATCTTATTTAGCACTACACCCTTCCTAGTTGAGTAGAGTGCATGTACAAAATTGGAAATAAAATAGATGAATACTTTTTCTGCTATAGGTCTGACAAATTCTTATGGAAAAGGACTAAGTAAAAAACATGGAATTGTTAAAATAAATTAAAGAATTAACGAAATTTGTTGTAATTTCGCACTGCACCCTTCCTAGTAGGTTTAAAGACAAGTGCAAAATTAAATACCAATCGCAAGAATGGTTTTTCTATAATAGGTCAGACAAATTCTGATGATGGAATATGAGTAAGTCAAAGCACTGAAATCTAAAAAAAAATTCAGATATAAATAAAATTTGTTGTAATTTTGCACTGCAGTGGACGGACGGAATCGTTGGTATTACTATATACCCTCGATCGTTGGTCGGGGGGGAAAAAGTAACACAACGGCTATCAAAGTATAACTAAAACTTACTGTACTAACCAATGACATGCCAAAGTGAACCGCTGATGTTTTTCACTTCTTAATTTGTAACTTTATATGATTGTACTTGAGAATCGATATTGCCTATACTGACAGTCGTGTTGGTTCCATCAGCCTGCAACGCCAGAAAAACATGTACACAAAATGACAAAATATCATTGAGGTCATTGGATATGGTTATAAACGCTGAACGATATACATTGCATTCCTGAAATGAAAAACAAACATGAGAAGCAACAAGTATTTATATTACCAAAGAACACATATTGACATACATGATTTAACTTGCACTCGCTGTTGTTTAAAAGAGATTCAAGATGAATATCATGTTATTCTCATATGTCCATATTTTGAACATCTTAGAAAATGTTTTGTGCCTTCATATTATATCAACCATCCTAGAAGAATGAATCTTTACAATTAAATATCTAGTAAGGATTTATCACTTATGGAAAATGTTGCGCTCTTTTTGAAGAAAACTCAGATATTTAAATGATTTTATTTTTTTACACCACACCGTATCTGTTTTACGGCTCTTTTGATGTAATCTTGGCCATGAGACCTTTAATTGTGAATAAAGTCCGTCTGTCTGTCATATTGACGCTTTTCATTCATCTACAGCGCAGGAATTCATTTATTTGTAACAAGAACCGAAATAATCATGAACTTATTGAGAAATATTAATGTTTATAGTGTTTTTCCCAATTAAAAAACGCAAGCTTAAAGTATTGTTACATTGCCGAAAACATATAAACAAGTTGTTTGTTTACCCAAAACTACAATTCTTTTTACTTGACTCGGCGACCATACCGACCTATATTCAGGCATTTTCCTTAGAAACAAACTATTGCCACAAGGGTGACTGAACCCCGCCACAAATTGTCTACACTTGTCAAACTACTAGATGTCATTTATACCATCCGAATCAACTGAACCCTGCTTTTCCAAATAAGAAGCTTTGTGAAAAAAATGTGAAGAGAATCTAGAAAATTGTTCTTAACATATCTACCATTTTAGCTCTAAATGCATGTTGGCTTTGAAGTAACCTTGAAAATAATAAGGTCATTAAAATTAAATGGACCCGTCGTCTTTCTTTAAAATAAAGTCATACGGAGAATCCATGTAAAAGTGTAAAATTCTCGTTTTGACCTTGAAATTAAAGTTAGGGTTATGAAGCTCTATAGGGAAATTCTGATGAATCAATACGCAAAACTGAAGAATTTAGTAAACAGTTTTCGAGTTATTCGATTTTGAACGGTATGATCGGAGGCTGCCCAATACTACCGCAGCCGCTAAATGTGCGGTTGGGGGATAATAAGCAAGATAAACAAATGGTAAAATATAGTGGCAAAATTAATTTAACATTGATACAAATCAAGATATACTCTCTGATTTGAGATAACAAAAGAATCATTTTAAGATATCTTTAGTGAAAATAATAGATAGATTCATCTCCTTCCTTAGAAATATTTCCTTGGAATCATATTCTCTATTACTTTCAAAGCTTGGCTATATTTGTGCTGTGTGTAATAGGTTCGTGATCTTTAATGAAAATTTTTAAATACTTTTATGTCATCATATTCATTTACTTCAGCTATTTCAGCTGCTTCTATTAATGACATGTTTATAAGGAGAAACGTATTTTCTTAAATAGTTACCTTTAAATCTGGGTACAGCTGTATGTGTGTGGAATGGAAACGTGTGCCTCTCACAACAGCGGTCAAGTTGGAAAGACTAAATACTAAAGTATGTAGATTCTATTTCTAAGGGAAATAAGAATATTCAAATTGCAGTTATTACTTATTCCTTGGAATTATAGATTCTTATATATTTTTCACAAATGTCATTTTCTCTGCAAATTACTTTTAATATTTACATAATCATGATACTATTGCGATATTTATCTTTTAAAGCGAATGATATGGTACAAAACAATGGCACACAAATTGACGTAAATCATTGTCCTATGAAAAACGAATACGGCGATTAGTGAATCGAAAAATAACTTATGTTATTTTAAAGCTTATCTGTTTAGTCGTCTGGCTGTTTTTCTGAACAATTGAAGACTTGTCTTTCATCCTCTGTAATAACGAGAATACTATCAAGGTCAATTAAGCATCGAAAGTAGACCATTAGTAACTCACTGTACAATCACGTACAATCATGTTCATGAAGACTGTAGATTAGTTTCTTGTCCCAATAAAGCCCAGTCCAAAATCAATAATTATCGAATGAGGGAGACTATCTAATAATTCTTCAAGTCAGTCATCTTGGCACCAGGATGATGTTAAGAGGGAAACACTGGACGTTGTAAAATCGTTGGAGAAAAAATACCAGGCAATTAAACAGACTTTGTTTTCAATCACTATTGTCATAATGCCTTACTAAAATCCCCCGCCAAATTAGTTTTCATACAAGCTCCCAACATTTTCCTATGGGCCACATATGAGGGAAAGAATATAACTCCACGGAGAAGAGGCTGTGAGGTATACCACTATTGGTAAATATTACGTTTTTTCACTTTGTTTTACTTCTGCAGGTACGTCCAGGGGAGCAGAGAGAGGGACATCCTAGAGGATGGTTTTCTTATAAGAACAATACCTGTAATCTATCATTGTATATGAATTTGTGAATAACATATTTTTATACAATGTAGTAAGGTGAAATCGCCTTAGCTGATTGTCAGTGACTTTGCATTGTGCGACATGCAGGCTAACGGTTTGCATTTGGGTAACAACAGTAACGGAAATGTGTTTGCGTAAGTTTGTTAGTAAGAGTATCCTTGCATTTTAATGTTAGCAACATGTACATGTTTATTATGTATGATTGCATTATTGTAACCATTACTTACATGTTACACCCATAGTTTTGGCTGTGGTGGTGGACGTGAAGACATCGTACTGAGGACAGAACCTCGGGAGTTCTGTCGTGACTGCGGCATAAAGTATGCAGTATCGATGGTATCCTGAGAGTGACCTTGGCTAGGTCGGTGTTGACGGAAGTCCGTCGAGTGTAACCTTTCAATGACTCCAGCTAGTTGCCGCCCGTGAAGTGTGAGGTGCGTGTACTCCGTGTGTTATACACCAGGGTGTGTTCCAGGGTTGAGAGGACCCAGTGGTGTCGGTGTAACGTAGAATTTGTATGGTAAAAATGGACGAGATGATAGGTGGTGCGAACATGTGAGATTCATTGTATGTGTAGGATGAATCTGTCGAATTGTGAACTATGTTGGGAAAAGGTAGTGTGAACTGGAGTGATGAATGAAGGTGTAGAGAAGTGGGTTGGGTTATATATAACTGAGAGTATAGAGTGAGTGTTGTATCAAGTGTGAAGGTGAGTGCAAGACTTAGTAATGTGAAAGGGTGCTTGTTACTTGTGAATAAAGCTCACATTGCATCTCCCATATACATTGTGTTGTGGTGTTGATATTGAGACCCTAGGGCTATTCCGTGACAGTGAGTTATGACCGTAACACGTGCATTTCACAAGTAGTTACACAAAACCTCAGTAAAACAAAGGAAATAACATCCAGCCAACGGTATCTTGTCCAGTGTGTGTGTCTATGTACCATACACGACTCACATGTACAGGAAAAGTGTTATAGGCCACGACACTGATTCAATCAAACCGGGAAAAACAGATTAAACTGATAATATGTCGTGACATATCTCAGACCAAGGCTTTGGTATTCTGAACATAAAAGGGACAAAATGAGACTTACGAATACAATAGGCAATTGTAACAGGCAACACGTCGACAAAACTAAGTCTTTGTTATTGAATAATTTGCTACAACCAACTGAACCTACTAATCTGCATGTCATGTTCAACAATTTCAACCATTTTAGAATAACAATATTTAGAGATCATCAAATAAGCAACAAGCATGGGTATTATTTATAGTTACTGATGTAGAAGGTTAGAATATAATGGGTGAGTGAGTTGGTGTTTATCGTGGTTTAAACAATATTTCAGTCATCACATTGGGTTGTTGCCATCCTAAAGTGATTAGATTAGAATATATGTTACATATTCAGCCATTATCATGCCAGTTGCAACCAAGAATATGAAGTATTGTATTGTACCAAGAACTTCACTGCAACGTGGAGGTATTCCTTTCGTCTGATGTTGGATAGTGCAATGAGGCCTTTATTAAATCTCTTCAAAATAGCTTCAGTAAAGAGCTATCAAAGGGTAAGATTCTGATCCATTAATACCTTGCCCTGACGCTGTCTAGATACCAAACACTATAATGACTCTATCACAACTTCATGATGAGCAGTAATCCAATGACGATAATTTGTCTCAGTAGTTTACAGGTCACTGCTCTTTGCCCCAGGCTATTAGTGAGGTGACAATGCGTACTCAGCAAAGCCATTGGCGATAATTCATTGTATTGGATGAACCTAGATTTTATGTCACGATGTGGAAAAGAGTCGACATATCATATTTGTCCCAATCCACGACATGATATTGAAATGATACATGAAGTAATATATTTTATCTTAAATGTGCTGAACAGTAAATATGTAACTATCGTTCTGTATACTCATTATAGCAGGAATATAAATCAAAATTATAGTACAAAATAATAAAGGTTTATTAAGAAAAGGTATATGTCATTGTTGATACTATGCCAAGGATCTTGTACTTGATAATAATAAAGAACAAGAAATGCCCCTTTAAATGCATTTTGATGAATAGTGATTGTGTTTATTTCTGCACATAACTATTTTATTATCGGACAGTACTTACTACAATGACCAGTTAATATATCCTTCAGATCACAAAAGGATATAAAGGAAGGCAAATATCACTTTATAGAGTTGTAATGAAGAGGCAAATACCAGCTGCTCCTCATTGGAAAGAAAATCAATTGAAAAAATGAACGCGGAGTCCATTTATTGCTGACGGGAACAGGATTTATTACATGAATGAGGGTGAGATACTCTGTTCTATCAGTGAAATAAACCCTCTATCTGGCTACAGTGGTGATAACCTTTATCGTCACTCTACTGAGTGGTGATAAACTTTATCACCACTCGAGTGACGTCAAGTTCAAGACTTTGACGTCATGTAACAATGGTCTGACGTCATGAATTCTCATATGACGTCACACTGTTACCGCGTTGAAAGACTCTTCCAAGCGGCCGCTCAACATGAAATTGACCTTTTTTGACGTTATTAGAAGGATTTCATCATAAAATAAATAGAATATCTGTCAATTCTTGACAAATACCATGTTTATCTCCTCTCGTGAGGTAGACAAGTTAAATATTTTCACTCGTGGCTGCGCCACTCGTGAAAATATTAACTTTCTACCTCACTCGATGAGATAAACATGGTATTAGTCAAGAAAAGACAGATATCCTCTATATATTGCATCATTTCAGTAATCAAATTATATACAACTGAATGCGTTTACCCTAAAGAAGTCCTGTTAACATACTCCACTACAATAAACTAACTGACTCTGTGGATTGATGTTGCTCGTAGAAATAGCATTCCCGTATTGAGGCCAATATGTCTACGCTTTCTAAAACAACAACACTCAATATTTTACTAATTGGCTAATAATTTGTGAGCAGCTTGTAACACCTTTTCTGTGAGTGGTTCTTATTTATATTTGTTGTGCAATCGTCACCTCATGAATGGACAAATGTTTGATAGTTACATGTGGGAATTGTGCCTTATTCACGTAAATAGAAGCGTTTCTTAAAACCGATCATCACGTTCTACTACAGTTCTCTTTTTGTCCTTCAAAACATCACATTCGTATCGTAGAAATGTATTGATCTTCACCTACATAAACACACTGCAATTGCAGTGCGTACAATGATGAACTCCTTTATATTAAAGTATCAAGTGCGATGCAATTGCGATAAGCGTTAGAGGTGATTTTTAGGAAGAGCAAACTTATCACTTTATGGGGTTCATTGACGCAATTTTGCTGTGACATACTTGTATCAGAATGATCACTCAGGTGGTGTCACAATCAGCTTGAGGCATAATTCCACTAGAGGAAACATTCAGCATTAGAATCTTGTCAATAAGGTAGTTTACAATCATGTAGCTGTTCTATGACAAATTTTCAATTTTTTCCTTTACAAGAGGTCTTGAAACCCTCCTCCTTAACCCTCACACAATGTTTGCCATTCCAGTGCATTTTTGTCACCAAATTTCACATACATGTACTATTCAAATTTAAGGCTTGGCAGAAAATTCGTCATGGCGGCCAACGTCAGCTATGACATCATTCTACTGCGAATGATATTCCTTAAAGCCGAAACAAAATTGGTGGAATTGTCTGTCAGAGATACAAAGCTATGAAGTAGGTCATATAAAAATGGCTGTTTCAGACCCCAGTGTGATATGAACTTGAAACTACTGTAGATATTGATATTTGTTTATAAGGTAAAACGATTATATAACTTTCATAGTTAAAGTGTAATGTTTCTTAAACTTAAACGAGAACACTGAAAAACTCAGATTTTCAGACCCAGTCTTGACGTTTGAATTCCTAGCTCCTTAACAATCAGCATTTATATGATATAATGCAACATAGCATATGTTGTATATGAAATAGTGCGTGTGCAGGTTTATTTAAATTTACAATAGCTTTATTAGTAAAGGAATCTATGAAATTTAAATGTGCGCAGATAGAGGAGTTTCTAAATATAGCAAACTTCAAAGACCTGCCAAAACAGTAAACAATTTGTTAGTGACTCATTATTTTTATGTCTTTACTAATTGATTCTAATTTACAAAACTGTAATGATAATTTTTGAAATTGCTGTATCTCGCAAACCGCTCAACATAGAAGAACATTGTGTAGGAAATGTAAAAAGTAATATTTCAGCTTTCTAACAAGCTAAATCAGGATGCAGTTTGCATTGCAGTGTAAGTGAAAAGAAGATTTTAAAAGATGCACGAAATTTCACAAATATTTCAGTTTATGGAAAATAGCAAAAAATCTGTTCATTAGGAGATAGCTCAAGAACAGAAGTTAAATTCAAAATTCAGGCTCTATACAGAACAAGATTTTGATACGAGCTAAAATCCCTGAAGATGTAATGACATTGGGTGCAGCTGTTTTCATCTTCATAAAGAACAAGATGGAATGTTTTTTTCTACTGCGCTACAAACATACCTCCTCATAGCATAACATTGAAATCCTTTGTCAATCAGTTATTACAAATTAATTTTAAGAACCACAAACATCTATGTTTAAGGAGTAAAGACTCTAGAAACCTTCTTCTTTCTACATTTTAATCATTAAATCGCAAGCTTTTCGTTCACACTTCATAACAAATATCATTTGATCCAATGAAATTTTACTCCGTCACACTATCCCCTGTACATAAGTAACTGCAAGTTCAATGGGCATATGAAGGTGACACAATGTGACAGTAAGATTTTATGGATAAGAAGTTCTAGCCATATACCTAGACACGTTTTGTTTTCACAATAAAGATGTATATAATCTAAAACGTCATTCTTTAAGAATAAAAAAAAGGCTATCCATTAAATGTTTCTATGCCTTTCCCTCAAACTGTGACTATAAATTGTACCATTTGGTTTCTGTATCTATGGTGCAACAATCAACCTCTACTGTGATTATTGCCCTAAAGCTACGACCGAATACTTCGTCAAGCTGACTACATTGGATTTCTTAACTGTGATAGAGTAATTTTACTGACATACAAGACAGCGTGAGGGTAAAGCTTTATTAGAATAGGAAGCGGACTCTTTGCAAGCTCTTTACTGGAGCAATTTTGCAGTGATTTTCTAATAGTCTGTTGATGATGGTCAATTGACCACTATTCACTATGTGTCTTCTTACAAGCTCTCATTTCTAAGTTAATTATACCCCCGCCTTACAGCGTAAGCGGGGGTATATAGCGTTCATTCTTTCCGTCCGTCCGTCCGTCCGTCTGTCCGTCCGTCCCAAAACTTTGTTCGGAGCAGATCTCCAAAACTATGCATGCTAGCCTCATCAAACTTCATACACATGTCAACCATGATCCCTAGTTGTGCCTTTTGAGGGTTAGAACTATTTCTGAATTTTCATTTTTGTGGTTTCCATGGAAACGTGACTAAAAAGTGACTCTTTGAGGAAGTCGTTTTGTGCGGAGCATATCTCCAAAACTATGCATGCTAGCTTCATCAAACTTCATACACATGTTAACCATGATCCCTAGTTGTGCCTTTTGAGGGTAAGACCATCACATTCTTTTAATTTTTGGCGGTTTCCATGGAAACATGACTAAAACAGTGACTCTATGACCAAGTTCTTTGTCCGGAGCATATCTCCCAAAGTATTCATGCTAGCTTCACCAAACTTCATACACTTATCAATCATGATCCCTAGTTGTGCCTTTTAAGGGTTAGACCAACAAATTATTTTTATTTTTTGTGGTTTCCATGGAAACATGACTAAAACAGTGACTCTTCGACCAAGTCTTTTGTCCGGAGCATATCTCCCAAACTATTCATGCTAGCTTCACCAAACTTCATACACTTATCAACCATGATCCCTAGATGTGCCATTTGAGGATTAGACCATCACATTTTTTTAATTTTTGGAAACATGACTAAAACAGTGATCCTATGATAAATTACTTTATCCTGAACATATTTCATGAAATATACATCTCAGCTTCACCAAATTTGCTACATCTGTCAATCATGATTGCTGGATATGCCTTGTGAGAGTAAACGATATATATGGATTTTCTTCTCTGTGGTTTCTTTGGAAAACATAGCTAACAAAGTGACTCAACAAAAATAATTTTTTCCTCAGTGCATCTCGTAGAATATTCATGATAACTACCTCATAATTGAAACAAAGATCAACCATTATCTCTAGATGTACCCTTTTAATTGTAAAACCTATTAATGAATTCGGTATTTGGGTTTCAGTTGAAAGAAGACTTACACAATGACTTACTGTATACTCAACTATCATACTTTAACCAATATTAATCAGTTTTACTATTTGAAATTCTTTGAACAAAGTGGGGATCGGGGGTATGTGAGCTTTGCTCGCTTCTTCACTTGTTTTTATATTGCTCCTAGTAGTAGCAAAAACTCAAAATTACACAAAGTCGCATACTTGTTAACGTTGTGCTGTTAAACACTTGTATATAAGAAACATTATCTCTTCAAAGTGTTCATTTTATCATATATGAAATTCTTGTTGCATGTGATAGAAAAAAATGGGGATATATTACATAACTTCACTGTACATAATTTATTTGAGAATAAATTGTTTATTTACTTTGGATTAGGGTTGATAAATGTAACAATATCTGGTTATTTTCTTGAATCGTGCTCTTATATCTATCAGCTAGAGTCAAATATTGCTTCAATCAACCTGCACTATGATGGTCTTAGCGTCTTCAAAACCACAAGCCATTTAAGTACGTTAAGGCTGCTAAAAACTCATTAAAATTGTGAATTTGATTATAGAAAATACCTAGTGGATATCGAGATTTTGAAGACCGAAGGACCCATTCCATTTACATCAAATATCAATTGAACTACAATTCGGGAAGCGTTTGTTTATTTACAAATTGACTATGATAAGGTATTGACCAAACAAATTAAAAAAGGAAAGAAACAGGACTCAACTTCATGAAATAATGATATAGGATTAAGCACATCTTCTGGGTGTCATTATTGGAAGAATCTATTCCACTGCTTTTCGTTTGGACAATTGAAATTGTAACATTTAAAGGGTTAAATATATAAAATAGTCAGTAATGCCAAATGTTATTGGCAACATTGTTATAACTAGCTATGAAGTAGGAGTGCAATATCTTGGTATATGTTCCAGAGGCCGTGTTATCTACAGACAATCAGTAAAACGTATCGAATGCCATTCGTTTTACATCTACACTGTATATGATACGATTTAGGTTTTCATTATCAGTGTCCTGTAGATCTTACACTGTGCACTTTCCATGGTTGTACCTATGACAGATAAAAACTCACATTACAAATTCAACTACGTCTTCATTTACATTAAATGACAGTTCAACCTTCACATGTAAGCAAATTTTCATGTTCGCATGCTTATAACGGACTTAATGACAAGACACATTATCCAAAAGGCGACCTTTAACTCTAATAGAACATCATCTGTACCCATCTCTTTGCTGTAATAGACACAGTGCTTTAAACTATCGTGACGATAAGAACAGGACCCATTTAAGATCGGGATGATTAGATTGTGTCTGTCGAAGGCAAAAGTACGTAAAGTCTTTCCATTAGTCAAACAGATAAATCGTATCAGAACGTTTTATTCTGGCACACATTGAATGTATACAATGTAATTACTTGGGCTGTGTATTGCCCTGATTTTTATATTGCGATATATAAGCAATGTATTGGGATATGTATTGCAATATTTCAAAGCAAAAATAAACACATTTAATCTGAAAACTAGAAGAATTGTTTTTTATAAAACATGTTCTTTATCATTATCTATACCTGAATGATATAAATTATTTGTCGATTATGTAAAGGGTAGTATCCAAATGATAATTATATTTTGCGATAAGGACTACAGACTGTGCATGATCCTGATAACAACCCTGCTCAAATACTTGCTTGGTTTGATTTGTTTTTAAAAATTGGAACATTTATCTGATTATATGTTATTATATTGGTATCCTTAATGATTTTTAGGTCTTATTCTGACTTTTTGGGATACTGAAAGTGCATTTTTAGTTTTGATCAATATATTGGTTATTTGAAATTGTATTGCGATACGTATTGTTGTGTTGCCGTATCCCAATATACCGATACAACGATAATATTGCACACCCTCATAAGTAAGGATGTAAGAAACTAAAAGGGATTAGGTCTTAGAGAAATAACATCATTGACCATTGCAGCTGTCTTCTATTATCGTTTCGAACGTTTAACAGAGTTGAAGATTATTTAGTATAGAAGCTAATAACTCTTTAACCCCCACTCCCACCGGAAAAAATCTAATGTGTTTATCAAAATCCTCAGAGCAGATACATGTAACTTGCTGATATCATTTATTAGATATAATAGATATACATCATATTTCAATGCCTAAGTCAGTACAAGGCAGTAATGCAGGATAGTTTATATTCAGATTTTATGATTAGACACTGCAATAGTGTCTGAAGTATTAAAGTGTGAATACTTTGTGGTTTACCATTCTTACATGACTCAACAAGTACATTGACAAAATGACATTAAATTTTCAATAGCCAAAATTTATCAATATTGTTGGATTGGCTCATTGTTAACATAGTTGTCTTGTATAACATCACAAGTTTCATAACAATATTTTCTGTTGCATTAGATAATGTTGATCATGAAAGGACCATTCTTGAAAAACTTAAATTTGTTAGATCTTTAGCAGCTGGAGTCATTTATCTTCATCGAGTGTACACAAAAAAACATCACATGAAAATTACGATTATTAATAATTATAGATTGGACTATAAGAAGAAAACACGTTTGATTCCTACCAGCAAATGTATGCAAAGGTTTCCCCCATATTCCGGTAAATAATGTGGTAATTAGGAGTTTGCGTTTTTAATTCAACAATAGAGAAAAAAACATTTGGTAGCACGTGGTCCTGTGCAATGCTGAGTCGATTGCTATCAGAATAGTTCAGCAACAACGGGTGATGCTCGCTGGATAGGTGGGTAACCCATTGATTGATAATCTGATAGTTTGAAGAGTTGAATTCCTGTACCACACTGAGCGTGCCTCTGTCCACCCAGCAGTAATTGGGTGATTGGAATGAGACGATGGTAGTCTGAATTTGAATCTCAAACGTCTCACCGGTGACCGGGAGACAAGGGAGTTTTCTGTACTCGTTATCCAGGGGTAATATGTCACTGAGCACTTTGAGCATGCAATGTGCACGGATATATGCGATATATGATTGGACTATTATTATCATAATTAAACAGTTGAAGCGAGGTTTAATCTCTAAGTACGAGCATGTCTTACAATGTACAATGCACAATGCACGGTCATTGATATAAGGATTGTAAACCGATTGTTAATCTAGTGTCCCAAAGAAACGCTACAAACATTTTTTTCCAAATAATTTTTTTACTTTGTTATCATTTCGTTTGGAAACATGATTTTGTATATCAGGTATACCAAATACTGCGTATTTGATCGAAAATACCGGGAGCATGCCATCACTTCCGGGTAAATCGGGAACTTTGTGAAAAAGAAATTATTGACTGTAGCAAGTTTTGCATGTGCAGATAAATTGTATAAAACGAATCGACCCACACGTTATTGTCATAGCAACAAAAATAACACCAAAGAATGCCATGTTTGACAGTCAATGAAAGAGAGAGAGAGCCCTTAGAAAGGTCCTACAAGGAGCCTCACATGCCGACGTCGCCAGACCGTTTAGTTGTCCGCGCATAACAGGCCGCAGACTAATGTAGCGAATAAGGCCAAACTGGTCAGACATCAGACAGGCCCATAATCTCCACGCTGTCGCGATCAGTGCTTAAATGATTTTTCAAATATTGGACTCCACCCATCTTTACAGGCTTGTCCTAACGGTTATTCTGACTTGATTAAAATGAAACTTTATACACATTGTGTGAAAAGGACACTCTTAAAAGTTAAACCAAAATGATATTTCTATATGGGTTTGTCTTTAATTTTTTGGACACTAGTTTAGTAAATCGTACATTAGAGAGCATGTTATTAATCATATAATGGCATGTCAAAGTGTTTGTGTTTCTACTGATGTCACATGATAATCTTAAAAAGTAGCATTAACTAATATTTCTGTTCAGTCCTTAACTGACTTCTCCTGTCCGCATTATGCACTACGAGACCGTTTCTGTCCTGGTTAACTAGCGAACTACAGTGTATATCAATACTATGCTACCCTGTGCACTCACAAATCATACAAGGTAATTGCTCACGGAGCTAAAGTTATCAATACTTTAAAAGGATTTTATTGTCATAGCTGTCTTCCGACTTTGATTGCCTTATTTATTGACAAATTAAAGAGTAAAACAAGCTGAAATATCTAAATGTTGCAGGGTCAACACCCAACATCAAGATCAAATTATTTCGCATGAAAAAACTGAAATATCTCCATTTCACAAGGTCAGAATCCAACATAAAGATCAAATCATTTGGTTAAACAATACTTTTTTGCTATATAAGCATTATTGTCAGTTTTCACAAAATTAAAAAAAGTAAGGCTATGAAAAAAATCAGTAGATTTGAAAGTTCTAACTCTGCAAGGGAAACGGTTTCCGAATTTACTAATTAAGAATTGACTTCAAAATTTATTAAGTTTATGAAATTATAAACTTAAAAACCGCTGTGCAGACCGCGTAATCCGGATTTACGCCATGTTTCCACAGCGGATTTTAAGATTTTACCATGAACTTAACAAATTTTGAAGTCAATTCTTATAAACAAATATACACATACTGGATATTTATTTATTTTAATACGCTCATTTGCTCATTCGAATTCGCAAAAAATAGAAATGCACTATTTACGCGATCGAATTCAAAGCTCGACAACAAGAGAGAGACAAAATGTCAATCAAAACGTCATTCGGTTTTTAGTTCAGCCTACGACTAGTTCACCAGCCAATGAAAATCCACAACGGAATCACGCCACGTCTTGTCACGTGGCCTTGACATTCCTAGTGTCAACGTTGTACATAAACACAAACACGTGAATGTGGGATTCGGGAGGAAAATAGCCGATAAGACTGTTAAAGCTTGATTCAAACCGAATTAAGTTTATGGTAAAATGGCAAAAGAAACAAAGCAAACTTCATACGAACTAAGCAGCATTTCAATGGCCGATCCCCTTGCAACGACTGCACTGCCGATATGCCTGAGGGGGAACACGACCGGTGTTAGTTTATATAAAGCTATGGCTTTTAAAGGGGGAATAATAGGTGATGTCAGGAAAATGAAAATTAATGGTTCCGATTGAAAGACAATGTATTTAAACTAAATTGAGCAGCAATAATTCAAATATATAAAGTAACGTTTTGCCATGCGATTGCTTTTTTTTATACAAAATGAATTAAAGGTGTTCACAAAAATGGCCGCCAATGGATTTTATGTGAATTTTCATACTTTGTCTGACTATGGATGATAGGCTTGTGTAATGAGATTTTTGCCACTGTCAAAATATTACATTTAGCATTAACTTACAATTATCAGTGAAATTATTTTAAAATAAAGGCTACTTGCACCTTGATTTTGTCAGCACCTGATCATAAGAATTATTCTTTCGGGTTTTGCTCATGACATGGCATGTATTCTTTTTTCTAAATATGATGCTATTAGGAAAATTAATTATCAGTGCAGGAAGAATGTTTAATCAAGGTATTAGCGTAGTTCATTCTGTATCATTATAAACAGCAATTCATCAATTGATTTGAGTTTAGAGCCGACTGGAATCATCACAAAAAACTCAAGTACAATCATAGCTTAGGGACCTATTATATTGTGTATCATATGTGTAATTTCATTATGAGCAGCAGAATTCGTTTGCCCCGAAGAATTAATGACATGAAAACGTCATGCTTCATTGCACAAAATAGCAACTTTTCTGATTGATATTGCTCAAGAAATACAACCCCAATCTCTGATTAGACAGTCTGTTGATAGAAACGATAATGGGAAATTTAATTTGCTATTTTAAGGGCAGCAGCTTGTATTTCATGTTTTCAAGTCTAATCTAAGAAGTAATGAATAATGTTATCCTCAGATGTAAACAGATGGGACTTATGATGTGTGTCTTGTTCTGCATATTAGATGAATTGAAAGGTTTTTTTTACTTTTGACAAATCCGTTTGTACAAAGAACCATTTCCTTTTATTTTTAAAGAACTGCTAGGTAACTATCAAACAATCTATTTTATTAATCAAATGTTGCCAAAACACTGAATTTAGTTTTATATTAATATTGATATACTTTACGATTTGTATTTATAAATTGTTGTTCATATTTTTCTCTAATATAAATACATGGTTTCTTACATGTGTCAATGGCTTTGCTGCTCAACTTTAATGTCATTTAATCGACCCCACTGCACTTTTTTTACATGGGTAGATTCATGATTATTTCATGTACTTCTGAGGAGAGTTTTGAAAAGTAACAACTTAACTAAATGATAACGTTTTTAAGTGCGTCGTTCGTTTACGGCAACAACTTTATCTATAACAGTTTAATCTCATAACAAGATGTCTTTTAAAAACTGATTTGTCAGACACAAATGACCGAAATGGTTCACCACCAAATCCCTTATGTCAAAGAGAATATAAATTTATATTCTGTCGAGGCAGGAAACATGACATCATATGGGGACCATTTCCCCAGCCATCCACGGCTCCATCAAAGCAGAAAAAAACAAATACAAATGCATTTCCTTTTATTAGAAATTTTATGAAGTAATTGAGATTCGAAATCCTATGACAGTTACCAAATTTCAAAGACATGTAAAAAGAAAACTATTTCAGCACATTTACAGAATTTCTAGTTTTATTGTATGATTGGCGGTAAAATACCGAGATCAATCAATGGAATAAACTACGTTATTAGTCACTAGTGACAATAAAAATGGAACGCTCATGACGTTATGTTGCTGCGTAGGCGACGGGTTCGCTTTCGTGCCGACTCAACGTAAATGCGCTTCAATTATGATAGAAATACAACGATTTAATAATAAAAAATAATAGAAAATTGTCTTTGTCTTGACAAATACCTTTTTTATCTCAACTCGTGAGGCAGAAAAGTTTTGTATTGATTTAAAAACTTTCTTCCCCACTAGATAAACATGGCATTTGTCAAGAAAAGACAAATATACTCTAAATATCAGTGAAATGGCTGGACAGCATACAGGCCAAGTTTTATAAGAATAGGAAGTAAACTCTACATTGAAGGAATTTTGCGGTGATTTACTAATGGCCTGGTGATGATTGTCAATTGAGTACAATTTATCCTTGTTTTCGTGTACTGTTGAATTATTTTAGCTCTCATTTCTTGTTCAACATAGAGACAAGTTTAAATCACGCTTTATCATCATATAATACATTATATTTTCAATCAAATAACAGTTTAGCGAAAGAGAAAAAGTTGCATTTCAACTTCAACCATAAATTCTCCCCAAATGCACAATGATTTTTCGAATAGAATAGCTGCTAAATGACCTATTAAAACTAGAAATCTTTCATATATAAAGTATTGCCAATCAATGTATTTCATTATTAAGATATTTTAATTTTTCTGAAGGTTTATGTTATTTCTCCATAGAAATCTAACACTGTTTGGATTGTATTAAGATCATAACTAAGAGCCTGTAGCTTCACCTCAATATAGAGTGATTATTACATAAAGTATGTTAACCATTTAATGTTTGTAATTGACTTCTTTAGAAGAAACCCAGTCCAAAATAAATGATGTGTGTACGATGTTCATAAAAATGGGGATGATGGGCTCAAACAACCTGATTGAAAGAAAAGTATTAATTATTAATAAGAGAAATTATAACTTGCAAATATAATATTTGTCGATAAAGATATTTGTCTTTGATGTCAATTTGAATATTCTTCTCTCTATGTTAATATGCAAATGACAGCAAGTGTCATAGGCGTCGCTTTTCTTATTAAACTGATAGTGATTATACTGTAAATCATGTGTGACAGGTCTCTCCGTCCACTTGATATAGCTACGCATTATCTACAGGCTCCCGCAAAACTCAATGGAAAAAGCTTATAAGCAATCAACCAGAAAGAGAAAAATTTGGTAAAAAATGTACAAAGACAATCTTTCAGCGATTTTCCAACTGTGTAACGTGTATGTATTTAACTAAAAATACCTGTAACAAAAGTAATACACAAAAATAGCAAAATGATTGCCTATGTGCAATTTACACAGTAACATTTTAACCATATGTAATGCTTGCTTGCTATCACAAATCAGTATTAGGGTAATACCAGAACAACACATAGATATTCATAGGATAAGTCAAAAATAATAAATCTTCATTGAATACCAAACAAACCTTATCCCTGGAGTTTCATGACAGCTGAACTGTTTATCTGCACTTTTTACATTTTGGTGGAAAAGCTGCGAATGATATTGCATTAAAACCCGAAAATCAAGCGAACATGTAGCGTGAGTAACTACGGGTTACACCTCTCGTTGAAAATTAGTTTTAAGTGAATGCTCTAAGGCGATAGAACAAAACTTAAATTGATGTTAAGAGTCCTGAGGTGAAGGACTATTTCAGGCTCATTGGTTATCTTAGAACCAGACTAAGGGTTGTCTCTTGGATTATTTGTGACATGAATTAGCCTGCAAGCAGTGCTGGAGTTAATAGCACTGATTAGGAGAGAAATTGGATTGTGGTGATCAATCTAAATTACGAAATGCATTCGAACAAGAGCAGACTTACACGAAACCTGAAACTTGAATTGGCGACTTACTTGTTTTAGAATTCTGATGCCAATATTCTTTATCATTCTTTTAAACGTGAAAAAGATCTGGTCATGGTTCATCATCATTTTCTAAACAGTCCATAATTTACCTCAATGATTTCATAGATGCATTTGTCAATGCAAAACCAGAATTTCTCATGAAAGCATATATACATATACAGTAACATGGATATTCCACAAATGACCCTTTTGACCTTTTGGGACAAGAGTAAGTTATTCTATTTGTAAAAAGTAAAGATTGACAGGTTATCTGATAGCTTATTGTATTAATCACTAATCACGATGATGTCATTGCTGATTAGCGATACATGCCATTTAGATAGTGATTACATGTTAGATTTAATTCATGTAATAAGTTAGAACTTGAATTTCTAAATTTCCTCATCAATTGAATTTAAATCTTGTTTAAATGACATGTGTTGATGAGAACATGTTTCTATCAGCTATTTAAACAATAGTGCAAGTTTAAGGAGATTGTTTTACTCAATGTTTTTAGAAAAGTAGATATTTTGTGGAAATAAAGTTAGTGTCATGATGAAAGTGATATTTCGAAAAAGAGAGTAACAAGCAATTGTCTTAGATAAATTAATTGTAATGGTATAAATTTAGAGTCAACTTAAAAAATACTGTTCACGACTCATATTATTGCTTCAAATGAGGAAACATTTACGTCATATTAAAGTCCAGTGAGACGTGTTCCACACGAAAATGTGGTTAAACCATTTTTAGCCTTTTTTGCATAAACATACATTGTACATATACATATAAGTCAACATTCTACTTTTGATATTGCCGAGAAAAGAATATTTCAATCAAAAGAAGATAAAGTCTGCTTATTTAATAGGTTGCAAGTATGTTTTGATAAGATGTATTTCCTGCTTTTCCTTCGGTGTTTATCAAATTTCAGGAAAGTTAATTCAGTTATCTTTATGCTATGTCGATGTAACGTCCCAAAGGGGACATAAATGTCTTGATTCATACAGTGATTTCAGAATACATTTTATACATATCGCAAGGCCGATAATTCAGCGTTTGCAATATACACCGAACTAAAAGTAAAGCACTCTCTACTTTTAGTGTCCCAAATTGTCTGATATATCTGAACTGAATTGTCTAGAAATCAATGAGAAGTGTTTGATTAACAGATTGAACTCAATAGAATCCAAAGATAATTAAAAAATTATATGATTCCAGCCATTTCGTCAATAATTGACAATAACTGTTGAAAAAGGGATGCCATTTCAACGACCAGTTACTTCCTTTTTCGTAAGATAAGAGATGATTTGATGTGTGGAAGTCAAGTTGGTAACACAGATGTTATTTTTGATGTCTTAAACCCATTGTCTATTGCCTAGTTCTTGCACTGCAGCCATACTTATTTTGGGTGAAATGTCAGTACCAATAGTACAAAATCAATCGTAATTTCATCAAATGTCTACCTGGACGATCTGCCTTTAAAGAAAGTATTAACAAAATCTACATTTTTATGTTATAAAGAGTCATAAATTTATTCCCGGTACCGTAACTCTGCCATAGCATCATTTTTTAGTTTTCGATTTTAAATAGTGCTTAACTTCTTTCCGTAGGTATATATCCTTACTATCAGAGATCATATCATAATGACAACATAAATAGTTAAATGAGTTAAACATATAATTGTTTCCTTATTTGCTGTTTCAAGTTCTCTGGAATGTTGATAATTTAAAAATGTTCCTTTTATTTGAACCTCTGTTTAAGAAAATCCAAGCTGTGAAAACCCTTTTCAGAAACAATGTTTAATGGTTGATTTAGTCTAACTCTGCGAAAATTCAAACAACATCAAGAGTTCCTTAATTTTGCCTGTGAAAATATCAGTAATCCATTGGATATTTCTGGCACAGTCAATGTTATAAACGAGGTTTGCTCAAGTTGTAGGACACCCTAAAGGTTCCAACAAGCTACATTTTAGTTTGTTTATCGCCTCAAAAAGCACTGCAACCTTAAACAAACTTGACAACAGATGTTATATTCGTAACATATGTTTAAGGGATATAACTTTTGGTGTTACATGACGAGATGAAAATTTATCCATTTTATCTAATTGATGTTTTTTACATTTTGCAAGTGTCCGTTTATATCGAATATAAAACAGTTAATGAAAGACACAAGTATTTGAGGTTTGCTAAAGGGTTGTATACTGTTTTGATGTAGGATGACATATTTTGAAACAAATGCCTCAAGGGTGAGATTTTGTTTATCATTGAAAATCTTTTGTCCTAACGTTTCAATGACAATGTACACCTCTGAAATCGTAACGAGTTTTAAGACCAATAATGCCATTATTTTTACACCATTTCTATCAAACAATAATCGTTCGACATCGCCTAAAACAGTTCGGCTAAGGGCTATTTCTTGTTTACCAGATACAATACGTGAAACAAGCAAAACGATGCAAACTTTATTATGCTAAATTTGTGTTCATTGATATTAATGTAAGTCTTTCACATGATAATGAGAAACTTTACAAACATATTAAAAAGGTGTCAGCTAGAAAGCTCTCGGGAAAGTGCTCCTAAACTCCTAATATCTATTAATTTGCATATGTTTCGGCTTTCAAGGAGCTCTTTGACGTACCACTAATGCATAAAACTTCATCGATGTTTCATGTCATCGTAATCTCTGCTTAACTACAAATCAGGTCTTAGTTTTTGTATTTTATCGCTTATCGAGTAGAAGTAATATAGGGAAAGTGGGGTTAATGAGATAAATTGATCAAGATCAGACACGGTTGCGTAATATATGTTTAAAGAATTTTAGTTTTAACATGTGATATACATTTGTATGGAAATTCGCGAAAGTAGAATCAATTTGCAGACACTTGAGTAGGGTTTTTAGATCACTGATCGAATCTTTTTACAGAAGCAAAGTTTTTTTACCATTTCCAAGTTTATAAGAAATGACAAACAATAAGAAAAACACATATTTTTAAAAGTTAAAAAACAGTTAGCAATTTTACACCTACATAACTCAATAAGAATAATAATAATACATTGAGAGAGATAATATATATAATCAAGTGGCTACTCAGTGTTTTGCAAGAGTGTTTGGAATGATCGAAGGGCATTTGGTTGTCCTGTAATCTCTTACATGGACAGAAAGTACACAATAGCATTACTAGAAACTCTAAATCTATTACAAAATTGATTGAGACCGTCTTTCGGTTTAGTTAGCCTACACATACATCTGATTTGGTCAGTATAACAGGATGTTTGAAAGAATATGAATTAATTGTGTTTACAATACATGCCTTTTTCATGAATTTTTTTTATATTTAGTTACATTAACGTAACTTATTTTTTCGTACACAAAATTTCACTAAGAATCTTAGCTTTTTCTCAAGCATATAGCAGTCAAGGGCCAAGTGCAAAATAGTGTCCATTTAGCAGAGTTAAAGACCGTAAGTAAATCACTGCGAAATTGCTTTTGCAAAGAGCTATCAAACATAGAGCTTCCTTTTCCAATAAAGCTCTGCCCTCTGAGCTGTCAAGCTTTATTACTAATGATACTCTATCACAGTCCCTAATGTAATGAAGATCACAGGTCTTAGCCGAAGGGCAATAGTCAAGGAACAATGATAGATCATTGTTGCAGAGACTTCACGAGTAGATCTAGTTATTGCTAAATGAAAACTTATATTGGAATTTAAAAATACATGCACATAGACCTGTGTCGTAGTTTGAAATGAAAAGTCAACCGTCCACTTTTTAATAAGGAAGGCATTGCAATTTTCAGTTTTAGGACTGAAGATATCTTGTTGGGTTTTTTAACTTAAATTGTCGATGATTAAGCATATTTTGATGGTTATTATTGTGTCTATCTCTTCTTTAATGTCAGTTATAAATATAGAATATGCACTAGATAATATAATCAATTGAACGTTACTACTTTATACTTGTTGAACAATGCAGTCGCATGACAGGAAGGATGTAAATAACAATAATTGTAACAACAATGTAGACAGACAAATAAGATCAAATATCACACATCAAGTACAACACTGTAGTGAATTAAGACATTGCTGGCAATATCTGATGAAAAATGTGTCTTTTGGGAAATAACACTTTGTATGGTATAACATTTAGTAGAATAATCTTCTCTGAGACTGCATCATGGTTAAGAGGGAAATACAGACATACTATAAGTAATCAACTCAGATCCGCTTAATCACCACCCTTTGGGAGATATATCAGAAGGCGCAATCTGTACTTACATGACCATATCTTATATGATCAAACGTTGACTGTCCTGATATTACAGGTTTGTCAATATCAAATGCATTTAAAAAGATGTTTCTTTTATATACGTATTGTGTTTGCATAAATGTGGTTGCCTTATGTTGCATTAATTTTAAGAAATAACTAGAATAGTCCAGCATTCCTTAATGTTTCATTAGATAATTTAATAGTAAAAGTAATGTAAAATACCTTTGAAACAAAATGAAAATTGCACCAAAGCCCTTAAAGGGGCAGTAGCACGTTTTTTGATAATTTTATATTTAAAATATTTCACATATAATTGTAAGTTAATGCTAAATGTATTATATTGACAGTGTCAAAAATCTCATTACACAAGCCAATCACCCACTGTCAGAGGACAAAGTATGACGATTCACATAAAATCCTTTGGCGGCCATTTTTGTGTGAACACCTTTAATTCATTTTGTGTAAGAAAAAGGAATCGCATGGCTAAACTTTACGAAATATAATTGAATTAATAATGCTACATTAAGTTTCAATACATTGTCTTTCAATTGGAACCATTAATTTTCATTTTCCTGACATCACCTTATATTCCCCCTAAAAACGTGCTACTGCCCCTTTAATGTGTGAGAACATTTTTGTGGGTTAAAAGTTATCACAACTTGATTGTGTGGGGTGAAAGACGTTTGTAAATTTTCAGTTTGTCACGGCTCGCCTGTGATGTTGCATTCTATAAAGGCAAGTGGCAGCTAGTCCGCCTATGCAGAGAATTTATAATTTTGCGACTATGATAAACAGAATATCATATTCGTGCCCATGACATACTATGTCTATGACACTCGTGCATAAATGTCAGTACATCACTCGCTTTCGCTCGGCAAATACTAATATTTAGGCATTTGCCTCATACTATGTTATTGACACTCATTTATTCTCTCTATATCTTTTACTCAAAATATCAACTCAGTTTATAAAAATGTCAGAGCTGCCTCAACTTTTTTCGGTCATTTCACATTGATTCCACATTTATGTCAATCTTTTAAAGATCTTTTATACAATGAATTTTCACATTTTCATTTCAGTGCTTGTATGGACCCTTATCGTTGCAAAACAAGAATAAGCAGAAGAGGATGGCTAAAGTTGCCGGAAAAGAGGCAGATTTTAATCATAAAATTTAATCTACATGTCACTTGTTATGAATCTTACTACCATAATGTTAAAGGACCCTACCCATTTCTTATATCCTTTTACCATCTGGCCCGTTTGAAGCAAGTCTTAATCCCTTCAATTTTATGAGATCCATTATTGTGTGCCTGTCTTATGAATATTATTGTTTTTATGTCTCAAATGTAGTTTTCTAAAAGTTCTAAACTTTTGATGTACACAACATTTCCTCTGGGCAATTAAGCATTATATTATATAATCTTATTCTATTCCTTGACACATTCAATTATTTATCCAGACTAATAAGGTTGGATGTTACATTCTGAAATCATTATAATGAACTGAGACATAGCTGGCTCTATCAAATACAAAATGTGTCTTGGGAAATAACGTTATGTATGCCATAGCATTTCGTAAAATGATCCATTTTGTGACTTTATGAATACAGTAAAAAAGAAAAGAGTGATTGTCTCCGTTATGCAATGTGTACTGAATTAATAGATCACATGTGTCTTAGTAATGAATATACATACCAACAACACATTCCAGTATTTTCATACAATTTTGGCCAAGCCAAAGTGAAATTAATGTTTGACATTATTAACTCCATTGAAATTTCGATATATTTCATAATAAGATAACATGATTTCAGTGTTTCCATTTCCCACATAATCGTATATTTAAGAAATTGAATAAGATATTGAACAATCTCTGATTCAATATATGGTAGTACACTTTGAACAAATAAACATGCATATAAAATTGCATGGAGCCTTGTTACGCTAAACACGTTATTTAAGGAGATATTTACCAGCACTGATTCCATATTTATGGATTGATGTATCACATATAGATACTCTGCATCATATACTCAGGCATCATCAAAACTATTTTCTATTGATTTATTTTTTTGTACCGAGAAAACAAGTAATGAAAGTTATTGCGGGGGAAACTGTGATACATATGTTTATATTTGTGATATGGATTAACAGAATATTCGAAGAACAGATGTGAAGGCACGGTCACAAGTACAGATTCAATTAATAATTTTCACAGGGGCCCTGAGGACACGTACATTGCAGCAACAGTAACTTTCGTTTACCAACTCCGTCAGATTAGGGTAAACATACTAATTTTCTAATTTGTATATTATGACTTTTGGTAGAATAGAATGTAAATTCACAATATCAGTTATTTTATCATTTGTGAAAGGCTCGATCAACATTTCACGACTTGATCTTCCCCTGTGCAGAGGGAATGGTGAAATTCTTGACAGTTCACACTTTCAACAGTGGTTTGATAATCCATAAGGAATGCGTTGTTTGATAAGGTGTGGTAAAAAAATAATATTGTCAATCTTTGACTGATGACATGAAATCGTATTAGGAAGACGAGACACCTCATTGATAACCCCAACTACAACTTGAAAAAAACAACAACAAAAAACAAACAAAAAACAACCTTAACTTCCTGTCACACAGTGCCTTAGTTATCTTACTTGTCTCTTTGATTGATATATATCTGTAGCATAGTCAAACTCTTTTTAAACAAAATAAATGTTTTTGTAGTAAGTTTTTTGAAAGTTGGTATGTTGGATGACTGAAGCGATATTAAAAACTTTGCTGACTTTCAACCTCTTTATTTCAAGGGTGCAACGTTTCAGCATAACAGCTAACATGCTATGTAATTGATTCTTAACTAATAGTTCAGAATTCATAGAATATGAAGTCAAATATAATGAAGATTGAATGAAAATTAATATAGTGAAATAGGAATTGTTCATGTCCCTTTTGACATGTGGAAATAGTTGTTTAAACTTTGTCGACAACAGATTTATTTTATTTGTGTCAATATACACCTACTGCGCTAAAATGCACCAATGATAAAGTCAATATGTGGCTGATTCAAACTGTCGTACATATGTACTCAATAATGACCATGATGTGGTCCCTATGAATCATTCACTCATTAACGTCATTGATAGACCTAATGGATAATGCTTGTCCAAACGGTTAGTCCTGATCTCAACCCTATTGAACACTTTTGGTCACATAAAGGAGAAAAGATGCTTAAGTGTCCTAAGAAACTTTCTAGGTATAAACAAATATGACGGTGACTGTGACTGTTGAAATTGTTGACCCAAACCAAGGTAATTAGCAAAAATGCTATGTTACAAAAGAGTGTATGTTTATACTGGCAAAAATGAGACTTTGTCCAAATGGACATCTCCCACCACTCCGATTATGTCAGGGCACGGGTCAGGTCGTCTGAATAACCGCAGGTGCCGTCGATGTAGATCTCGTATTTTCCGTTCTGACGTACAGGTTCAGTCATGAACTTCACACCAGGAGCAAATGGTGCTAAGATGTTAAACTGATTCTTCTATGCATCACCCGTTTTCTTAAAGCATGAAATCATGGAAGGTTAGTCAGTTTAATTAATTAGGTTGGTGGTTCTGATATTCATAAAGGACCTGCCATGGATTGTCGGGTTTCCTCCAAATCTGACGTTATATCCTTCAATCATTTGACAAGGGGTCGGCTTCTGAAATGCTTGGGTTGTGTCTGATGGCTTTCTTACAAGACAGACGTGTATTCAGAGTCGATATTAACACATTCACCCGAAATTCCATAGTCATAAATACTAAAGAACACGAACAAAGCTTTTATGAGCAATTTGAGTTCCATCCTGCACAGATCTTACATCTTCAACAGCAAAGTGGCCTCAATCATAAATCACCGAAACGAAATAGTGTGATGTTCACGTAAACCTTTTATATCATTTAGATTTTATTTTTCTTTGAATCTTTGAAAAACAAATCCGCAAAAATTCAAATCCAGGAAGAAATCTATCAAAAAGCTGCATGAAAATATCAGTCTCATTTTTGTGTGTTATGTTTAGCAACTAGAATTCGGAAAATTGTGACGATTGCAACCATTTTTATTACCCATAGGGTGGCAAATTATTATATCATTTTTACCGAGGGTATATTGTTTTTGCCCTGTCTGTCTGTCAGTCTGGTTGTCACCAAAAAATGTAACCTTGCACATAACTTTTGATTGCTTTGGGGTAGACCGTTGATATTTCTAATGGGCATCTATCATGATAAGACCTTTCAGATGAGGTCATAATCGTTGACCACGTGACCTTTACCTTGGCGCAGCAACCAGTTTTCGAAAACGTTAAGCTTGGCCATAACTGGTGATTGGATAGATCTTTGATATTTCACATGTGCTTATGTCATGCTTATGTCATAATGAGACCTTTCCGGTGAGGGAAAATATACATCCGGGCATCAGGTTTATACAAACACATTTTGTTTCATTATGAGCTATTGCCTAGCAACGATTTATGTAGCGCGACTCTCCGTATATTTACGCCTGTGACGTCATAAAACCTTTGTCCATGATGTGTGCCATCCTTTCTATATTTCTAAGATAATAAGTGGAATGGAATCGTTAATAAAGAAAGTATCACCCTGGAGAATGTATCATGACTTGAACGAAAATCGTGCAAAATTGCATATAACCGTTACTCTTCCTCTTGTTATACATATGTTGCATTCGTTTTGTAAAATTCATATGATATCATATGATTTCTAATACAAACTTCTATTTATAATATGTCAAGCTCTACAAGAATGGCAAAATAGCATCTATGCTTTAAAGGAACAATAGACGTTCAAAAACATTTTTGCGGAAAATGGCGGTCACTTTGCTAAGCTTAAGCTGAGGTAAAGAGCTTTCCCTTACCCTGTTTAGATACATCACAGTAAAATGACTCTATGACAAGTCTATTAGAGACAGTTATCCAATGATGATAACCTGTCTCAGTAGTTTATTGGTCACTGGAGATTGACTAAGGGTATAAGTTAGATGACAATGAATAATCTTAAGCTTCTCAACAGAGGTATTTCCTTGTATTCGAGTTAGTTTATTTCTATCTTTCCAATCAGTTAAGCCATTGGTTTGACACTACCTTTAACAAATTGAAGATACGAATATTTGAAGATAGCAATGCGGTACTTAATCCCTTATTTATCTTTGATATTGATAAGCATGTTCCCAAATGTATATCGGGATTAATTTTAACCCAAATGTATATCGGGATTAATTTAAACTGTTCTATTCTTCAATTAGTAGATATAAGAGAACACTAAATGACGTCTCGTTTCGTATTGTTTTATGAAACGAGCGAATATGTAAGTATTTAACGAGCGAAAGTTAAATATCTTTGCTACACCATTCACGAGTTTTATAAAAATGTTATGAAACGGGACCGAGTTTGGTATTTTATTTATTACTGGCTTAATTACATCGACAACAATATAAAGAAATTCGATCACCGAAATGTTCATCGCGGCCGGTCCACTGTCATTTTCACGTCTTGCTTAGCATTTTTGACGACATGTCATTGGGTCAGCGCGTGATGTGATGACACATGGTAGATTTATAAAACAGCAATATCTTTAAAGGGAGAGTAATAGGATAACATGTGTCTGACATCATCATGTACTTCATGTTAGCTTGAGTAAAAACCGATGTTAGATATTGATAAAAATATAAATCAAACATAACAGATATGGAGAGCATGAAGCAAACATAAGACCTTACTTTTGGTAGTTATGTTTGGTTATCCAATAAAAGATCAGCCATTAATCATATGGGACTCTTCCGCCATTCTTATGATAAGCTCAACTATACCTCAAGCGGAAGATAATGAAAAACTTTTAAACCAATTTATCTTTAGAAAAACACTCCTTGAGGAATGTTGTAAATTAATACCTGTGAAACCCATTGTGTTTATAAGCTTTGTCAAACTGATGGACACGGTATCAACTTAGATCATGTTAGTGTTGATATCAGCTTAATTTCGAAAATTCGTAGATTTGCATGAATGTTAGACGTCTTTCAGTGTGGAGTCACGCCGGTTCCCTATATGCCATTCATGTATGCACAAAAGGACATATTTAAGTTAACATTGAGTAGTTTGCTCATCGTCATTTTAGGAAGCAATTGGTTTGATTGTCGTCATGAATTAAACATGGCTTCTGTTAGGGTAGACCATTGTGATTTTTGGTTTTACCTCATTGAAACTCCGTAGTGAAACAATTGATGGTTTATAAAGTTTTCGTTCCGGTTTCAGTTCTAACATAACAAAGGATCCGAATTGTCAAGGATACGAGTAAGATTACGATGTTGATATCTTTGTTCTCAGCACATTTTGCCACGAGACGGGAGCATAAACACTGCACTACTCAAAGGAAGTTAAGGAACACTCAAGTAGAGATCATTTGCATTAACGTTAAATGTTAGTAGCTCAAAGAGAAGTGTTTAGTTTGAAGCTGCGTTCAGACCTAAATGCATACTATGTAACTGACATTGGGCTACTGATTTTTAGAACTTTTAATCACATCTCTTTAGGACAATATCTTCTTCAAGCCTTTCACTACCACGGTTATCACTTTCAAAGCAATAAAGTCACCCAAGACTAACGGCAATGTTTTGAACCTGAACCATCTGACAGCCTGTGACTTTTATTTCGGCCTCTGACACTTAGCGCAGAAACTGCATCACTCTCAACAATTTATTCCAATATGTCAGAAAGATAGTGTTTATTTAATTCAATACATAACTGAGTCATGAGGTGATGTATTTTGTGTATAGGATTTACTTTACACATGTTTCTTTCATTCCTTTGAGTAGTATATGTTTGCTAGATTTCCTTAGTTGAAAGAAAATTCTACACTCATGTCATATTACACAATTTGCAGAAGGAAAAACATATGAATGTCTAAGTACCATTCCGAAAATTTGCAGCTGTATTATTAACATGTAATTTATTTCCCGCTTCATCAGCGTCGGTTTGTGGCAGTTCAAGGAGCTTAAAACAGGACCTCAATCTCGCCAACGGTAATTGGCTTTGAAACCCAAATGTGCACTTATTTAACAAAATATAATAATCGTTGTTACTTAGATTTTGTTAAGATATTTTGAGAGACAGAGCCGATAATGTGTATAAGGTGCAAAATACAATTTCAAGAAAGTTATGTAGGGCAGTCTTTCAGTAACGAGCCGATTGGAAACATCACACGGAGAGTGCAATCATAGCTTAGGGACCTACAGTTATTATATTGTGTATCATATCTGTAATTTCATTATAAGAAACCAAATACCCTTACTTAGAAGATTGTAAAAAAAAAATGCTTCATTGTACAGCATGTCTAATTTGTTAATTGATATTACTCAAAAGAGTAACATCCCTCAATATCAGGCAAATATGCATGTGCCTTCAGAAATAAAACCTAACATATCCTCTTATTAGAAAATCTGAAGTAAAATGATATGGTACAACGAATTTCTATCTAACATAGTATTATAGCGGTGTACTTGCGTGCTGTTGCTCAGTGCTGTTGCAAATGGTCTCAATGACGCAATGCTGGAGTTTTAACAAATGAACCAACAAAGCAAAATAATTTTACGGATGGAGCGCTCAAAACAAATCAGTCATCACTAACGCTAAGATGGCACAGTGAACATACCCTCACTAGATAGATAACATCAAAGCTATTTCTCCAGATCAACCACCCTACATCTCCTCTCTTTGATAAACCCATTAAATTCCGAAAAGGGAGAGTTTTTCGAGTCGAGTACAAAAAGACGTCAGATCATCGAGACTTTGAGCTTTAGCAAAAGAAATTGCATTGATATATTTTTGCAGCCTCTGAATACTATCACATTCCAAACAAATGTTCACATTTTCATTACTAACTACCACAGTGAATGGAAATTTGTCACAATACAAGATAGATTTTACCAATTCAAAAGATCTTTGAATTATAATGCTTTAATCAATATATCTGATGCTAGTTTTGAAGAAAGTGTAAAGAGTATCTTTAATTAAAACATTTTGGACTGTGAAAGTTGCCAAGCATCGGAGACCTGTAAATCGACTAACAATCTCAACAAGCACTCTACACTGAATTTCTAAAATGTGATAGAGTAATTGCAGTGAAATAGCTAGACAGCGTGATGGCAAAGCTTTATTGGAATAGGAAGCAAACTCTTGGCAGCTCTTTACTGAAGCAATTTTGCAGTGATTTACTAATGGTCTGTCGATGATGCTCAATTGACCACAATTTACCCTGGGTTCGTCTTCTGTAAGATTGTTTAAGCTCTCATTCTCTTTTTTAAATATAGATCTCGAGTGATTCAAATCGCGTTCTTGACAGCAGTGCACAACAGAATGGATTTTATTTTTGTCCGTACAAAACATGTATGATAATATGCATTACAAATGAAAATGATAATACATTTATATGCACGTCTTGATTATATGTATGCTCATTTTTTAACACAAAAGGACGAACAAGATCTTTTGAATGTTCATGTAAAAATTTAAATTGCTACGTATATATAACTTTTAAACTTACAAGCAACTACACACTTCAGTTGAATTTGTCATTTATCATTTTCACTTACAAATATTTCGAATTTTTAATGTTATATTCTCAAACTATTTACAAAAAGAGTTAAATCAGTGTTCAAAGTGTACTTCTAAGATTGCTAATTAGTTTTAAAACCTGAACTTTTATGTTCGTAAAAAGTTTCAAAATAAAATTGATATAACCAAAACGTTCATTAACAAAGAAGACATATTCCATGTAAAACAAGAAGACATGGTCATCAACATCCCCCCGCCAAATAAGTTTTCATCAAACCTCCAAATATTTTCCATAATGGGCTTTAAATCTGTAATAAGTAATTGCATTTACCTCATTTTTGAACTCCACCAAGGTATCGATACCCTTAAGACACAGTGCAAATGTTGTTATTCTATCTTTAATAGTTTTTGAGACAAGTCGTCTCCTTTGAGGACTCCCTCAAACAGAGTCCAAAACACGAAACAAGGGCAATAACTCCGTAAAAAGCAATTTTGCGGGTCTCATTTTCGAACTCCATCAAGGTATTGATACAATGAAGACACACATCAAGTTTGGTTAACCTATCTTGAATAGTTTCTGAGAAAAGTTGTCCCCTTTGACGACTCCCTTGAACCGAGTCCAAACACACAACACAAGGGCAATAACTCCGTTAAGAATACTTTTTGCGGATATGATTTTCGAACTCCATCAAGGTATTGATACAATGAAGACACACAGCAAGTTTGGTTAACCTATCTTAAATAGTTTCTGAGAAAAATTTTCCCCTTTGACGACTCCCTCAAACAGAGTCCAAAAACACGGAAAGGGGCAATAACTCTGTAAGGAATAATTTTGCGGATCTGATTTTCGAACTCCATCAAGCTACAATGATGACACACAGCAAGTTTGGTTAACATATCTTAAATAGTTTCTGAGAAAAGTTGTCCCTTTTGACTCTGCCGGAAGGACGGACGCACGAACTCATTTTGTCCTCCCCTGCATGAATTGCTAAAAACGGTATTTAATCAGTCGAGAGGTTTATCTTAGTTGTTTTAGGGGACAATTGGTAAACAACAGATGACATCTTTGGATGTTTTCGAAAGCAGGATTTGTTTTTAAAGATAGATTGCAAAGGATCAAGGGCTGGTTATGGCAAGGTCAAAAAGTGAGGCTATGTAAAATTCATCAAGTATTTAATAAGTGACTTTTGTGTAATAATCTCTACAATACAATAAATTAATGGAAAATAGTTAAGCACCCCCACGATTTTTCAGCTGCAAAAGTTGCCCGATAAGAAAAAAGGAGATGTGGTTGTTGAAATAATCGTATGGTATGATAGAACCATAATTTAGCAGTTAAGAGAAGAACGTTTCATGCTGATAACGTTTGGCATCTATTGGATATTTGCATTCATAAAATTGTTGTAGTTTAATGTCAAACAATAAGTTACATTATTCTGAGAAAAGAAAGTTGTTACTGGTAGTTGTGATGTGGGTAATTCAGTTCTTCCAAGCCCTCCAGTCAAACTTTAGTATCAAAATTTTAGTCAAAGTCACTAGTTAGACCTCTAATAACCGTCAAAGTCTCAAATTCTCCAAAAACCAAAATTCAAGGGAAATGGTTTAACAACAAAAGATGGTCAGTGTCATTTGTAATGACCACTAGAAATCAATGAGAAGTGTTGGATTAACAGATTGAACTCAAAACAATCCAAAGAATATTCCAAAATCGTATGATTCCAGACACTTAGTCAATAATTGAAAATAACTGTTGAAAAAAGGGATGCCATTTCAACGACCAGTTACTTTCTTATTTTGTAAGATAAGAGATGATTTGATGAGTGAAAGTCAAGTTGGAAACACAAATGGTATTTTTGATGTCTGCAACCCATTGTCTATTGCCTAGTTTTGGCACTACAGCGATACTTAAATTCGGTGAAATTTCAGTACCATTACAAATTCAATCGTAATTTTATAAAATGTATACATGGACGATCTTTCTTTGAAGAAAGTATTGACAAAATCTACATTTTTTTCACGGTACCGTAACTTTGCCATAGCATCATTTTTTAGTTTTCGAATTAAGGGGGTGCTTAACTTTTTTCCGTATGTATAGTTACCTTGTTCATTATAGATTTATGCAATGGCTAATTCTTTACCATACAATATCATTTATCATTAATGATTGAACCTTTAATATTTATTTAACATTTTTCATCTACCTTTTCACACTTAAGTATTAGGCGAATATTATTTTGTAAAGTGAGATCTCCGTTAATATAATCCTGCAATTTCTCTAATTCGATTTAGATAACGACCTCGTAACCGCATTAGCGCTCAGAAGGGTTACTTAATAGGTCAGTGGGAAAATTCATTTATTTCCATTTTCAAAATCAACATGGTCTCTATTGCTGCAAATTTCGTGTTCACTTATCCAACTTTTGTAAAAAATAAATTTCAAAAGACACATCCTTAACATTAATACCAATCAATAATCTCAGGAATGAAGACTGTGACTGTCACTCTCGGCGTCACAGTGCCATTGGTATAAGAAACCTCCACCAAAGAATAGGTGGATCATTATCGGATCAACAGCGGTCTTCAATGATGGACTCCCATTGAAATGTTATCATTATGTTTGATACTTTAGCACTTTTAAGTAAGGAATTATGATCAATTATTACACACCTGACACTGGGTTTCCATAACAATGAGGTATCAAAAATATGTGTCACGAAACCTCCAAATTATTTATTTGTAAATTGTGAACCTTGACATTGCCCGACTACTTATTTATTTACGTGTTTTCACAAATTACGAACGAACGTCATTTGTCAAACTTTCAGTTAATCTTATAAGGTTTTGAATTGAACACAAAATAAGTTCTATGTTCCCATGTGCCCCATATGCAAAATAACACCAAAAGGCATTGGTTGTTATCTGTAGGTTACAAATACAACTCCATACTCTATACACATGTGCAAAATAACACCAAAAGGAATTGGTTTTTATCTGTAGGTTACAAATACACCTCAATACTCTATACAAAATACTCGTTTACATCCAAATTTAAATGCAAATATTGATATTCATCTTAAACTTACTTTAAAGACGATTGTATATATATTTATAAGGGAAACAGGCATATGTAGTCCGTCAGGACATAACTTAATCAGATTATTATTACTGTTATCGAGTAGAAAGATGTTATTTTGAAGTGCAGTTTGTTAATGATGACTCATGCTAAATGCTATCCTTAGCGTATATGATAAACTATGGCGGTAGCCTGGAATTTGAAAGTATGATTATTCTAACACCACTTTTATCGTAGGATGCGACACAGTTTAGTGTCAATTGCTGTAATGTTCTTTATAAGCACATTTAAACAGATGTTAAAAAATACAAATAAAAGTATGAAATACGATTTGGTAATACCAAGCATACATAACTCGTCTCCTTTTCATATTGAGCTTTCTTTACTCGTAAATATTTTGCTCTGTCATTTGCTGAGGCTCATGTTGATAACAGTGAACTTGACAGTAAGTGACATTTAAACAGTCGTTGCTCTTGTTATTAAGCTAAAACCGATTAAACAGTAAACTATTTGTGACATGTCTAACTTGTTGCGATTGTACACAATATAATCCATTTTGTAAAGTAATCAGTCAATATTTTGTTTCATGAAATTAAGAGTTCCTTAACTAATGACTGTTTCAAAAATATTTTCACAAAATCATCATTTAGTAATCATAAGTCTTGGTCAAAAATAATGTAACATACTTGTAAGACATGATCTTAGAAATATTTCATTTTAATATTTTAATCCCATATCATTGCATGATAGTTATCAGAGTATTTGAGGTTCTTAAGTAAGATTAATGTGAATTACAATTATACAAATGCACATAAATCGTGTACATATTCCAAAGCAAATGTACATCTCATTAAATCTTGATTTTCATGACACCTGAACGGTTTGTTTATTGTCGTTTCTTTAAACATTTGGTGGTTATTTTGCTGTTGTTTATAAAATATGAATGTTAGCGATAACTTGCTTCTGTTCATCAAATATTTAATTTTCACTTTAGGCTTGAAAGGAGAGGCATACGCTATACAGACAAAGCTTAGGTGAGTGACAATTTATGATACAAATCTGACCAATATATATAAAAATGACACTTTCACTGAATGATTTAAGGCATTGGAACAAAACTGGAATAGATGTGAAGAGTCTTGAGGTTGACGACTATTATAAGCCCGTTGGTTATCTTAGAACCAGATTTAAAACTGGCTTTCGTATCATAAGTGACATGAATTAGCCTACAAGTAGTGCTTGAGTTAACAGCACTGATTAGAAGCGAAGTTTTTAACGGTGATCTATCAACATCAAGAAACACATTCCAACTAGAGCATGATACACTTTAATTGTGGATCATTTCGTCATATATTATCTGTCATTATCTTTGCATATTCCCATACCAACAGAAGACAAGAGCCAAGCGCTAACTTAGGTCACTTGAACAGTGTAAACGGATCATAAGTAAATCACTATGAAATTGCTTTTGCAAAGAGCTTTCACAGATTGAGCTTCCGTTTCCAATAAAGCTGTGCCCTCAAAGCTGTCAAGCTCTATTACTTATCATACTCTATCACAGTCCCTAATGTAACGAAGATCACAGGTCTTAGCCAAAGGGCAATAGTCAAGGAACAATGATAGATCATTGTTGCAGAGACTTCACGAGTAGATCTAGTTATTGCTAAATGAGGAATGTATATCGGAAGTCGAAGCGCTATATCGCTATGTATATACATGTAGTTTCACGTAAATGGGTGCAATTTATCACAATTGGTTTCTTGTACTTTTGATACTTTGAGAGGCAAAAGGGTTTACATTAAAACAAGGAAGGTAAAACTCTCCTTCCGAACTGTAACATATAACCCTATTAAAAACGTAATGTAATGGGTTAAAGCCAAACCTGATTATTTTAGGATATTTTTGCGATGTTAAAGTGAGTTTTAGTGTTGGTATTTTGGAAATCTTTAGCTGACTGACTTATAAATCATGAACTTGAATCTTGAAATTGTGTGGACGAGAAACTCCCTCCCTACCGACTTCTACGTCTCCTTGTCCAAATTGATATAAGAAATAACTCTCGAGAATAGAGAATTATTTCAACATAACATTTAACAATCCTGCTTCTAAAATATATCTTGCCACAGCCGCATATATGTTGTACGTTGTAATCGACCATGACTTTACCAAATAAAAACATATTTCATTTAAAGGTTTGAATCTCATGTGTCATTTTATGGTAATCGAGAATTTCTCGTCACGACCAATTCATTCAAAATATGTTTCCTTTTCCACGTGAAGTTTGATATTTCTGCCTCACCAGCATGCCAGCATTGTGTTTTAGTGACGTTAGGTTAGGCACTTCCAAGGATACATTAGCTTGTGGAACCAGAAAAAAACCTATGACGTAATTGCATATTCTCCAGGTAAAGCAGCTCTTGCCATGCTGTTCTGTTGATTTCAACTCTTGTTGTTTCACTTGTCGGTGCTGCATAATGAATTTGAAAAAATTCAGATACTTTGTTCACAATGGTATTATGGATTAAGTTAACTTAACACGGGAACAAGAGGAGATTACTTCCTACCAAACTTATGAAATATGGATATCGACATGCCCTAATAATGTACATGTACATGTATATACTTGGTGTTGTTAACCTTGCATTTTAAGTGCTTATGAGACACGTAATTCTGAGTTATTAATGTATCAAATGCAATGAACGAATTAAAACGGAATAAACATTTAAACTGTAGTCCAAACGAATCATGACCACATTTTGTAATCAGTCAAAAATAAAAAATTTGCTGGTCATAGTACATATTGACTATTATGATATATGTTATTTCGACCGTCACTTCGACCCTAGAGGTCTCTATAAACGCAAATATCAATCCCACGATTTTGTCAGAACAGCACTAACTGAAAGAAATTAGAGTCATTATAAGGAAGGCACTGACCTTTTGCAAGTTTAGTAACAGAACACTTACATTGACAATACCAACATTGATTATCCTAATATTTATGAATATGTTTTTTCTTTCATATAAATATACCAAATTGATGTTTTCTTTATTTGAAAAAGAAATGTATCATTTTGATCCAGATTTATTAAAGTTCTTACAAGTAAAGATATAGAATAATTGATGTGAGGTTATATGATTCAATGTAATTAGTTCAAAGTTAATTCATGTTACACAATACAATAATATTACAATAAAGCTGTAATAACAACAATAATTGTAACAGGATCCCACATCCTTCAACATATTTGATTATCAGAACATTCACAGAATATCAAATGTGACCTCAATGGCATAATTGTACTGAATTTCAGGCATTTCTGGAATTATCTTCTATTAACCATGTCCTTCGGGAAATAACGATGTGCATGGCATAACAATTTGTAACATTATCCATCCCGAGACTTCATATCAACAAAAACAAGAAATATTATCAGTTATCAAATCAGATTTGCCGAATCATCAGATCTCTATGGGACGATAGATACTAATAAAGCACAATCTACATTTGCCGGACAATATGGTACATGCGCCAAAAGTAACAGTCCTGAATTACCATATGTGTAGCTGTCATATATACATCTTTACAAACTGACGTTACATCCATAATATAAACCAGCATTTTATTTTCATTCTTCAAATTTTCATAAGTAATGTTTTAAAAAAATGTTACATGAACATTATTAAAAACATTCGATGACTTTGATGTAGATTATCTGATTTGTTTATATATATTATAAATGGAGTTAAACTACTAATTCTAAAGATAGGTTTACCTTCAATTTGCAGAACTTTGGATTCAATGATTACAAATCACTTAAATATGCCGCCGCTACAAATCATTAGACACAAGAGACTCATGACCTGCAGACATCCTCGTTTTAAGACATTTCAATTGAGAAGATGCGGTAATATTTGCCTCATTTATTTGATACCAAAGACTGCATTCGTAACAATGAATGTACCTAAAACATCATTCAATAGTAGGGATGTTACTACTGTAGATAACAAGTCCATATCTTGCCAGTAACTATTTGCTTATAGCTATATGTGGTCATCTTATCTTCCTCATCCCGTCAGTAGTCGAGAGAAGTTCACACTTAGATTACACAATACAGTTAGATACTATGGTGCGCGTTACGTATAGGTATATGGTACGAACAGAACAAGAGTTGCAATCATTTTTGCACATATCATCTTCTTATCACTGGGAATTCAAACGTATCTTTAACAGAGCTTAAATAGGATTAATCCACATGTCCAAAAAGAAGTTCATTTAAGGTCAATTACTTCTGAAAGTTAACAGAGCTTACATTTATGATTGTCTTACAATATTACAAAACATAAGTTCTAAAATTTGGTACACAAAGTCAATATTCACTGAAGAGAGCAGAAAAAAATGGCATGATCAATCATATATTATCTTAGACGGTGTGACGAAATATACATTTGGACAATATATATGTGACAAGTCCAGAATCTTAAAAGGGTCTACTTTCTCCCTGATAAAATTTAATTGAATGTTTACCTGAATTACAACAACTTAAACGTCCCTTTCCGGCACAATGACATCTTTCAGTGCAAACACAATACTGCAAACACAAACACAAAAAAACATGTACAAAGCCAATTTAAAACTATGTTAAATTCGTACACGTAAGTGAATATTTGTCCATGCCAATAATGTTTATTGAAACAATTATCCTCGAGAATACATTGCATTCAAAAGCTGACACATGGGAGAGGAATAATTTGATCCCCAGTCTCTTTTATATAAAAGAGAAAATCCATTATTCTATAGCATTAAATGTTGTCGTTTACAAGTATAACATCACTTATGTGATGTAAAGTGATTGTCAGATATTGTTTTCCAAAAGTGTTTAAATAAATAAAGAAACCGATTTCACCGATTTTGCTGTAATAAGTTGCAATTTGGAGATCATTTTGAACAGTAATAGTTGTAATTATTGGCCATGTGGATAAATACAAACTATTTAAAGTACATTTTAGCTTCAATTGGATAACGTAGGACATGAATTTGGTGTTTTGTTATACATATCTCCTGGGAGGCTCTAGAAAATAATATAATGAACTCTGCAATTTAACTATTGTCAGCCAATCAAAATTGGCAGTGACAAGTTCTCCTGAGCTCTTGATTCAGGGAATGCTTTAACACATACAATATTAAGCACTGCAACAGGACAAAGGTGTGCCTTATTCTCTCTGATTTATTTCATGATAACAATGGAACATATCTAACTGTCATAAGCAGATGTTTACATATACTGAACACCAAAAGAAACGCGAATCATTTTGTTATTATTGAAGTCTGTATTAACATATTGATTCAGGTAAACCATGATTTCTTTCATGACACCGTGTCTGTCCTCATGCAATCTTCTGTATCAATCAAACTAACCCCAGAAGACTACGCTGAAGTAAACTGATGTAGTTTGTTCGTTACAGACTTTTTTTGAAAGGATTGAAAAGACTGTTGATAGTGTTTACGGGGTTGTGACAACACACCTGAAGAATGTCAAATTCAAGCTTTGATCTAAAATTCTCCTTATTATTTAAATATTTTCGGCACTACATCCGTTTAGTGTTCAATAGGGCTTGGATCTTAAATAACAACCGAAAAGGGTATGGTGTTGATGTTATGCTGTTGCATAAAGGTTTCTTAATATGACGGGTTAGGGACAGACATTACTCTCTTGAAATTGATATTTCTGAGCCTTATGCATGAAACGGAACACAATTGTGATATTGACATTGTCACTGACTTTGATGGGCAAATGATTCATAAGAAAACTTGGATGGGTTTTGAAGACAATTACTTTATGCAGTTAAAGCACTCAATGCATTACGTACGTATTAGTCACACCCTGACTTCAATGTTGATGGGTTTGAGCACTGTAGATCTCCCCTTAATTAATTCTGTTTGAGTCATATTGACAAATTAAAGGCCATTACAACAGACTCAGGGCAGGTTACAGATTCAACAACCATTTTAAACCCAAGGCATTCGTTTCTCTTGGTATGAATTATACATTCTCTACATTCAATAAATACATTCTTGTTTGTGAAATTCGTGAATTCAATGAACACTTTCCGAGACATAGAACAAATTGGTATTTATAAGCCAATAGTTCCCTGGTACTAATACAAATTGATTGAGCTAAATATTTGGAAAGTTTGAAAGTGAGAAAGTTTGTTTGTCTTCCTTTTATATGCCGGTTTAACGAATGCTGAAAGAAAGAAATACTTTATTATTCTGATACTTCATTCATACCTGGATTGGAAGTCGTCGTGGACTTATGTGTACGGTAATGTGACATGTGCTAAGTGGAACGTTCACTCAGCCATTTTAGTTTGAACACAAAAGTCATTTAAATCAACCGAGCATGGCTTGGGTGATGGGTTTGGGTACCTCAACAAACATTTTTATCAAATCTAATTGGGTTGAGTTTCTTGAAGTTTGTTAAATGTTTCCCTTATTGTGAGATCTCGTTTTTTCCTCTAAGTACCCGTGTTGCAGTACCTTTAAGGTAATAATGTATCTAACCTAACAATTTCTATTTTGATCTTAGGGACATATCATGATAATGATCTGCCGGGAAAGTGTGTCAGCTCTCGATGAATGTTCTGTTTATGGCTACTGTCTATGATTTTACTAATAGCATTGAGATACGTGTAGTTATTCAGTTTATGTAAAAGAACCATCTTTCGACTCATATATATAACAGTATTAACGAGTAATATTTTCTGATATGTAATGCACTGTATCTACAGATCTTAGGACAATAATTGCTAATAAAACATATAGTGGGGATAGGAGACTAGTCAGAATTCCTTACAAAAAAGTTATCAATGTTAAATACCTCGTTGTAATATCATGATAGTGAGATTTTCATCTTTGCAGAGTTGCAAATGCAAACATAGTTTGGTATTTAAGCAAATTGCTGTTTAAATGTAATAACTACGACTTTGTAGAATTAAACAAAGATATGAAATTACAACAATGTTTAGTAAGGTGATCTACATACCTTCGAAAATCAGATATAATTTACATATACTAGTATTCCATGAATTAAACCCTCTCTACTTCGACATGTCAATATTCTTTTTGCACTTAGAAGACAACAAATGAATTATATTCTGGTTCAACTGTACTAATGTACATTATATTAAATAGATCTATAACGTTTTGCAAATCATGTGTGAAAGACCGGTCAAAAGCACAGATTCAATGAATAATTTTCACTTATTTAGATGGAACTGTCGGAAGACATGAGGCCCCGGGGATACATGCACTGCAACAATGGTACGTTTGAGAGTGATTTACCAAAAGGTGTCTGATACGGTTAAACATGTCCATTCTCAAGGATGACCTACGAATGATTGCAAGGCTACCATATCAGCTTCTCTGATGCCTTCTTAAAAGAGAGCATCTAAAACAAAACAAAATCTTGATAGCTACTACAGTAGAACTCGGATATAACAAACTTCAAGAGACCAAAGAATTTAGTTCGCTATATCCGGTGTTCGCTATACGCATATAATTTTAATGATATCATATACATGTAGGGACGGGGCTTGAAAATTTGTTCGCTATAGCCGATTGTTCGCTATATCCGAGTTCGTTATATAGAGAATCTCACCCAAGTGTCTTCTGATATCAAATATATCAACACAAGTTGATAAAAGTAACAAATATCCGAGACTTGCCGAGGATATTTTACTTTTATCAACGAGTGTTGATATTTTTGACATCAGAAGACAAAAGGGTGAGATTCTATTTATCATCCAAAATCATTTTTCATCACATTAGTATGAAAAATGTACATCTTTGAACACTGCATAGCCCTAAAACTCCTTACAATTGTTTTTATGGCATTGTGACGTCATCATGTTTAATGACGTCATAGAATTGTGACGTCATTGTGTTTATGACGTCATAGCATTATGACGTCATTTCTGATGATGTAACACGTTTGTGATGTCATGTATTTTCTGATTACAGGGCATTGTTCAAAATCTACTGTCAAAGCAATATTTCCCAGGAGATATCGCTTGATCTTCCACAAGCGATATCTCCCGTTTTTGGATGATAAATTCATGTTCTACTGTATGTTTATTCTCAGTTTTTATTCGTTGTTGTCGTTACATCCTTTCTGAGTGACGCTATAACCGACCTCACTTTGATTATTCCTGATATCAACCTCGACACCAATTATTTATTTTAAGATTTTTTATAATTTTACAAATTAAAAAAAATGATACATATTCATGTTTAAACAATAATGATTTTGAAAACAAGTTTGATAATGGTACACATTCGTCATCCAACTAAATATAATACCATAACATAACATTAAAGAAGAAACGACTGACGACCTCTGATAATGTACATGTACTTAATCAACCGATGGACTGAAATTACTCAGAAAACACATTCTTTTATTTCTGAACAAAATTGGACATTTGACAAACGGCAAAATTGTCGAAAGAGTTGTTGAACATTACATAATTATTAGTATAATCATTATGATATATAGTAGAGTTGAAATTAACCAGTTAAATGGGTATTTGATCAATCGACAGTATGATATTTTCAGTAAATGACTGTTTCAAAGTATCATATTCGACGAAAGAATAAAATGATTTAAAATAATTAAGTTCAACAAGCAATTTCTTTAAGCTTCTAAAATTAAATGTACTAGTATTATATTAGCTTATGTGTATCAGCCAGCTATGTATGTCATATAAATACTCTGCCACAGTACTAAACAGATTTACGCATCTTCAAAATCATTTGTCGCCTTGCTGTACTTAACAGCATTCATGTTAAATAGATTATCACATTATTCACAAATTCGGTGTGCATGAAGGGTCACAAGAATATTCCATGAATAATTTTAAATTATAGAGATAGAAATGTCTGAAAACATGAGGCCCCGGGGACACATACAATAGAACAATAGTAGATGGGGACTCGTTTACCAAAGGTGTCATACACATTATAGAATAAACATATCAATCCAAACTATGTCACTTTGTAAGGAATTGTTTCTTCGCGTCTTCAGAAAAAACATTGAAAACAATATTTTATTTGATAGCTTCAATAATTACTGTCATTCAACTTTATTTAAATGTGTTCGATTGTATATTGTGCAATTCATTGTGTGTTATAGGAACTCACATGGAAACCTGGAAATGTTACATTTGAAGTATGACGGGAGAATATTCCTTAAACCATTTTAGAAGGCTGTGATGAATATTATTCATATAACTACAGCCAAATAGAAAAGAATGAACTTTCATTTACAAAATGCTGAAGTTGTCTGACAAGACGTCTGATCATTTGTACATTTCTCCCAAATATATGTAATGTTACATCTATTGTGATGGTATTGAAGTCCATTTGTTGTTATTTTAACAACATCAGAGACAAGTATACTCAATTTTCTACCGGTCGTACATTGTATCGATACAAAAAAAACTTGTCCAAATCCACAGCATGTCTGATATATACTGAACTACACACTTTGTTTAACAAATGTACATTTTATGTGTTCAATAATTCTTTTTTAACTTCTTTATCCTACAATCATGTCTTGTCCAGTTTGTCATCTTTATATGATTGAAATGCATAATGCTGTAAATACCAAGAAGAGGGTATCCTTAGTAGGAGAACTTGTCCCCAATCCTATTAAGAATCAAATATGTTTAAGCCAACGACAAAACATTATTCAACTATATTATCATCATTGCTTTCATTCCCACAGTCTCTCATAACAAACTCACGAATATCTGAAAACAAGGTTTGACAAATTTGATCTCATACGTTATGATATTAAAAGTGCTATCAGATCAAATGATATGACTATGTTTTTTATATGTTCAGTTGTTTTGCAAAACCAATTCCGGAATATTTCATTCTTATTAAGTAAAAAGATCTGTTAAACAACATCAGTCCCATAGAAATATACCTACAGATATCTCACTAAGAAATCTGATGACGCAAGTTATTTGTTGTGAATACTGTATGTTTCTCCTTATGTATATGAAGATCTTCTGAAGCTGGATAAGCATGCGTGAAATGCAACTTATGCTCCTTAAAGCATCATGCCTTGGGCCAATGTTCAAGTGACAGTTAACTATAGAACCCTTTAGGAGTGTGATAACATTTATTCATAATGTTTTTACATAAAAGTGACATTTGGATAATTATACCAAGGAATCTTGTGACTAAGTCTAATGGCCAATTGTCAAAAAACAGGTACTTTGTTCAGAGAAAGGTCAGCCAGGGCTTGATGATCCGCTAGTGCCAAAGGAGCAGAGTGAACCGACGCAGTGGTTAAATAAGTTAGCCTCATGCTCCTTTAATAGTTTAGTGTTATCTAAGTAGTCGTGAATAACCTTACAGCGACGTGATCAGGTTATCATCTCGACAACAGAGAGGGACTGAATACTTCGACTACAGTTGGTTGAAGATAGCTAATGTTTAAAGCTCCAAATTTTCCCAAAGGGAGTGATAGGCACAGTTCACATTCACTGAAGTTGACGAGGCTTTTAAAGCGAGATAGCCGGTGTTTTCGTGACAACAAAATGTCTCTAGAATATGATAACCTCTGGAGCGAGGTCACTTGATTTTCGAATAGATATGGTTTACAGGTGTCCAGACATAAATACATAGTTAAATAATAAATAAGAAATTAAATAAATTAATAAATTTGAAAGAAAAACATGGAAAGTCCGATAATAAGGAAACGTCACTCTTTCGCCAATATGAAACGTAAATACGTATATATTTTATTATCCTCCACGTTCTTGATAATGTTTTATGCCGATTTACCAAATTAATAAATTTTGTAAATAAATGCTTTAAATACGTAATTGTATTTCCAAGCAATGTAATGCTCTATTGGATGCTAAAGGGTTATTCCAATTCAGTATTAGTGAATGCACGTTTGTGAAATGAGTTCCCCAACAATATAGATAATCAAAATGCACAACTTCTGCAAAGAGGTTGTTACTTTCAAGATTTCAGCAAGATAAATACTTCTTCGGAAACAAGGCTATATCTATGCAAAGCTCTGTTTGGACCTTTGATACTAGAAACCAAAACAAAAACAGAAATTCGAATTCGTGATTTTTTTCTATACGAGTAGCGTTTCTATAAACCTATCTTATTTTTACCGTATTATATGTTCTTATCATCGATTCAATCAATGTTTGCTGATAGGATGTTATTCCTACTCATAAATTCAACATTCAATTTCGTTCTCTATTTTTAACAATACATGTATATACATTTTGAGCACGACCTCCCTCCATAGATACCAATCATATCTATCAAGTCAAGCCTGATGACTGTTAAGAAAATAAAAAGTAAGAGTCAGGTTCATATTTTTAGAAAATAATTATTGAAAGATATTTGTTCATAAGTCTACCCTGATATAAGCAAGTTTTATATTCAATAAGTACATCATAAAAATACTTCCAAAACCTGCATCTATGGGTATATTTTGAAAGAAGCTGTTAATATATATGTTTCATAAACTTGGTATGCAACAATGTATTTTGCCATATTCCTTTATTGGCAACCCCAGCCAGGGTGTGTGCATATGTTATCTTACAAATTGCGTTGAAGCAAAGGGGCAGATAAAACGTTTCGTAACATGAAATGATTACCGAAAGTCATAGAAGTTTTATATTCAATAAGTACGTCATAATATCACTTGAAAGTTAGACACCTATACATGTCTCAAAATACGTTGCATGGTACAAGTAGAGAATAGTAAATGACATCCCATGTATAACATTTTTCTGAAACGAGTGATTGGTTTGGTAATGACACCGATACCATTCACGAGTTATTAAAAGGGGCCGAGTTTAGTATCTAATTTATCACAAGCTTAATTACATCGTTAAAAAATATATAGCAATTCGCCAACATGACCACCGTTGATCTTGGTTCAAATGAATAAGGGTAACGAAATTGACGACAGGGTTGATTTCTATAACCAAGTATTCTTTAGCTCAGTCATTCCTTGTATTAAATTAAAAAGGCGCGGTATTATCGGTATATCGGTATATTGCAATACGGGAACAACATGATACGAATCGGTACGCACTTATGGAAATATCCAATATATCGAACGTTTGAAAATGAGCGCTTTCCATCTAAAATTGCTAATTACACAAAAAATCAACATGAGTTTAAAGGGGCAGTAGCACGTTTTTTGATATATTCATATTTCAAATTGTTCACTGATAATTGTAAGTTAATGCTAAATGTATTACTTTGACAATGTCAAAAATCTCATTACACAAGCCAATAATCCATAGTCAGAGGACAAAGTATGAAGATTAACATGAAATCCATTGGCGGCCATTTTGTGTGAACACCTTTAATTCATTTTGTGTAAGAAAATGGAATCGCATGGCTGAACTTTACGTTATATATTTGAATTATTACTGCTCAATTTAGCTTAAATACATTGTCTTTCAATTGGAACCATTAATTTTCATTTTCTTGACATCACCTTATATTCCCCCTAAAAACGTGCTACTGCCCCTTTAAGGACCTTTCTTAACAAAGTCTGAAGTTGTGAAAATAGCTTTAATTTCTAAAACGGCTCATAGATGATCAATGATTATCGTTCTTAACGCTCATATTTAGACAAGATGGCATGTAAATTCTTGAATTTGAAAAGTAACAATATATTGCGATACGTATTGCAATACACTTTTCTATATAGCAATTTTTTGCAATACAGTTATGAGGAACGATACCAATCCGTAATTAAAATACAACAGCTACTCAACTCATGTCCGAGTATGTCAATACAGTAAAACAACGGACCACTTTACTCCAGATCCTGACTTTAAGAAGACAGCCTGTTCTAGGATAGAAAGCACAAAATAAGAAACAATCCTACATAAAAGCTGATTTTATTATTCCTATTGGTGGAGCTGCTTATCTTTATAGCTATGCACATACGTGGAATGACTTAAAATACATGTCATCAATTCATTATGTCATATGTTTTTATGTTTTACTAATAGATCCGTTGTACAAATAAATTGAATCACGTGTGGGTGATGTAATTTCAGAAACAATAAACCAAATAACGCAATTAATGAATGATGCTTGATATCTTTATAAATGAATCGGATATGCTGCAATAACTGTTGTTAGGATTTTAATTGGTATCCCATACACCAATCATTTATTTTTCATAAACAAGACTAGTTTTGGAGTGTGGGCAGTATTTAAACATTAATAGCCAATATATGAAATCCATCACTTGTGTTCAGTCAAGCAAATTGGAACACACAACTTTACTCAAGGGTGATTTTATATCATGTAGGAACATGTATCTGTAATTCAGTTATAAGCCTTGGCTTTTTGGGGTTTTAACTTAAACGAATTACAAGCAACAATAAGATTTTAGTTCTAGGCGCATTGTATGCCATAATAATATGGTAAAGAGGAGTTTTAATTGTTGTAACTACCAAAATTCAATTTTCCTCTTTTCGTTGTTTATATAATAAATAATTAATTGAATACATTTGGTATTTAAAGAACATTTATATACATTGATGTCAGCGTGTTAACGTCATTCGCTAGTATTACATCTTGTAGTCTATCTATGTATGTTAGGATAGAAAAGCTAACTGACGTAATTGTCTGTATTTGAAAGTAACATTATTTTCACTGTGACTTTAGTCATAATTCAGATGATAAAAGAGTATTAATTACAAGTAATGATAAATGGAAGTATTCTAGATCTCGACCTTTAATTAAACAAACTTTATCAATGCAAATATGATATGCAACTGATCTTAAGATTTTGAATTCACTTACTGAATTAATTTATGCTGTCACAACCTAATACAGATAAAGATTTCCTTTGACAGTTCCATGAATGTTTTTGAACCTGAATGGATTTTTCTTAATTTTCGAAGAATTAAATAAATTTGACCAAAATTAGAAGAGATGTTTACAGAGGGAATGTAATTTTTAGTCATTAGCAAAATTGAATTTTACGGCACTATTTCAAAAAAGATATTTCACTTAAAGCACTCCTGTCACCTACGAAGCTTCTCCAAGTGACTTTTGTGGTTTGATTTTATATCATGTGTCAATTATAAAAAAGATAATAGAACGACTACAACATTGTTTGGTAATTACACGAAGAGGCATTAGAAGTTGTATGACAAAATATCCCTTGATATTTTAACTTCCTTAACTTCTAAAAGTACGTCATGAGTCAGTCACGAATTGACAACCCACATTTGCTGTCTGAATAGTTTTGTCCATGTATTTCGTTCTTTGATTCATTGGATTCATATCTGTAACCGTTGTTTCATAGTCATATTACCAATGTTATAAAGAAGTTCGAAAACTATGTTATAGATCACTCTATTCTAGATAGTAAATCGCGCATTCAATTTCGTATTTGATATTGAACAATATCAATCAGATCACGAAAACTATCGTTCCTCCCTTACCATATATCAAACATACGACAAGACGTAAGAACGACAGTTCTGAAACATAGCTTGGAAAAGAAAACTCAAATTTCATGTTTTCAGGAGGGTTTTTTTTCGAAATATTTTGTAAATTGAAATTACCTTATACTTGCTATGTAATGGGGTATTCCCAGGAAAGAATGAACTTGTATAGATAAGACAAAAAGACATGGACAACTACGTCTACATGTAACGTTGTTGTATTAAACCACTATGATACGAGGCTCCTGGGACATCTTTTATGGTTTGCTCATTGAAAGAACTTAATGATCAATCGTTTTCTAATTACTTTGATCAATATCACTTAATTGAAATAAATGACCAGTATAATTACGTTTTATTTGTTTACAACCGAAATTGAAAAAGCATGAGTTGGAATTAAACCATGGTCTCTCAGATGTTAAGTGCTGGGTTAATAAGTGCTTTTGGGTATTTATTATAAGAATGTGGTATATTGCTTGAAATATTTCCTTAATCGCCACATGCATTCCACATCAACAACATGCATCTTAGCTCTCAAATGGTTACATGTATTTAAACTTAAATTCAGGCATCGTTTCCAGGTCTTTTTATTTACTGCACCTTTGTCTCCCAAGTTATTGCAGGGTGAGATTGCATTGAAACATGGTTCCACTCAATATCGTGAGCGAGAAGTGGTGATTGAGTGAAAAGTATCAGATCAGAGGAAGGATTGATCAGTGGGGTCCGAATCATTATTGTAGGTTTTTACCACGGGCTTGGCATGTCTGCTTTTAAATTGTTTTCATAGGTTAGAAATAATGGTTACATCAGAGTCCTTCTTCCAGTTATGTGGTGCCGATTTCAACTCAATTAATTCCTTCAATAAATACTACACTAATGTAAAACTATTTTTGTTGAAATAATAGTTTAGGCCACCTTATCACTTATCGCTCCAACAGCAATGAACCTTGAAATAAGCGAATAACTAAAGTTCGTGTCACGATTTTACTGAAAAACAGAGCACATGTTACTGTGTTAGGATTACTGATATTATTTTGAAAATAAACGTACGTGACCAAAATAGTCTTATTCCGTTACTAAATGAACACAATGAATACTACTTATTGAATGACATGTGGTATGTAAAGGTAAACCATGCCTTAGAATATATATAGTTCTTCATCTCAGATGAAACAATAAAGCAATTCATTAGTTCATGACAGTAACGTGATCTCCAACACTGCGGTCCACTTATAGGATATCATTTGATATTTACTGTAATAGTTAAAAACATGTTTGCCTACTTTTAAGGCATTTGAACTACAGTTGCGTAAATACAAGTAAGTACAAGTAATATAGAATATCTTCAAGGTATCCTAGCATTGCGTAAATGAAGATGATAATGTTGAAATTTCACTATATCAGTAAATATTAATTTTGCGTTAAATTACTCGTATGTCATACGTTAAAATTAACCATAAAAAATTTGGCGGGTCATTGATTTTTAATTTTGCTCAACAAAAACCTTCAAATTGATCAACAACTTAAGGCCTAAGTCTTATATGTCTTTTTGAACTAATTCAATGAAATTTTGTTGATTTGTTTTCACAGAATCTATAAGGAATATTTTAATATGCCAAATTTTCGTAATTCTGCACCAATGACCAGACTACTTAAGACATGCTTTCAGAAAGATTATTCCACATATGGACCATTTATGATTCTTTGGCTTGTACAGCTGATATTATTTTGTTGACGTCCATACGAAACTCAAATTACATAATATTTGCATACAGTAGCACGTGAACATTGACCAATACATTTTCATTCAGTTCGAAAGACTAGTAGAATCTGAGGTCTCCTGCTTAAAAGAAACTTATCTGCTTGAAATCAAATTAAGACAAAAAAACTGCTACAGAATCAGATATTCAAGTTTGGGTTAAAACATAGTAAATTACATTAATCTGTTTTTATTTTTCAGGCTTAATGTTTTATTTAAATCTTCACCAGGTAATCAATTGTGACAAACTGTCAAAGAAATCAATTATTTCATTTGCCTGAATGTAGCATTTTTATTTCGTTAGAATTGCTTTACAGTATCTTTCTGCATAGATAAATGAACATCTGAGCCAAGTGATAAGTTGAACAACCACTTTTAATAGATGCTTAATATCATTTAAAAATATAAGTTCGTCTTAATAAGGATTAGATTGACAATTCGCAAAAACAACAACTTTATAACGTTAGGGCGATATCTAGTGTATGATAAATATGTCATTCTTATAGTTATTCATTGTTGTCACTTAAATAATAGTATATAAGAAATAAAGTCATTTACCTTCTAAAATGGCAAAAATATGTATTTATGTTTACAATTTGACGTAAAGATAGAGATCATAGTTCTATGGACTGTCAACGTTTAAAACAAAATTTTGTGCTAATCGTCTAATACCAACCATACCCAAATGGTATGTGCTTGAACTCTGAAATGAATACTTTTTAAATTGCATGATTACTTATTTACCGCAAACAATGTGAGAAAATGCTGTCAGTGGCTTAACATGTAACCTGCTTTCTTTATATACAAGTGTGTTAACATTATATTGATACTACCATTTGGAGTAAGATGATTGGCATTTTGTGCAGAGAGTCAACGGGGAATTTGATAGATAACAGGGCATGGCTAGAGCTACACTGATAACATACACCAGAGAAGCAGGATGTGTAGACTCAATATTCCCAACCTAGGATATAACGTTATTTTTAGAAATCCGCACTCACAAGGAAACAGTAATGTTTGTTGTTTCAATTTCGACATTTATTTGCCCGACCTGGATATGCAGCAATGTATATTTCTGAAAAGATCTTAAGTTACAAACTTACTCTTTCAGCAGAAAACCAAAACAAACACTAAAACCTTAAACATTCCGAAAACATATGATGTTACATTATCCTCTCATAAAGAAAGTTTTGACATAGGTTTGATTAACACATATACATGTAGTTAAGGTATGCATGTTATGTATAGTAAAAACTTATCCCCGAGATTGACGGTAAACTAAAAAGGTGTTGAATGCATGTCTTTTCGAGACGAGTTATTGATAATAACTTATCAGGTTCTCTCTCCTATCAAATTAAGCCCTTTTCATTTACTACTTTCTTTAAAATACATTGTTTTTTCATGCGTTATTAGTGAGAGCTGGAGCTATACTTTGATTTCTCGCCTTGCCCAAAAAACAGATTTCAAAATTGCGTATGTAAACTTAAGAATTTCTTTGATATTTCTGAACAATGTTCTCAAACCCTGTTTGTGTCCATTAAGTATGTGTTGATAATGCAGAACACTTGAATTTATTATTTTGTATTTGTTTTCAAGAAAGATACATAACAGCTTGCTTGTTTTTGACATTGTTTAAATTATTAAAAGGAATTTATACGATTTCTGTGTTCCTAGAAATGAATTTTTTGCATCTTAATAATATTCTACTTTCTTCCATCTAAATTGCGTTTAAGGATTATCTAAAATTATCTCACTGTAGTGTATTTATTCCTGGTGGTTTCCTGAATAATACTGACAATTTCCGACAAAAAGCATGCCACAGATAACGCACTTAGTTTTTAAGCAAACATAGTTCTGATTTTGACTATATCAAAGTATTCTTAGAGATTCCGGCAATTGGTAATGGTTCTCGGTATTTCATGCAATGTTTTCCATAATTCTCAGAACATGTAAATGATGTCTTCGTTTTTTAGTATGTCAAAGATGTTCGTATACAATACACTTAATATCATCGGTATCTATCTATGGGACAATTAAGAAGCACGTGGTTACGTTTGACATTTCCACTGTATCTGACTTCTCATTAAAGTGACACAGAGTATCTTTCTTAAAATTTTATTTGGTTTTGATAAGCTACAAAATATGCTGATTGAAGTTCATATCTTATCACTGGACTTGCAAATATATCCATTTATGCATAATATCTCCAAAATGCTTGATTTTATGGAAAATTCAAGAAAAAATCTCAAATATGTTTAATATTCGAAATTATGCATCTAATTAATCTACCTGTTCGTTACAATACCTAATAAACACTATCGAATCGAATACATCTTCCTGTCAGCTTATTACAAGGTTTCAAAATTACGTTTGACGAATTTGCGCGCGCCACTCGAGTCATATTGTCCGGTTTCCGATCAAGATCCCGACTTTCAATGGCCGTATTTTTGCTCTAATGTAATGATTTAACTTGTTATGTTCAGTAACACTTAGTGGTTCCCGATGTAATAAGATCGATTTCAAAATTTGACATATGTGATCCTATCAACATACTCTGTGTCTCTTTGAAGTACTCTTCTCCTTAAAAAAGTGTTGGGGGTGCTTGTTGCTCTTTGAAATTAGGATTATTGTTTATGTTAGCCCAAGTGCTGCTAAATGACATTTTTAAAAAGGATAAAACAGGGATGTATCAAATAAGATTGTTAACCACTTTTGAACAATAGAGGGACATCCATCAACATCTTAGAGAAAGATGAGCTTTCACGTCTTAAAGGAAGGCTCGTCTAGAGAAAGACAATACCTTGAACTCAATCAACAACTCACCCGAAGCAAACAACTTACAATCGTTTTTTGTTTTTTGTTTAAAGAAACCACATGACCAGGACCACATTTTATTTAATCCATTGAAATAATTGGAAATACACATTGATCAGTGTTGTCGATATTAAACGAGTAAATATGTCTTTTTAAATCCTATTTAGATTTCAAAAAATCAGTTCCTCCAAATCTCGTGTTTATCAAATGCAGAAATATAAATCCTGAAATTTTGATTTTCGTATCATGTTTATGAAGAATACTCTTTATGTAGTTATTTGCACAATGAACACACACGTGCACTTGAAACAAAAACAACAAGGAATACAAGACTTTCATTTCAACAAGCTCAAATCATGGTCATACAGTGATCTCGGTTTGACGTCAGAGATAAGAAAGTAACAATCATTTATCAATAAAACATTGTGCCTGAGAAACTGAATTTTATTTAATGGAAACAGAAAAAGAGAATTTTCAATCTTTTAATGAAATTAGAACAGAAAAAAATCAAATTATTCAATAAATTGATTCAAAAGCTGATCGTTGATTTGTTCCTTCAAATAACGTTTGAAGGAAAAAAACCAGTATGCTTCAATTGATTGAAAAATTGAGAGCAATGTCTGCTATTTGGATACCACTTTTACGCTTACAAATGGTAAATTGATACATTCCTTGCATACACTCAATTTGAAAAGCATTTACTAATGGAAATGAAAAGGGTCTTACATTCAGTATAGTGTACACTTATACATATGTTGCATTACTCTCGATCTATATAGAAAGTTTGCAAGGTAGTGTAGGACCTTGTTCAACTTGTAACAAGAGCGCAATGAACATAGATTGATTCTAGAAATCTGCTTTCACAAAGAAACATTCGTGTTTGTTTTTCAATTGAGAACATTTATTTGTCCTACCTGGACATGCTTTAGCATTTATTTTCATTAACGTCTCCAGTTCTAAACATACTCTTACATCAGAGAATCAAAACAAACACCTAAAGATACATCCTCGAGAAAACATATTATGATACAAGATCTTCTGCACGCACACATATCTACATATGTTCATTCTCAGCTTGAAGTCAAGTAAACGTCTATTGCTTTGCTGCTCATGCGTTGTCATTATGTTGAAAAGGGTAAATTGCTCTACTCTATAAATAACTTCAAACGCATTGCATACATATGTCAGTTTTTTAACCGTTTTGTATCTTAAACATAAATCATAATCAAAACTCATCTGCTGATACAGTTTACAATTATCAAGGCATATGGGCGATAACATGATACGCAGTGGATTCGAACAAAAATAAAATCATTAACTAGAGTAAACCGCATAAAATAGTGTATTCAACATAAGATTAAACCATACTGCTTGTTTATGCATTTTCACTATGGTTATGATAAAATAATTGAAATGATTCTGACAGCACGTTAAACCTTCTCATTTACACAATCCATCCATGGTAAGATTGATATTGATAAATGCGGTATTTTGATATTGAGTATTTCAATAGATGACCAAAGGTCTAGCTGATTAGTTGTATGAAATTAGTATGTAGATATCCATCGCTCGTCATTTGCCAATATTACTCTTTAGATATACAACGCTGACACAGAAGACTCAGTGAGGTCAAACATGGATTGAAATAACAGGTATTGGTCCTAAGTAATTGGAAGCATAACAGATGTAGATTACTGTTTGCTTTTCTCACACTGTATTCCCAGTAAACAGTGTCTGGTCTGGGGCTTGCCTTCATTATCTTGCAACAAAAGAAGCCTTGTTCACAGAAAACAAAACCTGTTTACCAGGGAAATGTAATCGGTCTTCTGACATTTACATGCAATTATTGTTTGACAAGACATAGAACTTAGAAGCACAGTTAACATAAAGCTTTAACCTTCATTTCGTTTTCTATAAATCTGGTAGTATTTTTATATTATTATACGTTACGTCTACCCCTATCATCTTCAAAAACCTGCATCTAATGGTATATTTTGAAAGAAGCTGTTAACATCTATGTTTCATGTTGGTATGCAACAATGTAATTTGCTAATATTCCTTTATTGGCAACCAGTGCCAGGGTGTGTGCATATGTTATCTTACAAATTGCGAAGGGGCAGATAAAACGTTTCGTAACATGAAATGATTAAGACCGCTTCACACTTTGCCGAATTTGACAAAAGATGGAAACACGAAATTGAAAATGTGCAAATTCGCAAAGGATCGTAAGCAATCGGGCCATTCGTAAACGCATCTTTTGGCCGCCGCAAATTGTTGATCACGCCATTTTCGTGTTGCATCCGTGTCTCCATCTTCCCCTTCGCATTGCTATCGAGGTACCGTCGTGTGAATTCTGTATGTATTGCCTTCGTATATCGATCACTACGATGATGTCATTTGATTTTATTTGCATGTCAAACTCACCCATTGAACAGATGATCACACGAAGGTAATACGATGACGACACGGATTCGTAGCTATTGTCGTACGAACGGCAAGATGAAGACACGATTACACCAAGAAAATGTATATTCGCATAGATTATCAGAATATTTTTTACATACCAAAAAACATCCCTGCACTTCCGATTTTGCTGCTGGAGCTATGAAAACTCTACCGACTGTAATACGAAGCATTAAGATGTATTAAAGATAGCCCCAGTAACTTTGCGATTCATTCTCGATGCACACGGCACCGGTTAACTAAGTTGATTTTAAAAGTTCATATGATGCCCAGGGAGAATAAAACAAATATCCAGATGATAAATAGTCGTAAGGTTGTTTAAAACAATCGAATTGTGCAGCCATGATACTCGTTCCAGCTGACTTCCAGAGGTCACGTGATGTTTACCGGCACCTGGTTAGAGGCATCGTACATGCATCGTAGTCCCGTTACGACGTCGTGCTGCCACCGTGTTGTCGTCGTGCAGACTTCGTAAAGGCTGAGTTCGAATGCTTTGAATCATTTTCAGTTGTTAACGATTGTTATCTAGCAAGTCAGTTGAAAATTACATTATAGGTCCATTGCCTGAATATGTCTAAGAGGTCACATATTAATAGTCTAACAACATTACTGGTTATCTTACGTTGTGCCACACATCCATTCTTAGACTTGGTGGCATTCCACTGCTAGTTCAACCACATAGCCACCTTTCACGCATGGGCAAAAATTCAAATCAAGACCAATTGTTATCAATTGCGGGCCAATCGAACTCGACCTGAGCTAAATCTCCTTTACGATCGTGCATCTATTCGCATTGAGTTCGTTTTGTGGTCGTGTGTCATTCTTTCACGTCGTGTTGCCTTCTTTCTTTATTAGAAGTACCTCCGATTATGACTGTCTTTTTCCGATATTCGGGTCAAATCGTACGAATTTCAAATTTTCTAATTCGTGTTTCTTTCGTTGGTCGAAATCGGGACAGTGTGAAGCCACCCTTACCGAAAGTCATAGAAATGTAATATTAAGTCATTATTACTCGCCTGGTAAGACTTCGCAGTGTAATATATATGTATACGGCAATATTGAACTAGTGTAATAACACAATTGAAGTATGACATCACAGTACTGTGTGGTTGAGACGTGATTGTGGAGGGGCATCATCACAATTGCTGCCGAGTCGCGGAAATGTTCGTTTAAGCAAACTGTCTCCGATTTTTGCTTGATTTTGAGGGCAAGTTATAAACAGAATTCTAAAGTCCCTTCCAATTAATAGTATTTTTATAAAACTCGTGAATGATTTGGTATCAAACTCGCTTTTGCTCGTTTTATACACAATCCTTTACTCGTTTAAAAAAAAAAAGTATTAAATGGAAGGTCGTTTAGTTTAGTTGTCTATTTTAGTGTGATCAACCTTCTCTGTCTATTTAACAAATTCTTGATCATATTTATCAATCCAAGTACATTTTTTTTTCTTACAGAAAGGGTGTTTTAAAAGCATATGATTTATGATATTGTATAGGATATCAACAATTTTAATAAACGGTTAGATAGATCATCTTAATAATAACTTGTGGATTTGGTTCAAATTTTGAGAATCATAGATTAGGTTTGGCTTTTGAAAACTAATTCTGAAATACCATTCTAGAAGTAAATGAAAAGTTACATTAATTTTGAGTGAGTGAGCTATTGTTTAGCGCCGCTTCGGCAGTATTACTGCCATTAGCTAATACCAGCTAAACAAGTGATTGCCACTAACGTGGCAATGTCCCCCGCCGTTTGGATATTGCGATAGAATTGTAACAATAAGCAAATGCTATATTTCCATTGATAATAAGCGCAATGGTTCAAGAGATAAGGTTTTAACAAGAGTTTCAAAAGTGGCCAAAGTGCCGTAGTGACCTTGGAAATAATGTCAAGGTCACCTGAAGTGAATGGTGTCTTCGTAATCCCCCAATTTGAAGACATTGGGTGCAGCGGTTCTTGAGCTATCGCGTCAACAAGAGTTTCAAGAGTGGTCAAAGTGCCGTTGTGACCTTGAAAATAAGGTCAAGGTCACCAAAAGTGGACTGAGATTCGTTCAGAATGATGGGGAACTCACCAAGAATCACCGTGACGACAGGAATCATTTGGCGGTATGGAACAACCTGGATCTCCCTTTTCTTCCGTGACATCTTTTAGTACTTACATCAGTAAGATATACCCTGAAAGTGATGGACTGTGGCAATATCCGAGAGAGAGTGTTCTGTGATACTGACGTTCTGTGGTACTGTCTAAAACCAATTGGCAGAAACACACTGGCCTCATTTATGACGAACATGAGTAAACGTTGCGGGCTTTCACAGATCTACACGAATCACTGCATCAGGGCGACAGGGGCGACAATCCTCACTGGGGACAGATTTGCAGGCGCTCATATCATGAGCGTCACTGAGCACAAAAGCGTCAGTTCGCTTGCTGTTTATCAACGGGTATCAAACCGAGAAAAGGTGCAAATAAGCCACGTTTTATCCTGTGGCATGCTATATTGAGTAAAATTCTCTTTAAAGTTCTGTCAAAACCGTCACAGGTTCAAGGTCGGGGGAGACATCATTGCTGCCGATAAATCAGAGAACAAACCAAGAAGGAAACCAGCTGGCTTTCTTAGAAGACTTGGATATAAACGATCTGTTTTGTGATTATTCAGTTCTCAACAATCACGCTAATGTCAAAATGAATCAGACATCATCGATGTTCCAGAACTGCACCATTCAGAACGTTAACGTCATTGTAAGGAAATGAACACTCAATGTCGCAAAGTAAGGCAAATGTACTAGCTGATGGTCAGCTGATGTTTGTTTTTGTTTGTGTTTTTGCTTGTGAAAACTGAACGTTAACGTATCCATACTTTCATTGATTGGACTCGTTGCATTATCCAGTGTTAACATTAGTTGAGTATATCAATTCATGACAGTTTTAAATATTGAAAAATTACATGGTGATGTTATCTAATAAAATGTTTATATCAACGTTCCGTTTTGCCTAATGTCGTTTGTGAACCCGATTTAGGAAAAATCCTCCTCCGTTATTTTTCATTTAGATATTACCAATTCAATATACAAACACATTTAACTTGGATAGTTGGATCACATGTTTATCCCATTCAAACCCAAGTTCTTCACTAACATTCGAAACCTAAGAGTTCGGCAAATCACAAAGGTTTACATGAAAGGGAGGGTTTTGGTTTTAAAATGAGAACAATGAATCATTACGGTAAGATACATACGTCGTATGCTTCTCCCTCGGGTAATACGGTCTGTACCATCTTTGTTTGAACTGGGTTCACATCACTAAGGAAACATCACAAAACTTATGAAAAAAGTGTATTTCAAGGAATTTTGTTAATGATAAAAATTCAGATTTGTTGTCATTAGATTTATCTACTGTATCAACGTATGAATCAAGATCATGAAGCATACTCTAAACTCAAATTTGTAGCATATATATAAAAAAAAATCTATGTCAAGCTGCCCTTGCTGTCCCAATTATGAAGATGCAATTCACTTTCACATCTAGGGATCATGGTTGACAAGTGTATAAAGTTTGGTGAAGCTAGCATGTATAGTTTAGGAGATATGCTCCGGACAAAGGACTTGGTCATCAAGTCACTGTTTTAGTCATGTTTCCATGAAAACCGCAAAAAATAAAAATAATTTGTTGGTCTAACCCTCAAAAGGCACATCTAGGGATCATGGTTGACAAGTGTATGAAGTTTGGCCATGGTGAAGCTAGCATGTATAGTTTATGAGATGTGCTCTAGACAAAGGACTTGGTAATAGAGTCACTGTTTTAGTCATGTTTCCATGGAAACCGCAAAAATTAAAAATAATGTGTTGGTCTAACCCTCAAAAACATCTAGGGATCATGGTTGATAACTGTATGAAGTTTGGTGAAGCTAGCATGTATAGTTTAGGAGATATGCTCCGGACAAAGGACTTGGTAATAGAGTCACTGTTTAGTCATGTTTCCATGGAAACCGCAAAAAATTAAAATATTAAGTTGTTGGTCTAGCCCCCAAAAGGCACATCTTGGGATCATGGTTGATAAGTGACTGAAGTTTGGTGAAGCTAGCATGAATAGGTTGGGAGATATGCTCCGGACAAAGGGCTTGGTCATAGAGTCCCTGTTTTAGTCATGTTTCCATAGAAACCGCAAAAAATAAAAATAATTTGTTGGTCTAACCCTCAAAAGGCACATCTAGGGATCATGGTTGATAAGGGTATGAAGCTTGGTGAAGCTAGCATGGATAGTTTGGGAGATATGCTCCGGACAAACTTTTGTGACGGACGGACGGACAGAATGAGCGCTATATACCCCCGCTTACGCTGTAAGGCGAGGGTATAATTAATAGAGCATAGCTTCTCCTCCAAACAAGTTGTTGAATCGACACTGACCGTCATGTCAACAAAAAAGGTTTAACAACATTTAAATGTTGAGAGTGGTACATTGTATCTGTATGAGGACGTTTCTTTGCTCTAATATGACACCAAATATGATTAATTGATGGAACTATATATTATCCATTATCCTGCAATTTACCAGTATAGTAAAATGGGATGAATGAGGAACTAAAGTGTTGTTATTATAGGTGCTCTACATCTATTATTATATATGTTTATTAATGACTGTAATATCTATATTTTTTTGTAGAAATTTTTCGTGTCACTAGATCATTTATATCTCCAAACAATGGTACTTCTAATCAGGACATGAATAAATTTGCACAAAATAATTTTTGCAGTTAATTTTCATGAGATATGTTTTTTATCAATGTGATCAACTGTGCACAATTTCCTAAATTACCATCATCGAGCAAAACAAATATCCTTTTTTCGACTTGAACATTTTCAGCAAAAACTGATGCATGTTGTATATTTGTTGTATGTTGTATAAAATATATTTGAAACACACCACATTGAAATTATTGGGCCATATTGGGAAAACTTATGTTTACTTATTATAGTATAAATCAAGAAAAGAGTTGTAATCGTTATGTAAATATAAAACAATAAGTTTGACAAGAACCTTTTTCTCTCAAAAATACTCCAAATAGTTCAGAAACAGGAGACATCTTGAAATGGTTATGGGCGGATGTTGTTAATTATATAAGGGTCCAACATGTGCAAAGCTTCAGCACATTAGCAAACGTTTTCACAGCTTTTATGTTAACGTCTTTCCCCCAAAAGCAGTTAATGTTGTGGACACAATCCGATACTTTCAGACAATAAAACATTCATTGTCTGAAATGCGAGATCTGCATTTAGTGTACATGTGGCGAACCTATTACAGGTTAATTACTCCCAATCATTGCGATTAAAGAAAAGAAAGAAAAAGAAGTCATTCTTTTGATTTATGGTCAGTGTTTATCATTGAATATCAATTGATATATTTAAAGATTTAGTAAACAAATAGCATAGATTATCCTGTAATATTTACATCTTCTTCAAACTATATACGCAAATACACATAATGCTTTTGACTTTCATCATAAACTTCACGGAACAAGTTAAAGATTATGTACATACTTAAAAGTCATACTTTATGTAATTTTACTATGCATTTTAATCTTGATAAAATAGATATAGTCTTTAAAAAATAAAAGATATTGGAACCAGATGTATCAAAACGTTGAAGTATTTTATTTTATTTGATCGCTGGAATAATTTTCGGATAATAAATCATGTAGCATATGGTGGCAATAAACAGATCAACTACTCAACTGTCAACACAAACGAGGTTCCGTTGTATTGTTTCTTTGTTTTGGATTTGAATTAAATAAGAACAAATCCTGGAAGGGGAGGACGGAGGAAATTAACGAATATTTACAGAACAGGGACATGTATCACGCACTTTCTGAAAGAAAAGAATAATCATCTTCTCAATTTGACTATTAGTGATTTCCTTTGTAGAGCATATTTCCTCAGTATACAAATGCCCTCTTCCTGAATTCATATCAATGATTAGGATGAAAAAATATTTTTGTGTAAAACGATATTAGAACACACATTTTAAAGGGGCAGTAGCACGTTTTTAGGGGGAATATAGGGTGATGGAAGGAAAATGAAAATTAATGGTTTCAATTGAAAGACAATGTATTTAAACTAAATGGAGCAGTAATAATTCCAGTATATAACGGTAAGTTTAGCCATGCGATTCCTTTTTCTTACAAAAATGAATTAAAGGTGTTCACACAAAAATGGCCGCCAATGGATTTGATGTGAATCTTCATTCTTTGTCCTCTGACAATGGATGATTGGCTTGTGTAATGAGATTTTTGACACTGTCAAAATAATACATTTAGCATTCACTTCCAATTATCAGTGAGAAATTCAAATTATAAAATTATCAAAAAACGTGCTACTGCCCCTTTAATGTGACAATTTAGCTTCATTTTGAGTAAATTCCTCTCCATCATTAAATCTCATTCATGGCAAGGGTAACTCTGAGGTATCATTGATCAAAACAGGATAATGAAAGGCTTGCAAAACATTTAAGATCAAATGAGTAAACCATGGTTGTGGGCAAGAGGGCAAGGGGAAATAAACGAATATTTACAGAACAGGGTCATTAAAACCACGCCCTAACAGAAAAAAAGGAATTAAAGTCTTGTAAATTTGACTTTTAGTTTAGTGATTCCCTAATACATATTTTTACAGTATAGAAAGTGTCTCCTTTCTAAAATCATATCAAATACTATGATGAAGATGAAAACATATTTTTTGTTAACTGTGACGGTTTATGATCCAAAGTAAACACATTTTCGTGTGACAAACGCTTCATTTTGAGTAAATTCCTCTTCTTCATAACATCTTATTCATGAAAAAGAATCTCTAACGATTGCAACAGGATAATGGGAAGGATTGCAAACTAAGGTACATCCAATGAGCAATCCATTAATATTTCTAAATGTTGAATAATAATTGACATCAACTTCGATCTCAACTACAGGGACTCATTTTAATAAATCCCTGACTGTTGGAAACCCAATGAGAAATCGAATACGACATTTTCAATTAAGCTATATTGAACAAGTTTGAATGCAACCTATTCATTACATTTTCCAAAATTTAAACTACATTAACTTTCAGTTCTAAAGACCATTATAATCTAATGTTTTCTTTCAGAAAAATGTTTAAAAAACAGATCAGCTGAACATCGAATTGAAATTTATAAAAACAATGCTACAGAATTAAATGCTTAAGCAACGGTTTGTGACTGGTCACATTTTTATTTCTTAATGAAACATTCTCCATTATAGCTTAAGACATAATCAGAGGTGACAACCTGCAAAACAAAAGTGTGTGCTTTTCCAAATCCAACTTTGTCAGTTCCCATAGATTCGTGTTACAGTATCTGAAGTAGAGCTATTCTCTGACAAAAGAATCTGAAATAAAGTGGAATTGTACATGATTTTAATAGTTTCTTTTTCATCAGACATTGATATAAGTTTGCCTTAAAATGACTCGTTTTACACTTCGTTGAGAAATCAATTTGACATCAGTTTGATGATTTAATTACTGATTAAAACGAGATTGTCGTCATGATATTTCATTTAATAGAGTAATTGTATCTATATCTACATCACATGTTTTCTGTTATTGCATACATATTTTCGTCACAACTTGTTTTCTTAATCTATCATGTATACATGTGCAAGTTCACTTAGTTAAGGTTCAGGGATTATAAGAAAATGAATTGACTCATACTCAGATTCTGTTTAATCTAATATTCTTAATGCATTTTCTTCTTCTTACTGGTGATGTCAAATTAAATTGTGCAGAACAAGGCACCATCCTTGTCAGATTGAGTTTCAAAAATATGTTATTGATTGTAGTAATGTAGAGACCACTGAAATATAAGAAAATTCATATAGTTGTTCATATTATCAACCAGTGTATATATATAGTTTATAAGGACATTAAGCTTTCGATGGTTCCATTGCCAATGCAAACTGAGGATGTTGATTGCCTATCTCCTTCAGCCGACTTATTGATAATAATATATAATGTTCCTTTTTCAATCATTGTTCAATCTATAAAACAATGTTTCTTACAACCTCTTGCTGTGAGCTGGCGTCGTTCTTTGATGTATTGACTGATAAATAACTGATTCAACGCCATGAACATAAACCTCCACCCAAATAAACAAACGAAGATTTTGACCCTGACCGTAAATTTAGCACACATTGATATTGCAAAAAGTTCCAAATGGGAATCCAAAGACATAAGAAAGTTCATTGAAGAAACACAGCACAAAGTTGGGTTTTTTTATCATGCCATACGTGATACAGCAAATTTTTATCAAAATCAATAACCTTAAATATTTTGCTACATGTTTTTACAAGTATGTTAACATTTCATTGATCTCGAGGTGATTTGGGGTTTAACATCATCTTTCACTTAAATCACAGCTGCTTGTATCATGGAAGGGAGAAGGCTCTCGAGACTATTGTGGCTATGCCTGCAAACATCGCCTGCAACTAGCAAACCATATGGGTGGCATTGCATGGAAATTCAGTGTAGCATTTCACCCAAAGCTTACTGAATGTAGGACAGTTCTCTGTGGAAGACGAAGTTGTTAAACTTGGCAGGATTTGAACCCCGGAACTTTTTATCCGAAGCAAAACACATACATATACAATGTACACCACTGCGTACCATCTGCGAAACACCCTAAACACGTTCAAAATCGGATTTTGCCTTATTTAGCTTAGCACATATATGTGATGACACTGCCCATATTATTAAATCATCCAATGTCAATTAACGGACTAAGCAGTATCACAGGGATGTGTAGTTCCCTTTCCATAGCAAAGTTAAAGAAGATTGAAGTGTAGTGTAATGGAGAATGTTGTTGGGCAAAAGTTCTGATACCAACTTCATATAACACGGGAAGAAAGTGTATGGTCAGAGATAGAGTGTTGAAGCTTTTAACATGATTGACCTATTTGATGGTAAATTACAATCTAGATGGTAAAATGTACACATACATGTAGATAGCACTGCACCGTGGTGTTCTTATAACATTTTACATGCACAATTATGGATGCTTACTTTAGACTATTCTGTTCTGCCACAGCCTTTTCTACCAACTTTGAACTTAACCCACGAGATTGACGTGTGACGCTCATGTGCAGAACCATTAAAAGTGTGCAGTAATGAACAAGAATAGTAACAAAACCCATGTTACTGTCAGTGGCCTGTTTGGTCCATAACTCCAAGTGTTGAGTCCTTGCAACAGACAAAATACAGACATCATACTCCACATTCTTTCCTACATCACTAATAGCTAGCAAAGGCTTTTGTGAGTTCTCCCTTTATATATCATGATAAAAAAATGTTTTTTTCAATTAATATATAGTTTGACATTACATGTCTATTTCACAAATCACTTGAAAGTAAGAGCAAAAGCAGATGAACCTATGTCATATCAATATTTTCTTTGTATCTCAATTAAGAATAATTCTAATATTTGGCACACAAGTACAATGGCAAGGACTTACATGTACATATCATAGACATATTGCTGATGCTTTATTTGAAATACCCTATAGCTATATGAAAAAAATTTGTTAAACGGAAAATATTGTGTAATTCATTTTTAAAGTGAATCTGAGAGTTGAAATCTTTATTTTCCAGGAAAACCCTATGTGTGACAAGGAAAAGCTTTTCATCAGAGGCACTTTCAGATAGTTCACTTCTTGAAATGTTTATGGACGGATGTCGTAAATTGCTCAACATGTGCAAAGCTTGAACACATTAGCATGGCTTTTCACAGGTATGACGTTAACATCTTTCTCTAAATAGTCTTAATGTGGTGAACACCAACCTGTACTTTATCACAATAAAACATTCATTGCCAGACACTGTAAAACCTGCATTAAGTGAAATGTGAAAGTACTCACATTATATTGCATTTAAGAAAGGGGGACATTCCTTTGTTTTATGTCAAGTTTTTATCGTTGAATATCTATTTATATTTTTTAATTACTGACTAGAAAGCTTAAAGAATCCTTTACAGTTGCATCTTCGTCGAATTATACACTCCAAAAAAGAAACGCATAGGTGACTTCGAATTTTGTGTCTTGTGTAAAAACGAATATAATAATACAAATGTCATATTTATCTCCTTAACAATAAAGGGGAAAATGCAGTCATTTCGTTTGTTTAAGAAGCATTTGAAACAAGGATTGCAAAATATGTGCTTAAGAATCTGTAAAGCAAAAAGAACATAAAGAAAGCGCAAAAGTATGTTGAACTGATAACCAAACAAAGGCAAATATTGTTTTGAATTGAGTTATTCTTTAAGCATGAAAATAAAGATATAACAGTGCAATGCCATGTGTCGAAAATAGAAAAATCGTTTGATGTCAGATTAAAACCTTAGTTACCGTTGCTTGAAATTGTAATGTTCATGGGAGCACAATATTTAATGATTTTGTATCATCGTCTTATCAGAGCAATAAAGATTACATAATATATCCCTGTTTTTGCGGAAAAACCATACTATCAGGAACCGTTTGCATATAGAGGATGTTCGACCATGAGAGCCAGTTATCAGCTCTGTTAGGAGAAACTTAAAATGTGCAATCGCCATTAATGGTGTTTTTAGGTAACGGGCGGTCACTCTTTTAATATGGATGACAGTCTGGTTTGATGATCCATCACAATATCATTTCAAGCTGTGCGACGAAAAGAGTGTTTCCCAGTATTGATAACTGTCAGTAAAATTAACAATTCGTCTAAAATGAACATTACACCCATAATTTTATTTGATATAAGCTCTTCGGAGCTTGTTGGCCAATCCATTCATGTATATATACATATCATGAATAAAATATGTTTAAATCCTATGATGATGATGATGATGATGTAGTTCAGGGATGATAAAAGGTGAATAAAAATTGTCTTTTTTTAATGTTTAGAAAAGATGATCTTTTCAAAAGTGTACGATTTTCCCCACATGTACCGGTTACGGAAACAAGGCACAAACCTTACTAGTTTCAATCACAAACCAGCCAGATTCCAATCATTGTCCACATATGAAACACATCATTATATAAGGCTACTATTCTTTCGATGGTTTATGGCATATGCCAACTGAGGATGTTGAATCCTTTTGTCTCCAGACGATTTACTAATATCTACCCAAACAAGATAATTCTCTTCTAGACATTTTCAAAATAACTGCTTTCTTGAATAAAATCAGGATCAGATTTTCTTTCGAAGAGTAATATCCACATTATGAACATGCAGCTCACTATACAGAAGAATATATGATATATGGTTTTGATTTATAAACCATTCTATACCATTCTATATGGTGATCAATATTTAAACGAAATAATAAATCAGAATATTCTTGAATCTGTCCATAAATTTATACAAGATTCACAACGTTTTAAGTTATTGTAAACGACTAAGTTTAAAATATTATAGAACTCCTATATAGTATATATCTTGATAATTATCAACCACTTATTATTGTGCTTTTTGTCGGCTTATGTGGAATTACAACTTTACTTACTTTATACATTTTGATTTGTATTATTGACTGTATTTTGTAATATTTAATGGAGCGGCACTTTTATAAGCTTAAAGGTTGTTGTGCCAATCCATATTCATGTAAATGCTTTCATGAATAAACATATGTTTAAATCAGAATAATGTCATCTAATGTCCTTTCCATAATATTAAAAGTATGAGTGAAGAAAACAATTTTCACCTTCAAGCCATATTCATTAATAACATTATACACTTAAAGTGATACATCGTCACGTTTACATGTAGATATGTTTGGGATTTAATTTGCCAACTGGAATTAAGGTTTGTAGAATAAATTTTGAATGAAAATGTTCTTTTCCTTTCGAAAAGATTTATTTCACTTCAATTATTTGTTTGAATGAACCCGATCTTTTCTTCCAGAAATAAGAAGGGGATTTTACTTGCACTAAACATAGTGTAATGTTTCTGAAGCCACTCAATATAACAAATCAATACGGAGTTTTTATTTGAAGGAGTTTATATGATTTCTGACAGCCTGATGAAGATTTAACCTTTGATTTACCTTTAATCTGGTTTCGTTATTTTCATAAGCAGTGCAGATCAATAACTATCCTTTAAGCCATTTAATTTTGAAAATAAATCAGATTTAATACACTTAATGTATTGAGTATTTCCTCACTACATTTCAGTTTCAAGTATTTTGAAAAATATTTGGCATTGTTTGTTATTTAAAATCTATAAATGTCAAATTGTAGATACTTGTTGTAAGGATGATTTCACATAATTTGATTTTCTGGATTCGATATTCACTCCAGTTTTTATAAATATGCACTAACATTTTTACAATGAATAAGTTAACTTAATACAATTGTATTGTTATGTGTATAACAACGATGTCCTGTCCAGCAATAAATTACGACATGCCTATTATTGATTAATTTCTTTTTAAACATTTTGATGGAAAAATCTAATTTACTTATTAATTTTATCCTTCAGAATTTCATTCATATGTTTGGTTCAAAAGTAAGATGTTTGTTAATAATATCTGGAAGACTCGAATCCATGGCAGGCCTCGAATCCGTGGCGGATTTCCAAATCCTAACGGATTTTCAAATGCATGGGAAATTGTACCATTTGAAATCTGTGGCGAAATTTCATAATGATTGTGATGAGAGATTTTCCGCACGGTAGAATTGTGTTAACAACGTTCAAATCATGTGTTTCCTACATGTACATAACTGTATTATAACTCTGCAAATTGCAAATAAGTAATTCAATCTACACTTTGAATTCCCTTTAATAGCAATCCTTCAAATAAGAATGAGAGTGAAAAGGTTTGCAACATTTATTCCAAGTACATATAAAGTTTTGTTCACGACTTCTCATTAAAATGAATGAATGAAATGTGTAACACATGGTTCCTATCCCTAATGCCTAGGGTCAACGAAGAAATCAGACGTAAATCCTAGAGTAAACGACAACAACGCTTACCCTACACCTAAAACTTACCCTAACCCTAACGCTAACCCTAACGATTAAGAAATCACAATATGAATCAAGGGCTAAAGTAGACACTTACTATGAATCCAAGGGCTAAAGATACTTATTGCAAGAAATTAAGGGCTAAGGAAAACAGTTGAAGTGGATTCAAGGGCTACTTAATCGCAGGCTTTAAAAAAGACAGTGTGGCGGGAATAACTAACATTATTGTAACTAAATTATGCTTTCTCTGACTGCAATGCCAGCTGACTGTTGGAAAATATCTTGCCTTTTCAATGAACGGCGGTTTCGCCTGACGACGCGGACAGTTAGCGATTATGACGTCATCCCTCAATGACGTCACTTAACATGACGTCAAGAAACAATTGCACAATCTAACTCGCCTTGGATTTGGAAAACCGCCACGGATTGGAGACCCGCCACCGATCTGAGTCCTACATATCTAATACAGCTAAGAATAAATGACAAAGAACTGTCAAAGATGGAATGAGTTCTAGGACAGTGTTCGTTTGTATTTCGGATAAGATAACACAAAGCCGAAGCGGAATACTCAATGGAGATCAAACATGGATTGAAATAACAGGCATTGATCCTAAGTAATTGGTAGCAAAACAGATGCAGATTACTGTTTGCTATTCCCACAATGTATTTAAAGTAAACAGTATCTGATCTGGAACTTCATTATTTTGCAACAAAAGTAGCCTTGTTAACAGGGAAAACCTATTAAGTCTTTTGAAACATACATGCAACTATTGTTTGACAAGACATTTAACTACTAAGTACACTAAACACAATCCTTCAATCTTCATTAAGTTATTTTGAAACCTGGTATAGAACTTCAAAGTCTAGCTCTATGGGTATATCCAAAAGGAACCTGTTAAAATCTACGTTTCACAGACTTGCTATGCAACAAAGTATTTTTGACATTATTCCTTTTATTGGCAACCTATAGCAGGGTGTGTGCATGTGTTTTCTTAAAAATTGTTTTAAAGGAGAACCGATTCATTAGCAGGAGAAAAGGTCTCCTTACTTAAAACAATTACCATAAGTCACATATCAACAGTGCCATTAAAGTGTGAACATCCTTCTCTATTCATGTAAAACAAATCTTCTTGACCTCATGTAAGAATTCACTAATTACTATACTAACATAATGTATATACTGTTGAAAATGTGTGTTTAAAGATTATGATTGATAATATTGTCTCACGTATAAAACATTTAGATTTTATTCTGAAATCTTAAACGGCAAGACTGATCATATGGATAATTAAATGTGGATCTGGTTCAATCTTTGAGAATTATTTTTGTGTACCTAGTTGAAACGACACATGACGAAATAATTATATTGATTGAATTGTCCGTGTGTAAGAGTCAACAGAACTAAATAACAAACTCAATCATTGTCCTAATGTTATTACAAGACGTTAAGCATGTCACAAGGTTCGTCTTTGATGGAGTATGTTGTCAGTAAGATCCATAGATACACAAATATCAATGAAGGATACAAATAAGTTAAGGGAAAAATGAGGAATAAAAAATTTATATACCAGTGTCTAACGGTATGCGGTTGATGAAAAGGTTCACCACTCGTTAAGGTGTGGCTTATCTTTTCAGAAAACTTCGTAAATAATTCCTTCTTTGAAAACAAGTACTAAGAATGTCTCAGTTATTTATTAGAATTGACGTTCTCTCTTTCTTGATGCACTCAAACACTTGTGGTTGTTTAACGATAGTATGAAGTCCTTATAACCTTAATAATAAATGTATTTTATTGTAAATGCATCTACATGTATTATTCTACTTACATTTCCTGTCACAAAACGGTGACATCATATTTAAAAAATTACATAACATACTTTGTTGTCAGATTGTGTTAGATCTTTACAATATCTACATTGGTATATTTTAACTGGATTCACATCACTACGAAAATATCGCAAAATAATGAAAAAATTTATTTCAAGGAATTGTTATAATGATGAAATATTGTTATCAAATTGTTGCCATTAAAATTATCAATGTTTCAATGTATGAATCAAGATCACCAAAAATACTCTTAGCTCATCTTTGTAGCACAGAAAAATCATTTTTACCATTCACTTACATCTGTGTTTATTCTTGAGTATGTTAATAGAATCACATATGTCAAATTTTGAAATCGATGTTATTACATCATGAACCACTGTTACAAAGACACAAGTTAAAGGTCAATAGGTACATTAGAGCGAACATACGGCCATACAAAGTCGGGATTTTGAACGAAAACCGGACAATGTGGCTTGAGTGGCGCGCGCAAATTCGCCAAACGTAATTTTGAAACCTTGTCATAAGCTGACAGGAAGATATATTGGATTCGATAGTGTTTATTAGGTACTGTAACTAATAGGTAGATTAATTGGATGCATAATTCCGAATATTAAACGTAGTTGAGATGTTTTCTTGATTTTTCCATAAAATAAAGCATTTTATAGATATTATGCATAAATGGATATATTTGCAAGTCCAGTGATGAGATATGAACTTCAATCAACATATTAGATATTTTCTAGCTTATCAAAACCAAATAACATTTTAAGAAAGATACTCTGTGTCACTTTAATTGTGAAAGATTTGGCTGCAGCGATATAAACGGACTTAAATTTCATGTAAGTTAACAAAACATGTCAGGCTGTCCTCCCTGTCCTCATTACGAAGATGCCATACAATTTCTGTATTTAACAAACCAAATAATCATGTTCAACAAGACAAGGCTACTACTCACAAAACTGTTTTACAATCATTGCTATACATTGTAAGCAGAATCTCTGGAGATATCTCCTCAAGGGCATCAACAGGACCACCTTGAGAGTCGAGACAAAGAGTGTCTCTAATTCTACCGACCATGAATGCTCTGATAAAGGCTCTACAGGGAAACGATCATACATGACATGACACGATACATGATCAGACAACATTTCCACTCATTCCAACGTCATATTCAAGGGTGATTCACAAGTCGGAAAAGTAAAAATGGCATAGCAGGGACTTTTTATTTATGTTTTACTTCAATTTGCCAATCTGTGTTTTTGCTCATCAAGTTTTCTAAAAATATCATCATGGAAAACAATTATGATACCTTTTTCGATTTGAACATTTTCAGAAAAAAACTGTTGCATGTTGTACATTGTCAGACACCCAGGTTATTTCAGCATGAAGAGTATATACATATGCAGAATCATCAACTATCTTCCGTTTTGTTTGTTATTGCCATTTCATGAATTCTAACTCAGAGGAAAATTTCAACGTCAGACACAGTCAGCTTTATCCTTTGCACTTTACATTGCATTACAAGGCTAAAAATTACTCTAACTCAACAAAATACGCTGCTGGTAGTTACCATGAGGTTTTGTTCTGTGCCTGTCATATTTAAGAGGCAGTACTGTCAATTTATCTTTTTTTTCAATTAACTATAAAGTAATTTTTTTTGCAAACATGTACAATGACATGACAAGGGTTTATCAAAGACATACTGTTAATGATATATTTGAAAAACACCACATTGAAAAATTGCCTTGAATTTAGACAAATTGTGTAACATTACATGTTTTTAATACTATAAATGAAGATATGATTTGGAATCTTCCTTTCTTGGCAAATAATTTGTTTTACAAGAAAAGGGAATGTATCCCATAGTGTTGTTAAGCTTCCAAATTGTTCAAATGTTCAACACATTAAAAGGCGTTTTGACAGATTTGACGTTAGAGTGACACAGAGTATCTTTCTTAAAATTTTATTTGGTTTTGATAAGCTGCAAAATATCTAATATGCTGATTGAAGTTCATATCTCATCACTGGACCTGCAAATATATCCATTTATGCATAATATCTCTAAAATCCTTGATTTTATGGAAAAACATCTCAAATACGTTTGATATTCGAAATTATACATTCAATTAATCTACCTATTAGTTACAATACCTAATAAACACTATCGAATGTATCTTCCTGTCAGCTTATGACAAGGTTTCAAAATTACGTTTGGCGAATTTGCGCGCGCCACTCGAGCCACATTGTCTGGTTTTCGATCAAAATTCCGACTTTGAATGGCCGTATTTTTGCTCTAATGTACTGATTGACCTTGAACTTGTCATTGTCAGTAACAGTTAGTGGTTTCCGATGTAAAAACATCGATTTCAAAATTTGACATATGTGATCCTATCAACATGCTCTGTGTCTCTGTAATATCTTTCTCTAAAAAGCATTAATGTTGTGAACATTATCAGGTACTTTCAGACAATAACACATGCATTCATTGTCTGAATAGCATGATCGGTATTTCCTTTCACAGTTTAAATACTCCCAATCAATTCGATTATGAAAAGAGGTCATTCCTTTGTTTTATATTCTGTGTTTATGGTGTAATATCAATTGATATGTAAAAGAATTTCCTGGACAGATAGCTTACATAATCCTGTAACATTTGCATCTTCTTTAAGCTATATAACATAAGAACACATAATGCAAGTGACTTTACTTATAAACTTGAAGTGAAATCGCATGTGCATACTGAAAGTAATACTGAGTTTCACTATGCATTTTAGTCCGCATATGAATAGAAGTTAAAAATACAAAGCACATTGAAACCAGATGTAACAAAGCGTTAACCATTTTATTTCCTTTTAGTTCGATTACATGTACTCAGGCCTGTCAACATGAAAGAGGTTCCATTGTATTGTGAGCAATATATATTTTTCAATATTAAATTATCATTGACATCAACTTCAAACTTAATTACATGGAGTCCTTTTAATATTCACTGATTGTTAGAAACCCAATTTGAAATCATATATGGAATTTTTAACTAAGTAGATGTATAATAATAAGTTTTAAATGCAAGCTTTTAATAAAAATGTCCATTATAGAAAACAGTTACTTTCACATCAAAAGGCAGTCGTTTCATCTTCAGAAAAAAGGTTAAAACGCGGATCAGCTTAATATTAAATCAATGCTACAGAATTAAATGCTTCAGCTAGGGTTTAAAAAAAATCAATGCGATTAGTCACTTTTCAATTATAGTTTAAGACATAACAAGATGTGACAAACTGTTAAAAAATTATGTGCTTTGACTAAATGTAACTTTCTAAAATTCGTTAGATTCGTTTACAGTTTGTGAAAAAGATACACTTCATTCAGAAATAAATTTTACGTGCCGTTGTTTGTATTTTGCATTGTGAATAACTGATTTCAATGACTTGACTGTGAACTTCAAACCAAATCTATGAACAATTAGATCGAATATGCCATTTACAATTAGGGTATATTGAATTAGTTTTGAATGCAACTTATTCATTAAATGTTCCACAATTTAACATTCATTTACTTTCACTCAAATGGCAGTTATAATCTAATGATTCCATTTCAGAAAAAAGTTAGAAGAATGGAGAATCGAATTAAGATAAAAAATTCTACATAATTAAATGCTTAAGCTAGAGTTCAAAACCAATCAATGCCATCGGTTATTTTTATATATTGTGGTTCTTTCTTTCTGAAACATTCTCAATTATAACTTAAGGCATAAGCAGATGTGACAACTTGTTAAAGAAAAGTATGTCCTTAGCGAACATGTATCTTTTTCAATTCCGTTAGATTTGTTTTACAGTATCTGAGGCAGAGCGATTCTCTGACAAAAGAATCTGAAGAAGGTGAAATTTCTACATAATTTTCATTGATTCTTTTTAATTCGACATCGATATAAGTTTGCGTTATAATGACTAGATTTACAATTCGTTGAATTGTTGTTGACCTTAGTCTGATGATTTAATTACTGATTAATACGACATTGCCGTCATGATCTCCAATTCAATAGAAAAATTGTATCTATGGCGATTAATATAACATGATTTCCATTATTGCATACATTTTTTGTCACAACTTAACTACAATAACCATATACATTGTAATAAAAAACATGTGTACAAGTTCATTTAGTTTAGGTTTAGGTTTTAAAAACATAGTATTGATCATATTAATGTAGAGACCAATGAAATACAATCAAACTTCATATAGTTGTCAAATCAACTAGTGTGTGTATATATATAGTGTATATAAGGACATTATACTTTCGATGGTTCGATGGCCAATGTTAATTGAGGATATTAATTGTCTATCTCCTTCAGCTTACTTATTGATAACAATATATAACGTTCCTTCTTCAATCATTCTTCAATCTATAAAACAATGTTTCTTACACGCTCTCGCTGTGAGCTGGCGCCGTTCTCTGATGTTTTGACTGATAAATAACTGATTTCAACGACGTGAATGCAAACATCCACCCAAATCTACAAACAAAGGTTTTGTGTAAATTTAGCACACGTTGATAATGCGGAATGTTCCAAATGGGAATCTAAAACCTTGTGAAAGTTCATAAAAGAAACGCAGCAAAAAGTTTAGTTTTTCATTATTGCATACATGCGTGATACAACGATGATTTGTATGAAGATCAACGACTAATTTTGCTACATGTTTTTTCAAGTATGTTAACATTTTATTGATCTTGAAGTGATGTGCAGTTAAAAGTCGAATTTTGCTTAAATCACGGCTGCTTGTATTATTGCAGGGAGAAGGCAAACAACACTACTGTGGCTATGCATTCAGATGAAGCCTGCAACCATCGGCTGGAACTAGCAATGAATGAATGAATGAATGGTTTATTTTCACGAAGATCACAAAAGGTGGCATAGAGAAACAACACAAATATACAGGTTAGGGAGCATACATAGACAGGTTTTGTCATAATTGCATACTTTCAACTGAAGTGCTTTATGCTCACATGACATTACTGATATAAACTTATCTAAAGATGGATATTTACAATAAAAGTCAGGAGCTAATGAACCTCTTACTTCGTTAAGAAATGGACAATACAAAAGGATATGGGCCTCATCACCGATTGATGTATTTCAGATTACACTTAATCTCTCTTCTTTTCTAATGTTAGAGCGAACCATATGGGTGGCATTGCATGGAAATTCAGTGTAGCATATCACCCAAAGCTTACAGAATGTAGGACAGTTCTCTGCTGACGTTGTTAAGCCCTTGGCAGGATTCGAAAACCGGACCTCTTAATCGGAAGCCGACCACGTAAACCACTGCGTCACCCCTAGCAACATCCTTAACACATGTTCCAGGAATGTATATTTGCCATTTGCCAGTCATAATGACTTTCTAGGAAACCTCCTAGTTTATGGTGAACCTCAAGTTTCCTTTAAAACGACCACACAAGAATTGTTCCATCTTTTAGGTTTAAGTGTCATGATAGTACTAAATCTCTTTCTAAGCAAGATATTCAATACATGATAACATTTGCTTCCACGTTGAAGAATTGAAGGATAGGATTTTGTTTCAAAGAATACTATCCACAAAATAGAACATGAAGCCGACTACACATATATGCTTTAAACGACTTGTAGCAGAATTACATCCATCATTTCATAGCCTTTGCAAAGTATTTAGGAATACGTGAAGTAAATAATATTCACCTACAAGTTATATCTGCTTATATACCTACACTACAAATTTGTTTAAGACAGGATGCTTTAAAATACTTCATTCAGTTACATTGCATTATCTACATATTATATAAATAATCATATTATATTATCAAATTTATTCGGAACTGAAAGATGTCAACTCAAATGCAAGTGTCATTTGCCAAGCTAGTAGAATAAGTTAAGAATGAACATAATTATTCATTCACTTCATTTGATCTTAAGGATGAACCTGATGTTGACTTCCAGAAATAGAAAGCATAAAAGCATTAATGGATTCTAGAAAGTTCCACTCACAAGAATTCATTTGTGTTTGTTATTAAATTGAGAACATTTATTTGTCCTTCCTGGACAGGCTTACGCATTTTTTTAATAAGTGTCTTCAGTCCTAAACAAACTCTTACAACAGAAACTAAAAACAAATACCTAAACAGAAATCCTCGAGAAAACATATATTATGACACATTATCCCTCGCCCGCACACATGGTTACATATGCTATAACTTAACTTGCAGTCACGTGTATGATTATGTTTTTGGCTGTGTTATTATGTGCAATTAAGTTAACAATGGTGGATGTTCCACTCTATCGGTGATTCACACAATTCGTGTGTACCTGAAGATCACTCATAAGCCAGAGAGAATATTCTTAAACACTGCTTTTCCTTTCACAATAAGATAAAACCACACTTCATGTTTTATGTACATGTATTTTCACTAAAGTTTGTACTTGGTTATACAAACAAATATAGAACTTACTTTTTGTAACAACAACATCCACATGATGAAATAACTGCCAGTCAGTAAAACCCTCTCACTTTCCCAAACCATCCATGGTAAGATTGTTAGGGAATATGTCAGTATTTCAATAGACTACTAAAGATCTGGGATGATTAGCAAAATAGAATGAATATGTAGACATTTTTCGTTTGTCATTTGCCAATATTACTCTGTGGGAATACAAAGCAGATACGGAGACTCAAAGGGAAGTTAAACATGGATTGAAATAACGGGTATGGATACCAAGTAATTGGAAGCATAAGAGATGAAGATGACTGTTTGTTTTTCTGAGAAATAACCTTGAGTAACAAGCGTCTGGTCTGGGACTTGCCTTCATTATCTTGCAACAAAAGTAGCCTTGCTTACAGAAACCAAAGTGTTCTTAAGCGGAAAAACATATTCGAGCTTATCACATTTACATGAGACTTTTGTTTGACATAGACCTACTACGCAGGCTTTTTACAATGGTTCGGTCTTTATTTAAATCTTCCTTCAAATTTTGAAATCTGGTATTTGTTGTTAAGTCTACTCCTACCATCTTCCACGACTATTGATATTTCTTATTAGAAATTAAAGTGTCATACACTTGCTTTGCAACATGTCAGCAAGGTGAGTGGATGTATTATTGTTCAAAGATTGCCCTTACACAACATGATTCTTTAGTAGGTATGGGATCTCATTTCATAAATCGATTACTGAAAGTCATAGAAAGGTAGCGTTGAGTTTGTACTTGACATGTCCATTTTCGTGTGAGCAACGTGCTCTTTTCATATCACAAACATCTTGACATGGTGTACAAATCAAAGTAAATGTGTTTTCTAACATTAAATACATTAATTGCACTTAGAAAGGATAATAATACAGGTAATAATAAGGATAATTATATCACGCTATTCCAGATGTTAGTACTCTGCTGCTCAAAGCGCTTCTACATCACTACCCAAAGAAATTGTACTTTCAAAGTTGCTATTAAACGAACAATGTGGTCTGTAATTCTATTTTCAGATACCCATTTGAATAGCTTCGTGAACTGAGTACAATGTGGATGAAGTGCCTTGCCAAGGGACACACCACAGAATGAGACCCAGGTCACAAATTTGATGTCTCCAGATTCTGATTTCTAATGATGTTATGAATTGATCACATAGGCCTTCATATGAACGGGGAATAAATATATGATATTTCTTGAGATGCGGAAACTCTTACCCAACATTCACCTTTATTTATTTTTAATATGAACAACGACAAACGCAATTCATTTAGTGCTATCAGACACAAATTAAATATATATATAAAGGTTGAAACATCAAAATTAAACAAGTGGATTTATATTAGGAAGTGTCTTCAGAATACAGAATACATCAATAACTAACGAACTAAATCTAAATCACATAAGGTATGTGCACTCCATTTACATTATCATTACCAGTCGTTTAAAAGAGATAGAATATTCAAATAATCAAAGTACTTAGGTTATTTGAATATAACATAAAAAATATTTAAGCGTTTAAAACCTGCGGCTAACGCCGTCGGTTTTAAACTAAATTTGCGGGTGTTGAATAACAATGAATCCCGGAAATTTTACAAACGCAACTATTTATCTTCTAATTGAAACAAAACTTATAACTAATAATTAATACTTTTACAATTTGTTATATATACACAACAATGTGAAAAAATGTTGTGTTTAAATAGCAACACAAAATAAACACAAACTTAAATTGAGTAAATCTATTCTGCGACATTATTGGAATCAATTTGATATTAAACGAAAAAAGAAGTGGATTGTCAGAGATTGTGTGTGGACACGTTTTACAAGATTGACCTATTTATGGTAAAGCACAATCAAGGAGCTCAAACGAACACGGAGAAGGAACTGCATGGTGGTTTCTTCATCCATTGTTAATACAGTAACACTTATGGATGTTAAGGTCAGACTATATTTTCCGGCACAACCCTTTCTACTACCTCTGAACAAAACTCGTGAGGTCGAAGGTGTTGATCTCTTAAAACATACATCATACTATACGTCCATTCCTACAACAATATGAGCTAACAAAATCTTTGTATCATTTTAAATTATACCAAAAAGCTGTTTCACGTTTCTTGCGGGTTCTTCCTATATGTACCATGATAAACACTAATACAAGTATAGGTGAATTTATCAGGTAAATATTTTGATTAACAAGTATTTATTTTGCCAATACCTGTTTATTGAACAAATCACTTCAAAGTAAGAACAAAAGCAGATGCGCATAGATATCCTTGGTGGTTCGAATAAAGAGAAATGTACATCATATATAACACATATACAGGGCTCCAGATAATTATTTTGACATATGCGTATTTCACTCATCAAATTTTAATACGCATCCTATCTGGGGACCTGCATATAGTGCGTCAATGCTTGAAATTATTTACTTACATCTGAGTAACATAAATGTACATTCATATTAATGTAATTTATCATACCGTTTCACATCAAGCTTTTAAACAATATTTTTATCATGATCAATTATTCATGTCATCGAATATTTTAAAGAATTTAGCGTTGCATTTTGTAAACTGTCAGACACCACATTTCCAAAGTAAATTCAGCATGAAAAAGTAGATATGTTCACTCACGAAATAACTTCTGTCTTAGTCCGTTTTATAGTTTACCATTTCACGGATGGTGCCTCAGATGAAATTGTCCACGATTTTCAGGCAGATTTTATTGCAGGACCAGCTAGCTTTATCCTGATCCGTATGCACTTGACACTTGGAATGTCTAGATATACATTTCGCAAAGTTGACTTTAACCCAACGAAATCAAAAGCATAAATAATGTTGGATTTCATGTAAGCTATATTTCGTGCCTGCATTTAAAACATTGTCAGTATTAAGTACGTTGATTAAATCTAATCAGGTTCTTAAGATTGAGATTAATGAACTTATGTCTTGTGGTACGTTCTTTTTATTTCAATTAAGTATAATGTTAATATTTGGCAAAGGTGTGGATGTGTGAGTGACTGATATGTCTTGTCTTTTATTTTCTTATTATGTGTAAAAAAACTGTGTCTTTTCTATTGTATACATGGATGTATATAAACTGATTACAGGAATAAAAAAATAAAAATAAAAAAAATTTAAAAAATTGGCAAAACACCTCTAATGCCAAGGACTTATATGTATCATAGTCATACTGCTGATGATAATTATATATATAAAACGCCATTAAAAATATTGTTAAAAGAAAAAATTGCGTTATATATTTAAAGCAGTATTTGTAAAAATGTTAAATGTTTTTCGCAGGAAAACTCTATGTTGGACAAGGAAAAGCTTTTCACCAGAAACACTTTCCAATAGTTCACGTCGTGAAAAATTAAAGGCGGATGTCGTAAAGTGCCCCACATGTGCAAAACTTCAGAACATTAGCAATCGTTTTCACAGGTATGACGTTAACATCTTCTCTAAATAGCCTTAATGTTGTGAACACCAACCTGTACTTTAACACAATGAAATATTCATAGCCTGACGCTGTGAGAAATGCGTGAAGTGTAAATATGTCTAAGTGTTTACAATGACTTTACTTATAAATGTCAGTGAGGAGCACAGATATGAACTAAGATAGGTATTAGAAAATGGCCACGACTAACACTTTTTTATCCTGTTTTCGTTAATATCAACATTTATGGATGTCTAGCTATCTTAAGTGGTATCAACGCATATATTCCTTATCAAACCTTCTTACACTTTCACGGCTTAAAGTTAGTTATTTAAATCTTAAAATCGTACAAAAATACAAAAATAAATGTTGCGTAAAATGACTTTGGTCTTGGCTCTCATTCAAATTAATGCAGACTAGTTATTTTTGTTATAAATATTGGACAACTAATTTTTGAGATCACAGGACCTGATGCCTAATAGTTACAGAAGAGTCATTATCTGAACACATGGCGTCTCAGATAATGACTTGATATTACTCTACGGACACTCAATGGGATCTTTCTAGGCAATTGTAAAGACGAAATTGAAAAGACTTGAAAAAGCACCACTTTTACTCATCTTCATTTATATGCAACTTAATACCAAAACACATTAAAGAAACATTATAGAATCAGAAGTAAATTAGTTCTTTTGTCAAAAGCCCTTTCATGAATTTTCTTTCGCATTGTCTGTTAACAAACTTACCAAGTCGTGAAAACTAATGTTCTGCCTTTCTTATTCATGTATTGAATTTTTTCCAATAAAACTTAGCAAACAGATCTGGTGTTAGGAAATGCGAGATTGCTTCTTTATCAACGCTCTAGGGTTTATTTTATCAACGGCGTTAAACGGCGTTAAGCTTTGATGATAAGAAGGGGCCATATCACAGAGAATGCTAACCGTCAGTATTGAACAACGACTCTGTTGCTTGTCCTCAAGAAATGAGCAACCTCAATATAATAACTAAACATAAATGAGCTTCGGCCATCACTGGAACAGATAAAAGGGATCTGTAGATATTTTTCGCTGAAAATACACAGTACACAGTTGTTCTTCTCTAGCTGCCTGAAAAGGAATGATACGGATAGATGTAAAAAAGGTACTGATATTTTTGGATTAAAACATAATCTTTCAATCGTGTATTTTAGTCGATAGAGATATCTAAATTATTATTTCTTTTATATGATACACTGTATTCATAGATATTGTATAGTTTATCATGTCTGTCTGGACAGAAATTTGCTAACATGGCTAGTACATAACTCTATGTAATCTTATTTTGTCAAATATATGAGATCAAATCGAAGACTTTGATTAACTAAGAAATTAAAAAAATTAACTGGTTATATGCTTTTGTAGAAATTGTGAGAGTAGTAAAGTCCAAATGAAGGATGTTTATCGTATACAAAATCTATATTCACATTATGATATCGTTTTTAATACAAACTTGAAAACAGAATTACATTCTTCGCATTTGTCATTCTCTGGTTAAAGAAACTATACATAAGTATAATAATTTATGTTTTACTTAAATGATGTGCAGTAGGCAACATGTACAGATAGGTCAAGCACACTAGAACCTATTCAAGTTTAATTACTAATCCAGATATGTGCAATTTCATTTATATAAACACTTTACCAAAGCTCAAAGGGAGCGACGGTATTTTTTTGAAAAGGGAAACACTTGCCAAAGTTCTAATTAATTGCTAACTGATGCGAATAACAATACAAACTTTACATGATAAGATAATCATATTTATGTCTATTTCATACATTTGTATTGCCTCCGATGAATATAACCGACTAGCAAGAAAATTAAATTACAAACACAAAATAATTTTTACTTTTTACTTTGAGTCGTTTGAAAATTATTATCACGAAAACAACGAATGAACACAGTTGATTGACGCTCAGGTGAGAGTAATAACTGAATATTAGGTCTCAATCAATCATAATCATTAAAAAAAACTCTTTTGTTGATACCATTCATTCCTGGATGATTGTATCCCTGGCGAACAACATTAAATTGGTTTTAGAAAAGAATAAGATCTTTCTGTAACGATATAAGAGATTTTAGTGTGTTGGTGGCAACTGCCTAACTGTAAGGATATTGGTTTGAAATTTAAGGTCTTGATTAAGGCAAAAGATGTTGTAGATAAACCACAAAGAATGAATATCTGTTAATTTGTTTCTCGGTTTTTATGAAATAAAAAAAGTGATAAGGCCAACTACCGCTCTTATAGAAATGATTAGTTATAATACAATGGTACACATTAATTGTGATATATCTTCTCTTGACTTTGAATTTATTAACTACTTTAAAGTTGACATTCACTATAAAGTCTATGATTAAGCTTTCAATCAATCTTTCTGATGATATTTGGTACTGGGTCTGTCAATTTACTCATTAAATTCAACTCATGATAACAAATTCTACATTATTCTTTAAAGCCCATGTAATAGCGAATTTTATTTCAATCCATTATTCAAAACATCTTTATCGAGGAACACGGGCTATTCAAGGTATATTTAGTAGATTAAGTTTTAAGTGAAAGTGCAAACAATTGGTAAATGACAACCTTGTGATCTCTCAGTGTTACACTGTCTCCTTTTGATTAGAGTTTTTGTCCTAAGTTTTATAAAAAAAGATGTTACACGAATTTAAATTATTTGAACTAAACTGTAACCTCAATTAAAACATTACACATATCAACATTGAGAGCTAGAAACTTAATCTAAGATCGACTAACATTATATTGTCATTATTGTTTCCAAAAATCAGACTACATTTACTTTAATTTCACAAGACCGTAATAATCTGATGTTTGCTCCTTACAAATATAGAGAAATTAATCTCTTGAAAATCTAATAAAAACAAAGCTACAGAATTAAACGTTTAAGTTTGAATGATTTGAATTAATCAGGTAACACTTCTGAACAAACATTATCCTTTTCACATTCAGATTTAATTTTTTAATAATTTTAATTTTAATTAAGTGACAACGAGAAAAAGAAAATAATTATGTGATTTGCCTGAATGTTAATTTTTCAATTTCGTTAGATTTGTTTACAGTATCTGAAGTTAAGCTGTTACTTTTGATGAATGCATTTAGTTCAGAGATTATTAAAAGTAATTGTTCAGATAAAGGTCTAATGGTTTTAAAACTGTCCTTACTAATTTTCAAATGTTTTCAAATAATACTCTTAATGTGTTTAAAAGGAACATGTATAAGATGCCATTCGTTCATTGTTTTCCAATTTTCACTGGTTACGGCAAATTCAATGCACAACAAGTTTAAAAATATATCTGTGTTTAGTTAAATATTTAAGACCAACCAGAAATCAGCAAAACTCAAATCATTGTCCACATATGAAAAAAATGCAAGTTTAAAGCAAATATTATTTCTACGGTTTTATAGCAAATGCACAATGGGGATGGTGAATGGCTATCCTCACCAGACAACTTATTGATAATTACATATTATGTTTCTTTTTTAATCATTGTGCAATCTACAAAAAAAACTTTCTTATGCTCTCTTGCTGTTAGCTGGCGCCATTCTTAGATGTTTTCCTCTATAAATAACAGGTTTCAAAGATGTAAATGTAAATGTAAAGACTGCCAACTAACTTTGTGAACAATGTTACATCTTGTTTGTAAGTTTTTGTGTACGTTGATAATCCCGAAGATACCTTATGGTTATTAAAAGATTGTGGATGTTTTATCAGAGGAAGGCAGCACACAATTAAGTCTTTAATTGTACTGTTCACGGCATAAGTTTAATCTTTAAAACAATATTTGCCCAATAAACACACATGAGCGCAGGTTAAATAAAAAAGTAATGGACACAAGAGTTTTACTTAGCTTAGATCTTTACCATACAGTGATCTTTGTCATATTTTCAACGTTGCCATACAGTAATCAGATGTCATAGTTAAGAAAATAGCAATCCTGTTTCAATAAAAATAGACTGTACATAGAAAACCCTTATACATTCAATAAATACTCAGTAAAGAAAATCTTCAAATAAAATTGAACGAAATAAATGAGGTTTTCACTGTTCAAATGAAGCAGATCGTAATAACTAAACTCAACGATTTTAACCAGAAACAACTTCACAAGGTAGGTTTGGCATATCAAACGAAAAATGTAACAAAAAAGAAGAAAAAGATATTATTTCGTTTCCAATTTGTCTCCTTCAACAGAGAATTTGAACCAGCAAAAATAAAGATTACCCTCTTATCCATAAACAAACTTTTCACTTCACTTCACTGAAACCATGTTCAACCAAAGTGACAAAATGTAGAAAACGTCTTTGTTCAACTTACTACCTTATTCAGCAAACGATGTCTAATAAAACTGCAGTAACCAGTGATAAATCAATACACTTTTGAATCGCTGTATTGTGTTGAATCTCAAAAGAATGTTTCCTTTTCTAAAACGATTCATGATGAGGTTTTAGCAAGTAACCTATGATAAACCATTAGTAAGATATGTAAGAGACATGATAAACCTACAAGTATTAAGAAATCAGTCAATGTCTCCTGAATAATGGACTGTACAATATCACAAGGTTCCGTTTTCCCCAAAGCTAAGTAATAATGCGTTTCGAGTAGCTAGGATCTTTCACAGAGAATCACAATATCCTTTCAAAAACGACCACACATGAAGTGTTGCATAGTTCAGGTTTTAGAGACGTAAGGAACGACATTCTGTCCAAACAAGATAATGTTCTTCTAGACATTTCCAAAACAACTACTTTCCTGAGTGAGAGCCGAAGTTTAGGATTTTCTTTTCTAAGAATGATATCAAAGAATAGAACATGCAGCTAGCAAGCAGAAACTTAATGAAAGACTGACATCAGTCATCTTATTTCGTTTGCATAATATGAAATGTATAAGTGAAGTACACGATGTTTATGTACCTGCAAGCCATATCCAGTTATACACTTAAATGGACTAAATTAATGTTTATTGGCGTCTACATCTAAACAAGAACCGTTGCATTGATAAATCGTGTCTTGACTATTTTATTAGTTTCTCATTACTTTTTTAATGAAACTCAAATTTGCTGATAATTTCTTCCTGGGGATTAAGCATTTCATTGTGAATTTTTAGTTATTAGTTACAAAGTAAAAGGTTTGTCTAGGAATATAAATAATACAGTGTGCCAATACATGACTTTTTTCATATGGTTCGTTGTATACTATGGGAACACAAATCTGATGCGGAAGGATCAATGGAGGTCAAACATTGATTGAAATAACAGGCATTGATCATCGGTGATTGGAAGCAAAACAGAAGACGGTTACTGTTTGCTTCTCTCTCACTGTATGTATAGTAAATAGTGTCTGGACATAGACTTGCCTTCGTTATCTTGCGACATAAGTAACCTTGATTACAGAAGGTTGTTTGCGACGCATTTTAGAATTTGCAAATATCAAAGAGACATTGAATGTTATGTACGTTGTATTATCCACTTCTTTATTGTAGAAAGTAGTGACGTTTCGGTATAGATCGTAAGCTATGTAAAGCTCTAAGAGTCTACCTTGCACGTTACTGTGCCAGACAGACAAGACAGACGGATCGACAATGCTCAGCATCATATTGGTGAGAGGGCTTTCCAGGAACCAAAAACTATGAAAGCTGGTCATACCTGCATGGTTCAACATGCACTTATTTATTGCAATCATGTTAAAAGAAAATTAAATATAAAAAAAACAGCATTAAGGCACATTTCGATAATATTGAGAAAGAAGAATAAAACAGCCATTGACTATGTAGAACAGGGGTCTGTGTGTTTTACGACATACGGTAAATGAATCATATGAAGTAGTTCCCCGACGAGTTTAAAGATTAACATTTGCTAAAGTATCTTCAGACTCTGTAAAGGTTGTGATAAGAGTACATCATAGTTTGATAATGAATACTAAAACAGGTACCTTCAAGACAGAGGTTTGTTGTTGTTTCTTTTATAACACAATTTAATAACCTGTAGGAAAGACCAACATCAGAGTCCGGTATAGTTGCAGAACACGAGGTTACAGAGAAAATAAATAACTTTGCATATCTACACTCCAAATCTTTCTGCTAATGTGTGTGAAACAACACTTTTTTGCATTAGTACACTGAGAGTAAGATTGCGATGATTGACAACCTATTTGGACATTACTATCTTTGAGGTAGTGCTAAAAGCTGATTGTAAAAATAATAGCTGCCCAGTGCGACGATTACTGAAATTTGATATTCTAATGATTTACTGTTAATTTGATGTGTATTTTGGCTTTTAAACAATTTTGGATCAATTTATCTTATTGACAAGTGTTTCATCAAAAGCGAACTGTGCGAACGAAAAGTGACACGAGGCAGCTTCTAATGTCATCTACACAATGAATGACTGAGTTTGGTTTTTAGTTCTGGTAAAACTAACTTTCTAAAAATGCAATAAAAAGCAACATGTTCACGAGACAGTAGACGTTTTCGGGGGAATATGAGGGGATTTCGGGAAAATGGAAATGAATGGTTCCAATTGAAACAAAACGTATTTAGACTAAATGAAGTCGTAATAAATCAAATATATAATGTAAAGTTTAGCCATGCGATTCCCTATTCTTACACAAATTGAAACAGATTCTGGAGAATGTAGAATGTAATAATGGATAGTAAACCCTTGATCTAGTTTCCAAGAAATATTTATTTTAAATACAACAAGTTTTGCATGATTAAACAACACAATAGGCTTTTTGTTTTCTAATGTGTTTGGATGCTCCAGATGAGAAAATACATTAAAGGCAATGTCAGTAATCAATACTTTAGCCCAATTCACTTTCCCAATTCTCATCTGTCATATTGCATTTCACACAGTCTGCTTATTTACTTAACGTTGCTAATTTAAATTTCTCCCATTCTACTATACCCATTTAGATTGGTATTGTGTTGTCTCTTTTCTATTCATTTCATCTTCCTCTAAGGTTCAATCTAAATTTTCTCCTGAATGGTTCGTTTCCAATCCTTCATGGCACATCCACTATCTCCCTGAAATCTCTGAAAGTCGAACAGGATTGCCTCAAGAGAGAATAGCCACTTACAGTAATTAAAAAATTGTGTCAGGATACATGTACAATGCAGCCTCATAGAATGAATTCATAAACGTAACTGTTGCACACGGAAGTAAATTGGCTACCCTTCAAGACCTACAGATCTAGCTAATCAGCTGATTGTCATTTCCAGACAGGCTTCTGTCATGGAACTGAATCGACCAGTTCAATTTATCTCAGCGATTTCTTGATGCGTTGATATTTGATTGATGGTTTGATTTGATTTGCTTTCTTTTGTATAATGTTTTTTTTAAATGATCCATGTACATGTTATTGTCACTATTAGATTAGCTCATCCATTATGTATTCACATGTTCTCCACCTCCATCTAGGGTTATATGAGACAATTTCATTATTTGCGTAATACCGAAGTTCCGTAGTTCCTTACTTAAAACTGAGATGGGAGATAGGAAATTATGGTACCCTCTTCGTGTAGACAATGGGTTCTGTTTGATGTGACTGTCCATAATTGCCTGATTCCCACATACCTCTTAAACATGTATTGTGGGAACATGAGCGATAATTGCCCTAACACCCGGGTAGTAATAGTTTTTGAAAATATGTATTATCATTATTTTAAAGACTTTTATGTAGGAAATTACAAAGGGAACCTTTTTTGTCCTTTCAAGCAGAACACTAAAAAGTCACTATTTTTGTGAATAGTTTCCTAATCTTGTTTACAAATACTCAAAATAGAAAAGTGACACTAAGTACTTATATCTACATAAAAAGCTTCTGTTTTGTATAATTTCGAATAAAATAACTCATGTAACGATGAATATGTAAAATGTTTTTTCTGTGGTAAATTTTAAAAAGTCATTTTAAAAACGATATTCCTGAACAAAGTAATGTGTATCAAGGCAATGTTGCCGCAGTGAAATAAACTATGTATAAACTGAATACAACGGCCAGCCAAGCAGACTCTTACAGTGGTAATATTGATATCACATAAATATTGATGTTTTTTATGACAAACAAAAATCTAGGCCAGTCCACTTTAAGTTTTTGTTATTGAAATTAACTGTTAATCCTATGAAAAATCGCAATATACTCATTTGCCAATAATTGAATCAATTTTCATAAGCATAAATTATATCTATTGACACTATGAGCATTTATGGCTGGTTATTGCTGACCTAATACGCAACTGTTAATTTGACGAAATTCTGTGGTGAAAATCCTTCTCAATGCAAACTTGTTTGAGCTAAGAGTGGTTAATATGGTGTTAATATTATTTATAGAAATGTTACCAATTTGATTTTGTTTTATGTAAAGCTGAAAGTTTTCTTTATTATTATGACATTTACTGTTAATCCTATGATTGATGTTAAAGCCTAATCGCATTATACTCATTTGCCAAATAATTGAGTCCTTCTCGTAAGCATTAGTTATATCCTTTGACACTTTGAAAATTTTATGGCTGGCCATTTTGGACCTAATACACTCCTTATTTGCCATATATCCGTGGTAAATATCTCTCTCATTGCCTGATATAAACAATGTTGGTGTAAATATTATTGTTAGAAATGTTACCAATTTGATGATTGTTGGTGTAGAGCTGAAGGTTTTCTTTATTATTTTGACCTTTACTGTTAATCCTATGATTGATGTTAAAGCCTTATCGCATTATACTCATTTGCCAAATAATTGAGTCCTTGTCGTAAGCATTAGTTATTTCCTTTGACACTTTAAAGGGGCAGTAGCACGTTTTTAGGGGGAATATAAGGTGATGTCAGGAAAATGAAAATAAATGGTTCCAATTGAAAGACAATGTATTTAGACTATATGAAGCAGTAATAATTCAAATACATAATATAAAGTTTAGTCATGTGATTCCTTTTTCTTACACAAAATTAATTAAAGGTGTTCACAAAAAATGGCCACCAATGGATTTTATGTGTATCATCATACTTTGTCCTCTTACTATAGGTAATTGGCTTGTGTAATGAGATTGTTGACACTGTCAATATAATACATTTAGCATTAACTTATAATTATAAGTGAAATATTTAGAATATAAAATTATCAAAAAACATGCTACTGCCCCTATAAACATTTTATGGCTGGCCATTTTGGACCTAATACGCACCTAATTTGCCATATATCCGTGGTAAATATCTCTCTAAATGCAAACTAGCCAAGCTATGTGTGTCTGATATAAAAAATGTTGGTGTAAATATTATTGTTAGAAATGTTACCAATTTGATGATTGTTGGTGTAGAGCTGAAAGTTTTCTTTATTATTATGACATTTACTGTTAATCCTATGATTGATGTTAAAGCCTAATCGCATTATACTCATTTGGCAAATAATTGAGTCCTTCCCTTAAGCATATGCATTAGTTATATCCTTTGACACTTTGCAAATTTTATGGCTGGCTATTTGGACCTAATACGCACCTAATTTGCCATATATCCGTGGTAAATATCTCTCTCAATGCAAACTGGCCAAGCTATGTGTGTCTGATATAAGCAATGTTGGTGTAAATATTATTGTTAGAAACGTTACCAATTTGATGATAATTTGTCTAAAGCAGAAAATTAAAGTCTTTCTTTATCATTATGCTAAATAGTTTGTCCACATTTTCTTACATGAACGTTGATGCCTACTCAGTCTTTGAAATATACATGTTCATATGTTAGGGTTTCTCTTGCCATTAAAGAGACCTAAACATAACGGGTTATGTGATACTCTATAACAATGATTATGATAAAGGTCTCACAATCATAGTAGATAGTCCTTTTAGATTTTATTTTCTACACATAAATGAGGATTTTGATCATAGGGGACATTTTAGTTTATTCGCATCGTAGGGCCTCTGTTATAACCTATCTAAAAACTGCCCAGTTTAGTCATTAAACTTTGGATACTTGTTTTAATGTGTTATGTAACTAGAGTTTATAACTTCTGTGCCAACCGCACACAGAAACCAAAACTGAAAAATATTAGATCTCTCAAAATGATGTATCCATGCTTTCGACTGTCATGTATTATTTAGCATTTTGGATAAGATCCTAATATAATTTTAGCTTTGATCAACCAATGAACGGTCGAACACGTATGAGTGTTTTACACATATGAAATCAGGTTTGGAATATCTTTAACATCCTTAAAGGGGCAGTAGCACGTTTTAAGTAGGGATATAAGGTGGTGTTAGGAAAAAGAAAATTAATGGTTTAAAAACAATGTATTTAAACTAAATGGAGTAGTATTAATTCAAATATTTAATGTAAAGTTTAGCCATGGGATTTCACTTTTCTTTCACGAAATGAATTAAAGGTGTTCACACAAAATGGCCGCCAATGGATTTTATGTGCATTTTCATACTTTGTCCTCTGACTATGGATGATTGGCTTATGTAATGAGACTTTTGACACTGTCCAAAAAATACATTTAGCATTCACCTACAATTATCAGTGACAAATTTGAAATATAAAATTATCAAAAAACGTGCTACTGCTCCTTTAACATGTTAACTAAACAGTTTCTAAGGCTCATTGAGACATGAACGTTAAAGATTTTATGAGGACAATTTTTCCGAATTCTCTATTAAAGCACTTAGTAGATGTTAATCCCTACACATGATTCAGTATCAATTCAGTCAACTGACATGTAACATTTAATTCAGGGTTTTATAACAGAAGTCCTAGGTTGGTATTTTTACTTTTGAACCTTAGGCATGACCGTGAAAACTGTTTGTGTGTGTAATAATCTCAACGAAACATACTCAAAACATCATAAACATGATAATATCTCTACTTTTTGATTATCTTATTGTGCCTATCATAAATTGCTGTTACTATGTAACTAACGTTATGAGCTATTTCCAAAACATTAATATTTATTAACAATCTGAGCAAATACATTAATTTTCATGTTTTTGCACATATTTTTGATCTTTCAATTGTCTAAATTAGTTCTTTTATTTGAACACTTTCAGAATTTACTGGTGCATGTATTGTTTGTCAGACACAACATTTCCCAGGTAAATCAAGCATGAAAGTAGACTTGTAGACTTACCGAGTAACTTGTGTAACTCCGTTTTACAACTTTTCATTTCACGGGGTCTGACTCAGAGGAAATTGTCCACCATTACAAGAGCAATTAGCTTTTCCCTTGTCAGTTTGCTTTTTACACTTTGAATGAATAGATTTCCCTTACATTACCACCTTTACATTCTTACAATTGGTGACTACTTTTACACACAACCCAAAGCATTAGAAAAATGGGCGAGTGAGTTAGTTGATGTTTTATGTGTTTTTATATTTCAGTTATTGAACATGTGCATCTTGCCATCCAAGAGAGAGAAGACAGATTAGGGAGAATGGGAACGAAAGGATGAGAGAAAAGACGAAAAGAAAGGGCATAGTAAGAGATAGAAAACAGGTTTTAGAAGCACTCACATTTAGTCTGGCATCTACCCGTCGACCCGGGTGACCCAACCAGGAGCATGTAAGCTCCAGCTGGCATAAATCACTAAGGCTATCAGTCAGTGGGAAAGTGAACTAATCCAGGTGTTAAGAAAGGCGCCAACTAACACCATTTGATCCTGTTTTCGTCAATGTCAACTCTTTACGAGGTCTGGATATCTTAAATGTATAACACATTTAACGTTTTCCGTCTTTGATATACTTTTGATCCTCTACTGGGCTAGAATATATGCCAACGCATTACGTTAAAGGTTACAAAGGTTGTTAGTATGCTATATTTGTTCTGATAAGTTTTTCAAACTCCTAAACATGAAGCTATATACTTTATGTCAATACATTTTTTCACAAAAAATAATAAATTATACGTTTACACTTTCAAGAGGTAAGCGCAGGTATTAACAGAAACATGATTTGTTAACAAACAACATCTTGAAAAATGGATGAACATGAACATTGACTACCCTGATTTTGGTCTTGACTCACATTTTACTTGGCGAAGACAATTCAGTTTGGTTATCAATGAAGGCCATACGGTTATGGAGATAAACGAAGATGATGTCTAAATGTTGTAAGAGAAGTTGCTAATAAGAGGTTATTTCTCTCATTAGAGCCATTATCAAGACAAATGGTGTCTACGAATATTGTCTGGCTTCGAGACTTGGCGTTGTTATCTGGGTATAAGGTGTCATTGCAGATATTTTGCCTCAGGAAAACTAAAAGGAGTGAAAATTGTGAAGACGAACTTAAAGAGCTTTAACAGAACTTCTTTTCTTTCGTTTTGACTTGCACGAAAAATCCTTCTATTTTAAAGCATAAACATTCCGGAGGTGAAATTTCTTAAATAACTACTTTTGTAAAAAGATCCTCAATTAAAAAATCATTTTCTTTTTTTAAGAAGATAACACATTTCACGTAAACTAACTACATAAGCCTCCTTCTCTCATTTCATGTTTACGAGCTCTTTGAAATAAATTTTCATCGGTGGAAGCAAACATCTGAAAGGCGCTAAGCTATGATGATAAGACAGAAGCATTTGCAGCGAGAAGCTAGGCTAATTGTTAGCAGTGAACAATGGCGCCCTTCCTTGTCCAAATGAATTAAATCTTGATAATAGTATATTTTACATGACTGAGTTGCTTCCATCACTAACACAACTTTATATTACACAGAAGATATTTACGTTTAAAACAACAAAAGAGAGCGTTTTCCACTGTAGGTGACATAAAGGGAATACGACAGCTAACAGGCGTATATATACTGTATTATTTCATTACATAATGATTATAGGTCGTGAATCTTAATTATTTAACTACATTTTTATCATTTGATGTTTATCTTTGATTGTAATTCATTTCTTAATAGGTTACATTGTAGAAATTGAGTTTATCATGTTTTTATTGTTGAACCATAACATTGAAATTTCTATTAAAAAACAATTGTAAATTTCTGATAGCCTTAATAGATTTTATTAAAGTAACAGTATGCAATATTAATTTATGATCATGATGTTTTCAAAACCAAGAGCACACTTTATTTGTTTTAAGTAAGAACTGTTTGAGTATTAAAGGTTGTAGTGCAGGATTTTGATGGATATTCATAGAATAATAACATCTCGGTTAAAATCCCTATCCTGGAAACGATTCAGTCACTTTATTGAAACGTTGCTAATCTGTAACTTTCTCAATGATGTGAAGTGGGCGATATGTATAAAGAGGTCAAGTACACTGGAACCCGTTTATGTTTACATGTAATTACTGATCAGCGTAGTCACACTTCCGTTTATATAAACAGTTTACCAAACTTAAAAGAAAGCAGAAGAACGTGTTTGAAGAAAGAGAAACATGTTAGCGTTCTGACAAATATGTCTACTTGATGATAATTAAAGTGTAATACATAACATCATCAAGTTATCGTGTTTATGCATTATCAATGACTCTGTTAACTACTTAAGACGGATGTGTCTCCAATGCAGAAACATGGGAAAACAATGACTTAAATGATGATATACAATAGAAAGAATTTGTATTTAAAAAGATGGACATTGTTTCAATATTGACCAAATCAACACCGAAATAGCAGGCTAGAGAGACATGCTAGGATATCATTTTTGGTCACAGTAAACAATCACTTATTTTATTCCTTAAACGTAAAATACATAATTTTGCATATTTATTTAAAATGCTTACAAATTTATATCACGTTATATTTCTATCCTTAACTCCCATAAAAATAACTAGTTAAGTGAACAATGAGTCACCAAGAGAGCAATTATTCATATAAGGTCTTAAGACGATTCATTACTTGGTCCGTTTGTATCCCGGTGATTCTTGGATATTCATATGCGATATTGCTGTCCATGTTCCTGTTCTTTAGTAACCGATTCTAACCAACTGAAAGGAAAAAAGGAGAGTCTTGATAAATACGGGTACTAGGTGCGTAACTGTAAGGATATTGTTTCGATAATTGATAGTCGCAAACGGGGGAGGTCTCTGGCTACAATCAAAATATGTTCTGTTTTAGTTGAAATAGAGGAAAAGGTTTTAAAACATTTTGTACCTATGATTTACTATCATTCCAATACAAACGAATTACTTTCACGTCATACAAACTTACATACTGTTTGCCTTTACATGAATCTTAATCGTCGAAAACTTTTTTCTTAAATACCAAAGTTGGTACGAAAGCAAGCTTTACAGTGAGTGATCACTTTTTGCATGCAATAAATCTTGCTGAAGTCATTTGTCATTGTGTCTGTCAGTAACTCATAAAATGCCCATTTCTTCTCTTAAAGGTTCATGTAAGATTGTATTCTTCACAAACTTTGTCTTAGAAGTCCTTTTATGCTCTCATTGATTAAATTACTCAATGTTCCATCATTTAATTTTAGACATCTTGGAATCATGATATGTAGACATGGCATTGTGAAGAAAACGAATACTATGTTGAAAGATTTTACGAAAGCCGTTTTGAAACATTCATGATATCAAGGAAACATTTCCTCTTGTGAAATTCAGTTAAACTGAAATGTGTAGATTTGAACTTAAAGCATAATGTCATTATTGATGGCATTCGAAATAAAGTTTTACTTGCAAAGATATCCGCACATATGCTAAGAGTTGAAATATATGGATGTGGCATAGAATATGCTTTTCGTTGTTATACATTTTTTTTCACAACTTTTTAATTATTTTCAAAATGTCAAAGGTGGGTGGAAGCTCATTCATTATAATAACTTATTCCTCCGGAGTATTAGACACTCACCAAACAATCATCACCCGTGGAAAGGAAATTTATGCTTTGGAACAAATGGGTTGCCCTTTGATTCAATTTCATGAATATATTGATGACATATGAAAAATCTTTATCTTGGCTACTCTGACTTCGATGTCCAATACTAAATTGTGGTAGCACAATGAACACGTAAATGCCGTACAGTGATGTACTTGTAGATTATGACAAATTAACTACGTTCATCTGAGACTGATTTAAAAGTAATCATTTCTACACACTGTCATAAATATTGATGGCCCCAAAAGCATTGGATGGTGTCATATCAATATCAATGTGATCAATGAAATGTAAAAGCCACTTATCCGTAATAACCATATCTGTGAAGGCTTCATTTAATATACCATACCAATTCCTGAAATGTTAAGATTTAGTGATTTTGCTACCCATGATATTACAAACCATAGGCCTCCATTATCTGAACATCGATCGAGGACTGATAATGACTTCCTTCCGTCACAATAATGCATACTGAAGCTTTCAATATACAATGGATATCTTATTAGCAAAGCCTTTATACCATTTAAAAATACTTGTAAGGAAGTCCGATGCTGTACACTCTCAGGAATTATTAAAATTATGAATAAGCAGTAGTGACGACAGTAATATTGATAATACACTTTTAGTCAACAGAATGTGATGATTTTAATTCCATGGGCATACGTTTTCACGAGTTTTGGGTAGACACTTTCAAAAAAATTTGAACACAAAATACGTTCAACTTGTGATTACATTTTCTAGAGACAAGGTAAATGTTGGCTATTGCCTATCAATGTGCCACAGTTCTGAATACAACAATTCTCTTCATTATCTCAATTTCAATAAATATATATATGTATAACTTTTGTTAATAGGTAAGTATGTCTAATTAAACCAAAAGGGAAAATAGTAATCTGTCTTCTGGTTAACACGGTTTGCAGATAAACACGAGCATTTGCAAGCTATCCAAATTGTAATGGTTCTAACGCTTAGGAGGGAGCGATTGCATTGATTTTGTGGGGGTATTACAGAAGGAATCTTGCTTTCACTTCGTCGTTGTTTCGGCAAATTAAACTATTTCATCGTTTAATATGTTATGAATTTTCCAATTTTGCTATATACAGGTATAAGCTTCTCGAGCAATGTTCATTTTGGATTAAATAAGCTATCTTTGTATGCCTTTTGTGAGGATAAGGGGTGTTATTAGGAAGAGTAAAAGGGCTTAAAAGTAATGTTTACATTCTATATAAAAGCAACGTTAAAAGGGATTTGAATTACTATACTGTTGACGATTTCTTTTCAGAAATTCTGTCCCTGGTAATTGTACTTTTACTGTTTATAGTGAGATATATTTCCCATGTGTACACGTCAGTTTGCAGTTTGAACAGAATCGTCAAATAACTGCTTCGTTTAGTAGCTCACCATATTATTATTTTTACCAAAGCCTGTGTGTTAAATTTCCCGAGGGCGCATTACATATGAATGAGTATAGTATAGTATTATCTTAAATGCGACAATTTTATCGTGACAGTATGTAGGCAAATAACTTCATATACTTGTGCTTAATGTGTATACTTTTCAAACAAATCATTTGAATATAACTTGAATCTGTATCATTCTTTTGCTATACAACTATGGATTCATCATTCACTACTAAATAAACATGGCTTTGCCAAGTTTGGTATTAATCACATCTGTTGAGGGTCAGGCGTTGTAATCTGTATGTTCATTTGTATAATCGTGACGTCTTGAAGTCACAATCATCGTCCAGACCCTGACTGGACTACTGATTCTTAACAATCTCAAAGTAATTGCATTTGGTCTAAGCTGTCTATGCAGACATAAAATACTATGTGATCATGACATGACATATCTCTTTGATAATAGTAGAAAATACAAGTTGGACAAACGGATATTGGATATTTCCACTGATCAGACGAATGGAAATTGCATGACTGCTTCACAGACAAATAAACAAAGATGGGAGACACAGCGTGCCATTACTTAATGTTTTGTTTGATTTACCTCTATTTATTCAATGTGAAAGAAATGTGTATTGTGTATTGTAAATCTAATTACATCTACCTATTGAACATTTCTTCACATCATTTTGATATTGACTTAACAATTTTCGTGCGGTTTGAGAATATGGTGAAGAAGAAAATGAATTGTTTAAAAGGGAATTATATGATTAGAAAGAAGTTTCAGTGATAAGAAACATATTATCACATCAACTGCTACATAAGTAGTGCACGCGATTAAACGTTTAAATTGAGGTTTTCCTGTAATACGTTTTGATAAGAGACTGATAGCGATTAAGTTATAATTCCACGTGACGCCATGAGCCTTAGAAAAGTTAATGAAATCATTATCTATGGGATAGCATCAGCACTGAAGTGGAACGAATTTGCTGAAATCATTATCAATATTCCAAAGGAAGGGCAGTCAGTTTTTCTTGATGAAAAGTGTTATGGCAATAGGTCTGTGATACACATTGTTCAAGGATAAATGAGTTCGAAAATAGTACATGATTATGATGTTTATTATAATATGTATATTTTGATATGTAAATGTATGAGATATTGAAGTGAAGGTTGACTTCAGGAGCGTAGTCATTCTCAAAGGAATCAACATGGGATCATAAGTTACAATTGTGCAACGAGCTGCAATAAAGTGATTACTATGTTTTACCTTTTCGAATGATAATATTTCTTCTCTTGAAGTGTGAATATTGTATGGTATTCACACGAAAATGCGATATATAGATTGTGAGTTTTATAGATAATAAAAGTTTGTTAAATACTGAATACAATAGATTGCTAATAAGCAAGGAAATGGCTGATATGACTAATGCTCATAATAAATTGATCACATCATGGTTATGTAAGTGATAATCATGTCAATTGTGATGAATCATACTACTCAGTTCTGATTTCCGTAACTTATATTCATTACCCTATAAAACTCTAAAAAAATGATACATCTTGAAGTTATACTAGTTGAAAGCGACTCTGTGAAGCTACAGGAAGTCGTTGCAGTTTGAGGTGAATATTTAGTTCCGTGCCAGTGCCTTTTATCGACATCCATCTAATGGATTCTGATACTACTGCAAATGGTCCGTGGCACCAAAGGTAGTAAAACCACTTATTCCTTACAACTGGATAGATGAAATGATACATTTATTATCAATGTAACAGAAATAGCGATCTATTAAGTTCGGATCATTGTCTTTTATATCTAATGGATTTCATAGATGTTGATTTTTATGTCTCTGACAACTGATTTTGGGTCATAAATGAATTTGATTGTGTTGAAATGCCGTTTTGAAGAAAAAGATAATCATGCTCACATGAAAGTTATACATTTGTCACAGGGAACCATATATCTTCTTGTTACGTACAGCTTATCAGCGAAAGTAACAACTTAATGTAGCATATCAAAGTTTTGAAAACGAAGCTGTTATCAAATCCAACAATAATGTATTGATATAAAAACCAGATATACATGTAAATATTATTCAAATAATTGTCGTTGCATTACTTTGGAACAAAAACATCCTCTCTTTCGAGAAAAAGACTATTTTGTAGTGTACATCTCACAATGAAAATTAATTGCAGGCAATATGAATTGACAAATGAATGGTGAATCAGAGATCATTTGAACTGAAACTTTCGGGGCAGATGAATTGTTCCTCGGGGAGCACATATGTGACATTTCATTTAGAGTACAGAAAAAGAAACACTAACTGCTTACATGTAACAATTTCAGTTACCTACGTGAATCTTTAGAATTGAAAGTCGTTAGAGATTAATTCACTTTCAATTTTAATTGCTGTACAAGATAGGAATAACTTATTATCATACATTGGATTGCGTTTTACTTAATTACACCCGTCAATTGACTTGGCATGAGTCTAAACGATCTATCAAAAACTTATAGAAAATCACACCCACGTCCTTACGTCGTGTCACGAGTATAAAGATCCAATAAGGTCAATAACTTGACCAATGTCTTTGCTGCAAACATACTTCACCAGTTTCTTATCAGAGTTAATCACCCACAATTGCTGATATATGATATACTCCACTATAGCTAGGTTGAACTGTCAAGGTATGAGTTTCAACGATCCAAATCAATAATGAAGAACCAACGGTATCATTTTCATGTGATGTTTTTTGTGTACACTCGATGAAGATAAATGACTCCAGCTGCTAAAGATCTTACAAATTTCAGTTTTTCAAGAATGGTCCTTTCATGATCAAAATTATCTAATGCAACAGAACATATTGTTATGAGACTTGTGATGTTATACAAGTAAACTATGTTTACAATGAGCCAATCCAACAATATTGATAACTTTTGGCTATTGAAAATTGAATGTCATTTTGTCAATGTACTTGTTGAGTCATGCACGTATGGTAAACAACAAAGTATTCACACTTATGAATTGAAATATTTTAAATATAGATTATATCTAGTAAATGATATCAGCAAGTTACATGTATCTGCTCTCAGGATTTGATAAACACATTAGATTTTTTATTTCGGTGGGGGGAGGGGGGGGGGTTGAAAGAGTTGTTAGCTTGTATACTAAATAATCTTCCACTTTGTTAAACGTTCGAAACGATAACAAAAGACAGCTGCAAGGGTCAATTTGTTAATTCTCTAAGACCTAATCCCTTTTAGTTTCTTACATCCTTACTTAGTAATTGATAGACTTTATCCATAACAGAAACAGACTAAGAATTCAAAATAAAAAATCCTTATCAATCTATGTTAAGAAGGAATACTATTTACTAAGGTTTAACAGTAATGTATTGAAGTCAATACTGATAAGACTGGGGATCCTTATGACAATTTGCTTCCACTTCTTTCTGTAGTTGTTTATCATTGTGTCTCACATATACTTCTCAAATGACTCCTCATTTAATGGAGAATGCTTTGTAAGTAAAGTTTACTTTGTTCGCTTCCTTGTGTATCTTAGTTTATCATATAACATTTTAATTGTAACTTAGAACATTAAGTTACAAAAATTTCAACAGCGATGTCGAAAAGGACAGAAATAGGTATTTGTGCATACGTTGTGAGTACTACTTCAAGATGAGTGTTTCAAATATTCAATTTTGTTGCCAAACTTGTTGAAAATCTGCTATTGTCTGAGAAATTGCTTGTATAAGAATTATTTGTAAATAGTTTATTATTGTAATGTGTATATCAGGATTAATTTACAATCAAACAACATGTACCTTCCCTTTTTCTACCAAAATATGAAAATTATAAAACGTGATTGTCCGATTGATGTCTTAAAGGGGCAGTAGCACGTTTTAAGGGGGAATATAAGGTGATGTCAGGAAATGAAAATTAATGGATTTTATTTGAATTTTCATACTTTGTCCTCTGAGTATGGGTGATTGGGCTGTGTAATGAGATTTTTGACACTGTCAAAATAATACATTTTGCATTAACTTATAATTATCAATGAAACAAATTAAATATAAAATGATCAACAAATGTGCTACTGCCCCTTTAAGGCACAAAGATTAATGAATGAGGTTTAGGTTTCATCGTGAAATATATCCGAGATAAGACCTAATATATCCATCCTCGTATATCTGATTACTATAAATATAAAAATATATAATATATAAATATACAACTAGATGAAGAGAACATTTAATTGCAAAACAAATTGAAAATCACTTTTTAATTAGTACCAAGGGAACATCGCACTTTATCATTTTCGCAATTTAAAAAAAAAAAATTGATTGAATGCTGCTCTCTAAAAGTCTTTTAAACCAGAAAATGTTTTTTATTTCTAAACGTTTCAAGTTTTCTTAGGATGTTAGTAAAAAGTATGAAAATAATGAGACTTTGATAAGTGGAAAATCTGTTTGACTGTTCCTTGGTGTTGACGCCTCTCGTTCTTCAAAGACTTATTAATGTCATTGTGCAATAATCAACCGGCTTGAAGTAGTATAGTGTTTATTGCTCACAGAGGAAGCGAGGTGTCTCGAAAATACTAAAGTACAGTGTATATCACCTTTATAACTAATCTAGGCAGTTCATTCTCGGCATTAAGTATTTGCTCATACAAATATTAAATACAACCCTCGACTAAAGTGTGTTTATTTGCTAAAAGTCTTCATAGAAAAGTTGTATTTACATACTTTTGAATCGAAGGTAATCGTAAAACTAGGGCATGAAATATGGAGCAGTTTCATTCAACAAAAAACATTAACTTGTCCGTCGAATTGTCGCTTCATAAGGAATAAAACCGTTTGATTGTGCAATGTTCATACCTTGTTCAAACCATATAATATTGCCAACCAAATATGCGTAGTCAAATGTTTGGTTACTGTGGTGCTTTCCTTTAAGAAATAATGTATCAGTCAAGCAATTCATAACAACAGTGAAGGAGAAGAGATATTGGAAAATAAAGATAATGTGATGTACAAACTCAAGGGATACTTTTTCTACAATAAGCACAGATAAGATTGTTCAAAACATCTAATTTCATAAATGATTTTTAGTGAGTCTATAAGGAGTTGTAAAGTAATTCTTGAAAATATTGATTTCATTTATATCATTCAAGTCTTAAAGGGGCAGTAGCACGTTTTTAGGAGGAATATGAGTTGATGTTAGGAAAATGAAAACGAATGGTTCCAATTGTCAGAAAATGTATTTAAACTGAACGGAGCAGTAATAATTCAAATGTATAACATAAAGTTCAGCCATGCGATTCCTTTTTCTTACACAAAATGAATTAAAGGTGTTCACACAAAATGGCCGCCAATGGATTTTATGTGAATCTCCATACTTTGTCCTCTGACTATGAATGATTGGCTTGTGAAATGAGATTTTTGACACTGTCAAAATAATACATTTAACATCAACTTGCAATTATCATTTAAATTATAAAATTATCAAAAACGTGCTACTGCCCCTTTAAGAAGAATCGTCTTTTTAAATTGATACCCCTGCCATCAATTTGTGTTACATTTCAAAAGAGGTCAGTAATTTGGAAGATGTATATCAACACTAATTTCAACGTTTTGAAACTATTTCAGGTATTTCTCTGTACAGCTGTTATCCACTTTCAAGTGTTGTAAACAGTTTATCAATGAGGGTGTGTTTTACGTTGAACATTAATGAAAACACAACCCAGAAACGTAATGCTTAACAAGAGTATAGTTATAGACAGCTTTAAATGGTTATGTTAAATCTAGTTTTTGCAATGTATTTCTTGTTTCATCATCTTGTTAGTTCCATTTTGTCAATGCTAGTGAAATAAGAACATTAATGTTTTTCTGATTAGGATGCTATATACCCCCTTTATTGAAAACCGTGACGAATATCAGCTCCAACAAAAGATGAAAGGCAAAGTTAAAATTGTTTATTTACCTTTCGTAACAAAATCGACAATAGCAGTTTTTAGAATTTGAAAATTGATAATGTTATCTTTCTTCTAAGAACAAAGTTTGATACATGATATAAAGCCTGCAATTTATTATCAAATCAGAAAAATTGATAAAACACGAATGTTTATTGTATAAAGTTGTTAAGACTGTTTATAATCATTGAACTGTCTGTTAAATAAAATAGTGTTCCATTGCCAATCGAACCAATTGAGATTCAAGCTATTCTAATTGGTTCGACAACTGACAAATATAATGTGATATGTGAGAAGAAGATCAGGAAAGGTATTATTGGATTTCCACATGTCAGTCTTTAAACAATAAGAAAAACATGTGTTTGCACATATTTTTGAAATTAAATGCATCAAGTCTTTGATCTGTCAATTCTCTTAATTAGTTCTTTTATTTGAACACTTTCAGAATTTACTGGTGCATGTATTGTTTGTCAGACACAACATTTCCAAGGTAAATCCAGCATGAAAGTATACTTGTACAACTTTTCATTTCACGGGGGCTGACTCAAAGGAAATTGTCCACCATTTTCACGCCATTTTATTACAAGAGCAATTAGCGTTTCCCTTGTGGGTTAGCTTTTTCCACTTTGAATGAATATATTTCCCTTACATTACCACCTTTACATTCTTACAATTGATGACTACTTTTACACACAACCCAAAGCATTAGAAAAATGGGTGAGTGAGTTAGTTGATGTTTTGCATGTTTTGAACAATATTTCAGTTTTTGAACATGTGCATCTTGCCATCCAAAAGAGAGAAGACAGATTAGGGAGAATGGAAACGACAGGATGAGAGAAATGAGGAAAATAAAGGGCATAGTAAGAGATGGAAAGCAGGTTTTAGAAGGATTCACATTTGGTCTTGCATCTACCCATCGACCAGGATGACCCTACCAGGAAGTATGTAAGCTCCAGCTGGCATAGCTCTCGGGGTCGCTGAAGACCCAATTAGAAGGGAATATTGGTACATGTATTTGAATTAAGGTCTCGCTTCTCAACGCGTTTTGTGTCTGCTTAAAAATCACTAAGGCTATCAGTCAGTGGGAAAGTGAACTAATCCAGGTGTTAAAAAAAGGCGCGAACTAACACCATTTGATCCTGTTTTCGTCAATGTCAACATTTTACGAGGTCTGGATATCTTAAATGTATAACACATTTAACGTTTTCCGTCTTTGATATACTTTTGATCCTCTACTGAGCTCGAATATATGCCAACGCATTACTTTGTAGGTTTCAAAGGTTATTAGTATGCTATATTTGTTCTGATAAGCTTTTTCAAACTCCTAAACATGAAGCTATATACTTTACGTCAATACATTTTACAATACAATACATAATACGCATACAATAATAAATAATACGTTTACACTTTCAAGAGGTAAGCTCAGAAAGATGATTGGATAACAAACAACATCTTGAAAAATGTAACAAATTGGACGAATATTGATTACCCTGATTTTGGTCTTGACTCGCATTTTACTTGACGAAGACAATTCAGTTTGGTTATCAATGAAGGCCATACACTTATGGAGATAAACGAAGATGATGTCTAATAGTTGTAAGAGAAGTTGCGAATAAGAGATTATTTCTCTCATTAGAGCCATTATCAAGACAAATGGTGTCTACGAATATTGTCTGGCTTCGAGACGTGGCGTTGTTATCTGGGTACAAGGTGTCATTGCAGATATTTTGCTTCAAGAAAACTAAAAGGAGTGAACATTGTGAATACTAAAGTGATGAGCTTTAAACAGAACTCCTTCTTTTCTTTCGTTTTGACTTGCACGAAAAATCCTTTTTTTTTTAAAGCATAAACATTCCGGAAGTGAAATTTTTTAATTAACTACTTTTTTTTAAAAGATTCGTAATTAATAAATCATTTTCTTTTTTTAAGAGGATAAAAAAATTCACGAAAACGAACTACATTAAGCCTCCTTCTCTCATTTCATGTTTACGAGCTCTTTGAAAAAAAATTTCATCGGTGGAAGCAAACATCTGAATGGCGCTAAGCTATGATGATAAGACGGAAGCATTTGCAGCGAGAAGGCTAATCGTTAGCATTGAACAAAAGCGCCCTTCCTTGTCCAAATGATTTAAATATTGATAATAGTATACTTTACGTGACTAAGTTGCTGCCATATCTAACACAGCATTTTATCATCCAAAAGTGGCTACCACAGTAGATATCGCTTTTCTGAGATCAAGCGATATCTACAAGCGATATCTACATTGTAGATATCGCTACAATCAAATCGTCATAATCCTATTACATCATCAGTTAATGACATCACAAGGCTTTGACATCACTTAGAACACTGATGAGAATAATATGACGTCACAAAGTTCATGACGTAACAATGCTATGACGTCATAATGCTGATGACGTCACAATGCAATTAGCTCACTGCTCATGAAGTCTAATGGCAGTTTTGTTCAGATATGGTTCATTCTTTTTCTAATAACTGTTGAAAAATGATTTGGATGATAAATAAAATCTCACCCTCGTGTCTACTGATATCAAAATTATATCAACACTCGTTAATTAAAGTAAAAATATCCTCGGCAAGCCTCGGATATTTGTAACTTTAATCAACTCGTGTTGATATATTTGATATCAGAAGACACTTGGGTGAGATTCTCTATATATTACACAGTATAATATTTATCGTTTAAAACAACAAAATAGAACATTTTCCACTGTAGGTGACATAAAGGGTATAAGACAGCTAAGAGGCGTATAGATATTATTTAATTACATAATGATTATAGGTCGTGAATCTTAATTATACCTGAAATTTCATAAGTTAACTACATTTTCTTTATTTGATATTTTCTTTGATTGTAATTCCTTTTTCAATAAGTAACATTGTAGAAATTGAATTAATCATGTTTATATTGTTTTAAACATTTTGATATTCTGGTAGCTTTAATAGATTTTATAAAAGTAACAGTATGCAATATTAATTTATGATCATGATGTTTTCAAAACCAAGAGCAACTTTTATTTATTTTAAGTAAGAACTCTTTGAGTGTTTATGGTTGTAGTGCAGGATTTTGATAGTATGCATAGAATAATAACATCTCGGTTAGAATCCCTATCCTGGAAACGATTAAATCACTTTATCGAAACGTTGCCAATCTGTCACTTTCTCAATGATGTGAAGTGGGCGATATGTATGGGGAGGTCAAGTACACTGGAACCCGTTTATGTTTACATGTAATTACTGATCAGAGTAGTCACACTTCCGTTTATATAAACAGTTTACCAAACTTAAAAGAAAGCAGAAGAACGTGTTTGAAGAGAGAGAAACATGTTAGCGTTCTGACAAATATGTCTAATTGATGATAATTAAAGTGTTATACATAACATCATCAAGTTATAATTTTTATGCATTATCAATGACTCTGTTAACTACTTAAGACGGATGTGTCTCCAATGCAGAAACATGGGAAAACAAAGACTTAAATGATGATATACAATATAAAGAATTTGTATTTACAAAGATGGACATTGTTTCAATATTGACCAATCCAACAAAGAAATACCAGGCTAGAGAGATATGCTAGGATCATTTTTGGTCACAGTGTACAATCACTTATTTTATTCCTTAAACGTAAAATACATAATTTTGCATATTTATTTAAAATGCTTACAAATGTATATCACGTTACATTTCTATCATTAACTCCCATAAAAATAACTAGTTAAGTGAACAATGAGTCAAGAAGAGAGCAATTACTCATATAAGGTCTTAAGACTATTCATAACTTGGTCCGTTTGTATCCAGGTGATTCTTGGATATTCATATTCGATATTGCTGTCCATGTTCCTGTTCTTTAGTAACCGATTCTAACCAACGGAAAGGAAAAAAGGATAACTGATAGACGCAAAAGGGGGAGGTCTCTGGCTACAATCAAAATATGTTCTGTTTTAGGGAATAGAGGAAAAGGTTTGAAAACATTTTTTACCTATGATTTACTATCGTTCCAACACTAACGAATTACTTTCACGTCATACAAACTTACATACTGTTTGCCTTTAAATGTATCTTAACCCTCGAAAACTTTCTTCTTAAATATCAAAGTTGGTACAAAAGCAAGCTATACAGTGAGTGATCACTTTTAGCATGCAAAACATCTTACTGAAGTCATTTGTCATTGTGTCTGTCAGTAACTCATAAAATGCGCATTTCTTCTCTTAAAGTTTCATGTAAGATTGTATTCTTCACAAACTTTGTCTTAGAAGTCCTTTCATGCTCTCATTGACTGAATTACTCAATGCTCAATCATTCAATTTTAGACATCTTGGAATCAGGATATGTAGGCATGGCATTGTTGAGAAAACAAATACTATGTTTAAAGATTTTACGAAAGCCGTTTTGAAACATTCAATATATCAAGGAAACATTTCCTCTAGTGAAATTCAGTTAAACTGGATTTGAACGTAAAGCACAATGTCATTATTTATGGCATTCGAAATAAAGTTTTACTTGCAAAGATATCAGCACATAATGCTAAGAGTTGAAATATATGGATGTGGCATAGAATATGCTTTTTTGTTATAAATGGGTTTTTTCAACTTTTCAATTATTTTCAAAATGTCAAAAATGGTTGGAAACTCATTAATTATAATAACTTATTTTTCCGGAGTATTAGACACTCACCAACCAATCATCATATGAAACGGAAATTTATGCTATGGAACAAATGGGTTGCCCTTTGATTCAACTTGGATACTCTGACTTCGATGTCCAATACTAAATTGTGGCAGCATAATGAACACGCAAATGCCGTACAGTGATACTTGTAGATTATGACAAATTAACTACGTTCATCTGAGACTGATTTAAAAGTAATCATTTCTACACACTGTCATAAATATTGATGGCCCCAAAAGCATTGGATGGTGTCATATCAATATCAATGTGATCAATGAAATGTAAAAGCCACTTAACCGTAATAACCATATCTGTGAAGACTTCATTTAATATACCATTTCAATTCCTGAATTGTTAAGAATTAGTGATTTTGCTACCCATGATATCACAAACCTTAGGCGTCATTATCTGAACATCGATCGAGGACTAATAATGACTTCCTTCCGTCACAATACTGCATATTGAAGCTTTCAATATACAATGAATATCTCATCAGCAAAGCCTTTATACCATGTTTAAAAAATACTTGTAAGGAAGTCCGATGCAGTGCACTCTCAGGGATTATTATATATAATAATGAATAAGCAGTAGTAATAATAAGACAGTAATAATGATAATGCACTTATAGTCAACAGAATGTGCTGATTTTAAGTCCATGGGCATACGTATTTATGAGTCTTGGCACGTAGACAATTTCAATAAATTTGTAATTTTTTGAACACAACATACGTTGTGCTTACATTATCTGGAGACAAGGTAAATGTTGGCTATTGCCTATCAAAGTGCTACAGTTTTGAATACAACAATTCTTGTCATTATCTCTATTGCAATAAAGGTGTATATGTATACATTTTGTTTGTAGGTAAGTATGTCTAATTAAACCAAAGGGAAATTAGTAATCAGTCTTCTTGTTAACACTGTTTGCAGATAAACACGCACATTTGCTACCAAATTGTAACGGTTCTAAAGCTTAGGAGGGAGCGATTGCATTGATTGTGTTGGGGTATTCCGGATATTTTGCTATATACAGGTACATGTAGGTACACAACAAGCTTCTCGAGCAATGTTCATTTTGGATTAAATAAGCTGTCTTTGTATGCCTTTTGTGAGGATAAGGGGTGTTATTAGGAATAGTAAAAGGGCTTAAGAGTAATGCTTACATTCTATATAATAGCAATGTGATTTGAATTACTATACTGTTGACGATTTCTTTTCAGAAATTCTGTCCCTGGTAATTGTGATTTTACTGTTTATGGTGAAATATATTTCCCATGTGCACACGTAGGTTTGCAGTTTGAACAAAACTTTCAAATAACGGCTTCGTTTAGTAGCTCACCATATTATCCTTTATACCAAAGCCTATGTGTTAAATTTCCCGAGGGCGCATTACATATGAATGAGTATAGTATAGTATTATCTTGAATGCGACAATTTTATTGTGTCAGTATGTAGGCAAATAATTTCATATACTTTTGATTTACGTGTATACTTTTCAAAGAAATCATTTGAATATGACTTGAATCTTTATCATTGTTTTTCTATACAACTTTGGATTCATCATTCACTACTAAATAAACATGGCTTTGCCAAGTTTGGTATTGAACACAGATGTTGAGGGTCAGGCGTTGTAATCTGTGTGTTCATTTGTATAATCGTGATTTCTTGAAGTCACAATCATCGTCCAGACCCTGACTGGACTACTGATTCTAAACAATCTCAAAGTAATTCCATTTGGTCAAAGCTGTCTATGCAGACATAAAATACTATGTGATCATGACATGACATATCTTTTTGATAATAGTAGAAAATACAAGTTGGACGAACGGATATTGGATATTTCCACTGATCAGACGAATGGAAATTGCATGACTGCTTCACAGACAAATAAACAAAGATGGGAGAAACAGCGTGCCATTACTTAATGTTTTGTTTGATTTACCTCTATTTATTCGATGTGAAAGAAATGTGTTACCTCTTGTCCTTTTCCCAGAGAGATATCAGTTTGTTCAAATGGTTTGAAGTCTTAGAAACCGCCTATATGGTTTCTGTCTGCTAGTCATGAGAAAAGCAGCTGGTTTGGATGTATATACTATATACCTTCTTTCTGCTAATTTAATTTTGAGTATTATCTTCAATTTCCCTTTAGATTTTGTTCAGTGAAATGCACACCAGAACATTAATAAAGATTGAAGAGACACTAGCATTTAAGGTAAAAGATCGCAAAACAAAAATAAATGTTTTCAATTGCACGAAATGTCTCTTAATAATAATACTAGTTCTAGAATAAACGAAACATATTCGGTCAATTGAAGTTTCGCCATTACGTTTCCCTACCTGATATTATTAAAAGATGTTTACACTCACACTAACAAAGCCACAAGCAGTTTTTGATTGACAACTGATAATTATGTTATGACACACTGGTCGAATAATGAGATATTAGATCCTTTAAGATAATTTCACTGTTATGTTATCTTGTCTTATCTTATCTATTGAGTCTAGTTTAAGGGCTAAGTGTAGGAAAGCTATACAATGCGAAAGCAACGTCAACACGAAACAAATCTCTACCTAACCCAATTGTTTTATTTGCATGTTGTCGGTATAGTTGCTCAGAATAAATGAGGTTTCATCAACAAGTAAACAATTCTGGGTGAACTCACAACGGAATACATGTATAATTACAACATGTTATGGAAGTCATATAATTGTGGTGAATTAAGCTTCATTGTATTTAATCAACGTGAGCCCAACAGGGTTTCGTTTCGACAGTAATCAGATTTTCTAAACCGAGAACACCTTGGCATCACGAAACCAATCGTGAGAAACCTTCCTCAATTGATATCTTCTGAACTAAAATGAACAAAGATTACACAAACTTGTTTCTATTTCTGGTATAGTTGTTGACAATAATGAAGAGTTAATATTGATTATTTATTGTTGACATGTTGCACACATGTTGTATACATTTATCATAAATCCATATGGTGTGTTCACAAGAGTTTTGTAAGTTCTTTCAATGTTAGTTTAAACGCGAAAACGTTTTTTAGGTTATTATGCAATGTCATTCCTGATAAAAAAGATAACAGAATGGAATAAATTTATTGTAAATCTAATTAAATCTACCTATTGAACATTTCTTCACATCATTTTGATATTGACTTTACAATTTTCGTGCGGTTTGAGAATTAGTGAAGAAGAAAATAAATTGTTTAAAAGGGAATTAAATGATTAGAAAGAAAATTATTTCAGTGATAAGAAACTTATTATCACATCAACTGCTACATTAGTAGTGCAAGCGATGAAACGTTTGAAATGAGGTTTTCTTGTGATACGTTTTGATAAAGTGGCTGATAGCGATTAAGTTATAATTCCACGTGACGCCATGAGCCTTAGAAAAGTTAATAAAATCATTATCTATGGGATAGCATCAGCACTGAAGTGGAACGAATTTGCTGAAATCATTATCAATATTCCAAAGGAAGGGCAGTCAGTTTTTCTTGATGAAAAGTGTTATGGATAGCTCTGTGATACACATTGTTCAAGGCTAAATGAGTTCGAAAATAGTACATGATTATGATGTTTATTATAATATGTATATTTTCATATGTAAATGACTAAAGATATTGAAGTGAAGGATGACTTCAGGAGCGTAGTCATTCTCAAAGGAATCAACATGGGATCATAAGTTATTTGTGCAACGAGCTGCAATAAAGTGATTACTATGTTTTACCCTTTCGAATGATCATATATCTTCTCTTGAAATATGAATGTTGTATGGTATTCAAACGAAAATGCGATATATAGATTGTGAGTTTTATAGATAATAAAAGTTTGTTAAATACTGAATACAATAACTTGCTAATAAGCAAGGAAATGGCTGATATGACTAATGCTCATAATAAATTGATTACATCATGGTTATGTAAGTGATAATCATGTCAATTGTGATGAATCATACTACTCAGTTCTGATTTCCGTAACGTATATTCATTACCCTATAAAACTCTAAAAAACTGATACATCTTGAAGTTATACTGGTTGAAAGCAACTCTCTGAAGCTACAGGAAGTCGTTGCAGTTTGAGGTGAATATTTAGTTCTGTGCCAATGCCTTTTATGGACGTCCATCTAATGGATTCTGATACTACTGCAAATGGTCCGTGGCACCAAAAGTAGTAAAACCACTTATTCCTTACAACTGGATAGATGAAATGATACATTTATTATCAATGTTACAGAAATAGCGATCTATTAAGTTCGGATCATTGCCTTTTGTATCTAATGGATTTCATAGATGTTGATTTTTATGTCTCTGACAACTGATTTTGGGTCATAAATGAATTTGATTGTGTTGAAATGCCGTTTTGAAGAAAAAGATAATCATGCTTACATGAAAGTTATATATTTTCACAGGGAACCATATATCTTCTTGTTACGTACAGCTTATCACCGCAAGTAACAACTTAATGTAGCATATCGAAGTTTTGAAAACGAAGCTCTTATCAAATTCAAAAATAATTTATTTATATAAAAATCAGATATAAATATTATTCAAATAATTGTCGTTGCATTACTTTGGAACAAAAACATCCTCTCTTTCGAGAAAAAGACTATTTTGTAGTGTACATCTCACAGTGAAACTTAATTGCAGGCAATATGAATTGACAAATGAATGGTGCATCAGAGATCATTTGAACTGAAACTTTCGGGGCAGATGAATTGTTCATCCGGGAGCACCCACGTCCTTACGTCATGTCACGAGTATAAAGATCCAATAAGGTTAATAACTTTACCAATGTCTTTGCTGCAAACATACTTCACCAGTTTCTTATCAGAGTTAATCACCCACACTTGCTGATATATGATATACTCCACTATAGCTAGGCTGAACTGTCAAGGTATGAGTTTCAACGATCCAAATCAATAATGAAGAACCAACGGTATCATTTTCAAGTGATGTTTTTTGTGTACACTCGATGAAGATAAATGACTCCAGCTGCTAAAGAACTTACAAATTTCAGTTTTTCAAGAATGTTCCTTTCATGATCAACATTATCTAATGCAACAATATTGTTAGGACACTTGTGATTTTATACAAGAAAACTATGTTTACAATGAGGCAATCCAAAAATATTGATAAATTTTGGCTATTAGAAATTGAAATGTCATTTTCTCAATGTACTTGTTGAGTCATGTAAGTATGGTAAATCACAAAGTATTCACACTTTAATAGTTCAGACACTTTGGCAGTGTCTAAACATAAAATCTGAATACAAACTAGATTAGCGTTTGCGGGACACCGCAAAAGCAGAGCAGCCCCAAAACTTGGGGTTTCGCCTTACCCTGTTCAGCCTTCTACAAGCCTCAGCATATTGGGCATTTTCTTGTGACCTTGACTTTTGACACTCAAGGTCACGCAATCAATGAATACATTTCATGGAATTTAACATTAATGTAACAAATTAAAGTGTTAAAAGTTAAAATAATCCATTTTCTCAATATATGTTGACCTTGCTGTGACCTTGAATGTGAACATGTCATTGTGATTCCCCAGAGATGTAAACACTTATACATGTTCATGAGTTCTTCTCATGGCTTCATGGGATTAAGTTATATCCAAATTAGTTGCACATTGCAATAACACAAATCTCATGACCTTGACCTTTGACCTTCAAGGTTACACAATCAATGAACACTTTTCGCTGAGTATAACAATCATCTATTGATTAAAAGTGTTCATTGTTAAAATCAAGCATTTTCGCAAAACCATGCTAAACAAGTGACCTTGCTGTGACCTTGACCTTGGACAGATTGTAGCGAAAACTTTTTACTTTTGTTTTACTTTTCCAAGGATGATACATACCAAGTTAGAGCTTCATAGCACAAAAACTTTTCAGGTTATCCCATTTACAAGGAATGTTTTAGTGATTTTATAGCTCGTGATCTTGACCTTTGACCTTGAAAGTGAACATGTCATTGTAATTCACCAGAGGTGTAGACACTTATACATGTTCGTGAGTTCTGAAAAGCTTAATGGGATTAAGTTATATCCAAATTAGTTGCACATTGCAATAACACAAATCTCATGACCTTGACCTTTGACCTTCAAGGTTACACAATCAATGAACACTTTTCATTGAGTATAACAATCATCTATTGATTAAAAGTGTTCATTGTTAAAATAAAGAGTTGGAAGAGTTCTTAATAATTAATAATCTTCCACTAAACGATAAAAGAAGACAGATGCAATGGTCGATAATAGAAGACAGCTGCAACGGTCAATGTTGTTATTTTAAGACTTAATCCCTTTTAGTTTCTTACATCCTTACTTAGTAATTGATAGACATTATCCATAACTTTAACAGAAACAGACCAAGTATTCAAAATAAAAAATCCTAATCAATCTATGTTAAGAAGGAATACTATTTACTAAGGTTTAAAAGTAATGTATTGAAGTCAATACTGATAAGACTGGGGATCGTTATGACATTTTGCTTCCACTTCTTTCTGCAGTTGTTTATCATTGTGTCTCACATTTACTTTAAATGAATATTTTTTAAGTACAGTTAACTTTGTTCACTTCCTTGTGTATCTTAGTTTATCATATAACGTTTTGATTGTAACTTAGAACATTAAGTTACAAAAATGTTCAACAGCGATATCGAAAAGGAAAGAAATTTTTGCATACGTTGTGAGTACTACTTCAAGATGAGTGTTTCAAATATTTAATGCCATTGCCACAATGTCTGAGAAATTGCTTGCATTAGAATTATTTATAAATAGTTTAGTATTGTAATTTGTACATCAGGATTTATTTACAATCAAACAACACGTACCTTCCCTTTTTCTACCAAAATATGAACAATATAAAACGTGATTGTCAGATTGATGTCTTAAAGGGGCAGTAGCACGTTTTAAGGGGGGATATAAGGTGATGTCAGGAAATGAAAATTAATGGTTCTAATTGAAAGACAATGTATTTAAACTAAATGGAGCAGTAATAATTCAAATATATAACGTACAGTTAAGCCATGCGAATCTTTTTTCTTACACAAAAAGAATTAAAGGTGTTCACACAAAATGACCGCCAATGGATTTTATGTGAATTTTCATACTTTGTCCTCTGACTATGGATGATTGGGCTGTGTAATGAGATTTTTGACACTGTCAAAATAATACATTTGGCACTAACTTATAATTATCAATTTAAAAAATGAAATATAAATTTATCAACAAATGTGCTACTGCCCCTTTAAGGCACATTTCAAAGATTAATGAATTAGGTTTAGGAATAAACCAAAAATTTATTCACATGATACACTTATTTAGTTCAAACAGAAATTTCTTAAGAAAACAATTACTTTTACATGTGTAAACCTGAAGGTAGATCATGGAAAACATTCTGATACCTAAGAATATATAATACACTATTTAGTGCTGATATCTTTATTCACAGAATTCCCAAATCATATGTTGAAATCCCCTGTGTAATTTTTCATCGTGAAATATATCCGAAATAAGACCTAATATATCCATCCTCGTATATCTGATTACTATAAATATAAAAATATATATTATACTAAATTAGCGTTTGTGGGACACCGCAAAAGCAGAGCAGCCCCGAAACTTGGTTTTTCGCCTTACCCTGTTCCTTTTTTTATAGGCCTCATCAAATTGGGCATTTTCTCGTGACCTTGACCTTTGACCCTCAAGGTCACACAATCAATGAACACATTAAATTGAGTATAACAATAATGTAATGAATGAAAGTGTTAAAAGTAAAAATAATCCATTTTCTCAATATATGTTGACCTTGCTGTGACCTTGACCTTCGACAGTTCGTACCCAAAACATTTTCTAAATCTTCTCAAGAGATAATATATACAAAATCTAAACTTCATAGCACAAACACTTTTCAAGTTATCGTGTTAACAAGGAATTTTGTAGTGATTTTATAACTCGTGACCTTCACATTTGACCTTGAAAGTGAACATAATAATTCCCCGCAGGTGTACACATTTAGACATGTTCATGAGTTCTGAAAAGCTAAATGGAATACAGCTATATCCAAATTAGGTGTACACTGCAATAACTCATATATCTCATGACCTTAACCTTTGACTTTCAAGGTCACACAATTAATGAACACTTTTTATTGAGTGTATAACAATCATGTATTGATTAAAAGTGTTCATAGTTAGAAGAAAGCATTTTCGCTAGACGGGGATGCTAATAAATATATAACAACTAGATGAAGAGAACAATTAATTGCAAAACAAATTGAAAATCACTTTTTAATTAGTACCAAGGGAACATCGCACTTCATTTTCGCATTTTTTAAAAGTAACTTTGATTGAATGCTGCTCTCTAAAAATCAATCCTTTAAGACAGAAATTATTTTTTAATTTCTAAACGTTTCAAGTTTTCTTAGGATGTTTGTAAAAAGTGTCAAATTAATGAGACTTTGATAAGTGGAAAAACTGTTTGACTGTTTCTTGGATTGACGCCTCTCGTTCTTCAAAGACGACTTAATGTCATTGTGCAATAATCAACCGGCTTGAAGTAGTGTAGTGTTTATTGCTCACAAAGAAAGCGAGGTGTCTCATGGGATACTACATGTATGCGGTATTGACACTGTCTTGTAACAAAAACATGCAAAGAATAAATTACAGATAAAACTAAAACGAAAATACTAAAGTACAGTGTGTATATGTGTCACCTTTATAACTAATCTCGGCAATTCATTCTCGGCATTAAGTATTTGCTCATACAAATATGCAATACAACCTTCGACTAAAGTTTGTATATTTTCTAAAAGTCTTCATAAAAAGGTTGTATTTACATAATTTTGCATCGAAGTCAATCGTAAAACTAGGGCATGAAATATGGAGCAGTTTCATTCAACAAAAACATTAACTTGTCCGTCGAATTGTCGCTTCATAAGGAATTAAACCGTTTCATTGTGCAATCATGTTTTGTTTCATGTTCATACCTTGCTCAAACCATACACTTTTGCCAACCAAACATGCGTAGTCAATTGTTTGGTTACTGTGGTGCTTTCCTTTAAAACATAATGTATCTAGTCAAGCAATTCATCACAACAGTGACGGAGAAGAGATATTGGGGTTCTCGGTCATCTCCAATCTAAATAAATTTAGATCAACAGATTTTTTATTTTGTCATACTGTTGATCTAACATTGACCAGTGTGAGAGGTCGTCCCGGTGACCTTTCGTATGCAAATAAGGAATTCGCGATTTGATCAATCAAATTCGACGTTACAAACAGTTCATAGTCGTTATTTCAAAAAGCGAACGGAAGAAATATATGATGGCTTATGGCCTGTTCTCAATAACAGTGTGCATTGTGAAAAAAAATCTTGTTTTTGATACTGATAAGAAAAATATCAATAGGTTGATTTATTTGGGTTGTATGAAATATTTTTAGTTTTATGATTGACAAAAATCACTATTTTAAACATTATTTGGATGACAATGAAATAAATTAGTATAAACGAGTTTGATAAAAAAGGAGTTACCTCCCCTTGCATATGGGTTTTCGTAGATATTGGCATTTATCAAGCTCTAACTTTGTGATTATTATTCGCCACGTTAGTACCTGTGCGACGTGCAATTATCATTTGTCATTGACAACTAGCAAATACGCTAAATCATTTCAAAATGAAAAAATCTAATCTATTAATACATCCAAGCAATCCGCTCCGAATGACAAAGCTCCGAACATCATCCATTTCAAAAGATGTGCTGCTGAGTTTTTTAACTTCCAGCGAGCTAGGGCAAGTTTTCTGATTGGCTGAGCGGCTTATTTCAGAGGTCACCGGGACGACCTGCCTTACGGGCCAATGTTAGATCAACAGTATGACTAAATATAAAACCTGTTGATCTAAATTTATTTAGATTGCGGTCATCTCGAAAATAACGATAATGTAGGGACACTTTTTCTACAATAAGCACAGATAAAACTGTTGACATCAAAATCATTTATGTTTGTCAATCATCATTCTCAAAAACATTTACCAATAAAATGACTTAAGGTAATATAACAATTCCAAGGACAAACTTTTCTAAATCACCAGCACTACACTTTTCCGAAACACAATGAAATTAAAAGTTATGTTTATTTATTTTCATTTTTGTTTTCTGTTTGACAGACAGTACAACCTTCATAAAAACACTCTTCAAACTCCGACGTTTGGATTATGCTAATTATACTTCAACTGACATAACAGTAAATTGTGTCCTGTTTTTATCCCTAGTCTGGCAGCCATTACCATTTAATTTGAAATTTCAAAGCAGAGTGACATGATTTGAACTCAAATGAACACATATGGTATGTTATGTTTAATTGTCCATATTCAAATTCTGTAAAATTATATAAAGAACCCTAAAAATATATATTATCAGTTGATGACTTAATCGTTTGATAATCTGTATTATCAACATATACATAACCTAAACTTATAACACTATATTTCATTATATCTGTCATTCAAAACATCTAATTTTATAAATGCTTTTTAGTGAGTTTATAAGGAGTTGTAAAGTAATTCCTGATAATATTGATTTCATTTGTATCATTCAAGCCTTAAAGGGGCAGTAGCACGTTTTTGGGAGAAATATGAGGTGATGTCAGGAAAATGAAAATTAATGGTTCCAATTGTCAGACAATGTATTTAAACTAAACGAAGCAGTAATAATTCAAATGTATAACATAAAGTTTAGCCATGCGATTCCTTTTTCTTACACAAAATGAATTAAAGGTCTTCACACAAAATGGCCGCCAATGGATTTTATGTGTATCTTCATACTTTGTCCTCTCACTATGGCTGATTGGCTTGTGTAATGAGATTTTTGACACTGTCAAAATAATACATTTAACATCAACTTGCAATTATCAGTGAAACATTTTAATTATAAAATTATCAAAAAACGTGCTACTGCCCCTTTAAGAAGAATCGTCTTTTTAAATTGATACCCCTGCCATCAATTTGTGTTACATTTCAAAAGAGGTCAGTAATTTGGAAGATGTATATCAACACTAATTTCAACGTTTTGTAAACTATTTCAGGTATTTCCCTGTACTAACAAATACAGCTGGGCCGGTATTCATAAAGCTTCTAAGAATTTTCTTAGTTTTTTACTAAGTATTTGTTAAGAATTCTTAAATTTTAAGAAAATTCTTAGATCTTCACTTAAGGAAGATTAAGATGAAAACTTAGTTAAGAATTATTATAGAACTAAGAAATTTCTAAGAAAAAAACATAAAGCATGATGGGATCGTTCGCACTGGTTTTGAAGGCACGCGAATGACGTTTCGGAAAACCCCTTGTCTAATAATAGTAACGGAAACGAACTCTTCATAAGAAAAGTTAGAAAAAACGTCTTCCTCATAGCAGACGATATTTTCTCGGCGAAACAACCAAAATGGAACCTCCAAATAAGAAAACTAGAAAACCAAACTGGACAGAGGAACAAAATTTGCTATTGACGAGGCTGGTAGAGCAATATAAAGCCATTTTGCTCGGAAAGTTTGGCCCAGGGGTGACAGCACAAAAGAAGAAAGAGAAGTGGGCCGAGGTGACGGCGGAAATAAATTCCACCTTCCCAAGTAAGTGTAGTATTGACTTCAAAATTATATTTTAACATAATAGAGACACAAATTAAAACAAAGGGAAATTTAATTTTATTTGTTTCACTTTCAATGGATGTCATACATAACTTAGTCAACGATTCCCCGATTACGATGTACGATTTATATCAAGATCGATCTGTATTGCAGTACATGCGAGTAACAGAGCTCAAAGCATATTTTCATTTCTGAACAATATATTTCTATTCTATGTCTATATTGCAAAAGAAAAATATAAAGGAAGGATAACCGTACTGAAAAAAAAGATCGCTGACAATTTTTTTGAAAAGAGAAGTAACTCAAAAAAAAAATCTTTTCTTGCATTGTAGTCTGTTTTGATCAATCGGTGCCGTCAAAGTGATATCGCATAGTGTTGATTCAATGTGAGTTAGAATAAGCAGTTGTGTAAACATATTTTACAGACGTATATATATATATTTTAAAACTTATTTATTTTTTATTGATTATGTCAACAATATTGACACTTTTTCAGGCCATATCAGGGTCTACAAATTATTATCCAAAACATAGACTTCCCGATCATTACAACATATATTTCCATATTTTGTTTGATTTTTGTGTGTTAAAAATAGACCACACAGTTGATTAAAGTCTATAATTCATTAACTTTGATAAAGAAAGATATTTATTTTATCTTCACTGTATCGATATTTTAATGAATTCTTGACTTTTTTAAATTAGATTTTATTTTCCCATGGTATATATTCATATGACTATCTTAATGTGGATTTTCCCGATAAACTAAAGTAAATACAACAGAGATAATGATGATCATAATATATTTATTACAGTAATTTTTAATCATAATTTCATAAAACAAAATGATTTTTTCAGATGTAACAAGATCAGTAGATGAAGTGGAAAAGAAATGGCACAACATACAATCAAAGGCAAAGTATGATATAAGTGCCTACAAAAGGTCTACCATATCTACAGGTAAATATGTTCTTATTTTTAAGTTTTATATCAAGATATACATCTTTTCATGAGAAGGCTCATTATGAAAATTAATTATTACTGGTAGTTGAGTAAAAACCAATTGCTATTAAATATGTGTTTGAGCAGAGTCTTATCAATTAAATAAATTTCTAATTTGATACTGCCTTTTGTTTCTTGGAAATTGAAAAATATTACTGAAAAACAGGAAACAGAACCAAAAAAACTCATTATAACTCATTATGAGTATGTTATAATGATTCTATTTAAGTGATCAGTTAATTTGAAAATTCCACTGGGACCACATGATACATTTATGTTATTAACATTAAAAATTTTTCTTAAAGGGAGAGGACCATCATGTCCATCGCTATCAGCAGTGAATGAAGTAGTTCGGGACATCCTGGGAAATGACAACATGGTCATTTCAGGTGTCCCGAACTCTACAGACTCTAGTATGCTGCAAGTCTTAGAGATGCCATTAATTGAAGAAAGCAGGTATTAATGTGCATGAAGGATACTGGATAACTGTTCATGTATTACAATTGTTTTCATAGACATAAATGTTTTTACATTAAAAGAACAAATTTTGTTTTTAATTACAATATTAAGAGTGTAAAAATGATGTTTTAAAGTAAGTTCAATATTCTGTTATTATGAAAGCCTAATATAATAACAACTATTTACCAACAAATTAATGAAATACATGACATGAGCAAAATCTAATTTTGAAAAAGTCCTTACATGGTTGATAAAAAAATGGTTCATGATGGATAGATTATTCTTTATTTATCATAACAGCAAACTAAAGACTAAAAACAGCCAATCACAGTGACACCGAGTATGCTGCAACTAAGAGTTTCAATTCCTTAATCTGTTTCAGTCATTCATACATCCATTCACACAGAGGTTTAATAACAAATATTTCTAATGTTGTCCTTTATACAAATTTAATTGGAAAATATATTGACAACTATATGTTGTGTTTTACAGTCCAGATACCATGACCGAGCTAGACTTGAGGACTCTCCAGGCTCTGTCTGGTATACAAGTTCTGCCAGTTCCCAGGAGGACACAACCAAGTGAGATGAGGGCAACAACATCTGCTGCAACCCCAAGTGCAACATCATCAACTGCAACATCATCAGCAACTTTCCAGCCACAACTCTGTCCAAGATGTCAGAACTCTGGAAAGTAACAGCAACAGGAAGCTTTATCCGTTGAAAAATTAAAGTTGGAAGTTGAAATTCTCAAATTAAGGAAAAGACTTTTAATGAAAGAATTGAAAGACACTGGGGAGGAGTAGTTAGTTCTTTAAAGGGGCAGTAGCACGTTTTTTGATAATTTTATATTTTAAAATTTTCACTGATAATTGTAAGTTCACGTATACTGTATTATTTTGACAGTGTCAAAAATCTCATTACACAAGCCAATTATCCATAGTCAGAGGAAAAAGTATGAAGATTTACATAAAATCCATTGGCAGCCATTTTTGTGTGAACACCTTTAATTAATTTTGTGTGAGAAAAAGGAATCGCATGGCTAAACTTTACATAATATATTTGAATTTTTACTGCTCTATTTAGTTTAAATACATTGTCTTTCAAGTGGAACCATTAATTTTCATTTTCCTGACATCACCTTATATTCCTCCTAAAAACGTGCTACTGCCCCTTTAACAGTTTGTAATTCTTATTATCAGCAGGGTTTTCTGTTTGTTACTAATGCAAACATATAAATAAGAATATTAAGAATAATGAAGCATTATCCCCCTTGGATGTTAAATTTCATTGATAATTTTTTTTACTGGGAATATCTGTTATCCTCAAGTGACATTTATTTTTCTTTTGAATCTTATTCATGTTTGTATTTTATTCCAAAATTAAAAGTTCTTAATTTTTCATCAAACAATATTTATTTAAAACAAATTGTCAAAATATTTTTTTTGCAAAATATCTCTCAGTGTTGAAAATATCTTTATTGATTTCAAAAGTTTTTCACAGTTTAGTTTTTATTGCTTAATGCTTTGGATATATATGTATTGCTTGCAAAAAAGACTCATCTCCTTTTATTGAAACTTGGCTCAAAAAAAGCTTTCACTCAATTGAGAACATTTGTAAAAACAGTGACTTCATGAAATGTGATGATTTAAGACATATCTTCCATATACCAGTAGATAGAACAACTTTAGAGTCATGAGCATACCAAAGACAAGGAGAGATATAATATTTCTATCAACCCTTTCCCCTACTGACATTGATTGGACAATATTTTTTAACACTTCAGAAAATATACTAGACTGCAAGCTTGGTGACTTCACAGAATAATTTTTACCAAACGTGATTTGTATATTTTGCAAGTCTGATGATGTTTATATTGATTGTCACTATGTCAATGATCTTTGGAAAAGACTCAAAGCAGTTGTTAACAGATGTGCTCAAAGGCATTCTATTTATTAAGGAAATAACTGTATTTTGCCTCCCATGCTCAGAAGTTCTTTTAAATCATATTTTCAGATTACTTTATTGGATTTTTTACATTGAATAACAATGTTTTGATAATAAAAGTAATAATTGTCCTGCTAAAACAAATTTACCATTTATGAAATACAATGAATTGCTATAGAAATTTAGTAGTTATTTAAAGAAGTTGTATATTATTGTTGTTAGACTTTGCAATATTTTGAACCTTGGCAAAAGTTGGAAAGTACATTTTATTTGTTGCCATGACTTAATAAAAGTTACTCAATGTAAAAATGGTATTTACAAAAATGCCTATATCTATGCGAAATAATTGGTTTCAAGTACTTGATAATTGGAAAAACTAGTTTATGACATTTGTACGTACATTAGCATATTCCTACTTATTAATATATATCTAACATCTAACAAACTTAAATCATAATTTGCTTCATTTTCATGGTTATCATGCTTTAATGGAGAAAACAAAGTGGTACCCTTAATTTAGAATCAATTAAATGCCTTTTGCAGTTTTGAACAAATTGAAATCTCATTTTTGAAATTATCAAATAAATTAAAATTTGACTACAACTTACATTGTTTCTGTTATCTGTTCAATTATATTTTGTTGTATTTTAAACAATATAATATTAATAAAATTGTTTTGCTCATATCAATGTTTTGTTTATCAATTGTTTCATGATTTTAAATAATAGTAATTATTCAAACAAGTATTTGAGTCACTTCCATGGGTATTTTTTCAACTCACATGAGAAATGTACTCTTGAAAACTGTTCTCTGTATGAAGCGCCTGAGGTTGCAGTGTTACTTCTACTGCTACTAGGGAGGTGTGGTATGGTGTCAGGCTGTCGACTGTCTGGTGGAGAACCGCTGCTCTCTTCAGGCTCAGGGATGTTCCTTGTTTTGCAGATATTGTGCAAAATGGCACAAGCAACAATCACCTGGAATTAAACATAACATATTGAATACCACATTGCAATATGCATCTTCATATGTGATTCAAATTGATAATCCTTCATCTTTCTGATTATATATTCTGTTCACATAACAATGTCTGATTGTAATAGGAAAAAATATGAATTGCATATTCTCAAGTATCAGAAACACAAATTATACATTGGCAAGGAAATTTCATTGATGAAAAAATCAATGCCTTTAAACAAATTACTTTGCCATAACCTTGCTTGAAATTAAAAATAATGATTTTTAATATCAATGTCTGCAGAGACTTATTTATCATCACTGATTATATTTTATGAGTGCTTCACTATGATATTGTTAACTGTTACTGATAAAATATGCATTCAAGTGTAAATATTATTTAATAAAATTGATGTAAAAAAAAACAACCAAAATAAGTTACCTGACAGGCTTTCTGAGGGCTAAGTCTCAGTTCAACATGCAGGGCATGAAATCTTCTCTTCAGTTGGCCTATTCCCCTTTCCACAATACTCCTTGTTCTCTTGTGGGAACTATATAAAATAACATTCATTATCATGAAACAAAAAACCCAGTATTTATTGTATGCAATTTTGGCATAATTGATAGATATATTTATTTTTAATAATTGGCTTTTGGTGGAAAAATCAAAAGTTATTATCATAACAAAAAAATCAGGAATAATACTACCCCGGTAATTGAGATATTCTTTCATAAAGAGTAATGAACAAATTAATAATTTAAAGTGATTCAGTCATTCAATAAATGTTACATTCTCATCCTTATTTCTTAAAACATTTGTGAATTAACGCATTTATTTTTCATCTTTGTCTCTTTTGTTCAAACATTATTATTGTTAATTCCTTATAAGGCTCACATTTCAGTTCGAGATCTTAATTTTGGATTTACCGGAATTCAACTTTTGACATTTACTGTAAGGGGAGTAACTCTAATTCAAGTAAATTACCGGTTGTAAGCATGTTGGACAGCGTTGTTTGGCCGAAGATATGGTGTTAAAAGCCAAGTTTTTGATGGGTATCCACTGTCTCCCAACAGATGAGCGTTCGGGGGAACGCGTCCCGTCTCAAAAAGCACTTGGAGACCGCTTTCTCGAAGGATCCGAGAGTCGTGTGTTGATCCTGGCCACTTTGCAACTATATCCAATATATGATAGTCGGCATCAAAAACAACTTGAGTGTTTATAGAGTGATAGTGTTTCCTGTTCACGAATGCCGGTTCATTTACATGAGGGGCTAGTATTTGGACGTGTGTACCATCAATGACACCGACAACATTTGGGAAATGTGCCACTGACGCGAAATCTAGTGCATTGTTTATTACTTGCCTCTGAGTCAAGGGAAATGATATAAATCTTTTGACAATACGAGGATCGTTTAAAGCTGACAATGTTTGTGTGACCGCCCGACTTACTGATGGCTGTGACAGTTCCATATCATCTGCGTTACAAAGTTGCATTTTCCCTGTAGCTAAAAATCTCAGCGTCACAAGAACTTTGTCTAAAGGGGACATAGCATGGTTCCTGGCAGTAACAGGTTCAAGATTGTCTGAAAGCATGTCTGTCACATATTCAATACCTCCTTTGTCTAAGCGGAATCTTCTTAAAAGCTCTTTGTTGTTGTAAATATCAAAAACATTTTTTCTAGCAGTAAAATTCCTGTTTCCAAGAGCGGCCATTTTGTTTTATTTAAGAATTTTCTTAAGGAGTTAAGTGTCCTCATGAGGTTTCTTAAAGTTAAGAACAAAACTAAGAACAAAATCACAATTCTAAGAAAATTCTTAGAAGTTAAGAACGTTGCTATGGAAACTAAGAATTCTTAGTTGATTTAGGAATTCTTAAGGCTTAAGAAAATTCTTAGAAGCTTTATGAATACCGGCCCTGTTATCCACTTTCAAGTGTTGTAAACAGTTTATCATTGAGGGTGTGTTTTACGTTGAACATTAATGAAAACACAACCCAGAAACGTAATGCTTAACAAGAGTATAGTTATAGACAGCTTTAAATGGTTATGTTAAATCTAGTTTTTGCAATGTATTTCTTGTTTCATCATCTTGTTAGTTCCATTTTGTCAATGCTAGTGAAATAAGAACATTAATGTTTTTCTGATTAGGATGCTATTTACCCCCTTTATTGAAAACCGTGACGAATATCAGCTCCAACAAAAGATGAAAGGCAAAGTTAAAATTGTTTATTTACCTTTCGTAACAAAATCGACAATAGCAGTTTTTAGAATTTGAAAATTGATAATGTTATCTTTCTTCTAAGAACAAAGTTTGATACATGATTTTAATCAAAAGCGTAACATATAATGATATTATATCAGGTTCTTGTTTATAAAATCTTGAAAAGCTTCAAAGGCGTCAAATCATAAATACGACACCACTCCGTGGACACAACAGAATCAATCAAACAACTGTTGCTAGTGTTTGGAAAACTATGACCTACGACAATCTACGGAGTCTCTTTTAAGGAAACAAATTTTGGCAAACGATGGTTACTGTCACAGCTTCATAGCTTCAATTGTCGTCAAAATATTTAAACCAATCCGGTTCCTTTTAACCGTTCAAAATTATGCAAATGGTGAGCTGTTTGAGTGGCATTCTCGAAATTGATGGAATAAGAAAGACAAGTGTAAGTCTATGGAAGAACAACTTCTTTAGTTGACAGTAGCAACGTTTCGGTATAGTTTCTTATACCGTTTTCAAGCATCTCATGTCATAGTATATAATTGGCACTTCAAAAGATCCTGGATTGTGGCAAAATATTCATGGTCCTCTATAATTGAAGAATATTTATAACAAGGATTTTTAGTCTACTCTGTTTTTATCAAAGTCATTGCCCATTTCAGATTGCATCGATATTGTATATGTTAACGCGATTTTGTGAGGAGTCTGACATTTGTCAATAACGAGTTGATATTGATTGACATCCGCTTTTTACCAATGATTTTACTTTCGAAAGCCAGACGATAAACTATGTTTTTATAGAGGGCCGTTTTTATGCAGATGGTAAATGTGTTTATTTGTCTAATTTAACCGGCAAAAGTTTGTTTTTAAAATTATTTGGCGTCTGGGTACACTGGAAAATATAGCTTACCAGAGATCTTTCAAGACTATTTCGAGCATATTCTTTCTTCTATTTACCGAATGGTCGTCACCTCGCAAAATGTTCAATGAAATATTCATTCATTTATTCTATTCTATAGATAAATCCATTTAAGAGTGTTTAGATTTCTTTTGATATAACATTCAAGTCAAATGGAACTTTTAGATCAAATTAATATTAAACAAAGTAGTGGTGTAAATCAGAACAGATAATTCCGTAAGATTTATCAAAATAGCAGATGATTTTTAAGAACATATTAACTGTATCACGATTTATGTTGTTGAAATCATATCATCTTTTCAAATGATTAATATTTGAAGTCTTACATTTTCAAAGGGAGGTCACAGTTTATAATTAAAATAAAAGAATTAAATATATACATGTACTCGAACATATCTTATACTAACAGTTTATACAAACAAAGAAGACGTGTAGCAATGTCATTTGAAAGTTACTACATCCTACTAGTAGTGTCTTTGTTTATACACCAATCAGCTATGTAATACATAGAGAATACTAAACGACGTCCCGTTTCATAATATATTTATGAAACGAGTGAATGGGTTGGTATTTAACGAGCGAAAGCGAGTTAAATAACTATACCATTCACGAGTTTCATAAAAATGAAATGAAACGGGACCGAGTTTAGTATTTTATTTATTACTTGCTTAATAACATCGTAAAAAAACAAAGAAAATCGCCAAAATGACTGTCGCGGCCGGCCCGCTGACATTATGACGTCATACTTAACAATTGTGACGTCATCATTACGTCACGTCATTCGGTCAGCGCGCGATGTTATGACACAATGTGTAATAACATTGTAGTTTTTTTAAACAGCGATATCTTCAACGGGAGAGTAATAACTTCACTTAATTAATTTTATAAAGAGCCTCCATCCAAAACATACTTAAACAAATCTACTGATCATCTTTATAACGAGTAGTGGAAGTTGAATTTCCTTTAAACATTTCTGCATGTTTACAGGTGCAAAACCATGATCTAGTAACCAAACGCCATTCAAATTAACTGTTTACAGTGTGACTCGGGAACCATTACTGATCTGGTTGAAGCTTATTCTGTAGCATTAAAATATCTCTTTTCATAATTTTAGATTCCTTGCATTTTTTCATTTGAACATGAGCAAAACAGATTATATGGAGAACAATTTTGATTATCAACATCAGGACTAATAGGTACTCTTAGTAATCATTTTGAAAATAATTGTCACAACTAAGTAGCTTTGTGTTTACAAATTGCATTCATGCTATATTGTTTAGAATCTTAGCTGATTTATTAGTTATAAGTATGATAACCATTCTCTTTTTTAATGGTTCATTATCATCTTTCCAACCATAGGTTGCTAATGACAATGCCTAGTATCTTTAGAGGCCCGAAGTGAATACAATGCCAAACATCCATTTCAAAACGAGATAAAGAAAATGATTCTACTCCAGCTTATCAATTTGTTATTGCCAGATCTTATACATTAATTTCTTTTGTGATATTGAAAACGACCATAATGACACACCACGAATTAGATTAGACAAATTCAACAAAATCCTCGAACAATTTTCAGATATATATATACAAATACTAATGTTCATTGTCTCGCAATTCCTACCTGGCACCTGACACAAAGAGCAATTAATCGAGTTCTTGAATTTATGTATTCTTCTGCCTGACAAGGTATATCTCAATCTGCGTTTAGTAAGGAGCATTTAATTTCTTATCAATCAAATGTACTTCTTCAACGTGGTTCCATATTGTAGTAGTCCACCTCCATAACTAGTGTATTTTCAAGACGTTCCATTTAACCAGTAACCATCTTTTTATGGCAATAAACAAAACTAACATCGAATCTTTGCTAAATATACTGGACACAATAAACGCAATGATGAGTTATTTTTCAGTAATACTTGATGTACATGATAGTCAAGTGTTCGGGCAAAGAAGGTGTATATCTAAAATAGATCGTGAACTTTAAAATATATAATTGCAAATACAAAACTTTAACAAACTATGTCACATAGAAAATATACAGATGTGATTATATAAGAACACTTGATTTGAAATTATGTTATGTTTTTCATTTATCTAGCTTATGGTTTGGGGATATAATTTTATATGTATTTCCATTTTTCGACAGTTTCGGAATTCGACATCTAAAATTCTAAATAGTTGTAATTGAAAATCTTACAAATTATTTTACCAATGGCAAGTTTCTTCATACACTAGACACTAGACTTAACTGAGAAAAACACTTCATATGTTGTTTTAAATAAATGTCCTAATAGTCATTGACTTGTTTATCATTTGAATAAGAGAAAGAAGGAGCAACATAGACAAAATATCAATTTGCTGGGCAGAGACTGTGATTATTCCATCTACAATATCTTTTTGATAAACCCTTTAACATACAACCAGTGAGTGTAACAGGTTATTAGAACATTCATTTAATGGATCCCTCTTGTTCTTATGTTATACAGAAAAAGAAACAGACAAATAGCAGACAATACAGGTTTATTTGATGAATGTGTTTAAGAACATATGAAATAGATATTCACCATATTTGAAACATAGTTGTCCTTGCAAGCTTTCGTCATATTTTGTAAATTTCAGTCTTTGTTGATATTCCATCTAATAATAAAGCAGAAAAGGGCACAGTCCCTTAATGGGGAAGAGAGACAAATTCACCAAAAAGTGAAAAATTGATTATTTTTTTTTTAATTTAAATTTTCCAACATAATACTTTTGATTCTCGACATGTTTTAGGGAGGCAAGTTTAGTTAGTGTTATTTTATTAATCTTGCCTTGTGAAAGCTACATGTACGGGTAATGAATATACATGTATCATGTTCGATTACATTCCATATCCCATGCATAAACCCTAACCCTTTGTTTACCTTGAAGGGGTGAATTGTCATGTTTTATATCCAGATCAATCATAAAATCAATAGAGAATACATGACATTGAATTGTTAAGTTTATTGTGTACACATGTACATGATGAAATTTCACCTAAATAACTGATTAAAAAAAGGATTGTCATGGAAAGAAGGAACACTAAGAGATATGGATAAACATTATTGTTTTGTTCTTGTTCTTGCTTTTAACTAAACTGATAAGTGGGTTCTTGTTAAATGATTTGCTGAACAGTGCATGCTCTCATAAATTTGGCAGCAGCTAGAGGGGCAGCTAATCAATGTTCGATATCAAGGAGTCATGGCAGATAATTCATGCAAATCATAATTGAAAGAAAGCATATATTCCATTTGATCAACACTATGATCACTGTATCTGATTTGTAAATTTATTGACGTTTTCTTTAGCTTTAAAGGGGCAGTAGCACGATTTTAGAAAACAAATATTTTCAATTTTTGAGTAATAATTGTTCGTTAAGGTTCATGCAAAATGTATTATTTTGATAGTGTTATTAACATAAACATAAATTTCATTGGCAGCTATTTTTGTGTGAACATCTTTTATTCATTTTGTGTAAGAAATACAACTTGCATTATTGAACTTAACATTAAATATTTGATTCATTACTTCTTCATTTAGTTTGAATGCATTGGAACAATTTATTTTCATTTTGTTGACATCACCAAATATTCCCCCCAAACACATGCTACTGCCCCTTTAATTTGGATGACTTTACGTTGTGTTTATTGTAGGTTCGTTGTAATGATTTGAGTTGTTGTCTACTAAAACATTTTCCCTAATCAGAAAATATTTTCTTGGTCGTTCTCAGTGGCACAAATTTAATTCATAATAATCACAAGGCTGTTATGCCTTTAAAGGTTGAATATTCTCTTAAGGAAGATAAAACTTCTCTGCAAAATTGCAAATTAAAAACCGCTGCCATTTCACTATCCACATTGTTTTGTATCAAGACCAAATTGCTCAGTCCCGGCGATTCATTATTTTCACAGATAACAGTAGCTCAAACTAATTAACAGTTTATTCTCGCCCTTTATCCCAATTATCGATATCAACACCTTGAAGAAATGCGATTCTGTCTCTTACCAATAACAAAAATTAATTAACGTAAATAGTTCATCAGACAATCTTTTGAAAACAAGGCTAGTTATCAAGGTACAACTTATTTTTCAATACTAAATTAACATTAAACTTTGTTTCAATTTCAAAAGATGAAAATCAATCACATTGTTAGAGTCAACGAACGTCAGAGTACCTAAACATTGTTACTTAACCATCCATTTTGCCACTCTATTGGTTAAGAATCTTTTCTTGGTTTCATAAAGTAATTCGATTTTTAAAGTGTAATCATAGGTAATTGGTTGTCATAAAAATGGCCATTTACATAAACGCAACTTTTCAATGAAAATTCAAATTGGATGTATTACGAGGGAAACATCAAAGGTAAAATAGATTATATTTTCTTTATAGAGTGTAACCAATGTCACATAGGAAATAAAGAAGACAACTTCAAAGAGGAACTGACAAAACCAATATTTGAATAGAAATATATTTCATGATATTCAGCACATTCAGTCATAAAATGAAAAATCTTTCATTCCTTTTCAGTCACAGACTCAATAAAAGCAATCAATTTACGAAATAATACTAAAACTTACAGCAACATTATGTCCCTGATTTAAGATAACTGATGTAAACTCAGAAAGTATTGATTAATAAGAAATGAATTTTTAACATATAGCGATTTTACTCGGGGACATCTTGTGCAATCGTCAGACAAAAACTTAAAAGCGATACATTAAGTAAGATCGGTTAAAATTATAGAATATCTTCACTATCAAAAAATACTTTTTTAAGAGTTACGGTTATCAAGTTCTCCTGAGGTGAATTCATTTTAGAAACTAGAAGCTCTAGGTAATATAAATGATGGAAGATCCTGTCATATTCTATATATACCAGGCTTTTTGAAATTAAAGAAATGTATAGTATTTAAGAATCATAAGCAGCCAAGACTATGTATATTAGTAAAGACCTACTTTTTCAACGTCGTATGCTACTCAAAAAGAGGTAAAGGAACCGTCAATCATTATTTATCAATAATCAGGTTAAACAAAGCTCAATGTTTGAAATGGTTGAAATAAAACTTAATTAAATCATGTAAACCTGATATCGAATGAATGATTTTTTAACTGAAAATATTTTCACTAAGAACATTTTTAACAGATGTTTGTAAAAATGTCTTTTTTTGTATGATTGTCGATGAAGTAACGATATGTATCAATGAAGATCAACCATGTTATCAGTCAATTGTAAAATAACAATGGAACCTGTTATTGGTCATTGTTGTCTGATCATCACAAAGTTTTGATGTCACCGGAAAATTCTCTGATGCTATAACACGTTTCTAACACCATGCTGATCCTTTGTCGAACTCAATGTAAATATAATGTGTATAATCTGAACATAAAATAGATAGAAAATTAAGATTTTCTTTTCTAATGATAATAGAAACTTTCTACATCGCGTAAACTAATAAACGTTTTCAAATATGCTCATGAAGACAAGACTGCATCATTTTGAACTTATCTGTCTGTAGTCAGTTGATTTCAATTTTCTTCCCCTGTTATGCTTAAAAACGTAATACAGAAACTGCAACATTATCAGTTTTGTAATCCAATTTGACAGTATGAAAAAAATTTGTAATTTACATAAAATATTAATCATATATTCATAAATTGTACTTATCATAAAGTATACTCATTAAGTCCTTATTTCAGAGAATATTTAGTTATAATAACCTGAATGTGTAAATTGACTTCCTATTGAAAGTTTTGATGGTCTAATTACACTGAAGCCAAATGAATTGTTGGATTCCTAAAAGCCAACCATTATCAGAGGTGGCATTTGATCAAGAAGTAATTTTGCGAAAAGAATCATTTAAATGGTAATTTAAAAGTTAAGTCAGTTAGCATATTGATACTGACTTTACAATTTTCTTGCGGTTTGAGAATATGGTGAAGAAGAAATGAATTGTTTAAAAGGGATTTATATGATTAGAAAGAAGTTTATTTCAGTGATAAAAAAACTTATTATAACATTAATTGCTACATAAGTAGTGCACACGATGAAACGTTTGAAACGAGGTTTTCCTGTGATACGTTTTGATAAGTGGCTGATAGCGATTAAGTTATAATTCCACGTGACGCTATGAGCCTTAGAAAAGTAAATCAAATCATTATCTATGGGATAGCATCAGCACTGAAGTGGAACGAATTTGCTGAAATCATTATCAATATTCCAAAGGGTAGTCAGTTTTTCTTGATGAAAAGTGTTATGCCAATAGGTCTGTGATACACATTGTTCAAGGCTAACTGAGTTCGAAAATAGTACATGATTATGATGTTTATTATAATATGTATATTTTGATACGTATATGACTAAAAATATTGAAGTGAAGGTTGACTTCAGGAGCGTAGACATTCTCAAAGGAATCAACATTGGATCATAAGTTATTTGTGCAACAAGCTGCAATAAAGTGTTTACTATGTTTTACCCTTTCGAATGATCATATATCTTCTCTTGAAAGATGAATATTGTAAGGTATTCACACGAAAATGCGATCAATAGATTGTGAGTTTTATAGATAATAAAAGTTTGCTAAATACTGAAAACAATAACTTAGCAAGGAAATGGCTGATATGACTAATGCTCATAATAAATTGATCACATCATGGTTATACAAGTAATAATCATGTCAATTGTGATGAATCATACTGCTCAGTTCTGATTTCCGTAACGTATATTCATTTCCCTATAAAACTCTAAAAACTGATACATCTTGAAGTTATACTGGTTGAAAGCGACTCTCTGAAGCTACAGGAATTCATTGCAGTTTGAGGTGAATATTTAGTTCTGTGCCAGTGCCTTTATGGACGTCCATCTAATGGATTCTGATACTACTGCAAATGGTCCGTGGCACCAAAAGTAGTAAAACCACTTATTCCTTACAAATGGATAGATGAAATGATACATTTATTATCAATGTTACAGAAATAGCGATCTATTAAGTTCGGATCATTGCCTTTTATATCTAATGGATTTCATAAATGTTGATTTTTATGTCTCTGACAACTGATTTTGGGTCATAAATGAATTTGATTGTGTTGAAATGCCGTTTTTAAGAAAAAGATAATCATGCTTACATGAAAGTTATATATTTTCACAGGGAACCATATATCTTCTTGTTACGTACAGCTTATCACCGCAAATAACAACTTAATGTAGCATATCGAAGTTTTGAAAACGAAGCTCTTATCAAATTCAACAATAATGTATTAATATAAAAATCAGATATAACTATTATTCAAATAATTGTCCTTGCATTACTTAGCTTTGGATGAAAAACATCCTCTCTTTCGAGAAAAAGACTATTTAGTAGTGTACATCTCACAATGATAAGTAATTGCAGGAAATATGAATTGACAAATGAATGGTGAATCAGAGATCAGTTGAACTTAAATTTTCGGGGCAGATGAATTGTTGTCGGGGAGCACATATGTGACATTTCATTAAGAGTACAGAAAAAGAAACACTAACTGCTTACATGTTTTATTTTCGGTTGCCTACGTGTATCTTTAGAATTGAAAGTCGTTAGAGATTAATTCACTTTTAATTTTAACTACACCCCTCAATTGACATGGCATGAGTGTAAAGATCTATCAAAAACTTTAATTGGACCAGTGTTTGTTATAGAAAATCACACCCACGTCCTTATGTCATTGTCACGAGTATAAAGATCCAATAAAGGTTAATAACTTTACCAATGTCTTTGCTGCAAAAATACTTCACCAGTTTCTTATCAGAGTAAATCACCCACACTTGCTGATATATGATATACTCCATTATACATGTAGCTAGGTTGAACTGTCAAGGTATGAGTTTCAACGATCCAAATCAATAATGAAGAACCAACGGTATCATTTTCAAGTGATGTTTTTTGTGTACACTCGATGAAGATAAATGACTCCAGCTGCTAAAGATCTTACAAATTTCAGTTTTTCATGATCAACATTATCTAATGCAACAGAAATGTTATAGTTTTCTTGTATAACATTTCTGTTAGAATGTTTAGAATGAGCCAATCCAACAATATTGATAAATTTTGGCTATTGAAAATTAAATGTCATTTTGTCAATGTACTCGTTGAGTCATGTAAGTATGGTAAACCACAAAGTATCCACACTTTAATACTTCAGACACTATGGCAGAGTCTAAACATAAAATCTGAATATAAACTATCCTGCATAACCGCCTTTTACTGACCTAAGCATTGCAATATTTTGAATATCTATTATATCTAGTAAAAGATATCAGCAAGTTACATGTATCTACTCTCAGGATTTTGATAAACACATTCGATTTTATTTTCGTGGGGGGGGGGGGGGGGGGGGGAGGGTGAAAGAGTTATTAGCTTTATACTGAATAATCTTCGATAATAGAAGACAGCTGCAATGGTCAATGTTGTTTTTTCTCTAAGATCTAATCCCTTTTAGTTTCTTACAAATCCCTTTTAGTTTCTTACATCTTTACTTAGCAATTGATAGACTTTATCCATAACTTTAACAGAAAAAGTCCAATTATTCAAAATAAAAAATCCTAATCAATCTATGTTAAGAAGGCATATTATTAACTAAGTTTACAAGTAGTGTATTGAAGTCAATACTGATAAGACTGGGAATCTGGGACATATTGCTTCCATTTCTTTCTGTAGTTGTTTATCATTGTGTCTCACATTTACTTCTCAAGTGACTCGTCATTTAATAGAGAATGCCTTTTAAGTAAACTTAACTTTGTTCGCTTCCTTGTGTATCTTAGTTTATCATATAACGTTTTGATTGTAACTTAAAGATGAGTGTTTAAAATATTTAATGCCATTAATGCCATTGCCAATTGCTTGCATTAGAATGATTTGTAAATAGTTTATTATTGTAATGTGAACATCAGGATTTATTTACATTCAAACAACATGACCTTCCCTTTTTCTACCCAAATATGAACATTATAAAACTTGATTGTCAGATTGATGTCTTAGAGGGGCAGTAGCACGTTTTAAGGGGGGGGGGGGGGGGGGGGGGGGGGGGGGTATAAGGTGATGTCAGGAAATACAAATTAATGGTTCTAATTGAAAGACAACGTATTTAAACTAAATGGAGCAGTAATAATTCAAATATATAACGTAAAGTTTAGACATGCAAATCATTGTTCTTACACAAAATGAATTAAAGGTGTTCACACAAAATGACCGCCAATGGATTTTATGCGAATTTTCATTCTTTGTCCTCTAACTATGGATGATTGGCCTGTGTAATGAGAAAAATCAATGAAAAAAATGAAATATAAAATTATCAACAAATGTGCTACTGCCCCTTTAAGGCACATTTCAAAATTAATGAATTAGGTTTTGGAATAAACCAAACGTTTATTCACATGACACACTTACTTTGTTGAAACATAAATTTCTTAGGAGAACAATTACTTTGACATGTGAACTAATCCGAAATAAGACCTTATATATCCATCCTCGTATATCTGATTACTATAAACATAAAAATATATATTATATTAATATATAACAACTAGATGAAGAGAACAATTAATTGCAAAACAAATTGAAAATCACTTTTTAATTAGTACCAAGGGAACATCGCACTTCATCATTTTCACATTTTTTTAAAGAAAGTTTGATTGAATGCTGCTCTCTAAAAATCAATCCTTTAAGACAGAAAATATTTTTTAATTTCTAAACGTTTCAAGTTTTCTTAGGATGTTTGTAAAAAGTGTCAAATTAATGAGACTTTGATAAGTGGAAAAACTGTTTGACTGTGCCTTGGAGTTGACGCCTCTCGTTCTTCAAAGACGACTTAATGTCATTGTGCAATAATCAACCGGCTTGAAGTAGTGTAGTGTTTATTGCTCACAAAGAAAGCGAGGTGTCTCATGGGATACTACATGTATGCGGTATTGACACTGACTTGTAACAAAAACATGCAAAGAATCAATTACAGATAAAACTAAGACGAAAATACTAAAGTACAGTGTGTATATATGTCACCTTTATAACTAATCTCAGCAGTTCATACAAATATGCAATACAACCTTCGACTAAAGTTTGTTTATTGTTTTAAAGTCTTCATAAAAAAGTTGTATTTACTTACTTTTGCATCGAAGGTAATCGTAAAACTAGGTCATGATGTATGGAGCAGTTTCATTCAACAAAAACATTAACTTGACCGTCGCATTTTCGCTTCATAAGGAATAAAACCGTTTCATTGTGCAATCATGTTTTGTGTCATGTTCATACCTTGCTCAAACCATACACTATAATTGCCAACCAAGTATGCGTATTTAAATGTTTGGTTACTGTGGTGCTTTCCTTTAAGACATAATGTATTTAGTCAAGCAATTCATCACAACAGTGAAAGAGAAGAGATATAGGAGTTCTCGGTCATCTCGAAAATAACGATAATGTGGAGAACAAACTCAAGGGATACTTTTTGTACAATAAGCACAGGTAAGAATGTTAGTTACATCAAAATCATTTATGTTTGTCAATCATCATTCTCAAAAACATTTACCAATTAAATGACTTAAGGTAATTAAACAATTCCAAAGACAAACTTTTCTAAATCGCCAGCACTAGTACATAAGGAAAAATAATGACTTATGAAAAGAGAGTACATGTATCTGCCTTATTCAAATCAAGTTACTGTTGGTCATATCTTTTCCGAAATACAAGGAAATTAAAAGATATGTTTATTCACATTTTCATCTTTGTATACTGTTTGACAGACAGTAAAACCTTCATAATGACGCAATGATACTCCTCAAACTCCGACGTTTTGGATTATGCTAATTGTACTTCAATAGGCGTAACAATAAATTATTTCTGGTTTTCGCCTTGTCTGGCAGTCATTACCATAAAATTTGAAATTTGAGTGACATGATTTGAACTCAAATGAACACATATTGTCTGTTATGTTTAATTGTCTGCATTCAAATTCTGTAAAATTATATGAAGAACTCTAAAAATATAAATTATCATTTTATGACTTAAACGTTTGGTAAGGTGTATTATCATAATATACATAACCTAAACGTATAACGCTATGTTTCACTATATCTGTTATTCAAAACATCTAATTTCATAAATGAGTTTTAATGAGTTTATGAGGAGTTGTAAATTAATTCCTGATAATATTGATTTCATTTGTATCTTTCACGTCTTAAGAAGAATCGTCTTTTAAGTTGATACACCTGCCATCATACAAAGTGTTACATTTCAAAAGAGGTCAGTAATTTGGATAATGTATACATGTATCAACACTATTTAAAACGTTTTGTAAACTATTTCAGGTATTTCTCTGTACAAACAAAGACAGCTGCTATCCACTTTCAAGTGTTGTAAACAGTTTATCATTGAGGGGGTGTTTTACGTTGAACATTAATGAAAACACAATCCAGATACGAAATGCTTAGCAAGAGTATAGTTATAGACAGCTTTAAATGGTTATGTTAAATTTAACTTTTGCAATGTATTTCTTTTTTCGCCATCTTGGTAGTTCCATTTTGTCAATGCTAGTGAAATAAGAACATTTATGTTTTTCTGATTAGGATGCTATTTACCCCCTTTATTGAAAACCGTGACGAATATCAGCTTCAACAAAAGATGAAAGGCAAAGATAAAATTGTTTATTAACCTTTCTTCGACAATAGCAGTTTTTAGGATGTGAAAACTGAAATTGATATCTTTCTTCTAAGAACACAGTTTGATACATGATATTAAGTTTGCAATTTATTATCAAATCAGAAAAATTGGTAAAACACGAATGTTTATTGTATAAAGACTGTTTATTATCAGTGAACTTTCTGTTAAATAAAATAGAGTTCCATTGCCAATCGAACCAATTGAGATTCAAGCTATTCTAATTGACTTGACAACTGACAATGTGATATGTGAGAAAAAGATCAGGAAAGGTATTATTGGATTTCCACATGTCAGTCTTCCGACTGTTGTTACGCAGAGGAATTAAATTATTTGTTGAATGTGAAGAGAAAAACATACGTCGATCGATTGAACCTGATTTAAGGTTAATTTAATCGAAAATGTAACGTATAATTATTTGTTGAATGTGAAGAGAAAAACATACGTCGATCGATTGAACCTGATTTAAGGTTAATTTAATCGAAAATGTAACGTATAATGATATTATATCAGGTTCTTGTTTATAAAATCTTGAAAAGCTTTAAAGGCGTCAAATAATAAATACGACACCACTCCGTGGACACAAAAGAATCAATCAAACAACTGTTGGTATTGTTTGAAAAACTATTACCTACGACAATCTACGTAGTCTCTTTTAAGGAAACAAATTTTGACAAACTGTTACTGTCACAGCTTCATAGCTTCAATTGTCGTCGAAATATTTAAACCAATCGGGTTCCTTTTAACCGTTCAAAATTATGCAAATGGCGAGCTGTTTGAGTGGCATTCTCGAAATTGATGGAATAAGAAAGACAAGTGTAAATCTATGGAAGAACAACTTCTTTAGTTGACAGTAGCAACGTTTCGGTATAGATTCTAATACCGTTTTCAAGCATCTCATGTCATAGTATGTAATTGGCACTTCAAAAGATTCTGGATTGTGGTGAAATATTCATAGTCCTCTATAATAGAAGAATATTTATAACAATGATTTCTTAGTCTACTCTGTTTTTATAAAAGTCATTGCTCACTTCAGATTGCATCAATATTGTATTTGTTAACGTGATTTTGTGAGGAGTCTGACATTTGTCGTTAACGAGTTAATATTGATTGACAACCGCTTGTTACCAATGATTTTACTTTCAAAAGCCAGACGATTAACTATGTTTTTATAGATGGCCGTTTTTATGCAGATGGTAAATGTGTTTATTTGTCTAATTTAACCGACAAAAATTTGTTTTTAAAATTATTCGTCGTCTGGGTACACTGTAAAATACAGCTTACCAGAGATCTTTCAAGACTATTTCGAGCATATTCTTTCTTCTATTTACCGATTGGTCCTCACCTCGAAAAATGTTCAATGAAATATTCATTTATTCTATTCTATAGAGAAATCCATTTAAGAGTTTTTAGATTTCTTTTGATATAGCATTCAAGTCAAAGGGAACTTTTAGATCAGATTAATATTAAACAAAGTAGTGGTGTAAATCAGAACAGATAATTCCGTAAGATTTATCACAATAGCAGATGATTTTTAAGAACATATTAACTGTATCACGATTTATGTTGTTGAAATCATAGCATCTTTTCAAATGATTAATATTTGAAGTGCTACATTTTCAAAGGTAGTTCACAGTTTATAATTAAAATAAAAGAATTAAATATATACATGTACTCGAATATATCTTATACTAACAGTTTATACAACAGCATAGGAAACAATGTCATTTGAAAGTTTCTATCTCCTACCAGTATTGTCTTTTTTACGGGTTTATAAATCAATCTGCTATATATAATACCTTCACTCAATTGATTTTACGAAGAGCCTCCATCCAAAACATATATAAACAAATCTACTGATCATCTTCATGACGGGTAGTGGAAGTTGAATTTCCTTTAAACATGTCTGCATGGTTACAGGTGCAAAACAATGATCTAGTAACCAAACGCCATTCAAGTTAACCGTTTACAGTGTGACTCGGGAACCATTACTGATCTGGTTGAAGCTTATTCTGTGGCATTAAAATATCACTTCCAAATTTTAAATTCCTTTCATTTTTTTGCATTTAAACATTAACAAAACAGATTGTATGGACAACATTTTTTATTATCAACATCAGACTAATAGGTACTCTTAGTAATATTTTGTAAATAATTGTCACAACTAAGTAGCTTTGTGTTTACAAATTGCAGTCATGCCATATTGTTTAGAATCTTAATTGATTTATTAGTTATAAGTATGATAACAATTCGCTCTCTAAAGGTTCATGATCATCTTTCCAACCATAGGGTAATGACAATGACTAACATCCTTAGAGGCCTGACCTGAATAGAAGTGAATACAATGCCACACATCCATTTCAAAACGAGATAAAGAAAATGATTATACTCCAGCTTATCAATTTGTTATTGCCAGATCTTATACATTAATTTATTTGTTGATATTGAAAACACCATAATGACAAACCACGAATTTGATTAGACAAAATCAACAAAATCCTCGAACAATTTTAAGATATATACACAAATACTAATAATGTTCATTGTCTCTCAATTCTAACCTGGCACTTTACACAAAGAGCAATCAATCTTGTTCTTGAAGTTATGTATTGTTCTGCCTGACAAGGTATATCTCAGTCTGCGTTAAGTTAGGAGCATTCAATTTCTTATCAATCAAATTTACTTCTTCAACGCGGTTCCATATTATAGTAGCCCACCTCCATAATAAGTGTATTTTCAAGACTTTTTATGGCAATAAACAAAACTTGCATCGAATCTTTGCAAAATATACTGGACACAATAAACGCAATGATGAGTTATTTTTCAGTAATACTTAAAGTCAAGTGTTCGGGCAAAGAAGGTGCAATAACAGTTATATACTTGATTCATTACTTCCTCATTTAGTTTGAATACATTAGAACAATTTATTTTCATTTTGTTGACATCACCAAATATCCCCCCCCCCCCCCCTCCCCCCCCCAAACACATGCTACTGCCGCTTAAAGTTGGATGACTTTACGTTGTGTTTATTGTAGCTTCGTTGTTATGTTTTGAGTCTTTGACTACTAAAACACTTTTCCTAATCAGAAAATATTTTCTTTGTCGTTCTCAGTGGCACAGATTTAATTCATAATAATCACAAGGCTGTTATGCCTTTAAAGGTTGAATATTCTCTTAAGGAAAATAAAAGTTCTCTGCAAAATTGCAAATTAAAAACCGCTGCCATTTCACTGTCCACATTGCTTGTATCAAGACCAAATTGCTCAGTCCCGGCGATTCATTATTTTCACAGATAACAGTAGCTCAAACTAATTAACAGTTTATTCTCGCCTGTTACCCCAATTATCGATATAAACACCTTGAAGAAATGTGATTCTGTCTCTTACCAATAACAAAAATTAATTAACGTAAATAGTTCATCAGACAATCTTTTGAAAACAAGGCTAGTTATGAAGGTACAACTTATTCTTCATTACTAAATTAACATTAAACCCTTATTTCAATATCAAAAGATGAAAATCAATCACATTGTTAGAGTCAACGACCTTAACATTGTTACATAACTATCCATTTTGCCACTCTATTGGTTAAGAATATTTGCTTGGTTTCATAAAGTAATTCGATTTTTAAAGTGTAATCATAGGTAATTGGTTGTTGTAGAAATGGCCATTTACATAAACGCAACTTTTTACTGAAAGTTCAAATTGGATGTATTACGAGGGAAACATCAAAGGTAAAATAGATTATATTTTCTTGATAGAGTGTAACCAATGTCACATAGGAAATAAAGAAGACAACTTCAAAGAGGAACTGACAAAATCATTATTTGAATAGAAATATATTTCGCAATAGTCAGCACATTCAGTCATATAATGGAAAACACTTTATTCCTTTTCAGTCACGGACTCAATAAAAGCAATCAATCTACGAAATTATACCTAAACGTATAGCAACATTATGTCCCTGATTTATGAAAACTGATGAATACGAAGAACAGATAAAATTAGGTAGAAAGTATTGACTAATAAGAAATGAATTTTTAAGATATAGCGATTTGGCTCGGGGACCACTTATGCAATCGTCAGACGAAAACTTAAAAGTGATACATTAAGTAAGATCGGTGGAAATTAAAGAATATCTTCACTATCAAAAAGACTTTTTTAAGAGTTACGGTTATCAAGTTTTCCTGAGGTGATTTCATTTTAGAAGCTACAAGCTCTAGGTAATATAAATGATGGAAGATCCTGTCATATTCTTTATATACCAGGCTTTTTGAAAGAAATGTATTGTAATTAAGAATCATAGGCAGCCAAGACTATGTATACTAGTAAACAGACAGACTTTTTCAAGGTCGTTCTATGCTACTCAAAAAGAGGTACCGTCAATCATTATTTATCATTAATCAGGTTCAACAAAGCTCAATGTTGAATTATTTGAAGCATATGCATATGTAAACCTGATATGTAATGAATGAGTTATTAACTTAAATTATTTTCACTAAGAACATTTTTAACAGATGTTTGTAAAAATGTCCTTTTTGTATGATTGTCGATGAGTAACGATATGTATCAATGAAGATCAACCATGTTATCAGTCAATTGTAAAATAAGGATGGAACCTGTTATTGGTCATTGTTGTCTGATCATAACAAAGTTTTGATGTCACCGGAAAATTCTCTGATGTTATAACACGTTTCTAACACCATGCTGATCCTTTGTTGAACTCAAAGTAAAAGCAATGTGAATAATCTGAACATAAAATAGATGAAAAATAAGATTTTCTTTTCTCATGATAATAGAAACTTTCTACCTCGCTTAAACTATTAAACGTTTTCAAATATGCTCATTAAGACAAGGCTGCATCATTTTGAACTTTACTGTCTGTAGTCAGTTGATTTCCATTTTGTTCCCCTGTAATGGTTCATGCTTAAAAACGCAATACAGAAACTGCAACATTATCAGTTTTGTAATCCAATTTGACAGTCCGAAATAGATTTGTAATTTACATAAAATATCAATCATATATTCATAAATTGTACTTATCATAAAGTATACTCATTAAATTCTAATTTCAGAGAATATTTAATTACAATAACGAGAATGTGTAAAGTGACTTCCTATTGAAAGTTTTGATGGTCTAATTACACTGAAGCCAATTGAATTGTTGGATTCCTAAAAGCCAACCATTATCAGAGGTGTCATTTGATCAAGAAGTAATTTTGCGAAAATTATCATTTAAATGGTAATTTAAAAGTTAAGTCAGTGACTATATTGATATTGACTTTACAATTTTTGTGCGGTTTGAGCATATGGTGAAGAAGAAAATGAATTGTTTAAAAGGGAATTATATGATTAGAAAGAAGTTTATTTCAGTGATAAGAAACTTATTATCACATCAACTGCTACATAAGTAGTGCACGCGATGAAACGTTTAAAATGAGGTTTTCCTGTGATACGTTTTGATAAGTTGCTGATAGCGATTAAGTTATAATTCCACGTGACGCCATGAGCCTTAGAAAAGTTAATCAAATCATTATCTATGGAATCTGCACTGAAGTGGAACGAATTTACTGAAACCATTATCAATATTCCAAAGGGCAGTCAGTTTTTCTTGATGAAAAGTGTTATGGCAATAGGTCTGTGATACACATTGTTCAAGGCTAAATGAGTTCGAAAATAGTACATGATTATGATGTTTATTATGATATGTATATTTTGATATGTAAATGACTAAAGATATTGAAATGAAGGTTGACTTCAGGAGCATAGTCATTCTCAAAGGAATCAACGTGGGATCATAAGTTATTTGCACAACGAGCTGCAATAAAGTGATTACTATGTTTTACCCTTTCGAATGATCATATATCTTCTCTTGAAATATAAATATTCGTATTCACATGAAAATGCGATTTATAGATTGTGAGTTTTATAGATAATAAAAGTTTGTTAAATACTGAATACAATTACTTGCTAATAAGCAAGGAATGGCTGATATGACTAATGCTCATAATACATTGTTTACATCATGGTTGTGTAAGTGATCATGTCAACTGTGATGAATCATACTACACAGTTCTGATTTCCATAACTTATATTCATTACCCTATAAAACTCTAAAAAAAATGATACATCTTGAAGTTATACTGGTTGAAAGCGACTCTCTGAAGCTACAGGATGTCGTTGCAGTTGAGGTGAATATTTAGTTCCGTGCCAGTGCCTTTTATGGACGTCCGTCTAATGGATTCTGATACTACTGCAAATGGTCCGTGGCACCAAAAGTAGTAAAAACCACTTATTCCTTACAAATGGATAGATGAAATGATACATTTATTATCAATGTTACAGAAATAGCGATCAATTATGTTCGGATCATTGCCTTTATATCTAATGGATTTCATAGATGTTGATTTTTATGTCTCTGACAACTGATTTTGGGTCATAAATGAATTTGATTGTGTTGAAATGCTGTTTTGAAGAAAAAGATAATCATGCTCACATGAAAGTTATACATTTTTCACAGGGAACCATATATCTTCTTGTTACGTACAGCTTACCATCCCAAATAACAACTTAATGTAGCATATCGAAATTCAACAATAATGTATTGATATAAAAACAAGATATAAATATTATTCAAATAATTGTCGTTGCATTACTTTGGAATAAAAACATCCTCTCTTTCGAGAAAAACACTGTTTTGTAGTGTACATCTCACAATGAAAATTAATTGTAGGAAATATGAATTGACAAACGCATGGTGAATCAGAGATCATTTGAACTGAAACTTTCGGGGCAGATGAATTGTTCGTCGGGGAGCACATATGTGACATTTCATTTAGAGTACAGAAAAAGAAACACTAACTGCTTACATGTTTAATTGTTGTACAAGATAGGAATAACTTATTATCATACATTGGATTGCGTTTTACTTAATTACACCCGTCAATTGACTTGGCATGAGTGTAAACGATCTATCAAAAACTTATAGAAAATCACACCTACTTCCTTACGTCATGTCAAGAACATAAAGATCCAATAAAGGTTAATAACTTTACCAATGTCTTTGCTGCAAAAATACTTCACTAATTTCTTATCAGAGTTAATCACCCACACTTGCTGATATATGATATACTCCATTATACATGTAGGTAGGTTGAACCGTCAAGGTATGAGTTTCAACGATCCAAATCAATAATGAAGAACCAACGGTATAATTTTCAAGTGATGTTTTTTGTGTACACTCGATGAAGATAAATGACTCCAGCTGCTAAAGATCTTACAAATTTCAGTTTTTCAAGAATGGTCGTTTCATGATCAACATTATCTAATGCAACAGAACACATTGTTATGAGACTTGTGATGTTATACAAGAAAACTATGTTTACAATAAGCCAATCCAACAATATTGATAAATTTTGGCTATTGAAAATTGAATGTCATTTTGTCAATGTACTTGTAGAGTCATGTAAGTATGGTAAACCACAAAGTATTTACACTTAAATACTTCAGACACTATGGCAGTGTCTAAACATAAAATCTGATTATACACTATCCTGCATAACCGCCTATTACTGACCTATACATTGCAATATGTTGAATATGTATTAATATATCTATTAAATGTTTTCAGCATATGAATAATTTTCCACTTTGTTAAACGTTCGAAAGGATAATAGAAGACAGTTGCAATGGTCAATGTTGTTATTTCTCTAAGACCTAATCCCTTTTAGTTTCTTACATCCTTACTTAGTAATTGTTAAACTTTATCCATAACAATAACAGAAACCTACTAAGTATTCAAAATAAAAAATCCTAATCAATCTATGTTAAAGGGGCAGTAGCACGTTTTTCGGGGGAATATAAGGTGATGTCAGGAAAATTAAAATAAACGGTTCCAATTTAAAGACAATGTATTTAAACTAAATGAAGCAGTAATAATTCAAATATATAACGTAAAGTTTAGCCTTGCGAATCCTTTTTCTAACACAAACTGAATTAAAGGTGTTCACACAAATGGACCACCAATGGATTTTATGTGAATGTTCATACTTTGTCCTCTGACTATGGACGATTGGCCTGTTTAATGAGATTTTTGACACTGTCAAAATAATAGATTTGGCATTTACTTATAATTATCAATGAAAAGAAATGAAATATAAAATTATCAACAAATGTGTTACTGCCATTTAAGGCACTTTTCAAAGATTAATGAATTAGGTTTAGGAATAAACCAAACGTTTATTCATATGATACACTTACTTAGTTCAAACAGAAATTTCTTAGGAAAACAATTACTTTGACATGTGAGAAAAGAAGGTAGATCATGGAAAACATTCTGATACCTAAGAATAATACACTACATAGTGCTGATATCTTTATTCACAGAATTCCCAAATCATATGTTGAAATCCCCTGTGTAATTTTTCGTCGTGAAATATATCCGAAATAAGACCTAATATATCCATCCTCGTATATCTGATTACTATAAATATAACAATATATATTATATAAATATATAACTAGAAATCTGTGCATGTGATGCACTGTGATGTCCCCCGCTAACATTTAATCCGAAAGTGACCCTACCCCCATTATGTAAAAATTTCATATTGTTTCCATGGAAACCAGAACAATAACAATTAAGAATAACCAAAGTAACAAAAGGCACCACGCCTCCAGTAGTTCTAACCACATATAAAGTCTAGTAAAATATTTTGAAAAGTTTTTAAGCTAAAGTACGGAAACAGACCCTACCCCCCATATACACCTAGTTCAACTTGTTTATTTCGAAACCAGAATTTTTTTTTCAGAATAACTAAAATAGAAAAAGGCACCACTCCACCACTAGGGTTAACCACATACCAAGTTTCGTAAAATGATGTTGAATAGTTTTTGAGATATTGCCCGGAAATGGTCCTTTTAAACTGTTGCCATGGAAACCAGGAAAATTGTATAATTCAGAATGACCAAAATAGCAAAAGGCACCACTCCAGTACTAGATCTAACCACAAACCAAGTTTCATTAAAAAATATTGAACGGTTTTGGAGATATGGTCCGGAAACGAAAGCATCCCCCAATATGCACTAAGTTCAAATTGTTTCCATGGAAACCAGAAAAAAATAAAAATTTCAGAATAACCAAAATAGCAAAAGGCACCACTCCAGTACTAGATCTAACCACATGCCAAGTTTCGTTAATAAATATTAAACGGTTTTGGAGATATGGTCTGGAAACAAAAGCATCCCCAAATATGCACTATGTTCGAGTTGTTTCCATGGAAAGCAGAACAAATAAAAACTTCAGAATAACCAAAATAGCAAAAGGCCCCACTCCAGTACTAGATCTAACCACATACCAAGTTTCCTTAATAAATATTGAACGGTTTTGGAGATATGGTCTGGAAACAAAAGCATCCCCAAATATGCACTATGTTCAAGTTGTTTCCATGGAAACCAAAAAAATAAAAACTTCAGAATAACCAAAATAGCAAAAGGCACCACTCCAGTACTAGATCTAACCACATACCAAGTTTCGTTAAAAAATATTGAACAGTTTTGGAGATATGGTCCGGAAACAAAAGTGTTACAGAATTACAGAATTTTGGACGGAACCGAAAACATTATGTCTCCCGCAAAGCTTTGCAGGGGACATAACAACTAGTTGAAGAGAACAATTAATTGCAAAACAAATTGAAAATCACTTTTTAATTAGTACCAAGGGAACATCGCACTTCATCATTTTCGCATTTTTTTAAAGAAAGTTTGATTGAATGCTGCTCTTTAAAAATCAATCCTTTTAGACATAAATTTCTAAACGTTTCAAGTTTTCTTAGGATGTTTGTAAAAAGTGTCCAATTAATGAGACTTTGATAAGTGGAAAAACTGTTTGACTGTTCCTTGGAGTTGACGCCTCTCGTTCTTCAAAGACGACTTACTGTCATTGTGCAATAATCAACCCGCTTGAAGTAGTGTAGTGTTTATTGCTCACAAAGAAAGCGAGGTGTCTCATGGGATACTACATGTATGCGGTATTGACACTGACTTGTAACAAAAACATGCAAAGATTCTATTACAGATAAAACTAAAACGAAAATACTAAAGTACAGTGTGTATATAAGTCACCTTTATAACTAATCTCAGCAGTTCATTCTCGGCATTAAGTATTTGCTCATACAAATATGCAATACAACCTTCGACTAAAGTTTGTTTATTTTCTAAAAGTCTTCATAAAAAAGTTGTATTTACATACTTTTGCATCGAAGGTAATCGTAAAACTATCGCATGAAACAGTGAAGTATGGAGCAGTTTCATTCAACCAAAAACATTAACTTGTCCGTCGAATGTTCGCTTCATAAGGAATAAAACCGTTTCATTGTGCAATCATGTTTTGTGCCATGTTCATACCTTGCTCAAACCATACACTATTGCAAACCAAATATGCGTAGTCAAATGTTTGGTTACTGTGGTGCTTTCCGTTATAAAATAATGTATCTAGTCAAGCAATTCATCAACAGTAAAGGAGAAGATATGCTGTAGTTCTCTGTCATCTCGAAAAAAATGATAATGTGAAGTACAAACTCAAGGATACTTTTTCTTCACTAAGCAAAGGTAAGAATGTTTACATCAAAATCATTTATGTCTGTCAATCATCAATCTCACAAACATTTACTAATTAAATGACTTAAGGTAATATAACAATTCCAAAGACAAACTTTTCTAAATCTCCAGCACTAGTACATAAGGAAAAATAATAACTCATGAGAGAGTATCTGCCTTTTTCAAATCAAGTTATTGTTGGTCATGTCTTTTCAGAAATACAAGGAAATTAAAAGATATGTTTATTCACATTTTCATTTTTGTATACTCTTTGACAGACAGTAAAGCCTTCATAATGACACAATGATACTCCTCAAACTACGACGTTTTGGATTATGCTAATTGTACTTCAATTGACGTAACAGTAAATTGTTCCTGGTTTTCGCCTTGTCTGGCAGTCATTACCATCAAATTTGAAATTTCAAAGCAGAGTGACATGATTTTAACTCAAATGAACACATATTGTATGTTATGTTTAATCGTCCGTATTCAAATTCTGTAAAATTATAAGAAGAACTCTAAAAATATAAATTATCATTTTATGACTTAAACGTTTGGTAAGGTGTATTGTCATAATATACATAACCTAAATTTATAACGCTATATTTCATTATATCTGTTATTCAAAATATCTATAGCTTATTTCATAAATGATGTTTAGTGAGTTTATGAGGAGTTGTAAATTAATTCCTGAAAATATTGATTTCATTTGTATCATTCAAGTCTTAAAGGGACAGTAGCACGTTTTTAGGAGGAATATGAGGTGATGTCAGGAAAATGAAAATTAATGGTTTCAATTGAAAGACAATGTATTTAAACTAAATTGAAGTGTGCCTTAAAGGGGCAGTAGCACGTTTTTAGGGGGAATATAAGGTGATGTCAGGAAAATGAAAATAAATGGTTCCAATCTTTAGACAATGTATAAAAACTAAATGGAGCAGTAATAAATCAAATATACAATGTAAAGTTAAGCCATGCGATTCCTTTTCTTACACAAAATGAATTAAAGGTGTTCACACAAAAATGGCTGCCAATGGATTATATGTGAATCCTCATACTTTGTTCTCTGACTACGGATGATTGGTTTGTGTTATGAGATTTATGATACTATCAAAGTAATACATTTAGCATTAACTAACAATTATCAGTGAAAAAATTCAAATACAAAATTATCAAAAAACGTGCTACTGCCCCTTTAAAGGGGCAGTAGCACATTTGTTGATAAATATATATTTCATTTTTTTCATTGATAATTATAAGTTAATGCAAAATGTATTATTTTGACAGTGTCAAAAACTTAATTACACAAGCCATCATCCATAGTCAGAGGACGAAGTATGAAGATTCACATAAAATCCATTGGTGGCCATTTTTTGTGAACACCTTTAATTCATTTTGTGTAAGTAAAAGGAATCGTATGGCTAAACTTTATCTTATATGTTTGAATTATTACTGCTCCATATAGTTTAACTAGAGTGTCTCTAATTGGAACTATTATTTTTCATTTTCCTGACATCACCTTATATTCCCCCTAAAAACGCGCTACTGCCCCTTTAATGGTGAAATATTAATCAAATTGTTGTCATTAAAGTTATCAATGTATCAATGTATCAATGTATCAATGTATCAATCAAGATCATCAAACATACTCTTAGTTTATCTTTGTAGCACAGAAAAATAGTTTTTACTATTTACTTAAATCTGTGTTTATTCTTGATTATGAAAGCTCTCTAAAAAAACTTGTACAGAAATGTATCATGTTTTCTGAAATTTTGACCTCGAAACAACAAAATCATTAATTGTGAAAGATTTGGCTGCAGCAATATAAACGGACATAAATTTAATGTAAGTAAACAAAACAAGTCAAGCTATTCTTCCTGTCCTCCTTACGAATTTCTATATATTTAACAAACCAAAAAATAATTTTTCTACAGGACAAGGCTACTACTCACAAAACTGCATTATTATTGCAATACATTGTAAGCAGAATCTCTGGAGATTTATCCTTCTTTCAACATTTTCCATGCTGTTGTTTTGATTGTTACATGATTGAAACGCCAATAATAGAACCTCCCTCAATGAAGTTGTTGAATCAACACTGATAATAATGTTAACAAACCAGTATCTAAGTATCTAATGGGAAACGTTGTATTTGACGTTGAATTTAAATTGTGAGAGTGGTATTTGTATGAGGACGTTTCTTTGCTTGTGTGTCTATATGCATAACATGAGAACAATGTGACTAATAAATGGAATTTCTTTGATCTATTATCCTACAATTTACAAGTGTAGTAAAAGGGGTAAAATGAGGAACAATAAAAGTAATAGTGTTAATTACGTTGTTATCATTGGTGCACTACATGTATATAGTAATTATTGGTTATAATATCTATAACTGTTTGTCGAAGTTGAAAGTTTTTGTTGTCAAGATCATGTCAGGACATGCACTGAACAGTTATTTTCTCGCACGAAATATCCTTTTACCTATGGACTAATAATATTCTTATTTGATATGTTATATTTCAATTTGATAATCTGTGTTTTTGCCCATCATATCTATCTAAAATATCATCATAGGAAAACAATTTTCGATTTGAACATTTTCAGGAAAAACTGTTGAATGTTGTACATTGTCAGACACCCAAGTTAGTTCAGCACGAAGAGTATAGACATAAATATATGTGCAGAATCATCAACTATCTTCCGTTTTGTCTGTTATTTCCATTTCATGAATTCTAACTCTAATTCAACGTCAGAGACAGTCAGCATTACCATTTGCACTTTACATTGCATTACAAGAGTTGAAAATAACTTTAACCCTACAAAATACGCTGCTGGTAGTTACCATGAGTTTTTTTCTGTGCTTGCAGTATTTAAGAGGCAGTACTGGGAATTTATCTTTTTTTCAAATTAACTTTTAGGATAATATTTAGCAAAACATGTACAATGACATGGCAAGGGTTTATCATAGACATACTGTTAATGATATATTTGAAAAACACCATATTGAAAAATTGCGTTGAATTTAGACAAATTGTGTTACATGTTTTTAATACTGTAAATGAACATATGATTTGGAATCTTCCTTTCTTGGCAAATAATTTGTTTTTCAAGAAAAGGGAATGTATCCCATAGTGCTGTTGAGCTTCCAAATTGTTCAAAGGTTCAACACATTAAAAAGCGTTTTGACAGATTTGACGTTAGAGTGACACAGACTATCTTTCTTAAAATTTTATTTGGTTTTGATAAGCTACAAAATATCTAATATGCTGTTTAAAGTTTATATCTCATCACTGGACCTGCAAATATATCCATTTATGCATAATATCTCTAAAATCCTTGATTTTATGGGAAAATCAAGAAAACATCTCAAATACGTTTAATATTCGAAATTATACATTCAATTAATCTACCTATTAGTTACAATACCTAATAAACACTATCGAATCGAATATATCTTCCTGTCAGCTTATGACAAGGTTTCAAAATTACGTTTGGCGAATTTGCGCGCTCCACTCGAGCCACATTGTCCGGTTTTTGATCAAAATCCCGACTTTGAATGGCCGTAGTTTTGTTTTAATGTACTGATTGACCTTTAACTTGTTATTGTCAGTAACAGTTAGTGGTTCCCGATGTAAAAACATCGATTTCCAAATTTGACATTATGTGATCCTATCAACATAGTCTGTGTCTCTTTAACATCTTTCTCTAAAAAGCATTAATGTTGTGAACATCTTTAGGTACTTTCAGGCAATAACACATGCATTCATTGTCTGAATAGCATGATCGGTATTTCCTTTCACAGTTTAATTACTCGCAATCATTTCGATTTTGAAAAAAGGTCATTCCTTTGTTTTATATTCTGTGTTTATCATGTAATATCAATTGATATGTAAAAGAATTTCGTGGACAGATAGCTTACATAATCCCGTAACATTTGCATCTGCTTTGAGCTATAAAAATAAGAACACATAATGCATGTGACTTTACTTATAAACTTGAAGTGAAATCGTATGTGCATACTGAAAATAATACTGAATGTCACTATGCATTTTAATCCGCAGTTAAAGTTAAAGTTAAAAAACCAAAGCACATTGAAACAAAATGTTAACCATTTTATTTCCTTTTATTGTATGAATTATCATTGGATAATAATCACGTAGTATTAGTTGGAAATTAAAAGATCAACTACTCAGGCCTGTCATCATCAAAAAGGTTCCATTGTATTGTGAGCAACTTTTATATTTTTCCATATTAAATTATCATTGACATCAACTTCAAACCTAACTACATCGGATCCATTTTAATAATCACTGATCGTAAGAAACCAAATTTGAAATCAAATATGGAATTTGTACAATGGTACATGAATATAATTAGTTTTAAATACAAGCTATTAATACAATTTTCAAAAAAACCCAATTTACTTTCACTTCAAAAGGCAGTCGCTTCATCTTCAGAACAATGTTAAAACGCGGATCAGCTTATAATCAAATCAATGCTACAGAATTAAATGCTTTAGCTAGGGTTTAAAAAAACATCAATGCGATTGGTCACTTTTCAATTATAGTTTAAGACATAACAAGACATGACAAACTGTCTAAAAAATTATGTGCTCTGACTAAATGTAACTTTCTTAATTTCGTTAGATTCGTTTACAATATGTGAAAAAAGATACACTTCATTCAGAAATAAATTTACGTGCCGTTGTTTGTATTTTGCATTGTGAATAACTGATTTCAATGACGTGACTGTGAACTTCAAATCAAATCTATGAACAATTAGATCAAATATGCCATTTACAATTAGGGTATATTGAATTAGTTTTGAATGCAAGTTATTCATTAAATGTTCCACAATTTAACATTCATTTACTTTCACTCAAAGGGCAGTTTAATCTTATGACACTTTTTCAGAAAATTAAAAAAAAATGGAAAATCAAATTAGAATAAAAAACTTCTACATAATTAAATGCTTAAGCTAGGGTTTAAAAACAATAAATGCCATTGGTAATTTTTATATTTTTGGGTTCTTTCTTTCTGAAACATTCTCCATTATAGCTTAAGGCATAAGCAGATGTGACAACCTGTTAAAGAAAAGTATGTCCTTATCGTACATGCATCTTTTTCAATTCCGTTAGATTTGCTTTACAGTATCTGAGGCAGAGCGATTCTCTGACAAAAGAATCTGAAGAAGGTGAAAGTTCTACATCATTTTAATAGATTTTTTTTAATCATACATCGATATAAGTTTGCGTTGTAATGACTAGATTTACAATTCGTTGAATTTTTGTTTACGTTAGTTAGATGATTTAATTACTGATTAATACGACATTGCCGTCATGATCTTCAATTCAATAGAATAATTGTATCTATGGCGATTAATATAACATGTTTTCCATTATTGCATACATTTTTTTGTCACAACCTTACCACAATAACCATATACATTGTAATAAGAAACATGTGTACAAGTTCATTTAGTTCAGGTTCCGGTTTTAAAAATATTGTATTGATCATATTAATGTAGAGACCACTGACATACAATCAAACTTTATATAGTTGTCAAATCAACTAGTGTGTGTATATATATACACTCACGGGCAAAAGAAAGTATAGGTCTTTCATATTGATTTAAATTTAAAACTTTTGATCATACCAAACGTAAGTTATACTTAACATAATGGCATGCCTTAAAACACATAATAAATATCGAAAAAACGCAACTTGTGTTGCTATATTTTGTAGAAACCTGAAAAATCATGAATTCTGTTTAGAACCAATTGCATGAAAATTAAGTGCATAAAATATGTATCAATTTATTTGCCTGATACTGTCATATCATAGCAGTTGAAAACACACAAAAGGAATGGCACGGTTGACTCAGGAACAACGAGAAGGAGGAATGGCCGAAATGGGAGCAACACGCGGCCATATTGCTCGAACGTTCCATTGCACGGCACTGCCAGTGTCCAGGCCGATGCAACATAACGGACAGACTGGAAGTGGAAGACTACGTGTTACAACACATCAAAAAGATCACTAAATCCGGACCATTCATCTGAGGAACAGATTTGTAACGGCAACGGAAACAGCGTCAAAGGCTTTTGGTCATCGTGCTAGTTGACGGACAGTGTCCAGGAGATTACATGTAGCAGGGATTCAGGCTTATCGTCCCTTCCAGGGCGTAGCCTTGACCCCTTAACATAAGCGCCGTCGACTTCCATGGGCGCGATGAGTTTTCAGATGGCAAGCACAGAACTGGAGACGAGTCTTATTCACAGACGAAAGTCGCTTCTGTCTGTGTCACAACGATGGCAGACAGAGGGTATACCGGCGCCGGGGTGAGCGTTTCGCCTTTTAGAAAAGAGTAGCAACGTATACCTGACCCCGTTATCCGACGTTTTACAACGTCGATGAGGAGACGTGTTCGTGCCTGTATTGAAGTGACAGCAGGTCACACATGTTATTGACAACAACAGAGAATGTTTGTGGTCTCACTGTTGATATTGAGACACTTGAAATCAATGAAATTTGACCCCCTGCTGGAGTGATCAAATGATATCTGTTTATGTGGATTATTGTCATTTGATTGTGCTATAAAATCATCTTCGCGGCATTGAAATATTATCTTTTGTTTTTATGTTGTGAGCATTGGAAGTTTAGCTATACTTACTTTTGCCCGTGAGTGTAGTGTATATAAAGACATTAAACTTTCGATGGTTCGATGGCCAATGCAAACTGAGGATGTTCATTGCCTATCTCCTGCAGCTGACTTATTGATAATAATATATTATGTTCCTTTTCAAGCATTGTTCAATCTATAAAACAATGTTTCTTACACGCTGTGAGCTGGCGCCGTTCTCTGATGTTTTGACTGATAAATAACTGATTTCAACGACGTGAATGTAAATCTCCAACAAAATATACAAACAAAGAATTTGTGTAAATTTAGCACACGTTGATAATGCGGAATGTTCGAAATGGGAATCTAAAGCCTTGTTAAAGTTCATCAAAGAAACGCAGCAAAAAGTTTAGTTGTTCATCATTTCGTAATGCATTATACTACGAATTTGTATGAAGATCAACGACTTGTTGTTTCAAGTTTGTTAACTATTCATTGATCTTGAGGTGATGGGCGGTTTAACGTCGAATTTCGCTTAAATCACGGCTGCTTGTATTATTGCAGGGATAAGGCCAGCAACACTACTGTGGCTATGTATTCAGATGAAGCCTGCAACCATCGGCTAACACTAGCAATGAATGAATGAATGAAGATCACAAAAGGTGGCATAGAGAAACAATACAAATATACAGGTTAGGGAGCATACATAGACAGGTTTTGTCATAATTGCATACTTTCAACTGAAGGGCTTTATGCTCACATGACATGAATGATATAAACTTATCTAAAGATGGATATTTACAATAATATTTAGGAGATAATTAATCTCTCACTTCGTTAAGAAATGGACAATGCAAAATGATATGGGCCTCATCACCGATTGATGTTTTACAGAGTACACATAATTTCTCTTCTTTTCTAATGGTATAGCGAACCATGGATGGCATTGCACGGAAATTCAGTGTAGCATATCACCCAAAGCTTACTGAATGTAGGACAGTTCTCTGTTAAAGTTGTTAAGCCCTTGGCAAGATTCGAACACCGGACCTCTTAATCGGAAGCCAACCACGTAAACCACTGCGTCACCCCTAGCAACATCCTTAACACATGTTCCAGGAATGTATATTTGCCTTTCAAAGGTAAAGTCATAATGAGTTTCTGGGAAACATACTAGTTTATGGTGAACCTCAATTTTCCTTTAAAACGACCACACAAGAAGTGTTCCATCTTTTAGGTTTAAGTGTCATGATAGTACTAAATCTCTTTCTAAGCAAGATATTCAATACCTTATAACATTTGCTTCCACGTTGAAGAATTGAAGGATGGAATTTTTTTCAAAGAATGTTATAAAAAAATAGAACATGAAACCGACTACACGAAGGTGCTTTAAAAGACTTGTAGCAGAATTACATCCATAATCTGATAGCCTTTGCAAAGTATTTACGATAACGTGAAGTAAAGAATATTCATCTTCACGTTATATCTGTTTATATACATACACTACAAATTTGTTTATGACAAGCTGTTTGAAAATACTTCATTCAGTTACATTGCATTAACTACATATTATATTAATTATCATATTATATTATCAAATTTCTTCGGAACTGAAAGATGTCAACTCAAATTGAAGTGTCATTTGCCAAGCTAGTAGAATAAGTTATGAATGAACATAATTATTCATTCACTTCATTTGATCTTAAGGATGAACCTGATTTTGACTTCCAGAAATAGAAAGCATAAAAGCATTAATGGATTCTAGAAAATTCCACTCACAAGAATTCATTTGTATTTGTTATTAAATTGAGAACATTTATTTGTCCTTCCTGGGCAGGCTTACACATTTTTTAAATAAGTGTCTTCAGTCCTAAACATACTCTTACAACAGAAACTAAAAACAAATACCTAAACAGAAATCCTCGAGAAAACATATTATGACACATTATCCCTCGCCCGCACACATGGTTACATATGCTATAACTTAACTTGCAGTCACGTGTATGTTTATGTTTTTGGCTGTGTTATTATGTGCAATTATGTAAACAATGGTGGATGTTCCACTCTATCGGTGATTCACACAATTCTTGTGTACCTGAAGATCACTCATAAGCAAGAGAGAATATTCTTAAACATTGCTTTCCCTTTCACAATAAGATAAAACCACACTTCATGTTTTATGTACATGTACTTTCACTATGGTTTGTATTTGGTTTTACAAACAAATATAGAACTTACTTTTTGTAACGACAACATCCACATGATGAAATAACTGCCAGTCAGTAAAACCCTCTTACTTTCCCAAACCATCCATGGGAAGATTGTAAGGGAATATGTCAGTATTGCAATAGACTACTAAAGATCTGGCATGATTAACAAAAAAGAAAGATTATGTAGAAATATTTCGTTTGTCATTTGCCAATACTACTCTGTGGGAATACAAAGCAGACACGGAGACTCAAAGGAAGGTTAAACATGGATTCAAATAAAGGATTTCGATACCAAGTAATTGGAAGCATACGAGATGGAGATGACTGTTTGTTTTTCTGAGAAATAACTTTTAGTAACAAGCGTCTGGTCTGGGACTTGCCTTCATTATCTTGCAACAAAAGTAGCCTTGCTTACAGAAAGCAAAGTGTTCTTAAGCGGAAAAACATATTCGAACTTATAACATTAACGTGCAACTTTTGTTTGACATAGACCTAAGCAGAGTTTGTTTTTACAATGGTTCGGTCTTCATTAACATTTTCCTTCAAATTTTGAAATCTTGTATGTGTTGTTAAGTCTATTCCTATCATCTTCACAACTATAATAGAAATTAAAGTGTCATACACTTGCTTTACTTACACGTATGAGCAACATGTCAGCAAGGTGGGTGGATGTATTATTTTTCAAAGATTGCCCTTACACAACATGATTCTTTAGCAAGTATGAGATCTCTTTTCATAAATTGATAACTGAAAGTCATAGCAAGGTAACATTGAGTTAGTACTTCACATGTTCATTTTAGTGTGAGGTGAGGTGAGGTGATATCGGGTTTATCGCCGCTTTCAAGAGTATTATATCGCGGCCGCTAGTATCATTGCAGGGAGAAAGCCCGCAACACAATTGTGGCTATGCGTTGCAGTGAAACCTGCGGCTGGAACTAGCGAACCATGGGTGGTACTGCACTGAAATTCAGTGAAGCATTGCACCCAAACCTGACTGCGTGAAGAACAGTTCTCTACTGCAGACAAAGTTGCCGAGCCCCTGGCGGGATACGAAGCACGGACCTCCCGATCCGAAGCCGAACCCGCTAATCACTGCGCTATCCCGCCCCCCCCTTTTAGCGTGAACAGCGTGCTCATTTTACACCACAAACATCTTGACAACGTGTACAAATCAAAGTAAATGTGTCTTCTAACATAAAATACATTAATTCCACTTAGAAAGGATAATAATACTGGTAATAATGAGGATATTTATATCGCGCTATTCCAGGTACTAGTACCTGCTCATCACTACCCAAAGGAATTGTACTTTCAAAGCTGCTATTAAGCAATAAGCGCGACCATGGTGGTCTGTAGTTCTATTTTCAGGTACCCAATTTTAATAGCTTCGTGAACTGAGTGCAATGTGGATGAACTGCCTTACCAAGGGACACATCACAGAATGAGACCCAGGTCACAAATTTGATGTCTCCAGATTCTGATTCTGATTTCTAGTGATGTTATGAATTGATTACATAGGCCTCCATATGAACGGGGAATAAATCATGGATTCATATAGGATATTTCTTGAGATGCGGAAACTCTTACTCAACATTTACCTTTATTTACTTCTAATATCAGCAAAGACATACGCAATTCATTTAGTGCTATCAGACACAAACATTGATTAAATATATATATAAAGGTTGAAACATCGAATTGAACAAGTTGATTTATATTAGGAAGTGTCATATACATCAATAACTAATGAACTAAATCTAAATCACATACGGTATGTGCACTTCGTTTACATTACTTTACCAGTCGTTTAAAAGAGATATAATCTTATGTCAAAGTATTTAGGTTATTTGAATATAACATTAAAAATATTGTACATGTATATCATATTAGGTTTTTTGTGAGACCAAATTGACCATTAGCTCCATCCCTATCCAATAAATACTTCTTCAAACTGTCACGTTGCCTACAGCAAATGTAATTCGTGACTTGTGTCCAGCATGTAGATAGCTGTAGGTATGTGGACGTTTATGATGAACGTCTTGGGCAATAGTCCACACATCTTCTGTCACCCAATGCTTTATGGTGCCCTTTTCTTCCTCATTTTACTACTGGGAGTATTGATCAGAAACATCTACGTGTCAATAAAAACTGAAAGTTTACAAATCGAAAAAAGACAGTGCTGCTTTAAAACACGTTCCTCAATCGTATCCTTTACGTAAATGTTGATACATAATTCATTGGCCAGACTATGTTTATACTTTACGTTCTTTCTTACTAATAATGTGGCTTTAACACAAAGAGGCTTCCCAATGTCATGTCATGGTGGTTGTTTTATTGCTTCTCTTTTGAAGCTTCCATTTAAACTTCTTAAGATTACTCTTTTCAGCTTTAAAGGGGCAGTAGTACGTTGTAAGAAGGAATATAAGATGGTGTCAAAAAAATCAAAATAAATGGTTTCAATTGAAGGACAATGTATTTAAACTAAATCAACCAGTATTAAATCAAATAATTCATGTACAGTTCAGCCATGCCATTCCTTTTGCTAACACGAAATGAAATGATGGTGGTCACACAATGACTTTGTGTAAATCTCTATAATTTGTTATCGGACTGTGGATGATTGGTTTGTGTAATGGGATTTGTGACACTCATTTAGCATTAACATACAATTATCAGGGAAATTCTAAATATAAAATTTTGAAAAAACGTGCTACTGCCCCTTTAAGATGCTAGACAAAATAGCTTTGTGACAGACATATGCTTAGAAACAAGCTATTGTTTTACTGGACACATTTAGAATAGGAAATACAACGCTACAGTTATATCCTTTTAAAGTATTTAACCAAGTGTGATGTGGCTAACTGGGAGGCTGTAACCATTTGTGCAAGAACTTATTGTTCCCTTTTTGACACTATTTTACACTGTGCACAACATGGTTCGTAGACTATGCCAAACATGTTAATGGTTTAAGCCTTCTAGTGGTAAATAACGTGACTTCCATGGCTCTTGAGGGGGAGTAGCACGTTTTTAGGGGGAATAAAAGGTGATGTCAGGAAAATGAAAAAAATGGGTCCAATTGAAAGACAATGTATTTAAACTAAATGGAGCAGGAATAATTCAAATTTATAACGTAATGTTAAGCCATGCGATTCCTTTTTCTAACACAAAATGAATTAAAGTGTAAACATAGTGTGTTTAACTCAAAACAAGTGAATGCTCATTTTTATTGTAAAATTTTAACAATATCGCATTTGCTTTTTGTTTTAAATATGTCAATCAATTCAGTGCCATTGTTTGAAAATATATTTCACTCATTCCAAAATGTTGGTATTGCCAAATGACCTGTCCTATGAAGACTGCAAAATGATATTGAAACAAAACTTATAACTATTAATTAAAACTTTTACAAATTGTTATATATACTACAATGTGAAATATTTTATGTTTAAATAGCAACACAAAATAAACCCAAACCCATTGGGGAAATTTATTGTGCGACATTAATGAAATCAATTTAATATTAAACGAAAAAATTTGGATTGTCAGAGATGTTGTGTGGACATGTTTTACATGATTAACCTATTTATTGTAAAGCGCAATCAAGGAACTCAACGAACACAGATGGTTTCTTCATTCATTGTTAATACGTAAGACTTATGGATGTTAAGGTCAGGTTCCGGCACCACCCTTTCTACTAACTCTGCACTAAACTCGTGAGTTCGAAGTGTGAAACTCATGTGCAGAACCTTTGAAAAAGATGTTGATCCCTTGAAACATACATCTTTTCCTACAACAATATGTGCTTATAAAATCTATGTATCATTTTAAATTATACCAAAAAGCTATTTTACGTTTCTTATGTTCTTCCTATATGTACCATGATAAACAATTATACAAGTATAGGTGAATTTATCAGGTTAATATTTTAATTAACAAATATTTTGCCAATACCTGTTTATTGCACAAATCACTTCAAAGTAAGAACAAAAGCAGATGCGCATAGATATCCTTGGTGCTTCGAATAAAGAGAAATGTACATCATATATAACACATATAGTGCGTTAATGCTTGAAATTATTTATTACATCTGAGTAACATACATTCATATTATTGTAATTAAAGAATTTATGATACCGTTTCACATCAAGCTTTTAAACAATATTTTTATCATGATCAATTATTCATGTCTTCGAATATTTTTCAGAATTTAGCGTTGCATTTTGTAACCTGTCAGACACCACATTTCAAAAGTAAATTCAGCATGAAAAAGTAGATATATATGTTCAATCACCAAAAAACTTCTGTCTTAGTCCGTTTTATAGCTTTCCATTTCACGGATGCTGCCTCAGAGGAAATTGTCCACAATTTTCAGGAAGGTTTTATTGATCCGTATGCACTTGACACTTAGAATGACTAGATATACATTATTTTATCACCTTTGCATTCTCAAAGTTGACTTTAACCCTACGAAATTAAAAAAGCATAATTAATGTTGGATTTCATGTAAATTATACTTCGTGCCTGCATTTGAAAAAAAATGTCAGTATTAAGTAGGGTGATTAAATCTGATCAGGTTCTTAAGATTGAGAATAATGAACCTATGTCTTGTGGTAAGTTCTTTTTATCTCAATTAAGTATAATGTTAGCGTCGTTACAGCGAATCCGTCAAAAACGTTACTGTCTAGGCAATATATATATAAAACACCATAAGAAAAAATAGTATTAAAAGAAAAAAAAGCTTTACATATTTAAAGCAGTATTTGTAAAAATGTCAAATTTATTTTGCAGGAAAACTCTATGTTGGACAAGGAAAAGCTTTTTACCAGAAACACTTTCCAACAGTTCAGTTCTTGAAAAATTTAATGTGGATGTCGTAAAGTGCCCCACATGTGCAAAACTTCAGCACATTAGCAAGCGTTTTCACAGGTATGACCATAACATCTTTTATAAATAGCCTTAATGTTGTGAACACCAACCTGTACTTTAACACAATGAAATATTCATAGCCTGACACTGTGAGAAATGCGTGAAGTGTAAATATGACTAAGTGTTTACAATGAAAGTATTCACATTATATTGCATTTAAGAAAGGGGGCCTTTCGTTCTTCCATGTCCGGTTTTAATCAATGAATAGCAATTGCTATGTTTAAGAACATAATGAACAGAAATCTTGAATAATCGTCTAACATTTACATATTCTTCAAACTACATACATATATCTACATAATGCTTGTGACTTTACTTATAAATTTCAGTGAGGTGTACAAATGTGAACTAAGAGAGGTATTAGAAAATGGCCCCAACTTACACTATTTGATCCTGTTGTCGTTAATATCAACATTTATGGAAGTCTAGCTTTCTTAAGTGGTATCACTCCTAACTATTTTTTTTTTCTGCTTAAGGTTAGTTATTTAAATCTTAAAATCTTACAAAAGTATACGTACAAAAGTAAATGTTCATTCAAATTGATGCAGACTAGGTTTTTTTTGTTATAAATAATGGACAACTAATTTATTAGATCACAGGAGCTGATGTCTAATAGTTACAGAAGATCCATTATCTGAACACATGGCGTCCCAGATAATGGCTTGATATTACAATACGGACACCCAATGAGATAGTGTAGGCAATTGTAAAGACGAAATTGAAAAGACTTGAAAAAGCACCACCTTTACTCATCTCAATGTACATGTATATGCAACCTAATACAAAAACACATCAAAGAAAACATTATAAAATCTGAAGTCAATTACTGCTTTTGTCAAAAGCCCTTTCATGAATTAAACATTTTCTGTTAACAAACTTACCAAATCGTGAAAACTAATGTTCTGCCTTTCTTATTCATGTATTGAATAAAACTCACCAAACCTATTACAGATCTGGTGTTAGGAAATGCGAGTTTGCTTCGTTATCAACGCTCTAGGATTTATTTTATCAATGGCGTTTAAATGCGTTAAACGCTTTGATGATAAGAAGGGGCCATATCACAGAGAATGCTAACCGTCATTCTACCATGAATGTGATGAATACTAGATTCTGATTTGTTCTCCTGGAAATTCAAACGTGATCAATTTTGGATTGAACGTTCTCAGACTGGCAAAAACAGAGCTGATATTCTGCTGTTTACTGAGATTAAAACTTTTAAAAAGTTATTTAACATTTTTTACTTTCGTGTGTTTACGAGAGATGACCAAATTGATGAGGTAGATATTAAAGTATTGTATTCAAAATAAGGACTTATGACGTTTTCTGTTAGAATCATCTATTTGATTGATAGGGATGTCTCAGTCCATATTGTCAACAAATAATTGAAACGGTACGGCGACTGTACGATATTCATAGCCGTGTTGAAGAAAGTGAGAAATATATTTGATGAACACGCAATGATAGATTTACCTGTGCTGCGGGTTCGGTTTCGATTTAAAATTTACTCGCTAACAATCCAGTATAACATGTCTCTGATTTTCAAACACACTAGGTTTATCTCCTAAGTATTGAACAACGACTCTGTTGCCTGTCCTCAAGAAATTAGCAACCTCAATATAATAACTAAACATAGATGAGCTTCTGCCATCACTGGAAGAATTTAAAGGGATCTGTAGATTTTTCGCTTAAAATATCTAAGTACAAAGTTGTTCTTCTTTAGCTGCCTGAAAAGGAATTATACGGATAGATGTAAGAAAGGTACTGATATTTTTGGATTAAAACAGAATCTTTCAATCGTGTATTTTGGTCGTCTTTTCTGAGATATCTAAATGATATTTTTATATATACGATACACTGAAATTATACATATTGTATAGTTTATCATGTCTGGCTGGACCGCACATTATTAACATGGCTAGTACATAACTCTATTTTATCTTATTTTGTCAAATATATAATATTGTGTTTATTAAATGTACAGTGTAGACAATCTAGTTAATACAAGATGTTAGAATCGGCCAATCTAGTTAAAACTAGCTGTAATGTTTATTTCCAATAAGTCATACATTAAATCATTGATAATTATGCTCATAATGTGTAAAATTCAATATAAATCCTAACGACACCCGATTCAAAGAGATCAGCCAGTTCTTTTTCCATTGGTTGATATCCGCGCATACGCAACGCGGACCAGGTGGGTTAGTAGCTAGATGTAACGTAAGGACTCAGGGGACGATAACAGCTAGTTTTAACTAGATTGCAGCTGCAGCAAAACTCAAATCATTGTCCACATATGAAAAAATGCAAAAATGTTTAAAGCAAATATTATTTCTACGGTTTTATGGAAAATGCACAATGGGGATGTTGAATGCCTATCCTCACCAGACAACTTATTGATAATTACATATTATGTTTCTTTTTAAATCATTGTGCAATCTACAAAAAATCTTTCTTATACCCTCTTGCTGTTAGCTGGCGCCATTCTGTGATGTTTTCCTCTATAAATAACAGGTTTCAAAGATGTAAATGTAAATCTAAAGATTGCCAACTAACTTTGTGAACAATGTTATCCATGTTGTTGTTAGTTTTTGTGTATGTTGATGATCCCGAAGATACCTTATGGTTATTGGTTTTTTTTATGTTTTATCAGAGTAAGGCAGCACACAATTAAGTCTTTAATTGTAGTGTTTACTGTATAAATTTAATCCTTAAAACAATACTTGCCCAATAAACACACATGAACGCAGGATAAGTTAAAAAGTAATGGACAAAAGAGTTTTACTTAGCTTAGATCTTTACCATACAGTGATTTTTGCCATACAGTGAACTTCCAACGTTGCCATACAGTGATCAGAGGTCATAGATAAGAAACTAGCAATTCTGTTTCAATAAAAATAGACTGTACATAGAAAACTCTTATATATTCAATAAATACTCAGTAAAGAAAATCTTCAAATAAAATTGAACGAAATAAATGAGGTTTTCACTGTTCAAATGAAGCAGATCGTAATAACTACACTCACCGATTGTAACCAGAAACAAACAACTTCACAAGGTAGGTTTGGCAAATCAAACGAAAAATTTAACACAAAACAGAAGAAAAAGATATTATTTCGTTTCCAATTTGTCACCAACAGAGAATTTGAACCAACAAAGCTAAAGATTACCCTCTTATCCATAAACAGATTTTTCGATTCGGTAAATAAAACGACTGAAACCATGTTCAACCAAAGTGACAAAATGTAGAAAACGTTTTTTTTCAACTTACTACCTTATTCAGCAAACGATGTCCGATAAAACTGTAGTAACCAGTGATAAGTCAATAAACTTTTGGATAGCTGTATTGTGTTGAATCTCAAAAGAATGTTTCCTTTTCTAAAGCGATTCATGATAAGGTTTTAGCAAGTAGCCTATGATAAACCATTAGTACATGATAAACCTACAAGTATTTAGAAATCAATGTACAATATGACAAGGTTCCGTTTTTCCCAAAGCTAAGTAATAATGCGTTTTGAGTAGCTAGGATCTTTCACAGAGAATCACAATATCCTTTCAAAAACGACCACACAAGAAGTGTTGCATAGTTCAGGTTTTAGAGACGTTAGGAACGACATTCTGTCCAAACAAGATAATGTTCTTCTAGACATTTCCAAAACAACTACTTTCATGAGTGAGAGCTGAAGTTGCGGGTTTTCTTTCCTAAGAATGATCAAAGAATCGAACATGCAGCTATCAAACAGAAGCTTAATGAAAGACTGACATTAGTCATCTTATTTCGTTTGCATAATATGAAATGTATAAGTGAAGTACATGATGTTTATTTACCTGCAAGCCATATCCAGTTATACACTTACATGGATTAAATTAATGTTTATTGGCGTCTACATAATTTCAAATTAACATAATTTTTGTTCAAAGCTGTTAATAAATAATGAGGAATTGTTGTAGACGAAAATAAAACGTTTATTTGACATTCTTACCACTGGTCACTTCAAGGAAATGCCAAAACAGTTTTGCTTAATTATATAACTTTTGGTTATGACATACACAAGAAACAACATGCTGACATACATAAATCTAAACTAATCGAAACAAGAACCGTTACATTGATAAATCGTGTCATGACTTTTTTATTAGTTTCTCATTTATTGTTTGATTGAAACTCAAATTTGCTGATAATATCTCCCTACATATATGACTAAGATGTGTCAATGATTAGAAAGATTGAATGACTATTTTCATTTGCTTCGTTGTATATCGACAACATAACACTATGTGAACACAAATCTGATGCGGAAGGATCAATGGAGGTCAAACATTGATTGCAAAAATATCCTTGATCATTTGAAGCAAAACGGAAAACGATTACTGTTTGCTTCTCTCTCACTGTATGTACAGTAAATAGTGTCTGGACATAGACTTGCCTTCCTTATCTTGCGACAAAAGTAGCCTTGATTACAGAAAGTTGTTTGTGAGGCATTTTAGTATTTTGCAAATATCAAATTGACAATGAATGTTATGGATGATCAACTTCTTTATTGCAGAAAGTAGCGACGTTTCGGTATAGACCGTAAGCTATGTAAGGCTCTAAGAGTCTACCTTGCACGTTACTGCGCCATGAAACGTACAGACAGACAAGACAGAGGGCTTTCCAGGAACAAAAAACTCTGAAAGATGGTCATACCTGCATGGTTCAACATGCACTTATTTATTACAATCATGTTACAAGATAAATAAATTTTTAAAAAAGCATTAAAGCAAATTCGATAATATTGAGAAAGAAGAATAAAACAGCCATTGACTATGTAGAACAGGGGTCTGTGTGTTTAATAATAATAATAATAAGGGTACTTTTACCGCGCAATACTCCATACCACAAAGGGTATGCTCAATGCGCATACATATGTAAAAAGTCAGATATTAGCTATGTATTTTACGACATACGGTAAAATAACCATATTAAGGAGTTCCCCGACGAATTTAAAAATTAACATTTGCTAAGGTATCTTCAGACTCTGTCATGGTTGTGGTAAGAGTACATCATAGTTTTATAATGAATACTTAAAAAAGTACCTTCAAGACAGAGGTTTGTTGTTGTATCTTTTATAACACAATTTTCAATCTAATAACCTGTAGAAAAGAGCAACATCAGAGTCCTGTATAGTTGCAGTTTACGAGGTTACAGAGAAAATAAATAACTTTAAAAATATCTACACATATCTTTCTGCTAATGTGTGTGAAACAACACTTTTTTGGCATTAGTACACTGAGAGTAAGATTGCGATGATTGACAACCTATTTGGACATTACTATCTTTGAGGTAGTGCTAAAAGCTGATTGTACAAATAAGAGCTGCCCAGTGCGACGATTCCTTAAATTTGATATTCTGATGATTTTCTGTTAATTTGATGTGTATTTTGGCTTTTAAACAATGTTGGATCAATTTATCTTATTGACAAGTGTTTCATCAAAAGCGAACTAAGTGACACAAGGCAGATTCTAATGTCATCTACACAATGGCTCAGTTTGGTATTTAGTTCTGGTAAAACTAACTCTCTAAAAGTGCAAAAAACCAACATGTTAAAGGGACAGTAGCACGTTTTCGGGGGAATATGAGGGGATTTCAGGAAAATGAAAATGAATGGTTCCAATTGAAAGAAAAAGTATTTAAACTATCAAATATATAATGTAAAGTTTAGCCATGCGATTCCCTTTTCTTACACAAATTGAAACATATTCTGGAGAATGTAGAATGTAATAATGGATAGTAAACCCTTGATCTAGTTTCCAAGAAATATGTATTTTAAAACCATTACTCAATTATCAAATACAATAGGCTTTTTGTTTTCTAATGTGTTTGGATGCTCCAGATGAGATAAAAAGTTTTAAAGGCACTGTCAGTAATCAATACATTAGCCCAATTCACTTTTCCAATTCTCATCTGTCATATTGCATTTCACACAATCTGCTTATTTACTTAACGTTGCTAATTTCAATTTGACCCATTCTACTATACCCATTTAGATTGGTATTGTGTTGTCTCTTTTCTATTCACTTCATCTTTCTCTTAGATTCAATCTAAATATTCTCCTGAAAGGTTCGTTCCCGATCTTTCATGACACATCCATTCTCTCCCCGAAATCTCTGAAAGTCGAAAAGGATTGCCTCAAGAGAGAATGGCCACTTTCAGTAATTAAAAACTGGTGTCAAGATACATGTACAATGCAGCCTCATAGAATGATTTCATGAAGTAACTGTTGCACACGAAAGTAAATTGGCTACCCTTCAAGACCTACAGATCTAGCTAATCAGCTGATTGTCATTTCCAGACAGGAATTTGTCATTGAACTGAATCGATCAGTTTAATTTATCTCAGCGATTTCTTGATGCGTTGATATTTGATTGATGGTTTGATTTGATTTGCTTTCTCTTGTATAATGTTTTTTTTTTTAAATGATCCATGTACATGTTATTGTCACTATTAGATTAGCTCATCCATTATGTATTCACATGTTCTCCACCTCCATCTAGGGTTATATGAGAAAAGTTTCATTATTTGCGTAATACCGAAGTTCCGTAATTCCTTACTTAAAACTGAGATGGGAGATAGGAAAAAATGGTACCCTCTCCGTGTAGACAATTGGTTCTGTTTGATGTGACTGTCCATAATTGCCTGATTCCCACATACCTCTTAAACATGTATTGTCGGAACATGAGCGATAATTGCCCTAACACCCGGGTAGTAATAGTTTTTGAAAATATGTATTCTCATTATTTTAAAGACTTTTATGTAGGAATTTACAAAGGGAAACTTTTTTGTCCTTTCAATCAGAGAAATAATAAGTCAATATTTTTGTGAATAGTTTCCTGATCTTGTTTACAAATACTCATAATATAAAGGTGACACTAAGTACTTATATGTACGTAAAAAGCTTGTGTTTTTAATATTTTGGAATAAAATAACTCATGTAACGATGAATATGTAAAATGTTACTTCTGTGGTAAATTTAAAAAAAGCTTTTTGAAAAAACGATATTCCAGAACAAAGTAATTTGTATCAAGGGGACGTTGCCGCAGTCAAATAAACTATATATACTGCATATAACGACCAGCTAAGCAGACTCTTACAGTGGTAATATTATTAATCGCCATTGATATTGATGTTATTTATGACTTACACACATCTAGGCCAGTCCACTTTAAGTTTTTGTTATTGAAATTAACTGTTAATCCTACGAAAAATCGCATTATATCATTTGCCAATAATTGAAATCGCATTATACTCATTTGCCAATAATTTAACCATTTTCATAAGCATAAATTATATCTATTGACACTATGAGCATTTAACAACGTTGGTGTAAATATTATTGTTAGAAATGTTACCAATTTGTTGATTGTTGGTGTAGAGCTGAAAGTTTTCTTTATTATTATGATATTTACTGTTAATCCTATGATTGATGTTAAAGCCTAATCGCATTATACTCATTTGCCAAATAATTGAGTCCTTCTCGTAAGCATTAGTTATATCCTTTGACACTTTGAAAATGTTATGGCTGGCCATTTGGACCTAATACGCACCTAATTTGCCATATATCCGTGGTAAATATCTCTCTCAATGCAAACTGGCCAAGCTATGTGTGTCTGATAAAAACAATTTGGTGTAAATATTATTGATAGAAATGTTACCAATTTGATGATTGTTGGTGTAGAGCTGAAAGTTTTCTTTATTATTATGACATTTACTGTTAATCCTATGATTGATGTTAAAGCCTAATCGCATTATACTCATTTGCCAAATAATTGAGTCTTTCCCTTAAGCATTAGTTATATCCTTTGACACTTTGAAAATTTTATGGCTGGCCATTTGGACCTAATGCGCACCTAATTTGCCATATATCCGTCTCTCAATGCAAACTGGCCAAGCTATGTGTGTCTGATATAAGCAATGTTTGTGTAAATATTATTGTTAGAAATGTTACCAATTTGATGATAATTTGTCTAAAGCTGAAAATTAAAGTCTTTCTTTATCATTATGCTAAACAGTTTGTCAACATTTCTTACATGAACGTTGATGCCTACTCAGTCTTTGAAATATACATGTTCATATGTTAGGGTTTCTCTTGCCATTCAAGAGGCCTAAACATAACGGGTTATGTGATACTCTATAACAATTATTATGATAAAGGTCTCACAATCATAGTAGATAGTCTTTTTAGATTTTATTTTCTACACATAAATGAGGATTTCGATCATAGGGGACATTTTAGTTTATTCGCATCGTAGGTCCTCTGTTATTACCTTTCTAAAAACTGCCCAGTTTTAGTCATTAAACTTTGGATACTCGTTTTAATGTGTTATGTAACTAGAGTTTATAACTTCTGTGCCAACCGCACACAAAAACCAAAACTGAAAAATATTAGATCTCTCAAAATGATGTATCCATGCTTTCGACTGTCATGTATTATTTAGCATTTTGGATAAGATCCTAATATAATTTTAGCTTTGATCAACCAATGAACGGTCGAACACGTATGAGTGTTTTACACATATGAAATCAGGTTTGGAATATCTTTAACATCCTTAAAGGGGCAGTAGCACGTTTTAAGTAGGGATATAAGGTGGTGTTAGGAAAAAGAAAATTAATGGTTTAAAAACAATGTATTTAAACTAAATGGAGTAGTATTAATTCAAATATTTAATGTAAAGTTGAGCCATGGGATTTCACTTTTCTTTCACGAAATGAATTAAAGGTGTTCACACAAAATGGCCGCCAATGGATTTTATGTGCATTTTCATACTTTGTCCTCTGACTATGGATGATTGGCTTATGTAATGAGACTTTTGACACTGTCCAAAAAATACATTTAGCATTCACCTACAATTATCAGTGACAAATTTGAAATATAAAATTATCAAAAAACGTGCTACTGCTCCTTTAACATGTTAACTAAATAGTTTCTAAGGCTCATTGAGACATGAACGTTAAAGATTTTATGAGGACAATTTTTCCGAATTCTCTATTAAAGCACTTAGTAGATGTTAATCCCTACACATGATTCAGTATCAATTCAGTCAACTGACATGTAACATTTAATTCAGGGTTTTATAACAGAAGTCCTAGGTTGGTATTTTTACTTTTGAACCTTAGGCATGACCGTGAAAACTGTTTGTGTGTGTAATAATCTCAACGAAACATACTCAAAACATCATAAACATGATAATATCTCTACTTTTTAATTATCTTATTGTGCCTATCATAAATTGCTGTTACTATGTAACTAACGTTATGAGCTATTTCCAAAACATTAATATTTATTAACAATCTGAGCAAATACATTAATTTTCATGTTTTTGCACATATTTTTGATCTTTCAATTGTCTAAATTAGTTCTTTTATTTGAACACTTTCAGAATTTACTGGTGCATGTATTGTTTGTCAGACACAACATTTCCCAGGTAAATCAAGCATGAAAGTAGACTTGTAGACTTACCGAGTAACTTGTGTAACTCCGTTTTACAACTTTTCATTTCACGGGGTCTGACTCAGAGGAAATTGTCCACCATTTTCACGCCATTTTTATTACAAGAGCAATTAGCTTTTCCCTTGTCAGTTTGCTTTTTACACTTTGAATGAATAGATTTCCCTTACATTACCACCTTTACATTCTTACAATTGGTGACTACTTTTACACACAACCCAAAGCATTAGAAAAATCGGCGAGTGAGTTAGTTGATGTTTTATGTGTTTTTATATTTCAGTTATTGAACATGTGCATCTTGCCATCCAAGAGAGAGAAGACAGATTAGGGAGAATGGGAACGAAAGGATGAGAGAAAAGACGAAAAGAAAGGGCATAGTAAGAGATAGAAAACAGGTTTTAGAAGCATTCACATTTAGTCTGGCATCTACCCGTCGACCCGGGTGACCCAACCAGGAGCATGTAAGCTCCAGCTGGCATAAATCACTAAGGCTATCAGTCAGTGGGAAAGTGAACTAATCCAGGTGTTAAGAAAGGCGCCAACTAACACCATTTGATCCTGTTTTCGTCAATGTCAACTCTTTACGAGGTCTGGATATCTTAAATGTATAACACATTTAACGTTTTACGTCTTTGATATACTTTTGATCCTCTACTGGGCTAGAATATATGCCAACGCATTACGTTAAAGGTTACAAAGGTTGTTAGTATGCTATATTTGTTCTGATAAGTTTTTCAAACTCCTAAACATGAAGCTATATACTTTATGTCAATACATTTTTTCACAAAAAATAATAAATTATACGTTTACACTTTCAAGAGGTAAGCTCAGGTATTAACAGAAACATGATTTGATAACAAACAACATCTTGAAAAATGGATGAACATGAACATTGACTACCCTGATTTTGGTCTTGACTCACATTTTACTTGGCGAAGACAATTCAGTTTGGTTATCAATGAAGGCCATACGGTTATGGAGATAAACGAAGATGATGTCTAAATGTTGTAAGAGAAGTTGCTAATAAGAGGTTATTTCTCTCATTAGAGCCATTATCAAGACAAATGGTGTCTACGAATATTGTCTGGCTTCGAGACTTGGCGTTGTTATCTGGGTATAAGGTGTCATTGCAGATATTTTGCCTCAGGAAAACTAAAAGGAGTGAAAATTGTGAAGACGAACTTAAAGAGCTTTAACAGAACTTCTTTTCTTTCGTTTTGACTTGCACGAAAAATCCTTCTATTTTAAAGCATAAACATTCCGGAGGTGAAATTTCTTAAATAACTACTTTTGTAAAAAGATCCTCAATTAAAAAATCATTTTCTTTTTTTAAGAAGATAACACATTTCACGTAAACTAACTACATAAGCCTCCTTCTCTCATTTCATGTTTACGAGCTCTTTGAAATAAATTTTCATCGGTGGAAGCAAACATCTGAAAGGCGCTAAGCTATGATGATAAGACAGAAGCATTTGCAGCGAGAAGCTAGGCTAATTGTTAGCAGTGAACAATGGCGCCCTTCCTTGTCCAAATGAATTAAATCTTGATAATAGTATATTTTACATGACTGAGTTGCTTCCATCACTAACACAACTTTATATTACACAGAAGATATTTACGTTTAAAACAACAAAAGAGAGTGTTTTCCACTGTAGGTGACATAAAGGGAATACGACAGCTAACAGGCGTATATATACTGTATTATTAATACATAATGATTATAGGTCGTGAATCTTAATTATTTAACTACATTTTTATCATTTGATGTTTATCTTTGATTGAAATTCATTTCTTAATAAGTTACATTGTAGAAATTGAGTTTATCATGTTTTTATTGTTGAACCATAACATTGAAATTTCTATTAAAAAACAATTTTAAATTTCTGATAGCCTTAATAGATTTTATTAAAGTAACAGTATGCAATATTAATTTATGATCATGATGTTTTCAAAACCAAGAGCACACTTTATTTGTTTTAAGTAAGAACTGTTTGAGTATTAAAGGTTGTAGTGCAGGATTTTGATGGATATTCATAGAATAATAACATCTCGGTTAAAATCCCTATCCTGGAAACGATTAAGTCACTTTATTGAAACGTTGCTAATCTGTAACTTTCTCAATGATGTGAAGTGGGCGATATGTATAAAGAGGTCAAGTACACTGGAACCCGTTTATGTTTACATGTAATTACTGATCAGCGTAGTCACACTTCCGTTTATATAAACAGTTTACCAAACTTAAAAGAAAGCAGAAGAACGTGTTTGAAGAAAGAGAAACATGTTAGCGTTCTGACAAATATGTCTACTTGATGATAATTAAAGTGTAATACATAACATCATCAAGTTATCGTGTTTATGCATTATCAATGACTCTGTTAACTACTTAAGACGGATGTGTCTCCAATGCAGAAACATGGGAAAACAATGACTTAAATGATGATATACAATAGAAAGAATTTGTATTTAAAAAGATGGACATTGTTTCAATATTGACCAAATCAACACCGAAATAGCAGGCTAGAGAGACATGCTAGGATATCATTTTTGGTCACAGTAAACAATCACTTATTTTATTCCTTAAACGTAAAATACATAATTTTGCATATTTATTTAAAATGCTTACAAATTTATATCACGTTATATTTCTATCCTTAACTCCTTATGCGATATTGCTGTCCATGTTCCTGTTCTTTAGTAACCAATTCTAACCAACTGAAAGTAAAAAGGAGAGTCTTGATAAATACGGGTACTAGGTGCGTAACTGTAAGGATATTGTTTCGATAATTGATAGTCGCAAACGGGGGAGGTCTCTGGCTACAAACAAAATATGTTCTGTTTTAGTTGAAATAGAGGAAAAGGTTTTAAAACATTTTGTACCTATGATTTACTATCATTCCAATACAAACGAATTACTTTCACGTCATACAAACTTACATACTGTTTGCCTTTACATGAATCTTAATCCTCGAAAACTTTTTTCTTAAATACCAAAGTTGGTACGAAAGCAAGCTATACAGTGAGTGATCACTTTTTGCATGCAATAAATCTTGCTGAAGTCATTTGTCATTGTGTCTGTCAGTAACTCATAAAATGCCCATTTCTTCTCTTAAAGGTTCATGTAAGATTGTATTCTTCACAAACTTTGTCTTAGAAGTCCTTTCATGCTCTCATTGATTAAATTACTCAATGTTCCATCATTCAATTTTAGACATCTTGGAATCATGATATGTAGACATGGCATTGTGAAGAAAACCAATACTATGTTGAAAGATTTTACGAAAGCCGTTTTGAAACATTCATGATATCAAGGAAACATTTTCTCTTGTGAAATTCAGTTAAACTGAAATTTGTAGATTTGAACTTATAGCATAATGTCATTATATATGGCATCCGAAATGCAGTTTCACTTGCAAAGATATCGGCACATATGCTAAGAGTTGAAATATATGGATGTGGCATAGAATATGCTTTTCTTTGTTATAAATGGGTTTTTTCAACTTTTCAATTATTTTCAAAATGTCAAAAGTGGGTGGAAGCTCATTAATTATAATAACTTATTCCTCCGGAGTATTAGACACTCGCCATACAATCATCATCCGTGGAACGGAAATTTATGCTTTGGACCAAATTGGTTGCCCTTTGATTCAACTTCATGAATATAATGATGACATATGAATACAATCTTTAGCTTGGCTACTCTGACTTCGATGTCCAATACTAAATTGTGGCAGCACAATGAACACGCAAATGCCGTACAGTGATACTTGTAGATTATGACAAATTGAATACGTTCATCTGAGACTGATTTTAAAAGTAATCATTTCTACACACTGTCATAAATATTGATGGTGCCATATCAATATCAATGCGACCTATGAAATGTAAAAGCCACTTATCTGTAATAACCATATCTGTGAAGGCTTCATTTAATATACCATTTCAATTCCTGAATTGTTAAGAATTAGTGATTTTGCTACCCATGATATCACAAACCTTAGGCCTCATTATCTGAACATCGATCGAGGACTAATAATGACTTCCTTCCGTCACAATACCGCATACTGAAGCTTTCAATAAACAATGAATATCTCATCAGCAAAGCCTTTATACCATGTTTAAAAAATACAAGAAAGTTCGATGCTGTAAACTCTCAGGGATTATTATATATAATAATGAATAAGCAGTAGTTACGACAGTAATAATGATAATGCACTTATAGTCAACAAAATGTGCTGATTTTAAGTCCATAGGCATACGTATTCATGTGTCTTGCCACGTAGACAATTTCAATAAATTTGTTATTTTTTTAACACAACATACGTTGTGCTTACATTATCTGGAGACAAGGTAAATATTGGCTATTGCCTGTAAATGTGCTACAGTTCTGAATACAACAATTCTCTTCATTATCTGTATTTCAATAAATATATCTATGTATAACTTTTGTTTGTAGGTACATGTAAGTATGTCTAATTAAACCAAAGGGAAATTCGTATTCAGTCTTCTGGTTAACACGGTTTGCAGATAAACACGCACATTTTCAAGCTTTCCAAATTGTAAAGGTTCTAAAGCTTAGGAGGGAGCGATAGCATTGATTGTGTGGGGGTATTACAGAAGGAATCTTGCTTTCACTTTGTCGTTGTTTCGACAAATTAAACTATTTCATCGTTCATTATGAACTTTCCAATTTTGCTATATACAGGAACATATAGGTACACAATAAGCTTCTCGAGCAATGTTCATTTTGGATTAAATAAGCTGTCTTTGTATGCCTTTTGTGAGGATAAGGGGTGTTATTAGGAAGAGTAAAAGGGCTTAAAAGTAATGTTTACATTCTATATAAAAGCAACGTTAAAAGGGATTTGAATTACTATACTGTTGACGATTTCTTTTCAGAAATTCTGTCCCTGGTAATTGTACTTTTACTGTTTATAGTGAGATATATTTCCCATGTGTACACGCCAGTTTGCAGTTTGAACAGAATTGTCAAATAACTGCTTCGTTTAGTAGCTCACCATATTATTCTTTTTACCAAAGCCTGTGTGTTAAATTTCCCGAGGGCGCATTACATATGAATGAGTATAGTATAGTATTATCTTAAATGCGACAATTTTATTGTGTCAGTATGTAGGCAAATAATTTCATATACTTTTGCTTAGCGTGTATACTTTTCAAACAAATCATTTGAATATAACTTGAATCTTTATCATTGTTTTGCTATACAACTATGGATTCATCATAAACTACTAAACAAACATGGCTTTGCCAAGTTTGGTATTAATCACATCTTTTGAGGGTCAGGCGTTGTAATCTGTGTGTTCATTTGTATTATCGTGACGTCTTGAAGTCACAATCATCGTCCAGATCCTGACTAGACTACGTATTCTAAACAATCTCAAAGTAATTGCATTTGGTCTAAGCTGTCTAGGCAGACATAAAATACTATGTGATCATGACATGACATATCTCTTTGATAATAGTAGAAAATACAAGTTGGACGAACGGATATTGGATATTTCCACTGATCAGACGAATGGAAATTGCATGACTGCTTCAGAGACAAATAAACAAAGATGGGAGACACAGCATGCCATTACTTAATGTTTTGTTTGATTTACCTCTATTCATTCGATGTGAAAGAAATGTGTTTTCTCTTGTCCTTTTATACAAGACAAATGTTATGGATAACAACTTAAGACAAATGTTATGGATAACAGCTGATTTGGATGTATATACTATATACTTTCTTTCTGCTAGATATCAATTTAATTTTGAGTATTATCGTCACTGTCCTTTACATTTTGTTCAATGGAATGCATACCAGAACATTAATAAAGATTAAAGAGGCACTAGCATGTAAAGGTAAAAATATCGCAAAACAACAATAAATGATTTCAATTGCACGACATGTCTAAAACACTAGTTCTGGAATAAACGAAACATATTCGGTCAATGGAAGTTTCGCCATTACGTTTCCCTACCTGATATTATTAAAAGATGTTTACACTCACACTAACAAAGCCACAAGCAGTTTTTGCTTGACAATTGATAATTATGTTACGACACACTGATTGAATAATGAGATATTTGATCCTTTAAGATCATTTCACTGTGATGTTATCTTGTATTATCTTATCTATTGAGTCTAGTTTAAGTGCTAAGTGTAGGAAAGCTATACAATGCGAAAGCAACGTCAACACGAAACAAATCTCTACCTAACCCAATTGTTTTATTTGCATGTTGTCGGTATTGTTACTCAGAATAAATGAGGTTTCATCAACATGTTAACAATTCTGTGTGAACGCACAACGGAATACATGTATAATTACAACATGTTATGGAAGTCATATAATTGTGGTGAATTAAGCTTCATCGATTTAATCGACGTGAGCCCAACAGGGTTTCGTTTCGACAGTAATCAGATTTTCTAAACCGAGAACACCTTAGCATCACGAAACCAATCGAGAGAAACCCTCCTCAATTGCATATCTTCTGAACTAAAATGAACAAAGATTACACAAACTTGTTTCTATTTCTGGTATAGTTGTTGACAATAATGAAGAGTTAATATTGATTATTTGTTGTTGACATGTTGGACACATGTTGCACACATGTTGCATACATGTTGTATACATTTATCATAAATCCATATGGTGTGTTCACAAGATTTTTGTAAGTTCTTTCAATGTTAGTTTGAACGCGAAAAACGTTTTTGTAGATTATTATGCAATGCAGTTATGTCATTCCTGATAAAAAAAATAACAGAATGGAATCAATTTATTGTAAATCTAATTACATCTACCTATTGAACACATCCTATCATCTATTGAATATTTCTTCACATCATTTTGATATTGACTTTACAATTTTCGTGCGGTTTGAGAATATGGTGAAGAAGAAAATGAATTGTTTAAAAAGGAATTATATGATTAGAAAAAAGGTTTTTTTCAGTGATAAAAAACTTATTATCACATCAACTCCTACATAAATAGTGCACGCAACGAAACGTTTAAAATGAGGTTTTCCTGTAATAGGTTTTGATAAGTGGCTGATAGCGATTAAGTTATAATTCCACGTGACGCCATGAGCCTTAGAAAAGTAAATAAAATCATTATCTATGGGATAGCATCAGCACTGAAGTGGAACGAATTTGCTGAAATCATTATCAATATTCCAAAGGAAGGGCAGTCATTTTTTCTTGATGAAAAGTGTTATGGCAATAGGTTGGTGATACACATTGTTCAAGGCTAAACGAGTTCGAAAATAGTACATGATTATGATGTTTATTATGATATGTATATTTTTATATGTAAATGACTAAAGATATGGAAGTGAAGGTTGACTTCAGGAGCGTAGTCATTCTCAAAGGAATCAACATGGTATCATAAGTTATTTGTGCAACGAGATGCAATAAAGTGATTACTATGTTTTACCCTTTCGAATGATCATATATCTTCTCTTGAATATGAATGTTGTATGGTATTCACACGAAAATGCGATATATAGATTGTGAGTTTTATAGATAATAAAAGTTTGTTAAATACTGAATACAATAACTTGCTAATATGCAAGGAAATGGCTGATATGACTAATGCTCATAGTAAATTGATTACATCATGGTATTATAAGTGATAATCTTGTCAATTGTGATGAATCATACTACTCAGTTCTGATTTCCGTAACTTATATTCATTACCCTATAAAACTCTAAAAAATGATACATCTTGAAGTTATACTGGTTAAAAGCGACTCTCTGAAGCTCAGGAAGTCGTTGCAGTTTGAGGTGAATATTTAGTTCCGTGCCAGTGCCTTTTATGGACGTCCATCTAATGGATTCTGATACTACTGCAAATGGTCCGTGGCACCAAAAGTAGTAAAACTACTTATTCCTTACAAATGGATAGATGAAATGATACATTTATTATCAATGTTACAGAAATAGCGATCTATTAAGTTCGGATCATTGCCTTTTATATCTAATGGATTTCATAGATGTTGATTTTTATGTCTCTGACAACTGATTTTGGGTCATAAATAAATTTGATTGTGTAGAAATGCCTTTTTTAAGAAAAAGATAATCATGCTTACATGAAAGTTATACATTTTTCACCGGGAACCATATATTTTCCTGTTACGTACAGCTTATCACTGCAAGTAACAACTTAATGTAGCATATCGAAGTTTTGAAAACGAAGCTCTTATCAAATTCAACAATAATGTATTTATATACAAATCAGATATAAATATTATTCAAATAATTGTCGTTGCATTACTTTGGAATAAAAACATCCTCTCTTTCGAGAAAAAAGACTATTTTATAGTGTATATCTCACAATGAAAATTAATTGCAGGAAATATGAATTGACAAATGATTAGTGAATCAGAGATCATTTGAACTGCAATTTCCGGGGCAGATGCATTGTTCGTCAGGGAGCACACATGTGATATTTCATTTAGAGTACAGAAAAAGAAACTCTTACTGCTTACATGTAACATTTTCAGTTACCTACGTGAATCTTTAGAATTGAAAGCCGTTAGAGAATAATTCACTTTCAATTTTAATTGCTGTACAAGATAGGAATAACTTATACATTACATTGGATTGCGTTTTACTTAATTACACCCGTCAATTGACTTGGAATGAGTGTAAACGATCTATCTAAAACTTATAGAAAATCACACCAATGTCCTTACATCATGTCACGAGTATAAAGATCCAATAAAGGTTAATAACTTTACCAATGTCTTTGCTGCAAAAATACTTTACTGGTTTCTTATCAGAGTTAATCACCCACACTTGCTGATATATGATATACTCCATTATAGCTAGGTTGAACCATCAAGGTATGAGTTTCAACGATCCAAATCAATAATGAAGAACCAACGGTATCATTTTCAAATGATGTTTTTTGGTGTACACTCGATGAAGATAAATGACTCCAGTTGCTAAAGATCTTACAAATTTCAGTTTTTCAAGAATGGTCCTTTCATGATCAACATTATCTAATGCAACAGAAAATATTGTTATGATACTTGTGATGTTAAACTATGTTTACAATGAGCCAATCCAACAATATTGATAAATGTCGGTTAATGAAAATTGAATGTAATTTTGTCAATGTACTTGTTGAGTCATGTAAGTATGGTAAACCACAAAGTATTCACACTTTAATACTTCAGACACTATGGCAGTGTCTAAACATAAAATCTGAATATAAACTATCCTGCATAACCGCCTTTTACTGACTTATGCAATATTTTGGGGGCAATAATATATGGCAATATTATAAATGGCAATGCTGTCGAAACTGTCCCCACCTATAAATACTTAGGTATCCATTTTGCAAGCTCTGGCTCTTTCTACTTTACACAAAACACCTTAGCGCAGCAAGCATGGAAGGCTTTACAAAATTGTTCGGGTGTCAATAAGTAATTTTTCTAGTCTGCCTGTACATGTTACTTTACATATACATGTATTTGATGTTAAAATTATGCCTACTATGTTGTATGGTTGTGAAGTTTGGGGATTCCATCCCTCGCCAAATATTATAAATGTTTATGATAAGTTTTGTAAGTCAGTTTTACAGTTGTCAAGACACACTCCCAATATTGTCGCAACTTGGGCGTTATTCTGTAAAAGTAAACCAGTATGTTAAAATTATTAAATATTGGTTAAGGCTCCTGTCTCAGGATGAAAATATAATGTTAAAACAAGTTTATGATTACCAATGTAGGTTAGCATTCAAAGATATCAATTGTTGGGCATTAGATGTAAAGAAATTATTATTTGAATATGAGTTTGGACAAGTTTGGCTTGGGGTTGATAATGTTAACCATTTTATGCAACAGTTTAAACAAAGATGCATTGTTGATACCCAAAATTGGATAAGTTCTCTGAAATCAAATTCGAAGTTAAATCTTTATAAAGATATTAAGTTGAAAGTTTACTTTGAAGAGTATTTGTCATTAGTAAAAGTAAATGTTTTCCGTTTAGCATTATGCAAGTTTCGCTGTTCAGATCACCCCTTAATGTTGGAATATGGGAGAAAATTAAAGATAGTGCGACATGAGCGATTTTGCCCTCTATGTATTGTACTTAATGTTGAAACGGAATATCATTTCTGTATGAATGTCCATTCTATTGTGATTTGAGACATAGCCTGCTTCCCCAGTATTATATAAATAATCCATGTAAATCTAAATTTATCAGTTTACTACTATCTTGTGATCCTACAATTGTGAATAATCTTGCAAAGTTCGTATTCATTGCCTTGAAAAAATGTGCAAAATATTTGAATTTAGAATATATAACTAAATGAAACTATTTACATGTCACTATCACTATATGGCGCTTGATGTCATTGTAATCCATCACCATTGTAATGTATAATGGGTCGGTGGCCCCTTTACGAAATAAATTTGATTACTATCATTAATATAATAATGAATATAATGTATTGTATATAATGTAGCACAATTGATTAAGTGAAAGTCATTTGGATTCATTTGATTTTTTTTCAGTTGACCACAAGTCAATTGGTCGTAATTAAGATTGGGAAATAGTGTCTTGATAAATATATAGTTGTTAATGTTTTTCAGACTATTTCGACTCCGCTTACCAGCAAGAAGAAGACTGCAAAAAGAGGGGTGAGCATATTATTTAACGAAACTCCTGCTTTCTATTTATTTCTATATGACACGATATTCAATTTATCAATAAATGAAACATAAGTAATCAAAATCTATGTTCGTAGTTCAGTAAAGAATTTTATCTGACTGAAGATTGTTGATACCAAAGGATTAAGATGTAATTTCGTTATCTATTCTTTACAGATAACCATGTTAGGTTATGGCCAACCTGCTCCGATAGCAACATCGCCGTCAGGTCCCTCTTCACCGCCGTCAGGCCCCTCCTCACCGCCGTCAGGTCCCTCCTCACCACCATCATCTGATCCACCATCCGTCTCTAGAACGCCAGAAGCTTTCCCTACAACTGTACCTGCTGTCCAAAGTCAGACTGACCTGAAGGAGGATTTGGCGCTTCTTCGTCATGACGTCGATTCACTCAAGGAGAACCAACAGAAGATCCTCAAGAATCAAGAAGCCATCCTGCGGCTTCTGTCATCGCTGAATAAGAACACACCATCGCAAACTACCACCACAAGCAAGACCAAGGAGAGCAGCTCTTTAACTGATTCCAGTTTTTGGGATTTGCGTCCCTGTGATTTACCCAACACATTCACGGATGAAGCTGTGAGGAGGAGTCTTGAGACAGCCGTCTGCAGACCCCATTGCACAGGCAAAAGACGCGTGTGGGGGAAATAGGGAGTCGTTGTCGGCTTTTCACCCTGGGCGACCTGTTTGCTCGAAACGTGCATGGCAGGACCAGAGGAAAAAGTGAGGCAAGGAAGCCAATGAAGAAAGACATTGTGTCCAAAATCCTGTCGACATGCTTTCAAGCATTTCCAACGCACTGCGTGCGTTAACACAATGAACACATTCAAACCAGTTATACATTACCTTATTTTTGGTTAAAATGAAATAATACTAAATTTTAATTGTGTAAATTACAATCTATTCTCTCATACCAACGTCCATATCATTCATGAACCTTTGTTACCATGGTGCTTTGTTTGTACACTGCCTAATCAATCAATAGTTAATTTATATGTCTTATATTTTTGCTACTCATTAGTTACAGCTGTCATAACATGAATTACATCTGTACAAGTTAGGGACTCACAATGTTCACTGATCGGTTGTGGTAATGAAAACGATTGATCACGTTTCATTGATTGAGTAGTTATTAATGTAATGATACTACATATTGATTACGACATGCATGTTTCCCCCAAGTCGTTTCTTTTGCAAATGACTGATCAAAACTAAAATATTCAAACATAGGAATGTTGCTGATCTATAATTGAGATCCAAGCATCGAGGCAACCATGTGGTACAATACTTTACACATATGTACATGTATAGTATTTTCGTCATTTTATGAAATGAACCTGAATGTTTGTTTGTGGTTTTAAATGCTAGCTACTGTATATTTGAGTAATGCAGATATCCTGTAATAAATCGTACATTACCTCTCTGATTAAAAATGATAAACAAGATTTGCACTGTTTCGTTCTTTGTCCAGTACAATGTATATCAGCGTTCCTATGACATACAGTGTGGTACAATATGCATCGTATCGTCAAGTATGAACACAAAACTTCTACTACATAATTTAATTTATTACACATAAAGGACATTGTATGTGTGTGCATATTTAGCGTGATTTTCGCGACAGTTTCGCGTGAGTTTCGCGAAACTTAGTACTTTCTTTATTGGATAACTGTATGTTAAGTAGGAATACTATTTACTAAGGTTTAAAAGTAATGTATTGAAGTCAATACTGATAAGACTGGGGATCGTTATGACATTTTGCTTCCACTTCTTTCTGCAGTTGTTTATCATTGTATCTCACTCGTCATTTAATAAAGAATGCTTTTTAAGTAAAGTTAACTTTGTTCTCTTCCTTGTGTATCTTAGTTTATCTTGTAACGTTTTGATTGTAACTTAGTACATTCATTTACAAAAATGTTCAATTGCGATGTCGAAAAGGACAGAAATAGGTATTTCTGCATACGTTGTGAGTACTACTTCAAGATGAGTGTTTCAAATATTTAATGCCATTGCCAAACTTGTCTGAAAAATTGCTGACATTAGAATTATTTGTACATAGTTTATTGTTGTAATGTGAACATCAGGATTTATTTACAATACAACTACACGTACCTATCCAAATATGACAATCATAAAACGTGATTGTCAGATTAATGTCTTAAGGCGCATTTCAAAGATCAATGAATTAGGATTAGGAATAAACCAAAAGTTGATTCACATGATACAATTACTTTGTTCAAACAGAAATTTCTTAGGAAAAAATATATTTTGACATGTGTGAAAAGATTGAAAACCTGAAGGTAGATCTTTGGAAACATTCTGATACCAAAGAATAATAAACTGTTTACTGCTGAGATCTTTATTCACAGAATTCCCAAATCATATGTTGAAATCCCCTGTGTAATTTTTCATCATGAAATATATCAAAAATAAGACCTAATATATTCATCCTCATATATATAATATATAATATATAATAATGGCATTCAACCCTAGAAACAAGTTCTCGTTATGACCTGTATAAAACGTTTAAGACACTACTGCAACCAGAGCGTTATTTAACATTTCTAACATTCAAAGCACCAGAATCATTTTTACACGATATAGACTAGGCTTGATGGATATAATGATTAATAAAGGAAGAACATTGTCCATTGCGAAATGTGAAAGAATATGCCAGTTATGTAATAGTGCATTAGAGGATGAAGTTCATTTTACTTTTGTTTGTCCATGGTATAAAGATTAACGAATGAAATATATTTCGGAAGATACTTATCAAAATCCCCACTGGAAGCATTTGTATCAATTATAACTTCAACTATTATAAATCTAGCGATGTACATAAAGTATGCACAAGATCTTCGTAGCGAAATTCTGAAATCTAGGTCTATACCACACTAGTTTGTATAATATATCGTGAACTTTGTATCACTATGTATAACATGAAATCGTAACTCTCCTGTATACGGGCCGGAGGCCTTGAATGCAATAAACTTTGTCTGTCTTGTCTATATAATATATAATATATAATATATAATATATATAACAACTAGATGAAAAGAACAATGAATTGCAAAACAAATTGAAAATCACTTTTTAATTAGTACCAAGGGAACATCGCACTTCATCATTTTCGCATTTTTTTAAAGAAAGTTTGATTGAATGCTGCTCTCTAAAGATCAATCCTTTAAGACAGAAAATATTTTTTAATTTCTAAACGTTTCAAGTTTTCTTAGGATGTTTGTAAAAAGTGTCAAATTAATGAGACTTTGATAAGTGGAAAAAGTGTTTGACTGTTCCTTGGAGTTGACGCCTCTCGTTCTTCAAAGACGACTTAATGTCATTGTGCAATAATCAACCGGCTTGAAGTAGTATTGTGTTTATTGCTCACACAGAAAGCGAGGTGTCTCATGGGATACTACATGTATGCGGTATTGACACTGAATTGTAACAAAAACATGCAAAGAATCAATTACAGATAAAACTAAAACGAAAATACTAAAGTACAGTGTGTATATATGTCACCTTTATAACTAATCTCGGCAGTTCATTCTCGGCATTAAGTATTTGCTCATAAAAATATGCAATACAACCTTCGACTAAAGTTTGTTTATTTTCTTAAAGTCTACATAAAAAAGTTGTATTTACATACTTTTGCATCGAAGGTAATCGTAAAACTATGGCATGAAACAGTGAAGTATGGAGCAGTTCATTCAACCAAAAACATTAACTTGTCCGTCAAATTTTCGCTTTATAAGGAATAAAACCGTTTCATTGTGCAATCATGTTTTGTGCCATGTTCATACCTTGCTCAAACCATACACTTTTGCAAAACAAATATGCGTAGTCAAATGTTTGGTTACTGTGGTGCTTTCCTTTAAGACACAATGTATCTAGTCAAGCTATTCATAACAACAGTGAAGGAGAAGAGATATTGGAGTTCTCGGTCATCTCGAAAATAATGATAATGTGAAGTACAAACTCAAGGATACTTTTTCTACAATAAGCACAGGTAAGAATGTTAACATCAAAATCATTTATGTTTGTCAATCATCATTCTCAAAAACATTTACCAATTAAATGACTTAAGGTAATATAACAATTCCAAGGACAAACTTTTCTAAATCACCAGCACTACACTTTTTCCGAAATACAATGAAATTAAAAGTTATGTTTATTTATATTTTCATTTTTGTATACTGTTTGACAGACAGAACACCCTTCATAATAACACAATGATGCTCTTCAAACTCCGACGTTTGGATTATGCTAATTGTACTTCAACTGACAAACTTCAACAGTAAATTATTTTGACAGTGTCAAAAATCTCATTACACAAGCCAATCATTCATAGTCAGAGGACAAAGTATAAAGATTCACATAAAATCCATTGGCGGCCATTTTGTGTGAACACCTTTAATTCATTTTGTGTAAGAAAAAGGAACCGCATAGCTAAACTTTATGTTATACATTTGAATTATTACTGCTCCGTTTAGTTTAAATACATTGTCTGACAATTGGAACCATTAATTTTCATTTTCCTGACATCACCTCATATTCCTCCTAAAAACGAGCTACTGCCCCTTTAAGGCTTGAATGATACAAATGAAATCAATATTGTCAGGAATTACTTTACAACTCCTTATAAACTCACTAAAACTCATTTATGAAATTATATATGTTTTGAATGACAGATTTAATGAAATATAGTGTCATAAGTTTAGGTTATGTATATTTTGATAATACACATTATCAAACGATTAAGTCATCAACTGATAATATATATTTTTAGGTTTCTTCATATAATTTTACAGAATTTGAATACGGACAATTAAACATAAGAACCATATGTGTTCATTTGAGTTCAAATCATGTCACTCTGCTTTGAAATTTCAAATTAAATGGTAATGGCTGCCAGACTAGGAACAAAAACCCAGGACACAATACATTTAACATCAACTTGCAATTATCATTGAAATATTTCAATTATAAAATTATCAAAAACGTGCTACTGCCCCTTTAAGAAGAATCGTCTTTTTAAATTGATACCCCTGCCATCAATTTGTGTTACATTTCAAAAGAGGTCAGTAATTTGGAAGATGTATATCAACACTAATTTCAACGTTTTGTAAACTATTTCAGGTATTTCTCTGTACAAACAAATACAGCTGCTATCCACTTTCAAGTGTTGTAAACAGTTTATCATTCAGGGTGTGTTTTACGTTGAACATTAATGAAAACACAGTCCAGATACGAAATGCTTAACAAGAGTATAGTTATAGACAGCTTTAAATGGTTATGTTAAATTTAATTTTTGCAATGTATTTTTTTCGTCATCTTGGTAGTTCCATTTTGTCAATGCTAGTGAAATAAGAACATTAATGTTTTTCTGATTAGGATGCTATTTATCCACTTTATTGAAAACCGTGACGAATATCAGCTTCAACAAAAGATGAAAGACAAAGTTAAAATTGTTTATTAACTTTTCTTAACAAAATCGATAATAGCAGTGTTTAGAATTTAAAAACTGAAAATGTAATCTTCTTCTAAGAACAAAATTTGATACATGATATAAAGTCCGCAATTTATTATCAAATCAGAAAAATTGGTAAAACACGAATGTTTATTGTATATAGTTGTTAAGACTGTTTATTATCATTGAATTGTCTGTTAAATAAAATAGAGTTTCATTGCCAATCGAACCAATTGAGATTGAAGCTATTCTAATTGGCTTGATTACTGACAAATATAATGTGATATGTGAGAAAAAGATCAGGAAAGGTATTATTGGATTTTCACATGTCAGTCTTCCGACTTTTGTTACGCAGAGGAATTAAATTATTTGTTGAATGTGAAGAGAAAAACATACGTCGATCGATTGAACCTGATTTAAGGTTAATTTAATCAAAAATGTAACGTATAATGACATTATATCAGGTTCTTGTTCATAAAATCTTGAAAAGCTTCAAAGGCGTCGAATCATAAATACGACACCACTCCGTGGACACAACAGAATCAATCAAACAACTGTTGGTATCGTTTGGAAAACTATGACCTACGACAATCTACGGAGTCTCTTTTAAGGAATTTTTTTTGGCAAACGATGGTTACTGTCACAGCTTCATACATGTAGCTTAAATTGTTGTCGAAATATTTAAACCAATCCGGTTCCTTTTTACCGTTCAAAGTTATGCAAATGGTGAGCTGTTTGAATGGCATTCTCGAAATTGATGAAATAAGGAAGACAAGAGTAAGTCTATGGATGAACAACTTCTTTAGTTGACAGTAGCAACGTTTCGGTATAGATTGTAATACCGTTTTCAAGCATATCATATCATAGTATGTAATTGGCACTTCAAAGGATCCTAGATTGTGGCAAAATATTCATGGTCCTCTAAAATAGAAGAATATTTATAACAAGGATTTCTTAGTCTACTCTGTTTTTATTAAAGCCATTGCCCATTTCAGATTGCATCGATATTGTATATGTTAACGCGATTTTGTGAGGAGTCTGACATTTGTCGATAACGAGTTGATATTGATTGACGATCTGCTTGTTACCAATGATTTTACTTTCGAAAGCCAGACGATTAACTATGTTTTTATAGATGGCCGTTTTTAAGCAGATGGTAAATGTGTTTATTTGTCTAATTTAACGGGCAAAACTTTGTTTCTAAAATTATTTGGCGACTGGGTACACTGTAAAATATAGCTTACCAGAGATCTTTCAAGACTATTTCGAGCATATTCTTTCTTCTATTTACCGATTGGTCGTCACCTCGCAAAATGTTCAATGAAATATTCATTTATTCTATTCTATAGAGAAATGATCCATTTACGGGTTTTGAGATTTCATTTGATAAGTATACATTTAAGTCAAAGGATACTTATAGATCAAATTAATATTAAACAAAGTAGTGATGTAAATCAGAACAGTTAATTCCGTAAGATCTATCACAATAGCAGATGATTTTTAAGACCATATTAACTTATCACGATTTGTGTTGTTGAAATCAAAGCATCTTCTCAAATGATTAATATTTGAAGTGTTACATTTTCAAAGTAGGTTTACAGCTAATAATTTAAATAAGAGAATTAAATATATACATGTACTCGAACAAATCTTATACTAACAGTTTATACAAACAAAGAAAACGTTTAGCAATGTAATTTAAAAGTTACTACATCCTACTAGTAGTGTCTTTGTTTATAAATCAATCAGCTATGTAATACATTCACTTAATTAATTTTATAAAGAGCCTCCATCTATAACATACAAAAATTTATCTACTGATCATCTTCATGAAGGCTAGTGGAAGTTGAATTTCCTTTAAACATTGCTGCATGGTTACAGGTGCAAAACCATGATCTAGTAACCAAACGCCATTCAAGTTAACCGTTTACAGTGTGACTCTGGAACCATTACTGATCTGGTTTAAGCTTTTTCAGTAGCATTAAAATATTTTTTTATTATAATTTTAGATTCCTTGTTTTTTTTCATTTGAACATTAACAAAACAGATTATATGGAGAACGATTTTTATTATCAACATCAGGACTAATAGGTACTCTTAGTAATAATTTTGTAAATAATTGTCACAACTAAGTAGCTTTGTGTTTACAAATTGCATTCATGGTATATTGTTTAGAATCTTAGCTGATTTATTAGTTATAAGTATGATAATCATTCTCTCTGTTAATGGTTCATTATCATCTTTCAAACCATAGGGTAATGACAATGCCTAACATCCTTAGAGGCCTAACCTGAAGTGAATACAATGCAACACATCCATTTCAAAACGAGATAACGAAAATGATTATACTCCAGCTTATCAATTTGTTATTGCCAGATCTTATACATTAATTTCTTTGTTGATATTGAAAACACCATAATGACAAACCACGAATTTGATTAGACAAAATCAACAAACTCCTCGAACAAGATATATATAAACAAATAATAATGTTCATTGTCTCTCAATTCTTACCTGGCACCTGACACTAAGAGCAATTAATCGAGTTCTTGAAGTTATGTATTCTTCTGCCTGACAAGGTATATCTCAATCTGCGTATTAAATTTTTTGATCAAACAAATTCACTACTTCAACGTGGTTCCCAATACAGTGGCCCACCTCTGTAATTAGTGTATTTTCAAGAATTTCCATTTAACCAGTGACCATCTCATTTAAAGCAGTAAAACACTAACATCTAATCTTTGCAAAATATATTGGACACAATAAACGCTAGGATGAGTTATTTTTCAGTAATACTTGATGTACATGATAGTCAAGTGTTCGGGCAAAGAAGGTGTATATCTAAAATAGTTTATCAACTTTAAAATATATAATTCCAAATACCAAACCTTAACAAATTACATCACATAGAAAATATACAGATGTGATTATATAAGAACACTTGATTTGGAATAAAGTAAGGTTTTTCATTACTCTAGCTTATGAGTTGGGGATAGAATTTTATATTTATTTCCATTTTTCGACAGTTTCAGAATTCGACATAAAAAATTCTAAATAGTTGTAATTGAAAATCTTACAAATGATTTATTCAACTAACGTGTAAACTTTGTCTGGCAGTTTATATCAAGAGAAAAATGTAATATGAATAAAATAACCAACAATCTTTTCGACAAGTTTCTTCATACACTAGACATTAGACTTTACTGAGGAAAACACTTCATATGTTGTTTTAAACAAAAGTCCTAACAGTCATTGACTTGTTTTCATTTGAATAAGAGAAAGGAGGGGCAACATAAACAAAATATCAATTTGTTGGCCAAAATTTATCACTCTGATGAAAAGGTACACTGATAGAGCAAAACTCTTGTTTGTGAATTTTGTTAATCCAAAAACGTCAACCTTCAAAGCTATAACGTTTTCACTGAAACCTCACATGGGTTAGGCGACAATTATGACAACTGCTAACCGTTGAAATGGACAACCGATATCAAATATCTTTCTCACTGCATGTGAACAATTAAATCTGCATTTATGCTGTCGACAGTGGCGTTGTCTTTACCAGTCACTCTCAGAAAGTTCAAAGAGTACGCATGTAGGGATTTTCGAGTATCAAAGTCTGTGAAACGTTATCAATTTCTTATTTTAGGTGTTGACGATCATATGATATTGTTTGTATAACTACCTCTATCCCTTTATCATTTTAGCCTGTAGTGTTCTTCCTGAGATTAAAATCTGTTTATTGAAATATAACCTAAAACCGTTGGTATTTCAAGAAATAAAACCTTAATACAACCCCAAAAACTAAAACGTTTTCCCTAATCAGAAAATATTTTCTTTGTCGTTCTCAGTGGCACAGATTTACATGTAATTCATAATAATCACAAGGCTCTTATGCCTTTAAAAGTTGAATATTCTCTTAAAGAAAATAAAAGTTCTCTGCAAAATTGAAAATTAAAAACCGCTGCCATTTCACTGTCCACATTGCTTGTATCAAGACCAAATTGCTCAGTCCCGGCGATTCATTATTTTCACAGATAACAGTAGCTCAAACTAATTAACAGTTTATTCTCGCCCGTTATCCCAATTATCGATATCAACACCTTAGAGTAATTTGATTCTGTCTCTTACCAATAACAAAAGTCAATCAACGTAAATGGTTCATCAGACAATCTTTTGAAAACAAGGCTAGTTATCAAAGTACAAACTATTTTTCAATAATAAATTAACATTAAACTTTGTTTCAATTGCAAAAGATGAAAATCAATCACATTGTTAGAATCAACGAACATCAGAGTACCTTAACATTACTTAACTATCCATTTTGCAAATCTATTTGGTAAAAATCTTTTCTTGGTTTCCTAACGTTATTCGATTTTTAAAGTGTAATCATAGGTAATTGGTTGTCATAAAAATGGCCATTTACATAAACGAAACTTTTTACTGACAATTCAAATTGCATGTATTACGAGGGAAACATCAAAGGTAAAATATATTATATTTTCTTTATAGAGTTTAACCAATGTCATAACTGAAATAAAGAAGACAACTTCAAAGAGGAACTGACAAAACCAATATTTGAATAGAAATATATTTCACAATATTGAGCACATTCAGTCATATAATGAAAAAACATTCATTCCTGTCAGCCACAGACTCAATAAAAGCAATTAATTTAGGAAATAATACTAAAACTTACAGCAACATGTTGCCCCTGATTTAAGAACTGATGGAAACTGATAAATACCAAGAAGAGATAAAATTGGGTAGAAAGTATGACTAATTAGAAATAAATGTTTAAGATTAAGCGATTTTGCTCGGGGACATCTTGTGCAATCGTCAGACGAAAACTTAAAAGTGATACATTGAGGTGATTTCACTTTAGAAACTAGAAGCTCTAGGTAATATAAATGATGGAAGATCCTGTAATATTCTTTATATACCAGGCTTTTTGAAAGAAATGTCTTGTATTTAAGCCAAGACTATGTCAAGGAACTGTCAATCATTCTTACCCAAGCGGTTAAATGGAAAGTCTTGAAAATACACTCATTATGGAGATGGGCTACTATAATGTGGGAACCACGTTGAAGTAGTAAATTTGATTGATAAGAAATTGAATGCTCTATGACGTCATTAAACATGTCGTCAAACAATGATGTCATACATTCCTAACTAGGTTTGTCAAACGTAACGAAAGCTAACGACGTCTTACTTTTTCTTTCCGGTTGTGCGCAGTCCATAAAACCTATTTTTTATGATATGAGACCATATTTTTTTTGATATAATCTGACATCAATATAATAAAATATTTCAAATTAGATCGTGAACTGAGAACTACTTAGAGCCACCAACCCTGAAGTAGTGAGCAAAATTATGAATGGCGTATGAGTACAATTTGTTTTTAATGTTTCTCTTTTTCCCCCGTTTTTACGCATCAAACTTATCGTGGGTAAGACAAAGATTAACCAACTCGATGCTCAGAATAACGGATTATCTGTCACTCGTGAATTATCGTGTCAAACTCCTCGCTGATACTCGGAGTTTATCACAATAATTTACTCAGGACATATAATCCGTAATTCCTCGCAACCGTCGATTATTCTTATATCATTTATCGTTAATCAGGTTAAACAAATGTCAATGTTTGGAAAATTATTTGAAGCATGTAAACCTGATATGGAATGAAGGATTTATTATTATTATTTTCACTAAGAACATTTTTAACAGGTGTTTGTAAAAATGTCTTTTTTGTATGATTGTCGATGAAGTAACGATTTGTATCAATGAAGATCAATCATGTTATCAGTCAATTGTAAAATAACAATGGAACCTGTTATTAGTCATTGTTGTCTGATCATAACAACGTTTTGATGTCACCGGAAAATTCTCTGATGTTATTACACGTTTCTAAGACCATACTGTCTGTAGTCAGTTGATTTCCATTTTGTTCCCCTGTTATGTTTTGTGCTTAAAAACGCAATACAGAAACTGCAACATTATGAGTTTTGTAATCCAATTTGACAGTACGAAATAGTTTGTAATTTACATAAAATATTTATCATATATTCATAAATTGTACTTATCATAAAGTATACTCATTAAATCCTAATTTCAGAGAATATTTAGTTATAATAACCTGAATGTGTAAAGTGACTTCCTATTGAAAGTTGTGATGGTCTAATTACACTGAAGTCAAATTAATTGTTGGATTCCTAAAAGCCAACCAGTATCCGAGGTGTCATTTGATCAAGAAGTAATTCTGCGAAAAGTATCATTTAAATGGTAATTTAAAAGTTAAGTCAGTGAGTAGAACGAAATTTGTTTTTGCCATGAATGTTTCTAATGTGACTCCTTCAAAATCATTAAATTCTGAGTTAACAGTTTAAATCGTTTATGCATGTCATCAGAATTATACATATACAATTTTGTGTTGTTTTATTATGTTATATTTATTATTTTCATTTTAAATTATGGATATATTTTCTGCTGACAAATACGCTGACAGGTGATTCAAAATTTCTTCCAAAGATGTTATATTGCTGTACTGAGGCAAAACTTTTAATTAGCCTTAGTATATTTCCTTAATGACTTTAAGCCAACGCATGTATTTTACTATATGTATTCATGTTATGTAGTATCACTTTGAATATTACATGTTGCTTTCATAAGATCGTGTACTTAACAGGTGAAAACGTAACATGTCTACCTTCTGTCTTCTTTGGAATCCCTCGAGTACAAGACAAATCTTTGCTGTACTGACATGCTTACACCCACCTCATTTTACATAGCAAACAGGATCAAGAGATACTACAAGAATACAAGATCTAAAACATTCCCGGACAGAAATGGTTAATTGTAATAGAAGAGAGACAAGTTCCTGTTGCCTTTGTAGACAAGAGATCAGAAGATAGGATGTGGCGCCATATTCTAATCCACGTGCATTTTTTAAACAACTTAAACAAATTTGTTTGTACCTCCCTCTATTGAGACAGAATCCATAAAGGTCAGTGTTACATTTTCTTTGAAATACGCTGAAATAAGTTCTTTGTAATTAATAAAAATAGGCAAACAAACCTTTAGCATTTACTTACATATTGTTCTTGTAACTTATTAGATAACAGCTCATGCGTTAACAAATCCGAACAGTGATCGAGTTTTACTTAATGCTAATACAATGATCAAATCCAGTTGATTGTGTCCTACATTAGAATTAGATAACGTATTACTTAAGGAACGTTTCTTGCAATGCTGCTTAAAAAGGATATTAGTTTTGATGCATTCGTGTTGCATGATTAGGACATACAATGTAACATGACAGAAATACATGTAGGTCTGAAATGTTTCTGATGTTCGTTGCAAATAATATCCTATCATTGTCCACCAAGTCATATAATCTTATTCTGATAAATTGACGATAAACACGTAACAGTACTTTTTACATCTCCATGTAAAAAAATTGCTACATGTACGTACGTTCGTTCAAACTTTCAAGACCTTTTTTCTAAAATATATTTTTGGTAATATCATATATGAAAAGACACAAAATTGGTTTAGCTTGATATATTTTAGGTGAATATGTTCACATTGTGGATTTGGATTTTTATCAAATTGTTGATGGATAATAAAAGGTATATTAACAGTTGTTTTGCTGAGTCAAAGTATAAACTCTGTGCTGTTCATAAAATAATTAAAAAAATATTATATTATTAATAGTATTTAATCTACTTTATGCATATATTTACTAAACTGATGCCAGAGTCATAATGTTCACAATGAATTTAGTTTACATTCTTCAGGTGACCATGAGATATATACACACCTTGATTAGTTATCCGTTCTATCTTAATGGCGACACTAAACTGGACTACGCTTGATCAATTTAGATGAAATTCCTCAATTAGGTACACATTATGATACGTTTCTTTTGCATGATCACATTTAGATTGAAATTCTAAGCATAAAATCGGATATTAATGAAATTCAAACATGAGAAATCTGACAGAAAATAGTAAATAATTGTGAAATCAATTAGTGAGTTCCCAAAAATGAAATAAGACTTAAAACATTCAGAATATAATTGTATAGTATAGTTGTCAATTGTTGTCCGTGTTCTTGACTGTCACCATGTCAATGAAATGGTCTCTGACAAATCTATTGTTTCTTCGAACATTTTTGACTGAAAAAAAGAGAAAAAGCATTATTTTATATCTTTATATCTATGACAAATGACAGGATACTTTTCCAACAACGCCCTCAATCTGTTAAACTGAAAATAACGTTTCGACTTGATTCAAAGAATATGCTGTGCACTCATGCTTATCTTGACAGCAATTTGAATTTATTTAAGTTTTGACACAATGCAGATATTAAGCAGAGATAAGTAACAGATCATTTTTATAAATCAGCATATGTATTACATATTGGAAGCTCTGAGTGTAGACTGTCATTAAAATTAAAAACAAATAATGGTGTCTCTTGCAGTATTCCAAAACAACATAAATAAATAATTATACATACTTTTTTTAAAGGACTATGTTGTATCACTCTTAAACCATGTTTAAAAAATCTTGTAGAGTACTTACAGTTCGGATATGGTCAGGAAGATATCTTATCGACATTTTCAAAGTTGCTTAATTTAGGTTTCTCACTTGTTAGTGTTTATTGTGTAAATAGCATGTTATTTTCCTTTTCTACGTTAAAGATAAATTACTTTCAGCAGAATTGACAAAGAAACAAATATTGTCCATATTGTCCAGTTTGATAGATTCCATAGGTTAATGCTCATTGATAATGTAATTAGTCAAGATTATTGTCGTCCTCTGTCATTTCATTATCATAAGCTATACATCCGTAAGGAAGCTTAGTATCAAATTATTAGTCTGTTATTAGTGTTATGTACTTCATGACTTTGAAGATGATTTATTCCAACTGCAAAACCTTTATTGTCAAAAATTATATTATATAGATTTTTTGGTTACGTTTGCATTTAATAATATTTCATTTATAGAAAAATCCCAATGCCTAGTTTTGACTAGTATTTATTACATAATATTGTTCTAGTATATAAAACATAATATTGTTCTATCAATGCGAGAAATAGATACGTACATGTATTTGCACATCTCATGATCACATTGAAATAGCTCAATGAGTCTACTTCTGGCAGGTTTTTCAATTCAACAGGGGGATCTTAATGAGTTCGTATAACAGATGATCCCTACCATGCAAGCTGCGATTGAAAGGGAGAAACCATCTGGTTGAAGCGGATATAGAAAAATCCAGACTCATCTCTCCAGGAGTCGCATTAATAAAGTCAATGAGGTTCATTGAGAACATGTTTCTCCAGCATCATGCGAGTCAATGTGTATCCAGTCCTCTTGAGGTGTCAGTGCCAACTTATTCAACTCGTCACCTGATGTTGAACTTGAAGATGACCAATTCTAGTTGTCCAAGAAATTAATCACCACAAATGTTATAAAAAGGATCCCTCTCTTTTCTTGACATATAAAATGGTTATCGCATTGAGTTTATATTATCAATTTGATTTCTATAGATTTTATGAGTTGTTATATGATCAAAAAAATCAAAGTCGGTTCAAGGTAAAGGCCTTCGCCTTAGCAACATAAACATAATCATACAATTGTATCTAAATATTGTTGCATGCCATCGGATCATTGTGTTATCAGTCACTAGTGACGATATGCCATTGGTAATCATATACTAAACAATGGTATATGATGAATTGTATATATATGTATATATTTTTTCGATACGGAATTATTTAAATAAGCTCGCAATATGAAAAATCAGAAAAGAAACATTGTAGATGAAGGGTAAACAAATTATGGTAATACATCTCTCACGTTTACGGCTTTTAGAAAAAAAGGAACCAAAACTATCTACTGTATGTTATACAAAACAATCTTCTTAATGTCCCTTGAGCAATGATATAGATGTAAAATAAACTCCAATGTTTACCAGATGTCTTCGATCAATAAAGGTTTTGGAATTCTTCTTTAGTTAATCTTTACAATGTCCTTTACCAGATAAAAGTTTTAAATAACTTTTTACCTCAACCTATTCATACAGATATTTGTCGAAGTTTAAGTAATATATAAATGTTAAAAGAAGCTTAACTCCATTCAAAAACTATATGAATCTGTTCGATGCAGTCTTCCCTGTATAGAATATAATCTGATTAATGTACATTGCTGCAAGTGCAATAATTTTAAAACTGCTATTTTAAAACTGTTTATTGCTCACAAAGAAGGCGAGGTGCCTCTTGGGATACTACATGTACGCGGTGTTGACATCAACTTGTAACAAAAACATGCAAAGGATCCATTACAGATAAAACTAAGATGCCTTATAACTAATCTCGGCATAATTTCTGTAAAATTATATGAAGAATTCTAAAAATATAATATAATTTTATGACTTAAATGTTTGATAATGTTAATCATCATAACATATATTACCTATGCTTAATAATATATCTATATATATTCTCTGTACAAACAAATATAGCTGTTATCCACTTTCAAGTGTCGTAAACATTTTATCATTGAGGGTGTGTTTTGCGTTGAACACAAACACAATCCAGATACGAAATGATTAACAAGAGTCTAGTAATAGACTGCTTGAAATGGTTACGTTAAATCCGATTTTTCCAATGTATTTCTTTTTTCGTCTTGGTAGTTCCATTTTGTCAATGCTAGTGAAATAAGAACATTAATGTTTTACTGATATAAATGCTATTTATCCCCTTTATTGAAAACCGTGACGAATATCAGTGTTTAGACCATAAGAATCTATAATGTAATCTTTCTTCTAAGAAAAAAGTTTGACACATGGGATAACGTCTGCAATATATTATCAAATCAGACAAATATGTACAACACAAATGTTAATCGCTTAAGTTGCTAAGACTGTTTATCACCGTTTAATTGTCTGTTAAATGAAATAGAGTTCCATTGCCAATCAAACCAGTTAAGATTCAAGCTATTCTGATTGGCTTGACAACTGACAAATATAATGTGATATGTGAGAAAAAGATCAGGAAAGGTATTATTGGATTTCCACATGTCAGTCGTCCGACTTTTGTTACACAGAGGAATTAAATTATTCACTGAATGTAAAGAGTAAAACACACGTCGATCGATTGAACCTGATTCAAGCTTATTGAATAAAAAATGAAACGTATAATGATATTATCTCAGGTTCTTCTTTATGAAATCGGGAAAAGCTTCAAAGGTGTCATCTTATAAATATGGGATTTCAAGATACATTGTATTTGAGGCTTGAAAACCCTCTTCTCTCGACATCCTGTCTGCAATCGGGTTCATCTGGTAAATGTCACAATAAAACGCTTTCGATTGATACATGTTTACGTTTAATTAAAATAATTTTCTGTATTTTTAACATATGCGCCCATTTACAAATGAGTTGTGAAAATAACTTTACAACAATGCCTAGTTAAGCCACAGCAAGTTTTTTCATACTTGTAGTGCCAATGAATGGCTTCACTACTGAGAGTTGTGTTTTACGAGTGCGCGCTCTGCGTTATGATGCAATCAGTATTACTGGTATTTGTTGTAACTTTTTGATAATAACATAATGTGTATTAACTGGAATGTCTGATATATTTTCATTTCGACATAAAATACTACGGCTGCCCTGTCCCTTTAAGAAAATTATAATAATAAATATTAATGTGTAAGATATTTTCAAATATTCCACAAGAGTATGTTTTAAACTAAATTGTATTTAAATCTATAGGTATTTACATGTATGATTTTAATTAACAAAGGTAATACGATCGTGCTTATCTGTGTTTTCTTTTATGTATATTAAATAAATTTACGTCATAAACCTTCGATACATGTATGTTTATGACATTATATATATTATATTATAACATTGTATGTAATTGGCACTTCAAAAAGCCTTGATTGTGGTGCAAAATGCATGGTCCTCTATAATTGAAGAATATATATAACAAGGATGTTTTAGTCTACTCTGTTTTCGTCAATGTCAAAGCCCATTTCAGATTGCGTTGATATTGTATTTGTTAGTTTAAACATATTCTATTAATGAAGAAAAGGATCAGGAACAAGTTATCTGTTGTATTTGTTAATGCAATTTAGTTAGAAGGCAGACTTTTGTCGACAACGAGTTAATATTGATAGGCGTCCGCTAGTTACCAATGATTTTGCTTTAGAAAGGCCAGACGATAAACTATGTTTTTATAGTTGACCGTTTTTATGCAGATGGTAAATGTGTGTTTATTTGTCTAATTTAAGCTGCAAATGTATGCGTTTTTAAGATTATTTGTCCTCTGGGTACATTGTAAAATGTGGCTTACCAGAGATCATTCAAGAATATTCGACCGTATTCTTTGTTCTAACTACTGATTGGTCGACAACTCACACAATGTTCAATGAAATGTTCATTTATTCCATAGAGGAATCCATTTCAGGGTTTTGAGATTTATTTTTTAAAAATATTACATTCAAGTCAAAGGAAACTTATATACCAATGATTTAAAGACCATATTAACTTTATAATGATGTATGGAGTTGAAATCATTGTATCCTATCAAATGATTAATATTTGAAGTGTTACTTTTTAAAGTGAATTCACAATCAATAACTTGTCAACTGAAATAAATATTACAAATCTTTCTGAAGATATTCCATGTAGTATCTTCAACTAGAAATCTGTGCATGGGATGCACTGTGATGTCCCCTGCTAACATTTAATCCGAAAGTGACCCTACCCCCATTATGTACAAATTTCATATTGTTTCCATGGAAACCAGAAAAATAACAATTGAGAATAACCAAAGAAGCAAAAGGCACCACTCCTCCAGTAGTTCTAACCACATATCAAGTCTAGTAAAAATATTTTGAATAGTTATTAAGCTAAAACACGGAAACAGACCCTACCCCCCATATACACCTAGTTCAACTTGTTTCTTTAGAAACCAGAAAAAATAAAAAATTCAGAATAACCAAAATAGCAAAAGGCACCTCTCCAGTACAAGATCTAACCACATACCAAGTTTCATTAAAATATATTGAACAGTTTTGAAGATATGGTCCGGAAACGAAAGCATCCCCCAATATGCACAAAGTTCAAAATGTTTCCATGGAAACCATAAAAAATAAAAAATTCAGAATAACCAAAATAGCTAAAGGCACCACTCCAGTGCTATATCTAACCACATACCAAGTTTCGTTAAAAAGAATTGAACGGTTTTGGAGATATAGTCCGGAAACGAAAGCGTTACGGAATTACGGAATTACGGAACCAAGGAACCGCGGAACCACGGAATTACGGACGGGACTGAAAACATTATGTCTCCCGCAAAGCTTTGCAGGGGACATAATAATAAAATATTGTGGCCTTCATCTTGTCTTTGAATTGTTTTTTGTTTCATGCATTTGTGTAAAACCAACAAAAATTCCATTCATCACCAGTCCGTATAAACAGTAAAGTTTGCAAAAGTATTTAAAACCTCGAAAGCAAATAAATCCTGAAAAATACAAAAATATATATATTTTTTCAAACAGCAGTTTAAAATCAAAGGTTCTAAAGGTTGATTTTATAAAACTGTCATAAACAATTCAAAACAATCTCTGACTGAAGAACAGCACATGTCTTACTCTTCACATTCTCTCCATACAGAGGCAAATCAAGTCATGTTCATTCAGCCTCTATTTTAATTCGCCGAATTTGTTATGTAGAATGAGAGATACCTGATTGGAGGCAATCAAAATTAGTTGTGCAATAAGCGACGCTGATCTGAAATTATCATGGCAAATATTTTGAGATATGAAGCACCCTTTCTTTTCATTTGCTAAAAAAATATAAGGGGAAAAGGTAATTAGAATAGAGACTCAATCAACATGAATTGATCTGCCTCTGTGGGGAGAAAATATCCTCTTCAGAGCATACAATGTAATAAGAAAATGTTGTATAAAAACACTTCAACTGATTCCATATACACGGAGACCCGGCAGAAGTTCAACAAGCCTTCTAAACATTCTCAACTAAAGGGGCAGGATCTTATACAACATGAAACAGTTTATACAACCAATTGATTAAATGATACAAATCCTACAAGACGTGTCTTTGTTTTAGGGGTTAGAAATCATACGGCTAAATAATACCTTCCCTCAATAGAAATGTTAAGCCTCTTTTAAGCTGACGGTGTTTATGATGAGGAGTGGAAGTTGAATTTCTTTTAAATATTTTTTCAGATCACAGATGAACAACCATGATCTAGTTATCAAACGACATTTACGTTATCTGTTGACAATAGGACCCGGGAACTATAACTGATCTGGTTGAAGCTTATTCAGTAGCAGTGAAATATCTCTAGGTTTTAGAATTGTAGATCTTTTGCATGTATTCATTTGAACATTTACGAAACATATTATATGGAACATATTTTTTATCATGAACATCAGGACTAATAGGTACTCTTAGTAATTATTTTGTAAATAATTATCACACCTAAGTAGCTTTGTGTTTACAAATTGCATTCATTTCATATTGTTTTGAATCTCAGGTGATTTGTTAGTTATAAGTATGATAACCATTCGCTCTCGTAACGGTTCATTATCATCTTTCCACCCATAGGTTAATGACAATGCCTAACATCCTGAGAGGCCTGACCTCATGTGAATACAATACGAAACATCCATTTCAATACGATGATTTCAATACGGGTATATAAAATGATTATACTCCATCACTAATCAAGCTTATCAATGTGTTATTGGCAGATCTTATTCATTTATTTCTATTGTGATATTGAAAAACATCACCATGACGTTGATGTGCATTGACAAACCACAACTTTGATTAGACAAAACCCTCGAACAATCTTTAGATAGATATATACAAAAAACTAATGTTCATTGTCATCACAATGTTTACCTGTTTTACCTTACACAAAGGCCAATCAATCGAGTTCCTTTAGTTTGTTATATTATTCTGCCTGACAAGGTACATGTGTATCTTAATATGTGTATAAGTAGGAAAATTCAGTTTTATATCAATCAAACTTACTACTCCTACCCGGTTCCCATACTATAGTAGCCCTCGTACTTTGTGTTTTCTTCAGACTTTCCGTTTAACACGTGACCAATTTATTTATGGCAATAAACAACTAACATCGAATCTTTTGAAAATATACTGGAAACAATAAAAGCAATGATGAGTTATTTTCTAAAAAGAACACAGTCCCTGAAAATGTTCAGTATCAGTGAAGAGAGACAAAATCAATAAAGGTGAAATATTGTATTTTCTATAAACAAAATGCTCTCAACATGATACTTTTGATTCTCGACATGTGTTAGGTAAGAAAAGGTTTGTTTGTGGCTACATATTAGGATAATAAATATATATGGTTCAATTACATTCCATATCCAACGAATAAATCCTAACCTTTTGTTTACATTGAAGGGGTGAATTGTCATGTTTTATATCCAGATCTATCATAAAATCAATACAGAATACATGAAATGGATTTGTTTAGTTTATTGTGTACATGATGAAAATTCATCTTAATAACTAATCCAGAAAAAGGTTTGTCATGAAAAGAAAAAAACACTTAAAGATGTGGATTACCATTATTGTTTTAGTCTTTTTCTTGCTTTTAACTAAACTGATAAAGCAAATGTGTAATATGTGTAACTTTTGTTAAAGGATCTGTTGAGCCATGCATGTTCTTATAAAATGGGCAGCAGCTAGACGGGCAGCTGATCAATGTTCGATATCAAGGAGTCTTCAATGATAATTCATGCAAGACATAAATGAAAAAAAAAATCTATTCCATTTGATCAACACTATGATCACAGTATCAGACTTCTGACTATGTGACGTTTTGGAGCTTTAAAGGGGCAGTACAACGTGCTTTGAAAATTTTATAATTTAAATGTTTGACAGATAATTGAACGTTAATGTTAAATGTATTACTTTGATAGTGTCAAAAATCTCATTACACAAGCCGATTATCCCTAGTCAGAGGACAAAGTATGAAGAATCACATAAATCCATTGGCGGCCATTTTGTGTGAACACCTTTAATACATTTTGTGTACGAAAAAGGATTCGCATGGCTAAACTTTACGTTATATATTTGAATTATTACTGTTCTATTTAGTTTTAAATACATTGTCTTTCAATTGGAACCATTCATTTTTATTTTCCTGACATCACCTTATATTCCCCCTTAAAACGTGCTACTGCCCCTTTAATTCATTTTGTTTAAGGACCAGGAATCGCATGGCTGAACTTTACATTATATAGTTGATACATTACTGCTTAACTTAAATACATTGTCTTTAAATTAGAAACATTTATTTTCATTTTCCTGACATCACCTTATATTCTCTTTAAATATCTGCTACTGTCCATTTTAGTTGTGTGACTTTAGGTAATGTTTAATTTTATTGTAGGGTCATCGGTATGATTTGACTCTCCGACTACCAAAACACTTGACCTAAACAGAAAATATTTCATTGTCGTTCTCAGTGGCACACAGTCAATTTCTGATAGTCACAAGGCTGTTATGTCTTTAAAACTTGAATGTTTTCTTGTGGAAAATCAACGTTCTTTGCAAAATTGCAATACAAACACTGCTGCCATTTCACTCTCCACAAATTGCTTGATTCAATATTTTCAGAGATAACAGTAGCTCAAACTAATTAACAGTTTATTCTCGGCCCTGATCCCAATTATCAATATCAACACCTTAACGTAATGCGATTCTGTTTCTTTCCAATAACAAAAGTTAATCAACGTAAACAAGGCTTATTATCAAGATACAAACTATTTTTCATTACTAAATTAACATTAAACTTTGTTTCAATTTCAAAAGATGAAAATCAATCACATCGTTAGAATGCTAGAACATCAGAGTACCTAAACGTTGTTTACATAACTATCCATTTTGCAACTCTATTGGGTAAAAATCTTTTCTTGGTTCCATAAAGTTATTCGATTTTTAAAGTGTAATCATAGGTAATTGGTTGTGGTAGAAATAGCCATTTACATGAACGCAACGTTTTGCTGAAAGTTCAAATTGGATGTATTAGGAGGGAAACATCAAAAGTAAAATAGATTATATTTTCTTGATAGAGTGTAACCAATGTCACATAGGAAATAAAGAAGACAACTTCAAAGAGGAACTGACAAAAAAAAAATTGAATAAAAAAAATATTTCACAACATCCAGTATATTCAGTCATACAATTGATAATTATATAACACCTCCATTCCTTTTCAGCCACAGACTCAATGAAAGCAATCAATCTACAAACTAATACTAAAACATGAAGCAACAATATTAATCACTTTCGTAAAAGCTTCATTCTGTGCATTATGCCATTCATTATCTTTACCCTTTTATGGAAATATATATGTTTGTGCGCTTAAAGTATAACAGATTATTCAACCATTAATATCGCATCAAAAGAATATAGAATTCCTTTGCTGTTGAGAACTGATTACAATGAAGTACACATAAAACTGTGCAGAAAGTATTACTTTATAAGAAATGAAGTTTTAATATATAGAGATTTTGCTCGGGGAATATTATGCTATCGTCAGAGAAACTTAAGGAGGTTGGATACCTTTGTTTCTGCACATCCGCAACAGTCAGATAATCAGATTGAGCTATTTTAAAGTTTATGCTATTTTGTTTATTTTTCACTGCAAGTGTGAGATTAAAAAACTACAAAATTAAATAATGATATAGTTTATCAAAAAACAATGACTATGTTATATTTGTGAACATAAGTATTTGTTTTATGATAAAATTTATTTCACTAATTAACCTTAAAAACTAATGAAAAATTCTAAAAAGGGTAATGTTGACAATGAAGAGTTATCTCCCCTGGATGTTGATTTTCATTGATGTGGCTTAATTGAATGTGAATATCTCTGTTATCCGCTGGTGACATATATTTTTTTCTTTTTAATCTTATTCTAGTGTGTATTAACTATAAAATATATAATTTTCAAAAAAATCTTAATACGAGAAATTGATTTTTTTTTCATAAAAGAATAATATTTTACAAAAATAATCATACAAAGAAAAAGGTTATTTGCATGTCTTTACTTCATATTAGTTTCAAGTTCCCTTTTTCCGACTTAGTTTACTTACATACTGCAATGGCTTAATAGAAAAACATTTAAATAACAATTATATTCCAAAGTTATCTTTTAAAGGAGTTTTTAAATTATTGTATTTTCATCATTGGGTGCCCTAACGGATGGGCCCTTTTTTGAACAAAAACTGTGGTGACATGGTATTTTTATGACACGATTTGATTCAAGACATATTTTTCAACAAAATAAGACCAAATTTAGCTATTTCTTAATACCTCGATATTTTGTATCCAACCTCCTTAAAGAGATACATTATGCAATATCGATGGAATTATAGAATAACTTCCCTATCAATAAAAACATTTTAAGAGTTCTGCTTAGCACGTTCTCCTAAGGTATTTTTATTTTAGAAATTAAAAGCTCTAGGTACTACAGATGATGGAAGATCCTGTCACATTCTTTATATATCAGGCTTTTTAAAAGAAATGTATTGTCAATAACAATCATAGGTAACCAAGACTATGTATGTTAGTAAAGACAGACTTTGTCAACGTCTTTGCATGCTACTCAAAAGGGGGAAACCGTCAATCATTATTTATGGTCAATCGGTTTAACGCATTTCAACTTTTGAAGTTTAAAAGTTTGAAAATGATTTGTTGTATAGCCAGATGTCTCTATCGTCAAATCTCGACATTTATCTTGTACTTGTGTATCCAATAAATGAACAGTTTTTCTGGAAATGAATCATGAAACTGTTGAACTCAAACTCTACTGATGAGACCAGATGCAAAACTAAAATAATATTTAGGAATAAATAATATTGAAAGAACTTTTATTTTGGTTATGGAACAGTTTGTTTGCTTGTTTTTAGGTTTCATAAGGTGTTTTTATTTTTAGATCTATCCATGATATTAACATTGATGAGCTCTCCTACCAGTGCAGAAACCTATGAAAATGCTGAGTATATTTGTTTGCAATATATTGTACTAAATGTGTCAAGCAGTGGTGCAACCTGTAGACACCAAAACTATTTAGTAGAAACAACTATTAAACATATGCATTTGCTGGTGAAGAATACATACTTTTTAGTAGTACAAATTCTGAAAAACAATAAGACCTACTAGGCTACACCACCCGACACGGATCTCTGGGACATAGAAATTTAATTTGCTATTAAACTATTATTCTTCTTATTATTTTATTTTCACAGCCATTGCAGAGATGAGCAAAATGACCTGTCACCAACCACAGACACTTTAGACGAGACTGTAACCATTTGATGAATGAGATGTTATTAATTTTCAAAAAAACAATTCAAAAATGTTTTATCAGATAGACCTATTTCGGATTCTCCTAATTATTCATGCTCTTGCGTATTATCTCATTTTAATCTTATAATAACCATCTTTTAGCAAATCTGAATGAGGACACAATACTGCACTTAATGAATGTATAAGCAACCGTTCAAATATAGTTTTTATGTATTACAATGCCCCCTTAGGAGAGAACATGGATGCTCTTAGCGGTGATTATGATCTCAACATGTCCAAGCCTGAAATGGATGACGCAGCATGCCCTGAAATGGAGGATGGTGATAAGTTTATGGGACCAGTGTCAGCTCATAAGGGTATTGCTTTTGTGGACCAACTAGTGCTTCCGGTGAAGAATTCGATTGGACATTGTGACAAATGTAAGGGAAGCTTGGTTTCCTCTCACATCATGAAAGGCACTGCACTTGTGGTGTCTCGGAAGTGCGACCGTGGACACTGAGGACACTGGTCATCCCAACCCAAATTAGGACTTCATTTATGTTCACTGGCAATCTGCAATTAGCAAACATCCTGCTGACTGTAACTGTTTCTCCAAAGTCTCCATGCTGTGCTCATACATGCGTTTGGGCTGTGTCAGCAGTTCTTTCTTCTTCAATGTGCAGAGATTCTACACACTACCTGCAAGTGAGTCCTCCTGGGAATCAATGCAGCTCGACATTCTTACAAAACTGAAGAAAATTTAAGAACCTATAACCATTGCTGGAGATGGTCGGAACGATTCCCCATGTCACACTGCCCAGTAGTGCACCTACACCATGATGGACTCTCACACCCGCCAGATTGTAAGCCTTGAGATTGTTGACCTGCGAGAAGCCCCCAACAGTGTTGCGATGGAAAGGATCGGGTTCCCTCGATAAACATGGATCATATCACCAAGATTGTGTATCTGTTGAAGAGGTTGTCACAGACCAAACTTCTACCATTGCTGTGACTATGTGTAAATGTTCATAATATCATATTGTACTTGTCTAGATTTTCGAAGTTCTCATAAGATAACAGAAGTTCATGAAACAATAGTGACATACAAAATTAGAAATGTATTCTCGTATGACATCACACTGTTCTTCTGAAGGACAACTCAACATGAAATTGACAGTTTGGTCTTTAAGATTGATTTTGTCATAGAATAAGTAGAATCTGTCAATTCTTGACAGATACCATGTATATCTCATCTCTTAAGGTAGAACAATTGTCATATGTTCACTTGAATAATTGAAATTGAAATTGTGCACAAAGAAAACAAATCATTGTTGACACATGACACTGTGTAATGGATACAAGAACACATGTTGAAATATTTGCCATAGTATTTTCTAATCTATTATCGATAGTTTCTACTGCACATATATATTACACTGTATGACACTTTCCCTCAAAAATATGTATAAATTAAAAAGTGTTTGGGTACTTACATAGTATCCTTACATATGCATAATGTTAATTACAATAATTTAACCAATTTTGTAGATTGTCATCATAACTAATGCTTTATATTGCTATAATAATTATGTATTATTTTGTATATTTGAATAATGTAATGTTCATATTACAAGTCTCTTTTAACACTCCTATTCAGGTCAGTATCATAGAACACTAAAATCGAGGCTGAAATTTAACGCAATATATTATACACTTACTCCAAAGCAAATGTCATCATCGATTGTTGAACTTAAGGTTTGAGCATGGACGTAGATGGCCACATCTGCAAAAGTAGTGACGTCACGGGGGAATCCGGATTCCTTTTATCGGGCGAAGACGAATTATCGGTAAATAAGCTAAGGTGTACTATAAGTGCAATAAATACATGAGTTTTCTATGTACGTATCTATGTATTTATGCATGAATGTAGTTACCACCCCTCGTGTTGACCATTGTTATGATGGGAAAATGATTTTGATTGGTTTAGAGTGGATTAGGCAGGGGCAAAAATATTGTATATAAATGATCATCTCTCTACAGTTGTCCCACTTGATCTTTTGCAGACAGAAACATGGAAAAGCAAGGAGAAAAGCTGTGAAACATTCAATACAATATCAACAATATCCTCTTTTTTATGTTATAAATATTATTGGGCACATGTTGAAATTAAATTACTATTAGATGTTACTACTATTCAAGTGTAAGTTAAAGTAAATATAACCAATCTCACAGAAGCCTCGAAACGTTAAATTAATTAATTTCATGCAAACATTTTGAACTGAATTGCGTTAAATGTTTGTGCTAAATGATTCTAAATATACAACTAAATAATCCTAATAATGTCAGTACCAATTCAAAAAGCCTAGATTGTCAAACCCGGCCAATCAAAAGAAAGGTCAAAAGCCCACATATAAACGTCGCCATAGCGGGCCAATTGAAGTCAGCTACAAAAGGGATGCCAAAGGCCGGGCTGGTTCATTACATCAAAGGATATGCACATTTTTTAAGAAGGTTGAAATATGAATCACATTATATATTAAAAGCATAGTATAAAAGATAAACAATTAATAATTTCCTAGTTCATATGCCAAACGCCCCAATATTCAACAGAGAAATTAAATTGGACTTTCAGCTACAATATGGCGAATATTTTTTATTAAACAAGGGACGAGAACTATATATGAACTATTCAACATAAAAGAGTAAATCTGATTATCTAGTATCTGTATTGTTATGTCTGTGTTTTATTTATGCCAAAAGGGACGAGAATTAGCAACCATAACTGGGGCCGAAGTGGAAATCCGGGATATTACTCAATCCAAAGCAGATTACTATTGGTCATCAAAGGAGGTAATTTATTGGCGATGAATATTCTAATTGAACATGTTCATTGCGAGATAAATGAAGAACTCGTTCCCTATATTTGTTGGAAAAGTAAAGTTCAACATATATGATATGTTAGAAATATTGTTATGTTTAAGAGTGATATTCCATCAATGATCAAAATAGGCATTTAACAGATTTTTCAGATTGAATATAACACATAAAATTGTCCAAAATATTGTAAGTCCAGTAAGTAAGCAAGTAAATATTTTCATTAAGACAAACGATGAACCAACCAAAACATCAGACCTCAAGGGATTGAACCCCAGAAAACCGCAGACCGACAGCTACTGCAACAACAGACAACACATCGGTGGCACCCATTCCAGGAACTTGTCATGTTACAAGTGGTTCCCTATCAACGGTTAAAACTTCCGAACCCTCATTCCCTTCTCCTGGCTCTGAAAAGATAAAACATTTACATAAATTTGTTCCGACTAATGAATGCATGTTCAGATCTGGTGATTCTGACCATTGTCGTATTTGTAGCGTAGAGTATGACACCCGAAGACGAAGATAAGGGCCACTGGATAGGTTGTGGAATTGAGCAATGCAATCACTGGATCCATGTCGGGTGTGTTGGCTTAAAAGTCAACCCACGCCAATTCACAGCTCTTAAGAAATACCCTTTCTACTGTGAAATGCACTACAAATCATAACTTCAACAATATTTCATGTTTGCACTGTAACTGATATCAATATAAAGTAACTTTCATCAAATCAATGTTCTTTTCTCTTCAATAATAATAATAAATAATCATAATCTGTTATAACTGATTTAACAATTTATATTAACAGTGCTTGTTAAATAGTTTGAATGTTTTTAATGATTACTAATTTCAATTCAACAGATAAGTCATCAAACTAGCAGTATTGACTCACAGCTCATCAACGTCTCCTTCTGAAACAACAATATATGATTGTTCCATCATTTTCTTTAGATATTCTTTTTCACAAATAAATACTTATAGAAAACATATGTTTCTGACCAGGGTCGTCTTTGATGATATCAATCTCTACCTGGATGTCGTTAAGAAAATTGACATAGCTTATGTTCCCATTATGATAGTAGCATCAAATTTCTGTGACAATTGATGGCCTGTTTCCTCCCCACATACATGTAGAGTGTCTATCTGGCTTCTGATGATATCAATGATCTCTGTCTTTGTTTTGTTCTCAATGTTGTAGAATTGTTCTCCTCCGTTTGGATAACAAACACAGGTTCCAGTTTCACAACTCAGCCAAGGTTATCTTCATTCCTTCGGTCGAAGTATTCAATTCTGCAATTTTCCAAAATTATTATTGAATTGTAAATTAACATATCGTTATCAAATGTTAAGTTCCTTAATCAACATTCATTAGAATTTGAATTAAGCAAATTCAGTTAATTTTTCTATTATCGCGGTAGACTAAAAATTGGTTTTCTTAACCGCACCGGTTATGTCTACATTTTGCCGAGAAATTCATGAGATCCACATCCAAAGGAGACCCGTGCGTATCTGTGTGGGGTGCTGCAGCATTAGGGTCGCAGAGGTAACCTGAACGTCTGATGTCATAGCGCCACTGAGCTATCTCCTTGTCTATGTTTCTTTCATAAACATACAATGTAGGTGTCGCTTGGTCTAGGCATCCCCAGAACAGAATACATGCGAGTCCTTGCGTATATAAAGACATTAATGCTGTTAAAAGTTTTGGTAAAATAACGAAGACATTTAGGTTCTCCATTTAAAACTTTCAATTGGTTTTGGCGCCAAAACGCAACATATATTATTATTGTTTTATTTCCCGTGTTATGTCTATAGTTTCTCCCTGGTTATCATTAAATATTTTATGAAGATGTTTACTGACATACGTAAAAACTTTACAACATTTCGTTTCTTATTATGGCAAATTGGGTTTGGGAGAATATTTAATTTAATGTTTAAAACTTACCACTTCTAATTTGTCCAGGTCTCATCAGACGGATGTCCAGGCGGGAACCAACTTTTTATGTTTCTGTTTGTGCTCTTGAGTATAAAATCTCCACCTTCCCCTTTCCTATCATGACCTGATACACTCACGGTTGTTATGTAATCTAAAAAGGGGACACAAGTGTAAGTGTACAGATTTCTGAAAGTTAGTTCCTGATACTGCGTCATGTTTGTGCCAAAAAAGCTTGCTTTGCTAATACATTTTGTCCTCGTCTAGATGAAGCTCTACACATGTAGAGGGACAAAACATAGGTAAATACAATGTCAAAAATAAATGTATAATTGTCATTCTTGACTTTTGCTTGCCATTTGAGGATGTTGGCGTAATTTGCTGTGACTTTGGATTTTGAGCAGTACTTGACAAAAGGGTGTAACAACTGTCTGCTGGTTCCGTATAATCGGATTTCAACCATTTGCCACGCCTTGTGATGATCTCCAGCTCGCTGGCAGGTAGCCAGAGCTTTAGGGGTTAAATAATAATAATAAAAGAAGTTTATTAATTGATGGTTACAGCCAAGTCCTTCAACAAGAAAAGCCTTTAAAAAGGCATGCTTGGTGCCACATAGGCAGATGAAGGAGATTGTGATTTATCATCCAAAAGTGGCTCCCACAGTAGATATCGCTTTTCTGAGATCAAGCGATATCTACAAGCGATATCTACATTGTAGATATCGCTTCAATCAAATCGTCATAATCCTATTACATCATCAGTTAAATGACATCACAAGGCTTTGGCATCACTTAGAACACAGATGACAATACTATGACGTCACAAAGTTCATGGCGTAACAATGCTATGACGTCATAATGCTGATGACGTCACAATGCAATGACCTCACTGTTCAAGAAGTCTAATGACAGTTTTGTGTTCAGATATGTTTATTCTTTCGCTAATAACTGTTGAAAAATGATTTGGATGATAAATAAAATCTCACCCTCGTGTCTTCTGATATCAAATATATCAACACTCGTTGACTAAAGTAAAAATATCCTCGGCAAGCCTCGGATATTTGTAACTTTAATCAACTCGTGTTGATATATTTGATATCAGAAGACACTTGGGTGAGATTCTCTATTTGTCGAACAATTTGGGTGATAATATACAACACTGAATAACAGCAGTTATATTAACACGAGTATTACTCAAAGTTAATTTCACAAAATTAATCTCTATCAACACGAATTGCTGAAAGTTATGAATATTGTTTACATTCATCAACGATTGTTGGTATATTTCAAATCAAAACACACGAGGGTGATATTCTATTTATCATTCAAATTCACTCTTTTTGAGATCTCAGAGAAAAAATGTAAATCTCTGAACACAACAACACTAGATTTTCAAGACAGTGATGTGACAGTGACAGTTTATGATGTTATGGCATTGTGATTTTGTTACTTGAAGTAAAAGCACTGGATGGGTTGCCATGTAGCGTTGACAATGACCGGAAATTGTGCAAAACGTACTGCCAAAACCATATCTCCTTGTCGTGCTGGTTAATTATTAACTGCAGTATTACAGATAATAAACAAAATACTTTCCGATGATCTGACGGGATTTCAACCCAGCTCCGCTGAGCTATGCCGCGGCCTTATAGTAACCGTATGGAACCAGCGATGTAGGTCATATTCTAAATACAGCACGAGTCAATTTCAGTAGCTCTGATAATAAATACATGTTTTCAACGTAAACATTCAGTGACATCGTTAAGTATGACTTGTCACGTGGTCGTAAGTGATATACCTATTAGTAAACATAAGTCTTTTTTCGATGTCACCATCGTTCTTACACAAACATTACTTTTAAATTGCCAGGCGAGCCCAGCGTGAAATTAAATCGCGTGGGTTATAAAAAAGTGGATTCTGCAATTATTGAATGCGAAATAATGCTCTTATCTGGAACAAATGCAGACTCTTCATCAAATGAAGATGTTTTTGATTGAGTCTGTTAACATTTATCAGCGTCTTAAATAGAAAATATTGAATCTCTTTTAAAATGACATTTAAAGAGAAATCATATTCCACAGTTTAATGGGCCAAATATTGTGTATTACTCACATGGTGACGTAATGCATTTTTTGCTACAGCTCTGTTCATTGGTCTTTTGATTTGGATACAACACATGTGATTGGCGCGGCTTCCCTTTGAAAATATCAAGAGTAATATAGAGAGAATTCAGAAAAGTTTTAGGAGAATCAAATTATAATACTTGGTGCCCTGGCACCAAGCAATAACACATGCCACAACAACTTAAAGATGCACTTTGACATGTTTATTTCTTGATGACCGGGTCCAGGAACAAGTAGCAGATTGTCATAGGTTCTCAAGTGACTTACATCAGAAACCTTGTTATGATCAGCTGACAAGTAATCCATCATAGCCTTACACCCAGACACTGTGACATCACATAAATTCGCACGTATATGATGATGCTTGTTATCGAAATGCAAGGTTATATGGTGAGTTGAGTGGATTAATTAAGGGCGGATTAGATGGTTGAAAGTTGATGGGATGTAATAGCCTTGATTTTTGTTCAAAGATGGCCGGAAACAAAAAATCTGTGAAGCGTAAAAGGCTTAAAGGCGTCGAGTGTAATCATGTTTGTTGTTTGTGAGTGTTTTGACAGTGTCCCAGTTAATGTTGTATTGTGGGAATTTGGTGATGTGTTCTGAAATAGCTGTTCCACTCAACTCATTTGGCTTCGCTAATCTTCCCGACCCATCTCTGCCTAATTAACTTACTCAGATATATACACACCTTGATTAGTTATCCGTTCTATCTTTATGACGTCGCCAATTTGGACTAAGCTTATTCCTCAATTAACGTAAAGTCCCCCAAACCAGCCACATATTTCATATACAATACTTGAAGTTTCTTTTGCATGATAACATATATAAATTGAAATCCTAAGCAGGAATAGAATCTGACAGAAGATAGTAAATGATTGTGAAATCTATTAATTAATTATCTTTATATCTATGACAAATGGAAGAAGAATGTTCAAAATTCTGTAGCCTGTGATGGCACGTCGATTTGAGGTAAGTAATTTGGCCTCAACCTTTGGAATTGAAAAAACTTCATGCAAGTAAGCATTCCAACTAACGGGTTTAGACCTACCCGTGGACAATTCAGTTAGCACATTAGTGGCGGAGAATTGTGAAATAGCTGGAGGTGGTGACGGGACAGGAGTGGACATTTGAGGTATTGGTGCTTCCACTTCATTTGATAGTATTGACAGTGCTAGATCTGCCAAGTCACTATCTTCAGCTTCAGCGTTCAGTTCTGTTAAAGCTTGTTCAGGGTGAATTGAAGCTGGGGAAACTGAAGCTGAGGAAACTGACTGACTGACTCACGGGTTTCTCAACTCTGGTCGATGTCTCGTGCTTATGAAAGGGCAAGCTGGGGGGAAACAGACCATCGGACACAGCCTTGGAATTCCAAGGCTATATCCCTGTTGACCTTAACCCTTCGATGATATTGGATGGAGTAAAGGCGTCGTCCCAATCAGATTTGAAAATACGAGGCCAAGTAGTTTTGATGATGGTGTTAATTGGGTGACAAGTCAAGAACTCCGAACTGGAGTGCATGTGTTGTGTGTGGGGGTAAAGGCAAGACGGCGATGTCTTCCTTCACAGCGTTCTCAAACAAGCCTAGGACTTCATGTGAGCTGGGGGAATCTAGTATTAGCAGCTGTGGCCTCTCCGGGAGAAATACATTCTTAAACAAATCCAAGAATGTCGTTCATTCAAGCTTTCACTTGATAACTCCAGAATGTGCCTTCTAGAGCATCATGAGTAGCAAATGAATGAAGGGGCCTCTGGGTTTTACCCTTTACAACACACATTTACCGTAGAAATTTAAACTCGGCTGGACAGAATATGTCTGCTTTTGCCTGCTAAAACTATGGTCGGCGTGTGTTCAAACTGTTTACCTGTTTCATCAAAGTTCCATATTGCGTGTTGGTTTTTTTGGCCTTACTTACCTTACTCATGATATCTAATTCGTTCAAGTACTTTTCGACAACAATGGGGTTCAGCATTCTGGACGCCTCAGAACCAATTCTGGATGGCGTTTCTTTAAGCCAGCAAACCAGTCGCTGCTTGGAAGCTTATTTTTGAACTTTGTGGCTTTGACACTTGGGCCACTTTGACAAGAAGCTGCCGCTTGCTAATCCCAAATCCTTTGTCGGCGGCTTGGAAGACCTTCTCAACCAACCTCTCCCCCACTTTGTGTTCGAGTGCTGTTGGCCGACTCCCAGAAGAGTATCGACCCGGAACATGATCCACACGAGTTATCTTTGGCACACGTTAATAACCCATCGTTTTTGATCGAACGGCACTCACTGCTTTCTCAAGCTGACTTGGAGTGTAGGTTTTCGGCATCCTTAATGAAATTGTACGCAGATACGGATTGTTTAAAATTGAAGACGCATTTACATCTTTAAATTTTTTAAACGTTTGATTTTAGAAATATTAAAGGCATAGAAGAGGCATCTTTTTAATTGGCTGGTGATTGTGTTAGCGAAATAGGGTCTCTTATATGAGTATGTTCTGTTCTGTTCTTCAACATATATATTCAATGTGTTGTTCTGCTTAAACATTTCCTTTTACGATGTAAAAATAGTTTTACACCCCGGATAATAAAGTCTTATCTTATCTTATGATTGTAAGTTTGATTGTAATTTAATAGCAAACCAATTTTAACTATGAATGCGATTTGTTAGCTATAAAACAATAATCTTTTATTTAATTTCCGTGGTCACTGTTCTGGAAACACGCTTGTGGATTGTTGTGAATAGCAGAAACTGAAAGGGGTCGGATTTACCCTTTGAGTTGGAATTCGGCGTATGTACCCTATTAAAACAATTACTAAGTTTTCTTATTAATTATTAGATGATTTATTTCCACTCCATAACCTTTATTGTCGAACATTTTATTATATTGATATTTTGGTTATGTTTGTATTCTCGGTAAAAACATTTTTTTAGCATTAAATATTTTTATTCAAGTAAAGCTTGCACTTACAAAACAACATGTTCTGTTTGGTTTCCAGAGTCGAAACAATGATCCAATCAATATTATCATTATTCTCTGTAAATACATCATTTTCAATTATAGATCATCTAAAAAAGTATCCAGTTTCCAGTTCATGCAAGAAGAGATCCATAGGTATTACTTTTTAAGTAAAGCCGCAGCTCTAATTGGTCCTGCAATAGATAGATTTTATAAGTTCTGGTCATCCTGTCATCTTATCTGTTTGTAATTGAATAGACGCTCTGTATTCATTACTATCTATATACATATCTATTGTAAAATGCAACAAAATAAATAATTATAAAAAAAATATTTCATTTATACAGAAAAGCACCATTGCCTAGTTTTGACTAGTATGTATAATATAATATTGTTCTTTCAAAGCATTTAATAGAAACGTACCTGCAGATCTCATTATCACAATGAAATAGCTCAATAAGTCTACTTCTGGCAGGTAACTCATTTTAACATGGGGACCTGAATGAGATCGTATAAAAGATGTTCCCTACCAAGCAAGCTGCGATTGTGAGTGAGAAACCATCTGGTTGAAGCTGATATAGAAAAATCCAGACTCATCTCTCCAGGAGGCGCATTAATAAAGTCAATGAGGTTCATTGAGAACATATTTCTCCAACATCATGCGAGTCAATGTATATCCAGTCTTCTTGAGGTGTCAGTGCCTTATTCAACTCGTCACCTGATGTTGAACTTGAAGATGATCAATTATTGTTGTAAAGTAATTAATTACCACAAATAATATGTGTTATAAAGAGGACCCCTCAAATGCAATGGTTATCTCATTGAGTGAGGTAGAAAGTATCAATATGATTTCTAAAGATTTTATGATTTAATATTTATATGTTCACCAATATCAAAGTCCGTGTACGTTAGTTAAGTCGGTTCACGGGATAGGTGTTCGCCTAAGCAACATCAACATAATCCTATACTTGCGTCCGGGTATTGTTCCATGACATCAGATAATTGTGTTATTCCACATACACTCATATACTAAACAATGGTATAACATTAGTTGCATTTATATATAAACTAATATTATTCAATTTGATCAATGTCAATATCAATTGTGGGATCCAGAAGACAATAATCAATCCTGATTTGGCTTAACCCTCACGCAGTATAGTGGGGCCTTTGAGGCCCGGTTACGTGTTTGACATTATCCAGAATCAACACATTTGAAATAACTCTTACTTCATGTATTCCTCCATTAGTATGTTTGCTAAGGCTTCGTAACTGTAGACAAGATATTTCTTTTTTAATTGACGTTTTAAGAAAATACATACGTTTGCTGTAAGCTCGGGCCTCAAAGGTCCAGGGTAAACTATTGTTTTAGTACAAAATATACAGAATCGAAAAAAAATAACAAATAAATAATACCCCTTGAGATTACTTCGTGATGTAGATAAACCAAAATCCAAAATATAAAATAATATACTCTCCCAAAACTGAAACGCATATGTAATTTTTCAGAGAATCTACTTCTTCGCCTTAAAACCAAAAATGTTACATAATTTCAATGTCAAAGTTACATGTCAAAAGTAAAAGAATAAACCAGAACAAGAACACTAGTTTTAGGTTTGTTCCGGTATTCTATTAATCAAATGGTGTTGAAGTCAGTCTTATTAAATCCATGGCATTGGCAAAAACTCTTGCTTGACTTCCCTTTGGAAATGAATAGACATATTGATGGAGTCCCCATTATGCATTTCTACTCAACTCTTTCTGTAATGCAATGACCAATTGTTGGTGTGTCTCGGGCGTATTGGGACGTTGACATACTGGTTTCTTTAATTCACACCGTTGATGTTTTATTTGACTTTGAATCTAGTGTTTGAGAAGGCATAAACATAGGCATTTACTAACAAAGGCAGTGTTAAAAGCCATCTGACGTTCTGCAAGTAAATTCAAATAATATCGATAAAATCACTACCTTTGTCCTTTGTCGGTAAGTAATCTGATGCAATGTTTCGTTCATGGACGTTATCGAAATTGTGATTTGCCTCTCAACTTCTTCAAACCATTAATTTGCTACATCTTTGTGTGTTAAATATTTTATCCAACCGAATCACACTGCCTCAACCGAATCTGTTTACTTGTGGCATAAACTATGGACAACATTTTCCCTTTTCCCAACTGAAAACTATACAAAGTAACGATGTTTGTTTTTTTTGTTATTACGGAATTTGTTGAGTTTTTTATTGAGTCTTTGGTAAACCAAACTCCCTGAAGTTTTAAAGTTCAAGATCATGATCGTAAAACGACAGTTCAAATGATTGAGTCACCAAAAACAGGGGCGATAACTGGCCTTCATGGTCAAATACCCATATTCATGCAAACGCTTTCGTAAAGTTTATTTTTTTAACCTAAATCTGTGATGATGTGAATAATCTGTATCCCTGTGGTAAGAGATTATGGGTTTTGGTGGCAACTCTTTAATGCACACATGCATCTTAAGCCCTTCTTGCCGGAATTGGCCTGTAGGAACGAACCAATAATGCGCAATATGGCGATAATGATTATTATAATGCCAGACTACTGTAAATCATTAAACTTCGGTTTCAATTTCACGTTCGACAGCGTTTTAATTTCTGACACTCTGTCAATGCATAATGGTAACCGTTGTTCCATTTAGAATTGAATAACACAATTTGAAACAATGATTGCCAATTTAGCCATTTACGTGAATTCTGCTTTACATTTTTTCCAAATAATGTTTTACCAAAAAAACCTGCAAATGAGTCTCAAATAAACATATCACGGATTGGTTTATGAGGATTGGAACACATAGGTGACATATTATACATAACATCATAAATAGTATTGACCCTTTTGCCATGGCAGCGTTCCACGTGGTGGTGTCATTAACGATACTGCGTGAGGGTTAAGGTATGTAAATATACACATTTGTACATGGACCTACATATACCTCACAATCAGAAAGATTCTATAAAGAATTATAAGCTCGCAAAATGGTAAATTGTACATTGTAGATGAAGGGTAAACGATTAATGGATATTAATTTCTTACGTTTACTCGTTTTAGAAAAAAGGAACCATAACTATCTACTGCATGGTTAATCTTATTAATGTCCCTTGAGCAACGATAAGGATGTAAAATAAAATCAACTATTTACCAGATTTGTTGACCCAGGAATTGATGACAATCAATAAATGTTTCGGAATAGTTAATCTTTACAGTATTTTAGTTTCTAAACAAATTTTCTCGCAACCTATTCATACATATATTTGTTGAAGCTTAAGGAATTTATAAATGTTACAACAACCTTAACTACATAGACAAACTATATGAATCTGTTCGATGAAGTGTTCCCTATAAAGATTATAGTCTGATTAGTTTACATGGCTGCAAGTGCAATAATTCAAAAACTGCTATAACTGATCAGTAATTATTTAATGAATGTGAATGAGTTTGTTGACTTGAGGGGAACATTACAAACATCAAATTACAAAAGATTGAAAACACAAGCTATTTTGAAGTCAAGTGCTTTAATGCAATATAATTTAGTTCATAATTGCTTGTAATATAAATAATCAAACAGAAAAAAGTATAGTAAATTGAATTAACATAAATATTCCAGTCACGAAAAGGGAATTGTGAGTCTATTTAACACAGAATTACATATATATAAATATTAATGTATTTATCTGAAATATATAAGACAACAATTATAGAATACTTTGAATTTCCTTGAAGACTTTAACTCGATAACTTGTGGTATTCTCCCGTATGTACATAAAACATAATAAAGAAGTTTATAACAATGTTACAATTTTGATATTTCCTGGACACTCCACGAAGCTTTATTTAAAGTAATAGTCAAAAATTGAGGAAGAAAATACTCTTTAAGTTTCTAAAAGCTAAACATAATGAAATGGAACTACTGTAGTACTTGACCTATTTGTACACTGAATTCGGTGACTCTTGCAAAAGAAGTTTGCTTTTTTCTTGCACAACAGATGTTTTGTGACTCCCTCATTATATGTTCTCGGCAAAGTAGTCAAGTATCAACAACATTGGCTTATGTTGTTTCCAAGTATTTTATGAGCTGTTTATATTACCTGTTTACATACTATTAGGGTTTTTTGCAATGTTATGCTTGAATTAAACAATACTTTATGCAAGATGTACTTTACCTTGCATTTGGAAATGAATGGGAACTTTGAAGGCTAACACTAATACTAGGATGCCTCCCAGGCAATTTAAATTACATGATATTTGCATAAAAACGCAGGTAATTGAACAAACTTAAGATACGCAGCTGTAGTGACCTTTATTCACATTATCTCTCTTACAGGGTGTTATAACATATCTTTAGAAAGATATTAAATAATCATTACGCGGAAACAAAGCTGTCCCTAAGAGTTGGATTTTTTAGAAATGCAACAGGAAAGTGTGTATCAATTCAGCAGTGCTCTACTCTTAAACCTTTCTCTTTAAAGAAAACATGGAATCTCTAATGCAAGGCCTTAAGATATTCTTGTAGACTCGCGTTTACTTAAGCTTATGAGCACTTACATTATGACTGAGCCCCTATCTTGGAAAGTTTCGAAAGGGTAACTTTCTTTAGGACGGAATCATCCAGTATACTCATTTGCTATGAAATTATGTTTTATCAATTTACTTACTCAATTATAAAAAACTGAAACATTCAACCTCAATTTCATTCTACAAGATAAACGTATTAAATCGTTAACATTATCCGGTGTGAATAAAACTGAAAGTACAATCTGTAACATTCACCATCGTTAATAATGCTTATTAGATGATTAAAGGTTTCATGTTTTTAGCCTAACATATTGATAATACTGACATTGCAGAAGATTCGATATTTGTATATGATATCGTTTTTCACGTGACATTTGATTGTTTTGTGATTGTTCCTAAATAAACTAATCATAAACAGCGTTATATAGTCGACAGTTTTGCCTTAACTTACTCTTTACTTATTAGTTGTGGAACAAAATGATACATGATTAATACTCCAGGCAATATTCAAAGCCTTGACAGTTTATGTAAAGGCACAAGCTTTCGTCTTTTTCAAAATATGTTCATCTGAAACCAAATTCATAATTTCAATTATGAACTTGCAGAAACTGATAAATGAGGTATGATTTTCTCCAGGGCATGCTAAACCTCAGATTGCTAAACACATTTACGAAAAGACACAGATATATGTCGATGGAAATGGAAAGTGGAGAGTCTATTCGTGACAGGAAGACTTTTCTATCATTCACGAAAAATAAATTTACCCTATATATATATATGTAAATGTTTGCAGGTTGCGATTGTAAAGTAGGGAACTTGAAGGTACTACATAAAAACAAGTTCAAATTTACTGAACCTAACTGATTTTGTCCACAAATGGCTTTCATTTATCATGGTTTTGGTAAAAAATATTTTCTTATGGCGTTTTGGCTGAACAGTTTTATGTGAGATGTGACCACAGATCTTTTAGCCAAATGAAACCTTCTATGCCAAGTTCGAGATCAAAAGGTTATGGAAACCACAATTATGTTTAAGAGGACAAATAACTTCGCTGATGGAAATTATTGATTTCGAAAGTGTTTTCAGTTACAAGATTTGACTTCACGAGCTAGAGAATATAATGGTGTGTATTATTCGATTACTTTATGTCAATATTTGGAAATGACAAATACGACCATTATCAGAGATGTTGTTACCCTAACTTCTTTGAGAGGCATTTAGAAGCTGGTTGATGAAGAACAAGTTCTTATGGATAGTCAACTTCTTTATTGCATGAAATGCGACGTTTCGGTGTAGATATTGTTACCCTGTTGTCATGTACCAAGTCGTAAAAGAAAAGTGAATTTTTGTAAAGTATCAACACACGGAAGATCAGACTAGATTTAGTTTATCCAAAGTTTGTCTCGCCTGGATAGCAAACAGTTTACCTGCTTGTTTGACGTCACTAGAATAATGTAAATAGCCTCCATCATCTTTGAAAGTATAATAATTGTCGAATTTAGACTCACACCAACACACAAGCACATTTTAACCGAATCTGATAACATAACCTCTGTTTTACTTGAGCTTTAAATGTACGATGGAATTGTCCATGTTTGTCTGAGCGAAATAATTTAAATTCAAATAAACATATGATTTACTTATAGATTTTCTTTACATAAAACATTTTTTTTACATTGATTTATTGTACCAGTTATTTGTATTTCTTAAAATAAACTACTTTGCAAATCTACTTTTATGCATGTCAAGATTTCTCAGCATTATGAGAAATTACAGTTTCTAATCAGAAATTGAGTTAAAATCGATTTCGTTTCGAGTGACGACAAACGTTTGTGTACATATGGCATTCACAATTACAAGGACAGCATCCCCTGCAGCTGATAAAGAAAGCATTTCAAACTTAAAGGGGCAGTAGCACGTTTTTAGGGGGAATATAGGATGATGTCAGGAAAATGAAAATTAATGGTTCCAATTGAAAGACAATGTATTTAAACTAAATCGAGCAGTAATAATTCAAATATATTACATAAAGTTTAGCCATGCGATTCCTTTTTCTTAGACAAAATAAATTAAAGGTGTTCACACAAAAGGGCGGCCAAAGGATTTTGTGTTAATCTTCATACTTTGTCCTCTGACTATTGATGATTGGTTTGTGTAATGAGATTTTTGACAGTGTCAGAATAATTAATTTAGCATTAACTTGCAATCATCAGTGAACAATTAAAATATTAAAATTTTCAAAACACGTGCTACTGCCCCTTTAAGACAAGGGTTTAACGGAAATATTTACAGCCCCGAAGCGTAATACGGTCAAACGAGTTGGCATGTCCTTAAACGTGCCATGTGCATTTTCCTTGAATAACTTAAGCACACAAATAACTAACATATTCATACTGCGCTCAATTGAAATTGTGTCATGGTCTTACGACAGGAAACCATTCGCTTTGACTATGTACAATCCTTTGCACCAAAAAACACCCTGCAGACACGCAATCGCTTTTCATCTTTGACGATTTCATGACAACAGAACGGGTTTACTCTTAACTTCTTTGAGTTGTATATATTGAAGCGTTAAACAATGCTATTCAATGTATGATTGAAATAAACAGGCATGATTTCGATGACGGAAAAGTTAACTAAAGAATTCCCTTAGCTAACTCGTAACTATGAAAGATGTGCTACATACATCCAACATACGTAATGAGTTACCAATGTGTTAGGAAATATATTTGATAATTATCCTCTCGTGATGCTCGTTCAAACTGTTTTACGGATTTCAAGGAACAGGAAATTTGTTTCACATATTTTTATCAATTCTACTACATCTATGTCTCTATCTATGCCATAACTGCTCATCAACTGGGTATTGTTTAGTACTTTACAGTCAGGATATATTGTTGGTAAAAACGTTAGAGAAAAACACCGAAATAACGAAATATTGGCAAGACAAAGTAATGAAGATTAAGAAGAATAAGAGTTATATAAACTTGAATATCAATATCTCAGATAACCTTAAGATCAAAGGGTATTGAGTGAAATAGATATAAGTAGGACGCCCTTTAGAACTGCAATGAAAGAAAAACAATACGCCTCGCTTAATGAAAGCTTTCTAAAACTAGCTTAATGCACACTCAGGAAGTTATGTAAAATGTGCTTTGGCGTTCTTATAGTTTTCCCTAAATGCTTTTTAAAAAAGTCATGTAGATTAAGAAGAATTTTGCATAAACAGTTGTTTTAAATGTTTATGAAGGATTAAATAAAGATAAATAAAGTCTGTATGAATCAAGATACTCCTTTATGAGTGATTGTGCTCGAATATCATATCGAAATCTAAACATGCAAGAATTATTGTCTGTGTACATGAATACAGAGGTCACACAAATTAACATCTTCTATTATAATTCCTTGAATCAAAACCATTATCTGCAGTATATCACTTCAAGGCAAAAGCTTAAGCTTCACCTGATTCCCCAGATTAGATACTAGGCGATGGCTGCATTAGTCTACAGTGGCAGTTGGGCAAAATAGTTTGCGTAATTATTCTTGGCGATATTTATTAGTTTAAGCAAGCTCTGGTTTAATTTCTGAAAATGGTGAGAGGGGCAATTACCAAAGGTTGCCTTGTCCGAATTGTCTTCATTAGTCTTCTGCAAGTTACGGTTATCACTAAATGGTCAACTTTGTTATTTGTTGTCAATAAATTCATTTTAAAATACATGTTATTAATCCATCCCTATGTCTCCCTAACTTTACAAACAGTTATGATATAAGCGATTTGCCAGTTTAAATGCCTGTGGTATAAGGGAAATAACAATCAGTAGTACATTTACACTAAAAAAAGCAAATATATATTCATTTGTTGGTTTTCCCCAGGGAGTTTATCGATTCCAAGATCTAGTATACATTGCACGTGTATAGAGATAAGAGTGATTTGTTATAGGTTTAATGATTCAATATCATAGCTTTTTTACTCTTAAGAATGTTTCCATTAGGAAATATTGATATGATGTAACTCTTCGGATTAATAAAATACTTGTTTATGCGTGATTCTTATGATGTTTTTGCTTGTGACAAGGTTACTGAACTTTTTATCTCGGTCATTAAAGCAAATGGATATATTCCTTGCATCATAAATGCTTTCAATTGTATTTTATTATTATAAGTCATGTGGGAAATATTTTAGTGATTCATAGTGGGACAACGAATTGTTCTGTATTTATCATATACATGTAAACCTCTTTTCACATTTCTGAAAATTTTATTTTTTATTTTTTCCATGGAAACGGCTCTTATATGGACTCTGTTCATGAAAGGTTTCGTTTCCGGAGCAGAACTCATCAAAAACCGGTCCTAATATCTTTCTGAAACTTTACATGTGTATTGCCCACCTACTGAAGTGGTGCCTTTTGATATTTTCAAATTTCTGAAAATTTTATTTTTTATTATTTCCATGGAAACGGCTCTTATTTTGACTCATATATATTAGCTTATACTATTATGAACCTTGCTTGGAAAATTTACAATTATCTTTCAAAGGTTTACATCTTATGATCATGTGGAACCGGTGGGATATGTCATCTTCTGATGACTCTTGTTTAGTAAAGGAAAGGCAACGTTTTTTGCTTTGTGATGATTTCAAACTTGTTCAATCTGTTGTATCTGCCGGTTGCTACATTTAGTTCTAAGCGATCTGTTTAATGCGTTCCAATTTTCCAAATGTTGAAAGACGTGTTTTTGTATAAATTTACACTTTAAAACTCAACAACTGTATTGGCAAAAATATTGATACTATCGATAGGTAGACTTGCTTGAATAGTATTAGAATCAAGATGACAAGGCATTGTGGCGTCATGAACTTGATAATGTCATGTCAATGTAAATACCACTTGTAGATTTTGATCTATTTAATACAAGCTCAATCTTATGTTGTCGCCATTTGTTGACAATAATCATTAATATGATTACCTCATTTGGATTGATGATTGTTTTATTTCGACCGTCAATCTATCCTACCATAACAACAGGTCGCTTCATCTGCGTATATGTATCTGCAACGATGTTCAGGATAAATTCGATACTTTCCCAACCACTCTTGTACTTCTTCACTGGAAGCCATGAATAACCAGCTCTCGGTAGTTGAAGGCATATTACCTCACGTATATAAGGGCATTAGAAGGAGCTCTGTGTTGGAATAAAAGAACAAATGCTAAGCCTGAACGAACAAGAAATAGCCACGTTGTACAAGTGTAATAAACGTCTACGAATCTAACAAAACATGTACATGTATGTTAAACCTGGTGTGTCACACATAGAGTAAGTAATTTGCGAAAAGCATAATTGATGATCGTACTGTATAGGGCATATCATACAAAAGTAGATAATAAAACCATGATTGTCCTTTGTCAATAGCATATGCAAATAGAAGACAGTAATTTCATTAATGGCAGTTCTTTTGGTTATAAGGATATAATATTACCATACACTAAAATGTGTTTTATATGCTGTTCTTGTTGTTAGGACTTCTCCGAATCTGTGGTTGGTGTTTATAAATTGCAACTATTTTATTGGTTAACAGCAAATGTTATAAATGACACTTCTGGTCTAGACAATAATGGCAAATCTTGAAATTAGAAAATGTAAACACCTTTTGCAGCGATAAAAGTCAGATATTGCTTTACGTTATCCATATTCCTTACAGTTATTAAACATCAGTGTCTTTGATGTCTGTTGATGATATGCCAATATCGATAATAAAAACAAAAAAGGCAAATTTAATGTTGTGCTTTAAAATGACTTCATGAAAGCATCAACATAACCCATAACCACATGTTTCTTCAATTTAACCATGTCATACGGCAGAAATAATCAAATTTACATGCATATTGTAGATACATATTTAAGAAGCATACATACATAATAATGATAGTCAGGTATACAGGTAAACTGTGTCAGGCTTTGAAAATGCTAAACTTACAAACTCATATGTAGTGGAATGTGAAATCCAATGTCCACTGGTGTCATCTTCAAATTTAAAGTTTTGTTCCAGATTTTACAGGATGATAGCAAACACTTTCATTCATTATTATCTGCTTTTCAGAGATTTTATTACGTGTAAGATTATATTGATGTTTGTATTAAGGTACAAATGTACATGTAGTTGGTCCAACGAAAAGAATTGCATATCGTTTAGACGAACATTGGATCGAGACAATGAACACGTGACGTCACGAAAGTTTAGAATGCATTGAGTGCCTCTTTTGAAACAACATGACCTCAGTGTATTACATGATACAAATATTTTGTATGAATACATGTACATCAATCAGTATTATTACTACAAAATAAATCTACAGTTTTTGTCAACAACCATTCGGTAATGATATAATGTTTGTAGTTTGTACAATATAATTGCAACTTATCTCAATCAAACTCTCATTATTATGAATAAACAGACAACAACTTTAAATTCCAACCTACCAATAATCACTGTCCATTGAGATTGCCTCCGGTAATTTTGTGTGTGCTTGGAAGTTCTGTATTATTAGTCAAAATTAACTACAGTTATAGATAAATTAGGGGATAAATCCATTCTGTTTTTTATTTTGGGGGTGTATGTCGTGCATTCTTTACCCCTAAAAATAATTTCAAACCGAGCTTGCGAGGTTTGAAATGTTTATTTAGGGGTTAAGAATGCACGACATACAACCCCAAAATAAAAAACAGAATGGATTTATCACCATTCTAACATGACTTATTAGTAAAAAAAAGGTGGAACTATTTTGACTTGTGCAAAAGCAATGTGATAAGGTCAAACCGGTGCAGACCGGTTCCACTCGATTGCAAAACAACGGTACAGTCCACTTTCATGAATAAAGAACACATAACAATTAAAATGTCATTGCATACAGAAAAACGTGTTTAAATAGACTCATTTGTAATCTATTGAGCATATTATCAATAGAAAACAGATTTCAATGTCGTCAAAGTTACGATGTTTTACCTAAATACATGGGTCGACCCATCACCCCTACAAGAGCGACAATGACTGACCAAATCAAGGGCCGTTACTCTGAAAATAGTTGTTCACTACGTGTCGGTGAACTGTTTTAAACTTAGTGGAAGCCAATCTTATTAAAATATGTATTTGCTACACTATGCTACGCATGTAGATCATACCAGGCCTTAGTCATAACAGCCGTCAGAGTATCCTTTGACTCAGCCAATCAGCGACTTTGCCCCGTAACTCGGGTTGCTGGCGACCTGTATTCATATCTAATCTTCAGAACTCGAAAAACGAACATTTCCGACTATTTCTAAATGTCGACAACAAATATTTCCTGTCATGTACGAATGAATTACTCAAACTGTGCTTTATATCGCTCCTATCAATTTGTTGGTCCAAAAACGTCCAGGTAAATACTTAAATGTTATCATTATCGAAGAAATCACCGTAAACTTGGCAAATTCAAACAGCAAGCTGTAGATGCTATTTTTGGAACAGTTACGTTATATAAACGTTTCCTTTTTAAGGGGCAGTAGCACGTTTTTAGGGGGGATATAAGGTGAAGTCAGGATAATGAAAATAAATGGTTATAATTGAAAGACAATGTATTTAAACTAAAAAAAGCAGTAATAATTCAAATATATAACGTAAAGTTCAGCCATGCGATTCCTTTTTCTTACAAAAATGAATTAAAGGTGTTCACACAAAAATGGCCGCCAATGGATTTTATGTGAATCCTCATACTTTGTCCTCTGACTATGGGTGATTGGCTCGTGTAATGAGATTGTTGACACTGTCAATATGATACATTTAGCATTTACTTACAATTATAAGTGAAATATTTAAAATATAAAATTGTAAAAAAACGTGCTACTGCCCCTTTAAATCTTATATGAAACGATTTATGCTCATTAAATTCGTTGTATTTTGTAGCCATAAAAATACTGACACAAATGAGAAGACCAGAACTGACATAAAAACATTAGATAAAGTCTTGTTGATTTGATATCACACATATTCGATGTACATATGCAAATTATAGAAAGAATCTAGTTCTGTCAAATAGTCAAACATTACAACTGAATGAGCGAATGCTACGACATGTGCAAATTACCTAACACTGCTTTTTGGGAAAAACGAAAGGTCATAAGTTATCATTTTATCATTTGGGCTGTACTGTGTTAAATTGCTTTAATCTCTTGAATTGTCCTTTAAGAAAGGTACGATTTGATTGGTGGATGAAATCTTCCTCACATCCAGCGGTCAAAGGTTACCCTGACGGCTGGACTTACGGGGCCTTGTGAGATCTTTAATCTGCGTAACGTAGTGAAGCAATTAAGATATCATTTTAATGAGATTGAGTGGAAGCTGTCAAGAAAGTTATATTTTGTGTCATGGTTGGGGAGACTGTGACAGGAGAAGTGGTCACTTGTAAATTAGAGGTAGGGGCAGTGACAGCGTTCTGCGAAATTAAAGAATGAAGTCGCTTCCGTTCATTTGACTAATCGCTGTATGAGAGGTGTGCGATCGTTGATTTTGTTTATAGATCTGTGGACTGTGATTAATTTACATCGCGACGCAGTAAGAAACACTTCAAACAGGAACTAAAAACCTCGTTATTCGATTAAAATTTGTAGGTGTTTCAAAATGTCGATAAGTTTCTGATATTGAAAGTGTCGTCGCCAACATGTCTATTAATTGTAAACAGAAAGTCGCTGAGTGCAGATTGTATACGCGTGCGCGGAGGAATGTGAAGCGGTCGCAAATATTTAGAGGTGATTATCGGCGAAATAATTACTCCAAAATGTTTACTAGTAACCAATCAGAACGCAGTATTTTCAAACTAGTTTTCTTGTCATGTTAGAATGTATCTTTATAAGCAGTTAATATGCCCTGTATAGATGTTGTAATCGCAGATACATAAGCATTAATGCCATTATATTGGAAAACTTGGCATGATTTGGCATGCTACAACGTCATAGCAAATATCGATATAATATTTTGTAAATGCTGGTTCACTTAAAAAAGTGTGAGTTAGCTTTAGAATATCGAAAATGTCATTAGAAATGAATAATTTTTTAAAATGTGTGTTTTCTCTCTCCTAACCCAGTTTGTAAATTTGTCCAAGCACTCTATATCTACAAAAGTTTGGATTTTGAAAAGACATATTCATTGTTTAAACAATCTGTTTTATATCTTTTCTTATTAAAATTCGTGATTCTGCTTTTTTAGATTAAAATAGATTCGGAAATTGATAACAAAAACATTTTCTTCCACGAATATAGATTAACAAAAAGCCACTTTGTTTCAAAAGAAAATATCAAATTTACAATAAATAATCTAACAATAGGCGAATCCACTTTCAATCAAATTGTAACACTCTAGATCTTAAATCGTGTGGGTTTCTGCTCTTGATGCCTTACCCTTGCAGCAATAATGGCTAATTTGTGAGAGCATCATATCCTTATTTTGAAGGTCATCACTACAGAAATCATTAAAGAAGAAGGTGTTGGCTACCTATGAAAATCCAATCTAATAGTTTTAATATGATTTAAACATATTTCATTCAATAAAGAAAGGGATTAGGAACAAGTTATCCAACTTAGGTAACCTTCTCCCAAGTATTTACAAAATGATAGATATATAGTGACATACATGAAAACATGGAAAATAGTATAATACAGAATGGTAGAAAGATATTTTCAAAAGTAAGTATGTACATGCTGCAGTCAACAGAAGCGCTTGCTGTTTAAAATATATTGCTGGACTGCCTTGAAAATGACCTGATTTTGTAAAATTGAAAGGCTTTTACTGCCACATAAAACTAAATCTAAATTTACCGCATCATCATTAACATATGATTTTAATACATTTAACATTCTTAATCTGTGAATAAAGTGAATAACATTTAGGAGATAAACATATTGTGTTTGGAAATCAGCGGCATATAACGGAATTATTATAGCTCTAAATTTAATTTAAAGTCGAACGCGTAGCGTGAGGCTTTAAATGGATAATTTAGAGCTAAAATAATTCCGTTACATGCCGCTGATTTCCAAACACAGTATGTTTATCTCCATTCTACCATAATAGCAATTTAAAATTGAACTATATTCTTTCGCATTGACTCATGTGTGCTGTGTCATGATTCCCGTGCACGATTTCCACGGAGCGATATTCACACAGTGTTGACGGATTTGGTTATCTTGAATGACGTTACAAATTGAAGGCCTCGGAGATTACCGACAATTATCCGAAAGCTGCAAAGGGAGCTCACTCTATTCAGTAGACGTTTCATCATTAGCAGCCCCGACTATCAGTATTTGTGCAGTTTCCGCCGCCGCCGCCGCGTCCGCCGCGCTCATACTAATGGCTATAACTTTTTTCTACTAAGCTTTCCAGAACTTGTATTTATAACTTACTGCTTATACCTCGGGGGAACGATTTTGACATGTTCACCTTCAAGGTCAAAGGTCAAGGTCACGAGATATAAAATCACTAAAAAATTCCTTGTAAACGCGATAACTTGAAAAGTTTTTGTGCTATGAAGCTCTAACTTGATATATAACATCCTTGGAAGAGTAAAAAAATTTGAAAAGGTTTTCTCTACAATCTGTCCAAGGTCAAGGTCACAGCGAGGTCATTACTTTAGCATGGTTTTGCGAAAATGCTTTATTTTAACTATGAACACTTGTAATCAATAGATGATTGTTATACTCAATGAAAAGTGTTCATTGATTGTGTAACCTTGAAGGTCAAAGGTCAAGGTCATGAGATTTGTGTTATTGCAATGTGCAACTAATTTGGATATAACTTGATCTCATTAAGCTTTTCAGAACTCATAAACATGTATAAGTGTCCATACCTCTGGGGACGTAGAATGACATGTTCTCTTTCAAGGTCAAAGGTCAAGGTCACGAGCAATAAAATCACTAAAAAAATCCTTTTAAACGCGATAACTTGAACAGTTTTTGTGCTATGAAGCTCTAACTTGATATATAACATGCTTGGAAGAGTAAAACATTTTGAAAAGGTTTTCGCTACAATCTGTCCAAGGTCAAGGTCACAGCAAGGTCATGACTTTAGCATGGTTTTGCGAAAATGCTTTATTTTAACTATGAACACTTTTAAGCAATAGATGATTGTTATACTCATTGAAAAGTGTTCATTGATTGTGTAACCATGAAGGTCAAAGGTCAAGGTCATGAGATTTGTGTTATTACAATGTGGAACTAATATGGATATAACTTAATCCAATTCAGTTTTTCAGAACTTATAAAGATGTATAATTGTTTACACCTCTGGGGACTTACAATGACATGGTCACATTCAAGATCAAAGGTCAAGGTCACGAGCTAAATAATCACTTAAAAATTATTTGTAAACGCGATAACTTGAAAAGTTTTTGTGCTATGAAGTTTAAATTTTGTATGTATTATCTCTTGAGAAGTAAAAAAATTTGGAAAGGTTTTGGGTATGAAGTGTCAAAGGTCAAGGTCACAGCAAGGTCAACAAATATTGAGAAAATGGATTATTTTTACTTTTACCTCTTTAATTTGTTACATTAATGTTATATTCATTGAAATGTATTCATTGATTGCATGACCTTGAGTGTCAAAGGTCAAGGTCACAAGAAAATGCCCAATATGCTGAGGCTTGTAGAAGGCGGAACAGGGTAAGGCGAAACCCCAAGTTTCGGGGCTGCTCTGTTTTTGCGGTGTCCCGCAAACACTAATCTAGTTTTGTGACGGTTGCGAGCGTTATGTTAAGTTCTGCATATATTCACAAACTTGACGTCGGTATAATTGCATTGGTGTTGTAAATTAATTTAAGGTAAGTGAATGCCGCATTTCAATTCATATTCGTATGAAATTCTGGCCGCTTAAACTTTGTCGAGCCTGTTTTGGTCTAACGCTACAGAATGATGGACCGTGTGAACAGGAAATCTGAACTGTTTTCAGTGTCGTGTATTTTACCGGTTTTGACTGACCGCAAGCATTAAGCTTGTGGAAAGTTTGAATAAATTCTATAAATAATGTACATACAACGCAATAATTGCATATTTTGTGAAAGTTTCGACACAACAGCAATATTTCAGAACTACTTGTTGCTAGGCAACAAGTGAATTCTTGCGCATTAGACGAAGTAAACAGAGCACCGTATAACCAAATTATACGCCCTCTGATTTTTCAAAGCAGCCAATCAGAAACGAGTATTTTGCACATTTATGGTAGAATTTCGCATAAATAACCACATTCACATGTTGAATCCGCCTTAATGCCAACTTTAAATAAGTCATATTTACACTTACATGATATCTTAAACGTGTATGATAAATATTTACCCTACGCATACCTGATGAAAAATAAGATGGTGCTTCTTCAAATATGATTTGAACTTTTCTGTTGATGTTACATTTCGCTTATCTAATGGGATATCGTTCCATAACACTGTGGTTGAAGGAATAAAAGACATACATGAATGTTTCAATCTATATGATGGAATAACAAAATTATTTGCACTTCTCAGATCATAAGAAGTAGTGTCTGTAATTTATACCACCACTGGACTTGTTACCTTATCGTGGTGTGGTGGTTTGTGTGCTTCGGCGACCTCGAGAGCTATGCCAGCTGGAGCTTACATGCTCCTGGTAGGGTCACCCAAGCTGGACAGGTCGACGGGTAGAAGCCAGACCAAATTTGAGTCCTTCTGAAACCTGCTTTCTATCTCTTACTATGCCTTTCTTTCCGTCTTTTCCCTCATCCTTTCGATCCCTTTCTCCCTTATCTATCTACTCTCTTTTGGATGGCAACATCCACGTGTTTAATAACTGAAATATTGTTTAAAACACGTTAAACACCACCTCACTCACTCACTCACTCACTGTAATTTATGATAAAGTGTTAACTTTCTCCTTTCTCTCCGTTCTGATAATTTTTCCCAACCAGTTTCAAAATAGAGATGTTTAAAGGGGCAGTAGCACGTTTTTTGACAATTTTATATTTTCAATTTTTCACTGATAATTGTACGTTAATGCTAAATGTACTACTTTGATAGTGTCAAAAATTTCATAACACAAACCAATTATCCATAGTCGGAGAAAAAATTATTAGGATTCCCATAAAATCCATTGGCAGCAATTTGTGTGTGAACACCTTTAATTCATTTCATGTAAGAAAAGGAATCGCATGACTTAACTTGACATTATTTTTTTTATTCATTATTGCTTCATTTAGTTTAGATACATTGTCTTTAGATTGGAATCATTTGTTTTCATTTTCCTGACATCACCTTATATGCCCCCTAAAAACGTGCTACTGCCCCTTTAAGTGAAGTGTATTTTGGAAGACCAGTAACAACACGAGCCGCTTCTAACTGTAATTGTTCAAGTCGAAATGACTGTTCTGAGTTACACGCATCCAAAACTTCACAAGCATATTCAAGATGTGGTCTAAAAAACATAATATAGATCTTATCTAAAATTTGCCTGCTTAATATGAATTTAAGTTTTCGAATTTAATTTATCATTTTAGAAATCGACAATACTAATTTATCAATATGCTTATTCCATTTCCCATCGGCTGAAAATGTCACACCTAAGTGTTTATGTTCATTTACATTTCTGATTTCGCACCCATCAAGATACAGTGTTATGTTTTTACTTTCTTTCTTAAGAGTAAAAATGATAGCTTCTGTTTTATTTGGATAATATTTGACTAGCCAACGCTTTCCCCAAGCACTAAGCTTTTCAAGGTTCGAGTTTAGAGTATACTCATGTAATCTATGGTTAATTGATGAAAAGCCAGGTGATGTATCATCGGCAAGTAACCTTGTTAAACAATTAAGTTCATAAGCAATAGTTTTAATAACATAAGTGTGATGATAGGACGTGCTGAAGCAATACCATTGAAGTTTCCCGTTACAATTTGCTTAAGTTTAAGTTTGAGGTTCACTTTTATGTCTATATATTTGATTTATAAGAGGTTTGTGAAAACAAATTTATTTATCCTATGCTAGACCTAGTCAAACGATCATTAGTGAATTTCTATTTTCAACTTCTTTCCAATTTTTCTGTATTCAATTGTTGTAATTGTTGCATACTGACATCGTGTCATACAGTTGATAATGTTCATTATTTTGGTCTTGTAACATCAACTCAAACTTAGATAGTTATTTTTAATAAACGAGTGATGATGCAGGTTTAGTTTAAAGCAAAGTTTTAATGGACACAAATCGCCTGGTTTGACTTGATAATTGATCACAACATTATATGTGTCAACCCCTAAAGGCTTATGTAAATTAAAATGTTTGAAATTCACACGCGATGATCGTGCTTATAACTTTTTAAAGACACTTCTAAATATTTCAAAACTGTTCCTGACTTTTCTTTACTCAACAATTAATGAATGCTGGGTGATGTAATCAACGAACGTTTTGAATGCTTCTTGGGACCAATCGTTTAATGGATAGAATATTATATGCAAACTTAGGAAATAAAATAGGTATTTTCTGAGTAAATGACAAACCAATACCAAATAAGTTCAGCAATATTGATTATATCAGCTTCTATTGAAAAAGTGAAGATCTTTACTTTTTTACTAAAAGAAACACAGAATACGTCAACATTGTTTTTCAAGAGAGTTTAGTATATGTTTCTATGTAAATGATTTGTCGATAGGTATCCTCATCTAAATTTACACATTTTCATTTTCAGATCCTTTTAAACATCTCAATCTCATCTTTAACTTGACATGCTCTTATAACCGGATAAGTCTATTGTCAATATCGTCAATATTGATTGGTTTGGTATAGCGGACAAATTAATTTTCATTTTATGAAACATTTACTATGCATTGGCTTTAAATTCTATCTGCAAACATTGTTCTATTATGAACATTCACTTTCCTTCAATACAAATCGTTCCAAAAGTCATCAAAGCTAAGCATCTCTCAGACGTTGGAGTCAATGTATAAAGAAAGCCTTTTTGTTGTTCGAAAAGCGTCATCACAGCTTCTTTCAAAGTATCTGAAGAAGTTGAATAGAGTTTATTTCAAAGTATGTGAAACAAATTATGAAGAAGGATTATTGTAAAACATCGTTTTCATGTCAATAACAGATATTCAACCAAAAATAGTTTTCTGATCTATTTGCTTTAAAACTGTTATTCTCCTTAGAGAATTGTCCTTGCAAATATAATGATATAATACTGCGTGTAGTAGTGGTGATTTATTAGGTTATCATTTACACTCATTTAGTCTTACTGAGGCAAAGTATCTTCAAAGACACATTGTGCCAAGATGATAATAGAAATCAGACACTGTTTGTGGAAACCATTTGTACTGATAATGACTCCATTTCGACTTTCCTTACAACTGTTAGTAATCGGCGTCTGTGATGTCCATATCTTTTTGGCTTTAATGGTAACATAAACATCCCCTGAAAATAAATATACTGCAGAGATGAAGTGATAAACAGACTTACTGCTTGAAAATTAGTTGCATCTGTTATTTTTTTAAAGTAATCATTTAACGGGAAAAATGAAAAGATTGTTATTCTTATTCAAACTATTAAGTTTGTTTTTAAAGAACAAACTTAGTAGGATTAAGTGCAATAACTATATCTTCATTCTTTCCACGTGAAATAGAGGAATATAATGACATCTAATTCAATCTAATACCTGTAAATACATATGAGCCAGATATGTTCAAAAAGATTTATGCTCATATGGCATAATAAAACAACTGTTGAATCATTTATTGATTTTCATGCCATTTTTATTGAATATATATTGATTGTCACAAATTCTACATAGATATGTATTATCACCTCCAATATTACGAAAGGTTTTTACAACAAGTTGAATAAGGATTGTAAAAGAAATACTGAGTTGAGAAGATTTTATATCAGCTGTTAATGGTTCTATTATGGCAGGTATAAAAGGCATCTATGATATTTCCAAAATTGTGTAGGTTCTTATATTAAAATCATTTGAAATTCATTAAAACAATAGATTATTCCCCACAATATCTACATCTGCATCTTACATATGCGTATTTATTGGTTTACACCTTATTGATTCACATAAAAGTTCAGAGAGAAACGAGAAATCCCCTTTAAGAAAATTCATCAGCAGTCTAAAAATATTAAACATGATTATTATGATAGAAAGTGAAAAACACAAACTGATCAACGGAAGATGTTTGTACCTTGATATTGCGAGTAGTTTCCGAACCAGCATCACGAAATTGAAGTCTTTAATAGGCTCAAACCTAAACTAAAATACTTTTTCCTACAATGTATACTTGGAAAATGCAATGTCTGTATAATGTAAAAGTGAATGGTCAAGAACCAATGAATCATTACAGCTGCTGACAGAAAATGTGCTTATAACTTTATTTAAATTGGTAAACATTAAATATCAAAAGACGTTATAGTCAAAACATTCTAAATAGATCATAGTTACACTACATAGATAACGGGCAGGTATGAGACAAGCTATCAACCATTCTGTTTTCAATATGAACTAAACTAATATACCTTATCTTTGAAAAGTAAGAAATTTGATATATTTTCGAAGCTTATCAAAAAGAATATTGATTGATGAGAAAAAATCTACAAAAAAATAAAACCCTACCAAGTTTAGAACAAGAGCCATCATAAGAGATGGTTTATCCCTTATAATTATTTCATTTGATCAATGCTGACTTAAATGTCTTTACTAACAACATAATGTTATAAATATAAAAAAAGCATAAAATATCACAAAGGATTTCCAACATAGATAGCATTCTTAAGATAAAGTTTCATAATGACAAAATTGGCATAACACATAAACATAAGAGGGATTGTATTGACACCTAAATATGAATGACAAGGAATGGCATTCAAGATTTGAATATTATGTTTCACGAAAACTTAGGTTCATGGCACAAACTAAAATGACTAAAAGAGTACAAATCCAATTGAATAAATCAAAAAGGGGTTGTTGGTCACACATTTAACCGGGCTATCTGTAAAACAAATGGCTCAAATAACAATCCTAGTTTATGAGTTGGTCTCTGAGTTCCAGCCTATCCTTTTAAGCATCTTAAAAGAAAAAAGATCAATCTTGCGATGTTTTATTGGAGGACCAAATATAGAAGTACTTAAGCAATATAACAAAGACCATGTAATGTCACTGATAATACAGGATCCGATTTTGTGAAATAGACAACGATAAAACGCTTTGCGTTCAATGCATAAAACATAAACCTTGCTATTTCGCAGTCTCATTCTTCAATTCATTCATATCTAAGTTAAGAGAATACATAAAAGAGGAAATTATCAACTTGAATCAACATACGAGCTGCTTGATTATTATCCCCCGCCGCGCGTTTAGCGCGAAGCGGGGGATATAGTATTCAGCTCCGTACGTCCGTACGTCCGTCCGTCCGTCCGTCCGTCCGTCCCGCTTCTTGTTAGCGCGATATCTAATGAACCGCTCAACCTAAAATCTTCAAACTTGGTACCAGTCTTCATCTGGGGAATACGCAGACCTGAAAAGCTTTTGGTGACCTTGACCTCATTTTCAAGGTCACAGCGAGACTTTGACCAGTTTTGAAAATGTTGTTAGCGCGATATCTAATGAACCGCTCAACCTAGAATCTTCAAACTTGGTACCAGTCTTCATCTGGGGAATACGCAGACCTGAAAAGCTTTTGGTGACCTTGACCTCATTTTCAAGGTCACAGCGAGACTTTGACCAGTTTTGAAAATGTTGTTAGCTTGATATCTAATGAACCGCTCAACCTAGAATCTTCAAACTGGGTACCAGTCTTCATCTGAGGAATACGCAGACTTGAAAAGTTTTTGGTGACCTTGACCTCATTTTCAAGGTCACAGCGAGACTTTGACCAGTTTTGAAAATGTTGTTAGCGCGATATCTAATGAACCGCTCAACCTAGAATCTTCAAACTTGGTACCAGTCTTCATCTGGGGAATACGCAGACCTGAAAAGCTTTTGGTGACCTTGACCTCATTTTCGAGGTCACAGCGAGACTTTGACCAGTTTTGAAAATGTTGTTAGCGTGATACCTAATGAACCGCTCAGCCCAGAATCTTCAAACTTGGTACCAGTCTTCATCTGAGGAATACGCAGACTTGAAAAGTTTTTGGTGACCTTGACCTCATTTTCAAGGTCACAGCGAGACTTTGACCAGTTTTGAAAATGTTGTTAGGGCCATATCTCATGAACCCATTAACCTTGAGTCTTCACGGGGGACATAGTATTCAGCTCTGTATAAGTCCGTCCGTACGTCCATCCCGCTTCTTGTTGTTAACATCAATTTGCAGCGGGGGATCTTGTCACCTTTGTGACAAATACTTGTTCTAAAGATTTTTGAATTAGCTGCATATACTTACATGTTAAAATCATGTTTCTTATGAATGTAGATTTAATGACAGGAATAATCAAGGTCAAATAACATTCTGACTTCCATCGCAACAAGTCCCAGGTCAGTGTGCCCTAATCAAGAAGAAGGAAGAGAGAGAAATGTACTATTCCATTCAATCCTGTGCACCAACAAAAACCTGCAGACACGTACATAATATAAGTGATCTTCCTCTTTAAAAAGTTTATGAAAACAAATAGGTTTTACCCTTAACGTCTTTGAGTTTTGTAAATTAAAGTATTAAATTAGGATATTTATGATTGAAATATACATAAATGATTTCGATGACAGAAACTGTTATCAAATATTTACCTTAGTGATGATAAATCGTAACTGTCAAAGATGTGCTACATTCATCAAAACCTAAGTAATGAGTTACCAATTTGTTAGGAAATAGTTAAGATAATCTAATTAACATTCTCATTACACATTTTCAATATGTTTTTTAAATCTAAAGAAACGGGAAATGTTTTTCACCTTTTTGTATTAATCTAAACTACATCTAGTGTCTCTGTTTCTGTTTAAACCTACGTGCATTTTAGAAAGTAGTTTAGCACTTACATCATTATCTTCCTTGGCTAACTGAGATATCAGTTTTCTATTAATTAAAATGATAAAAATCAACTTAACCTGTCCAATCCCCCAAAAACAACAATTATGGGAGTGTTCTTCGTGTGTCTTGTCGAAAAAATAACTGGGTTGCCTCACATTACGTCAGTAAACTTTGCTCTTTCATTTGCCATAACCGGTCGGTAACGGCTTATTGTTAAGTACATTTCATTCATGATATGTAATTGGTCATAACTTAAGAGAATAAACCATAGCAATAGGGAAATATTGCTGAGGTCAATGTCGTGGGTATAAGATGACCTCGAGGCGGCAATGAGGACACAGAAAACTTTATTATTTTCTCCAACATTAATATTTCTGAAAACCTACAGATCAAAGTTTTTCGGAACGAAATACTTGTATTTCGGACTCTAGAATTGCTATGAAAAGAACAATCACACCAAGCTTAGTGAAAACTTAACTTAAGGGGCAGTAGCACGTTTTTAGGGGGGAGTATAAGGTGATGTTAAGAAAATGAAAAAAGGTGGTTCCAATTGAAAGACTATTTAAACTAAATGAAGCAGTAATAAATGAAATATATAATTTAAAGTAAAGCCACGCTTAATTAAAGGTGTTCACATAAAAAAAGGCTACCAATGGACTTTATGTGAATCTTAATAATGTTCTCTGACTGAGGATGATTGGTTTGTGTTGTGATATTGTTGATACTATCAAAGGTATACATTCAGCATTAACGTAAAATTATCAGTGTAAAATTCAAAACATATTTTTTTTAACAAAACGTGCTACTGTCCCTTTTTTACTGTGTTGATGAAATACAGTCGTTGCAAAAATGTTTAAACCTTACGTCCTCAATATATTTCCTGGAGCCAATACAGTAGCTTTCTAGCAGTATGCCAGGCCAAAGCTTAAAGGGGCAGTAGCACGTTTTTTTATATTATTATATTTCAAAATTTTCACTGATAATTGTAAGTAAATGCTAAATGTATTATTTTGACTGTGTCAGAAATCTCATTTCACAAGCCAATCATCCATAGTCAGAGGACAAAGTATGAAGATTCACATAAAATTCATTGGCGGCCATTTTATGTGAACACCTTTAATTCATTTTGTGTAAGAAAAAGGAATTGCATGGCTAAACTTTACGTTATATATTTGAATTATTACTGCCCAATTTAGTTTAAATACATTGTCTTTCTATTGGAACCATTAATTTTCATTTTCCTGACATCACCTTATATTTCCCCTAAAAACGTGCTACTGCCTCTTTAAAGTGACACAAAGAATCTTTCTTAAAATGTTATTTAATAATAATAATAATACTTTATTGCCCGATAAAGGAGTGGCGCATTTGGTTTTGATAAGCTACAAAATATCTAACATGCTCATTGAAGTTCATATCTCATCACTGGACTTGCAAATATATCCATGTATGCATAATATCTCTAAAATGCTTGATTTTATGAACAAATCAAGAAAATATCTCAAATACGTTTAATATTCGAAATTATGCATCCAAATAATCTACCTATTAGTTACAATACCTAATAAACACTATTGAATCGAATATATCTTCCTGTCAGCTTATGACAAGGTTTCAAAATTACGTTTGGCGAATTTGCGAGCGCCACTCGAGCCACATTATCCGGTTTTCGATCAAAATCCCGACTTTGAAAGGCCGTATTTTCGCTCTAATGTACTGATTGACGTTTAACTTGTTATTTTCAGTAACAGTTAGTGCATGTGGTTCCCGATGTAATAACATCGATTTCAAAATTTGACCTAATGTGATCATATCAACATACTCGGTGTCTCTTTAAGCTTTCCCGAATTCCCCTGATATCTGATCAACTATCAAGTGATCGCTGCAACAGCCTACGGCCGCAGTTGGGCAAGATATTTTGAGTAATAGCAAATATGTAAGGGGATATGTTATTGGTTTAAGCATGTTCTCGTTTGATTTCTGAACATGTGGAGAGAGGTAATAGGCAAACGGTGCCTTGTGCGAATTGTCTTCATAAAGCATCAAGCAAGTTTGATCAAGTAAACAAAGTATAAACAATAATTTGTTTAAATAATGGCTTATCTTATCACCTCTTGTCGTTCAATTTGTATATCTCTAAATCATCAACTTCTTTTAATTAGTTGATGATGTATTTCGAGATATATGACATTCATTGGTGTCAAGGCGTTTACCTTAATCTAAAAAAACAACGCTTTTTCGTGTTTAATTGTTTTTAATAATTTTATTTTATTCCAAACTCGACAAAGAATACATGTTGTTATTCATATCAATATCAATCCGTGGTACACTAACACTACAAAATGTACCTGTTTATTCATTTGTTGGTTTCCCCAGGGAATGTTCTCGATACCAAGATCTAGTAAACATGCACATGTATAGAGATAAGAGTGATTTGTTATAGGTTTAATGATTCAATATCATAGCTTTCAGACTCTACAGGACTTTCCATTAGGAAATATGGATATGATGTAACTCTACGGATTAATAAAATACTTCTATATGCATGGTTCTTTGCAATGTGTTTGCTTTTGATATGGTTCCTGAACTGTTCATCTCGGCCAATAAAGCAAATTGAGATATTCCATGCATCATAAATACTATCAAATGTATATTTATGACTTATTATAAGTTATCTATTTTGGTGACTTCAAAGTTAATTGATTATTTCTTGTAGCCCTGGGAATTTGTCGAATTCAATGTAAACGACCAAATGCTCCTAGTCTTAAATGGTTATTCTGGCAATTTTCCGATGATTTACAAACATATCACTTTTAAAAGGATGAAAAAATGCTGTTTACTTTATTCCAAAGACTACTTAAATGAGAAAAACTTAATTATTCATCATTAATGACTTTGAACATATCACCATAAAGAAATATATCACCTGATTGTACATTCTCTCCCCACAGAGGAAGATCAAGTATTTTTGATTTAGCCTCTGTTCTAACTCGCCGAATTTGTGGGATAGAATGGAGGTGCCTGTTTGGAAGCAATCAAAGTTAGTCGTACAGTCAACGATGCTGTTCCAAAATCCTCTTTTTGGCTACTGAATCATCTCAAAAACATTGCGATATGAACCACCCATTCAATGCGGGAGGCGTTTTCATTTGCTAAAAAGATTCAAATGAAATACGGTGCAAATATTTTCCGCCAGGGGAAAGTGTCGGAACCCACGGATTTCGGCGAATTAGAACAGAGGCTGTATCAACATGACTAGATCTAACTCTATGTGGAGAGAATGCTGATTGAAAAGCAAATGTTTTATGTAATAAGTTATTCTTTACGTTTATGTAGCACATACCTTCACTCCAAATGATCTATTTCAAATAGGGAAAAACAACTGATTTATTTTGTTGACATACGGTTTAATGAGTTTTTTAACGATTACTCAAGTAATGCTTGAAGAATGTTTTAGTATTTTATTAAACACAATGTATCTTCTCATGGGTGTGTAATAAATCTTCTATGCTGTAGAGTATTGCCTTTGTTGACTTTTTTAGGTATCTTTAGTATCTAGGAGTCAATATATACTCAGCAAGAAAAGGTTTTTGACACTAATATTATTTCATAAAAAACAACTTTAATGTTTAAGTAAATCAAAATCGGGTTCACAACACTACAAGGTTGAACCAATAGGCCTCTGTCAAGTTAGCGAAAACTGTCATTGCTGATAAAGACAGGTTAAAACATTATCAACATTTCTTTTGCAATGGCTGAAAGAAAATATACGTCTGGAAGTAATTAGATCGTCAAATGTTGGACAAAGAGACGAGAAGTTGCTAATAGTTTTAACGTCAATCTGAACACATTACTTGTCAAAGTTATGATAGATCAATTATGTCAATGACTAGTAATGTTATTAACTACTGATACAGATGCATAATGACGATTTCATTGTAGCGATATCTGCAATGTTAATACCGCTCGTAGTTTTTTTTTTAATACAAAGTATATCTAATGTAGTATCAACTCTTTTATCATAATCATTAGTATCATTTATTCATTCGAGGATTGATGAGTTGTTTATTCGACTTCCGATCTCCTACGATAGATTCTATTTTATTTGTATCTGCAGCAAGTTTCAATTGCATGATTTCTATCATAAAAATGTTTCGCATCCGCGATGTATGTCACTAGTAATAGCTGCAACAACCGATGATAAGTCTAATAAATTCATTAATTCCTCCCCCTCTCCAACCTTCTTGTGTAATGCTTGCACTTCTTCGAAAAACATAAAGAAAACATAGCCATGAATGACCTGTTCTCAGTAATAGCAGGCCTTCATGCGGATTTAGCACGAAAGGGGCGAGTACAAAGCTTGTATGAACAAATAGCTAGCCACGTCGTAACATTGTACGACTTGTCTACGAATCTAACAGAACAATCTTATGTTAAGCCTTGGGATTCACACATTGACTACAGACATTTGGAAAAAGCATTATTGATGGTAGTATTGTATAGGGGACGTCATTCAGAAAGAGACCAATTAAGTGTAACGTCATATTCATTGTTCTGAGTGTTTGTAGCCAGGATACAACCAAAATAATGCATTCGTTCCATATAACCATAATTACATTTGCAAGTAGAAGACATTTAGGAACAGTATCTTCACAAATAAGGGCTATAAGAAAATAATTTAAAAATACTCTTACATTTGATTTGATAATCCGCTCTGATGGTCTGGGATTCTTCGACTGGTGTATATAAATTGCAAATATTTGATGTAGATTAAGAATAAATGCGGTAAAACGACACCATTGGTCAAGACAATGATAGTAAATCTGGAAATCGAAAACTCTAGACACCATGTGCAGTGATAAAGGTTTCGCCAGGGAATTGCTTCACGTATCAACTCTCTTAACAGTTATTAAACATCATGATCAGCGTCTTTGATGTCATCGGTTGTTTGGCCATTATTGACAAGAGAATAAAATATGAAGAACTTCATGAGCTTTGAGATGACCTTTTGAAACCTTACATTTTTATGTTAAAGAATGAACAACCTGCACAAAGGTAACATCAACAAGCTTATAAATACCACACAAATACATGTAAGAAGCATACATAGTTTTATTCTATACATATGTAAAAGAATACATATGGAGAATTTATTTTCGTATTGCTAAATACTTCGGAGAGATCATTAAAGGGGCAGTAGCACGTTTTTAGGGGGAATATAAGGTGATTCAGGAAAATGAAAATAAATGGTTCCAATCTTTAGACAATGTATAAAAACTAAATGGAGCAGTAATAAATCAAATATACAATGTAAAGTTAAGCCATGCGATTCCTTTTCTTACACAAAATGAATTAAAGGTGTTCACACAAAAATGGCTGCCAACGGATTTTATTTGAATCCTCATACTTTGTTCTCTGACTACGGATGATTGGTTTGTGTTATGAGATTTATGATACTATCAAAGTAATACATTTAGCATTAACTTATTGTTATCAGTGAAAAATTTAAAATATAAAATTGTCAAAAAACGTGCTACTGCCCCTTTAAAGACCAATATGTACCCTCTACATGTACATCCAAACCTTAATCTGTGATTTAAAACCATTTAGAAAGTGGCAGTTAACGACATGTCGTCCAATGGTAATAAGGAATACAGGTATAATTTGTCAACTGTAAAAGAGAATAAACAAGTTTTGTGAATAAAGAAGTTGGATATCAATAAAATCTTGTACTTTACTCTTTTATCGATCTTATGTCTGTGCGTACCCTATCCTCCCTGTCGTTTATTTGTTTCGCGATATGGTCACCATTTCTTCACATTCACTATTCCTGGGACCTGTGTTGAGATCAATATCCCCTGTTAGGTGAATGATTGAGAGTACCTAAATGTAGTTCCATAACACATGATGTGATATCAAGTATAAAATTGCTTCCCTGTAAGTGTCCAAACTTCTTTCATGTTCAATGATTATGTTTAAGACAGTGTTTAAGCAGTGGATTGAGTTTTTTCCAGTCGCGATTTAAAGACAGTGTTTAAGCAGTGGATTGAGGTTTTTTTCCAGTCTCGATTTAAAGAAAGTTTATAGAACATAGTTAGTTATAGAACATTTAACAGTAAGTATGATAAAATGACAAAACTCAAACTCTGTTTATTGCGTTAAGAAGTTGATTTTCCATATGTCAAGACATATTATTTGACACTTTCAGAGAACCTATCAACATCTGAAATTGTTATTGCAAAATTAGTTATGGATGAAAACAACAAATAATCCATGTCAAAATCTTATGGTAATGTATGACATAAATAAAAAAAGGATTAAGTATTATATTACAACATTAGAATAATCGCCAAAAGCACGTGAGAGGGAAATAGAAACCCGCATTACGAGCAATAAAAGGCAATGATCTGGAATCATTTGATCGCTATTTCTGTACCATTAGATTCCTCATATCATCTATCCATTTGTATCGAACGAGAGGACATACCACTGACTGACATTTCCGGTTTTACGGACCATTTCTTTCCTAATCAACCTTAAGATTGTCATCGATAAAGGCACTTAGAAGGCACTAAATAATCAGCTTATACAGTAACGAGTTTTGGTTAGATAGTCTTTTGCAGGATGTGATCAGGTCTAGATGTAACATTATTAGGAAATACTTGGAGATAATACATAAAGTTTTGAGTTTTTAACAAAGCTTAAAGGAGCATTGTCTCGAAAATTCTTGAATTGAATCCCCGTTTTATGTAATAAGTCATTGTATATTAACTGTATGCTGTAATAAAAGTAAGGAAATAACAAAATCAACAGTGTCATGTTGTTATAATGCGCACTATTGGTGTTTTATATTTAAGATACTACGTTGATTAAGAAACATTTGAATGATCACACAGACCTACAATGTAGCGCAATTGCCTTTAAAAAGTATAGTCCTGTCCTTCACTTTTTAAATCCATAAATCCTGTGAGTGCCCTTGATCAAAAGAATAACATTATCTTTCCACGTCAACATAATATTCGTCACTCCTGAGTTTCGTGTTACATTGATAGTGTCACCGTAGCGCTTTATATGTTGCTGTTGATGCCAGTTAACATAAATTGCTTGAGACTCTCTCTTGAAGATTGATCTCTTGGGGCTCTTCAATTTGAACTTCCTTTGTCTTAAGTAAATCATTAACATCAATCGCACTGTTCAGACCATGGTACGAGTCACAATGATTCCAGTCCCAAATTGGGCTCCTAATAAAATTAATTCAGAAACCTGGACTTTTGCATTCATATATGTACATGTATGTGTTGTGATAAACCCACATTTCACATTTGAACAAACGAACGAGGACTATTCGGTAGCTTAGACTTGATCGAAAACAGACACGCCGACGATTTAAACATTTTCAATTAACCTCTCTCTTTTTACACGAAAAAGCATTGAAATCGTAGTTCATTGTTTCAACTTCCTGCATCTCCCGTCAAATTTTTGTAACGTCTACTCACTTTTGAAAACTGACCAGTGCATTAGCTACCAAACTTCTCTTTGAGAAAATACCCGAGTTCAAATTTGTTAGTGTCTGTGTTTTTTTTTATGCCCCCGCCATATATGGCAGGGGCATATTGGATTACCCTCGGTTGTCCGTCCGTACGTCCGCACGTACGTAATCACTCTATACAGGGTATCGTTTATCCACTTCTCAAAAACAGTTCAACAGATTGGCACACATGGCTTATTTCAATTTTTGATTTTGTCCTCAAATTTCTGACATATTGAACTTTTTGAATGAATTTGAATTTTGGGGCAAATGAAAGCTCACATTGGTATGATAAAAGATGTTGTTTATCAAAGAAAAGTACTGGATAGACTGCGCTGATCTTTCAAACATGAGTGATGATGATTATTTGGTTTGAAGCATATTTTGTGAGTTTGAAAAGAAAATTGATAAAATCATTATAGAAGTTAACCTGTGAAAGATTAATTTTACTGAAATGTTTGCGCACGCTATGCGATGACCTTGTAAATAGATATTTTAGAAGTACCCCTATTTTCCCTAGAACAGTCTTTGGTTTTCCTTGTCTTGATCCCAAATGTTGGAAAACAAATTGTAACAACTCAAAAAATTATTCGTATTTGTTTTTTAATCAATGAAGGTTTGGAATACTTTCTGAGACCACTTGTTCGATGGGACTACAGAAATGAACTGGATATTTTCTTTTTTTACTAACAAATTGAATACAATTAATACGAGTATTGCAAGATTGATCATATCAGCTTCTATTGAAAACTGTAGCTTTTGTTACTTCCAACAATTCAAAATAAGACAAAAATAAGCAGCAATTGTTTTCCATGAGATTAGGTATCAGTATTATCATATGTGTATGTGTTTGTGTATGTGATATACTTAAATGAAGTTATCCTCACTTTTTCAAACCTTTTCTCTTTAAGATATTTTCAAATATCCTCATCGACCAATAAACATACACATGTATGTGCTCTCAAAATAGATTATTGCTTATAAAAATTGTCGAATACCCTGAAGAATCAAGTATCATCTGAACAATGTATTGCAGACAATCTGAAAAACTAACATGCATATGTCATTAAAATTGATGTTGACATTCAGTAACGGTGATGCTTTATTTTTCAATGGTTGCTAGATTAATATGCTTAGTTTGAGAAATTGATACATGGTATACAAAACAGAAAATCTCAAGATCTCATTGCCTGTTGCTTTTTCTTTTGATTCACCTGCATATATTTTACTGGTAAAAACTATACTGTATTTAGTAACTGAAAATTAAAAACAACTGATGTCAGTGTCAAAAGGAAACATAACATTTATAAAGAATAAAGCATTGTAAATTACTTTCAATGATGGATTTAGAATTGGTCACATATTCCTTTTTTACAGTTTTATGTTTACTGATTGTTATAAAACATGTTTTGATGCTCGAAACACATAAATAACTTTATTTTCATCTGTTTACATCAAAATTCATGAACATTCTTTTAGAAAGGAAACAAGATTATTTTGGCTTATTTCAACATCCTTGCATTCATGTATCGTTTTATATTATTGAGAAATGTAATTATTAGTTTACAGATAGAATTGAGAATATTGATATATGATATTTTTCTTCTGTCATTTTTCTGATTTTTCCTTTTTATTTACCAACGAGAAGACGTTCATTTTCATGTCTTTAAATAATTTGTAGCAGTGCAACTTTGTTAGTAATAGATTGAACGTTAATCATGTCAGGTTTTCATACTTCAAAAATATATTACCTTCATAATGACTTTAAATATGAACTTTTTGAATTAGATTCTGTTAAAGTGAAAAAGGTGACTCAATTACTTTTACGTCTTCTTTACACCGACTCTAAGTGCCATTGGACAAAGCATAAGAACCAATGTACCATTATGATAAATAACATATAAATCCTTTCAATAACCATCAAAGCTAAGCGTCTTGTCAGATATTGGCGTCCAATGATAAAAGAAAACTTTTCTGTTTCTTAAAAACGTTATCACAGCTTCTTTACAAATAATCTAAACGTTTAGTTTATTTCAAAGGATGTGAAACATGAAACATTTAGAAAGCAGGCTTATTTGTAAAAAACCCGTTATTATCATTTCATTTAAAGAATTTTATATTATAAAAGAACATGCACAGAGGAAGTTCTATAAAAATAACTTCCTTGTCGATTTGCTTTAAGACTTTGATTCTCCTTTACAAAATTTCTATGCATTTATGATATAATACTTCGCGTAGTAGTGCTGATTTTTCAGGCTCATTAATGTTTTCAAGTTATGAGTTACAATCATTTAGTCTTCCTGAGGCAAATTGTCTTCAAAGACACATTGTGGCCACATAATAATAGGAAGTCTGGAAACCAGACACTGTTTGCGGACACCATTTGTACTGATAATGGCTCCACTGAGGGTAACTGACCTCTTATTAGCCACTCTTCTTACAACTGTTAGAGATGGGCGTCTGTGATGTCCAGATCATTTTGGCTTTATGGTAAGAGACGTAAACACCCCCTGGAACTGAAGAGATGAAGTGATAGACTAACTCTTATATATCTCGCTGGTTTGTGAACCATAACTTGCATTGCCCTTAGTAAATCCAGCACACCTAAGATCAGAGTCGGCTTGGTTTGTGACATAACTTTGGATTCCATACAGTAAGTTCTATCGATTGCAATCATTGTCAGATCAGAAACTGACATAAAACAAGAATTCATTTAGCAATTCAACACTGATGACACATTTTACCAAGATTATATATTACTTCAGGAATGAAGAGGAAAACGGCAATCTTCTTACAGGGGAAATCTAAAGAGTGTTGTGAATTTTTTTTGATGAAACAGACGCAGTTGGATACTTCGCAACAAATATCAACAAAGTTAACGAATACATTGATATATATTTCTTTATATAAGATAAGGTTTTAAATCAGAGACAGTCGCCTATTAAATACCTTTTTTCAAAGCGATATTGCAGTGATTTTGAATATATATGAATGGCGAGGCTTTGTCTAAATGTGACCACGTCAGACAAGGGCAGTGCACAGCAGTCTTTATGCTTATTGGGGTCGGTGGTTATACTTTTGTAAACGAATACAGGATTTCACAATGACAATGCAGCTGGTAGACGCCAAGATAGTCTGTGTAAGTAAGAAAGCGTGGATTTAAATTCGCATAGAGTCAGACTAATTTGTTAGTAAAGCTTCCATAGAAGGGTTAAGTAAACTAATTTTGATATTCGGTTACTAAAGTTGGCTTGTGAAGATGACTTATTTTGTTTAAGTTGTTTGAGAGGCATTTTAGAAGTTGGAAGTATCAAGATGACAAGGATTTATGGATATTCAACTTCTTTATTGTAGAATGTGGCGACGTTTCGGTATAGATTCTTATACCGTTTTCAAGCATATGGGAAAATGAGGGTACAGCAATTTATACATATGGACATGGTGATGAGATAACAATAACAGTAACAACAGCAATTAGCATTGTTATCTCATTCTGTTGTTACTGTTATTGTTATCTCATAAATGTGCTAAACTTTTAAAGCAGAGGAATATATGGATGACAACTTCTTTGTTCATTCTATGCGACACAAGAATCTTTATCGAAACGTCGCTGACAATGAACAAGGAAGTTGTCATCCATATATTCTTCTGCACTATTGTCATTCCAACTCCTGAAATGCCTCTCAAAGAAGTTATGCTAAATATGCTTGATAACAAAAACATTTGTTTCGGAATTGTTTGCAAGTGACTAAATAAAGGTTTTGTTGTGTAATAAATTTCTAAGAAAAAAACTATTTGAACAAAAGTAAGATTAATTGTTAAAATCACTGCAAAATGTGTTCCTATTGTACTTACAAAATAAAAAAAGTAGATACAGTCATTACAATGACAAACGGATTCATTGCTGAATGGTGATGATTGTTTTAAAAGGGTAATGGTTCATGTAAAGAAAAAGAGTCTTGAACTCATGAAGACAGTTCCACCAAGCTTACTGAAGCATTTTGCAATTGCAAGCATACAATCAAATTCAACAAGTATGTGTCACAAAGGTGACAAGATCCCCCGCCGCAAATTGATGTGAACAAAATGCATACTGTATACATAGAAACACTTGTCTACACTTGTCATGCTACTAGATGTCATTTAGACCACAACAAATCAACTGGTCCCTGGGTCTTCCATATATAAGCCTCACTGTGACCTTGAAAACAACGTGAAGGTCAGCAAAATCAACTGGGCCCGGCGCCTTCCCAATAAGATGCGTTGTGTAAGTTATGAAGAGAATTCAGTGAATGGTTCTTGAGATATCCCGCTGACAAGCCTAAAATGCAGGTTTCAATGCCGAAATTTTCAAAGTGACCTTGAAAATAATGTGAAGGTCACCAAAATCGACTGACAAGGGTAAAATGTCAGTCTCGTAATGACCTTGAAATGAAGGTCAAGGTCATGAACCTCTAGAGGGACCTTGCTCTCATGGTGATGAGTCCAAAAATGAAAAGAATCAGGTCAATAGTTTTTGAGTTATTCAATTTCATCCGTCGGGACGTACGTACGTACGTACGTACGTACGGAGGGACGCTGCTCAATATTATATCCCCCGCTTCGCGCTAAAGCGCGGCAGGGGGTAATAATCTATGTTTATGTTATGAAACATATACATTTTCAATGAAAGTCTTGGCTCTACATCTATATTTCCTCTGAAGAATACAAAATGCAATATCACATGATTAATTTGTTTTGGACATCCAACAAATGGTCCATTGCCTTTTTTGCTGTTATTAATAGTACTGCTAAAGGGAGGTAACATTTATCATATACATTCGAACAAAAGTAGAATTGCCTGTATTAAAACGAGAAAGGAAATATCTGTATGTATCTATATGTATTGTAATTTTCTCAGATTCTTTATTCGTTTAACTGTAAATATACTAGATAGAGTATAATGCTTTTTGGTTGATGAACTACGTTTTGTTAAATATACATTATATCTTAGTCATTCAAACGAAAGTAGAATTGGCAATATTTTAATTTTATTTTGATATTTAAATGTTTATGGAAATATCTGAATTCATTAAGAATTTTCAAATATTTATAATCTTTTGGTTGTCTGATGATATATGGAATAATGATAAATGATCACAATGAGCTTCGATTTTTTAAAATTACTCTTCAAAATGCACATTTCCAAAAGTTCGACGTTTGACCCTTCCTTGTCACTGGTAATGACTTTTAGTTGCAGGCGTTTACCTGCATTTTGAAATAAACTTTCCCATGTAAAAATTCCCATGTTAATATTCCAAAAATTTGGTCTTGTGTACAACTCGGACTTTATTGAATGGGCCGAACAAGGTCTACACGCATTTTCACGCATAAGCTGATTTTGGCTACAGTTGTCTCCGTTCAAGTATCTTTTAATAGAAATCAAATATCTTGTGATAACAAAACATCAGTGATATTCAGATAAGGCTAAACATAACTGATGTCATGTCTCCACTGTTACAAATGTCATCAGTTCATACAAGTATCAACTTTCCAAATTATAAATAACATGAACAAAATAAAGTTAACATGCCAGCAAAATGAGATGAGATAACCGCTATTGATAGGAAGGTTTTATATTTAACAAACTTAATGTAAAATAAATAGATGATTGTTTGACTGATTATGCATCTTTTGATTATATTCTTCTTATAATGGATGAAAATGAATCGTACAATTTGATTTTATATGTGTATTTAAAGCAATGATAACAAGACTCAAGGACAGGCATTATTAGATATGACTAATTACTATTTAGATAAATCGTTATGTATACTTTTCATTCTGGCAACATCTGTGTTTGATAATTAAAAGTAATTCTAGCTAGCATAGTTATGATTAGGTTTCGTAAAGAAAATAATTGCAAAACACATAAAAACAAGAGGACATTGTATTGACACATTCACCTCATTATGAATGACAAGAAAATGGTGCACAAGAGCTGTAAAGTGTATGCCTCATAAGTCCTTTATAACATCTAGCGACTTACCAACTCGGTCCATGTGGAGCATGCGCGGAAATCAACCAATGAAAAAGAACTAGTTCAGCTCTTAGAATCAGGCAATCTGCTTAAAGTTAGCTTTTAAAAGCGGACAATCAAGTGAAAACTAGCTGTAATGTTTACGTCCAATAAGTTCTACATTAAATTATTTACATATATATTAAGATTATTTGCAAAATGCAAACGACGCCCGATCCTAAAAGTTGAGCCAGTTCTTCTTTCATTGGTTGATTTTCGTGCATGCTCGAAACTGACCAAGTTATGAGACATAAAATTACAGCTTGTTTTAACTAGATTGAAACAAAGCGCCTGAAATAACAGTTGGTCAATGAGTTCAACTATATCCTTCAAAGCTTCTTCAAAGAAGAGATTGATCTCTTATGTTTATGGGAAGACCAAGTATAGAAGTACTTAAGCAATATAACAAAGACCATATAATGTCCCTGTTAATACAAGATCAGATATACTGAAATAGACAAAGATAAAACTCTTCTCGTTTAAGTCATAAAACATAAACCTGGCTATTTAACAGTCTGACTCTTAAATAATGTGTCCACATCTAAGTGAAGAAGACATATAAAAGTGGAAAGTATCAAGTAGAATTTGCATATAAACTGCTGGATTAGTTTTTACCTGATTAGATTTTTTTTACTTTAGTAGCTGTTTAAATGTGCATTGGAACATCGTGTCAAATTTAACTTGAATTCCATGTAACTGCAGTTACTATTCTATTGATGTTAGAATGACCATTTCATCGAAACAATAAATGCTTTGCTTACTTATAGGTGTTTGGTATTATTTTAGGCGAGTTTTACTGTTTTTTAGTATTTTATAACATTGTTGTTCAGGATATATCTATAGAGACTGAAATATATGTTCAAATTATTTCACCTACATGTAATATGTATTTTGAATACGTTTTCATTATCTTAATTTTCTTTGTATATGCCATTTTTCAAAAGATTATATGTTAAAGGTAGTCATTCATTAAATTATGTTGTTTCCGCAGAGGTTTATTAAACCCTTTAATTTCGTTTTCAAAATGGAGTAAATACTGTTATAATGATTCAATCAATTACCTCACTGTCAGTTATAAAATGAGACATACGAAATTGATGTACGATGTCAGTATTCCTGTGAAGACCAAATAATGAAAAGTGTTCTGCACAAATCAACAAAACAAATAAAACCACCTATATATCAACTAAAAGGATACCAGAACCACAAAGTTCTCAATGGATGTCTTCGACATTCTTCAGTTGACCGTGAAATATAAACATTTGATTAATAATTCCTTCTTTCTAAATAATGTCGCCTGTTTGGAAGCAGTTTGATTGATTTAGATCAATGTCGTCAAGTTTGGCCAAGTTTCTAAGTACATGCGACAATGGCATATATTTCATAAACAATAATAAAAGTATCTTTTGGCATGATCACATTTAATTCGAGTTGACAAACAAAAGCAGGAATAGTTGCTGAAAACATATATTAATACAGATAAAATGAGAGAAATATGACAGAAACTATCAGATGACTGTGAATTCTATATTTTAATTTTCTACAATAAAAAGGTTAAAAGGAATTCAGAATAATTGACAATACAAATGTTCTTCCATGTTCATGACTGTCATCATGATCAAATACTGTATGATTCGGATAACACTTTTGATGTAAAAGGGAAAGAAATACATGGTTTTATATCTTATTATTTAGGACAACAAGGTCTGCAATCTGTTAAACTGTCAAAGGTTTTAAGAATATGCTGTGCAAGCATATTTGTCTTGACAGCAACTTTAGTTTATTATGTGTGTGACACAAAGCAGCTTTTAAACATTAGATAAGTGATGAGATCATCTACAGGATGAGTATTGATATGTATTGCATCCTTTAGGTATTGAACGTTCAATGATATCACAAATCAATGGTATCAATTGCAATCAGCAGAAATAGTTGTGTTTTTGTTCAGAATATGTGCTGTCATCAAATATTTTAGTATTTTTACCTATGTTCGATCACTCTTGAAACAATTTTTGAAAGTTTACTTAGAGTAAAAAAAATGTTCCGATTGGTCAGATGGATTTCTTTTTGTGCAATAATAATGTGCAAAAATGTACACGAGAATAACTATCATCATTGCAATCTCAACCATCAAATTAAATATTGGAGCATCCCTCCAATCCATTCAAATGAAGTATTATTTAATTCATACAGATAGAGCACAATGGTAAATATATTTTTTCCTAGTATTTTATATTACATTATATAACTAAGCACTAAGCACCTTAATGAGTTCATAATACAGATGATCCCTACTAGGCTAGTTGCGTTTGAAACTGAGAAACCATCTGGTATAAGCGGATATAGAACAGTTTAGGCTGTTTCCTTCCTGGAGCCACATTTATAAAGTCAATGAGGTTCATTGCGAACATATTTCTCCAGCATCATGCCAATCAATGTATATCAAGTCTTATTCAGGTGTCCAGCCAAATTATTTTACTCATCACTTTCCTGTGACCTGCATTTAAGATGACCAATCATAATTGTAAAGTAATTGATTACCGCAGATATAAAGAGGGTCCTTGAGCATCGAGGTAGATTTCTTGACTTGAGGAATTAATAACAACGTAAAGATGTTTTGGAAATCCTCTTTCGTTATTCTGTACAATTGTTCTTTATATAAGCTTTTTAACAACGTGTTGCGGCAACATATCCATATAGATATATCGACAGAAGCTTCACTACTTCAAAAACTTAATAATAAGAACTCAGTATATGAATCTGTTCGATGCAAATGTTCCCTGTATAGCTATGTTTTGATAACTCTACATAGCTGCAGGTGCAATAATTTTGAAACTGCTTTAATTGATCAGAAAAAATATAATTTCAATTTTCGCTGTAGGCGTGAATGGGTTTTTTGACTTGAGGGAAACATTACAATAAACATCAAAAAAGAAAGGATGGAAAACATGAAATATTGCTTTTAACAAATGCTTTAAGGCAAGAAAATAACATTGAAAATATATGAATTCTTGTAATTAAAAAAAACTAATCTGAAGTATGTAAAGCTTACATAAATATGCCAATCAAGGAAAAGGAATGGTGAGTCTTTTTAAGACAGAATGTCATAGAGCCGTGGATTTCCTTGAACATTACATTAACTTGGGTATTCTCACGTACATCTAAACACATAATAGTGAAATATATTACAGTGTTACAATCGTGATATTTCCATAACACTGTATCTAGCCTTATAAAATTTGTTATTGAAATTGTTAGGAAGAAAATCCCTGAGATTTTCTAAACGTAGAGAATTGGAACGATTCTGATCATTTCTACACTAAAGGTAATGACGCTTGTGAAAGAAGAAGTTTATTTTGTTCTTGCATTACAGGTGTTTTGTGACTCCCTTGTGATATATTCAATGCAAAGCAGTCACGTATCAACAACATGGTAATGTTAACATACTAATAAGGTTTTTGTAATGCTAAGCTTGCATGGAGCTGATTAAAACTATAGTCTAGGACTAATGTAAGCAATACCATTATGCCAGTGGCAATTTATCTTGCGTGGCAAAATGTATAAGAACTGTGATGGCTAACACATTGACGTAATATCTACAAGCTTATAACATCATTAAACCCATATCTCTAAACATTAAACTATCATTTATATCGTTTATCAAGTGGCTCTTTCTATGCACATTATCTCCCTTACAAGATGTTTTAACAAATGTTTAGAAAGATCGATGTTAAAGAATTTATACGCGGAAACGAATCTGGCACAAGGGCCATAGCTTTACAAATTCAACATGAAGGTGGTTAACGATTAGTTAACAAATATTTCTAAAAAAATTACAAGTTTAACTATGAGCCTTTTAGATAAGTTAAAATGATGTATGATTTTCTCAAGGGCACGTACAAAGTTGTTAAACTTTGTGAAATAATTAATTTCTTTCTGTAGTAACATGCCTTTTCAAATAAAATAATTTACACTAGAGGATCAAAGAATCGAACGCCTCGGAAGTAGAATGAAACAATTGCACATAACAGAGGAATTCCTGAATATGAATTACCAAACTCGATTCCCTTTCTGATTCAACTAACATAACAAAATCACCCTGGATTGATTATTCTTGTTTTTTGTCTTAAATTCCTATAAGACAAAACAAGAAAAAATGATAATTGACTCAAGATTCAAGATTTTGCAAGCTATCTTGTCTAAATATGACCGATAAGAACGATTGTCATTGCTAAGCTAGTAGCTGTTTATGACCTGTATACAAATTTGAGCTTGATATTTTGATCTTTCACAACCAACTTCATACTTTGTTAAGAACGTAAAATTTTGTTTTATCAGCTTCTTATATTTCGCAATTTTAGATAGAAATCGCTCATTTTAATACGTTCGATCTATTGGATGTTTTCAGAAGGGTGTACCGATTCGTATCATGTTGTTCCTGTATTGCATACCGATATATCGATAATACCGCGCATTCTTAAGTAAACGGATACTCCTTTGTATTTAAGAGATTTAAGGGTACACACGTAAGTTTTTTCAATTGCTATGGAGTGATTCCAAGGAGAATTTATTAATATATTTACATACTTATTAATATATTGATTATCATTTTAACTTGTGATTTTAGTATGCAAATGTCTTGACAAAAACAATTATGAATGCCCATGGCGTTAAAGGCATTTAGTTCAGCTTCAGCTTCACGTATTTGTGTAAATGAATAATGTTAATGTCCACGTTTGTCTGACTGAAATAATTTAATATATTTCATATGATTAAATGATATATTATTGTACCAGTTGTTAATTACGAAATATTTCACATTTTAGGTCATGGTAACTGACTGGCCATTGACAAATCTTACCTTATGATATCCACTATTACACGAACCAACAAGACGATTATGGGTTAACAAAGTTATCTCATTTTTAATGATTAACAACCTAATTTCTAACTTACTGTTTAAGGATCAATTGACAAAAGGTTTCCCTTCTTTTATCTACTGGATTCAGGAGAAGAACTGTAAACGTTTTCATTGATATATCAAATCCCGAAAACGATTCGTTTTCAAACGATTATGTTTTGGATTCGAACATTAAAATATAACATATGTCAAAATAGAAAACTGTTACGAACGTTCATAAAAGTTGACAATTGGCATTCTTTTTAAAGCTCTCATTTGTTAAAACATCAAAATAAAAATGTCCCAACAAAAGGCACTGCGAATACCTTAATCATATTCATACACCCTAGTTGTGAGTGAGTGAGTGAGTTGGTGTTTAACGTGTTTTGAACAATATTTCAGTTATTAATCACGTGGATGTTGCCATCCAAAAGAGAGTAGATAGATCAGAGAGAAAGGGATCGAAAGGATGAGCGAAAGGACGGAAAGAAAGGCATAGTGAGAGATAGAAAGCAGGTTTTAGAAGGACTCACATTTGGTCTGGCTTGTACCCGTCGACCTGTCCAGCTTGGGTGACCCTTCCAGGAACATGTAAGCTCCAGCTGGCATAGCTCTCGGGGTCGCCGAAGCACACAAACCACCACACCACGATAAGGTAATGAGTCCAGTGATGGCATACACCCTAGTTAATTTACCTTACGCATATACATTTTCAAGTTATTAAGACGACATGGACATTCTGTATTTTATTGTTCCCCTATGGTATGTCAAAACAGTCAATATTAGACCCGCTTTGTAAGTGTTTTAACTTGTTGAATTTGAAGGTTTACTTTAACCATTATCTATGCAGTTAGCTATTTGATGACCAGCATCGTCAGTTATAAGATGTCCAGCGACACAAACAAAATCAAACAATATGTATCTGCAAAATTTCCTGGGAATGTTCCACGGATATTTAAAGCCCAAAATAACCAGGTTGCCTTGCATTATGAAAATATAAACTCTGCGAGTATGTTTTCCTTTAAGCCCTCTGAAAAGTGTCATTGTTTCGTACATTTCGGTCATGATATAGACTTAAACATAACTATAGAGAAAACACTGGAAGTAACAAAGGATTGCTGAGATCAATGTCTTTGGTATCAAATGACCTCGAGGCGGCAAGAAAAGTAATAAGGACACAGAAAAGATTATCAAATACTCGAACATAAATAGCTCAGATAACATAAAGATCAAAGTGTATTTGGCGCAATAAGTCAGTCTTCCTTTATAACTATAATGAAAGAAAAATGATATACCTAGCTTTATGATAACTCTATATCTGGCTTAATGCACTCTCAGAAAATTTTGTAAGATATGCTGTTTTTTCTAGTTTTCACTAAAATGCTTTTTGATAAAGTTACCAAGATTAAGATGAATTGATCTGTAAAAGAAGAAGATATTTTGAAAGTTTTAAGAAGAATTATATATATTAGATCTACAAGTATATGCAACTATGATAAAACCTTTTGAGTAATATGTGCTCGTAAGTCATATCCAAATCGTTAGAAAACAAGTATAAGGCTCTGTATAGATAAACATACAGAGGTCGCATTTTTTTTTAAATCGTTCATCCTCAATATATTTCCTGGAGCCAAAACTGTAATCTTCTAGCGGTAAAACCACCCCAGGCAAAAGCTTTAGCCTCCCCTGATTGTGTTGAGAAATGGGATGAAAACGCTGAAATATTGAGTTACTTAGTAATAGCTGCAATTTTTAGCGCTTTGAGCATGTCTTAGGACGTGGAAAAAGCGCAATATAAGAATGCACATCATAACACTCTTCAGTGGCAGTGGGCAAGAGTTGTAATCGCAATCCTTCCCGGAGAATTTTCATTAGTTTAGCCAATGGTCCGTTTAATTTCTTGCAATAACTACAGGGAATCTTGTAAAATGCATTTACCTTGAAAGAGTATGAAATATTCTTAGTTTGGGTTAAAAAGATTATGTATAAAAAACGATTGGTAATTATGAATTGCTAATCAAATCACTTCTTGTCATTTTGATTTCTTTATCAGTGAATAGATTTGAACTTATTTGAACAAATAAGTAATATGTTTTGTTATAGACTTTCATGGGTGTCAATGCTTTCCCCTGAATCCGAAATAAGCAATTATTCTTTGTTGTTTCGATTCAATAATCCTTTTGTGTTTAAACAAAATCCTGCAACTGCAATGGTGTTGGTTATTGACTTAGTGGTACTTTCCTGTGCTTAAGATCAATAGAACAAGAGGGTTATATCAATATGCGCTACACTAACCCTACAAAAAGTATGCGCGAATTCAATGCTTTTTGTTTTAATTAAGAATGTTGCAGACACAAAGCAGTATCATATCGATACAAAATGAGATGAAGTGGATTTGTTATTGGCTAAAATATCAACATTGTCTTAGCTTTCTTTCCTACAGAACATTTCTGTTATAAAAATGGATATTAAATAACTCTGTAGATTAAAAACATACTTGTATATGCATGAATGTTGTTATGTCTGTCATGTTTATTCATGACTTATTATAAATGTATTATCACGATGAATACAAAGTTGATTGATTTTTTCATGAGCGTCGTTTTGGGAAATAGTTCTGCCATTCATACATTGTATATGGACAAGAAATTGTTCTGTTTTATATCACTTATTTTGCATGCTTCTTTATGACAAATGACAAGAATTACATGTATCCTATTTGTTGTACCACTATTTGCATCACATCACATCACATCACATAACATCACATAGCGGATGTCTAGTGCTTGTAAAAACATCAATTAATTCACATTGCGATTAAATAAATAAATGTGATATCAGTGTTTTTCATGCTAACACAATTTCTCATAAATCGTATTACAATGCCAAAGGTTGTGAGATGAATAAATGTAATGTTTCTATTACCGTGTTGGTATTTCACATTTAAGTTTACTGTTTGAAGTGCCATTTTAAAAGCCAATGGGTTAAACCATTGCATTTAATTGCAATTAAGGGTTATTTCTAATCATAACGCTTTTGTAGTAACATCCCGTGTAAGTATCAATTATTTGAGATATGTTTTACTCATTGCCAACAATGTGTTGTGATCGTCAGGGCATGTATTTTACTGCTATTTTACCGATATGTTATATGTGTATGCTACTTAGCTTGTAAGTTAAATTAATCCAATTGCCGTTTTGCTATATTTCTATTTTTAAATTGTTTTGTTGTACACACTTGCACAACTACGCCATGAGTCATGAATACCCACTAAAAATACCTTGTTCAAATTGTGGTCGAAAATCCTAATTGAAGATTGGCCATGATAGTTTGTAAGAGCTTCTTGATATGTTGTTTTGAATGCAATGGTATTCTGGTTTTTTTTCACAAATTAAGAAATGTACAATTGGAGAATTCTGCCCATGTGTCTTCGGATTACAATGTTATGCAAACTCTATTTTTAAAAACCAGATGAAAGTTGTTTGATACAATCGATTAACGTTCTCATACATGTAGCAAATATATCAACAGTCGTTTATCAAAGAATAACTATACACCCATCTTCATAAATCTGTTACTTTTAAAAGGGACATAAAACAAAAATAGAATTGGTGTTTCCTTTCATTCTAAACATAGACACGTTGGTTATAATTGGTAATTAGTAAACAGTTTGAAGAAACATCACTAGGTCGTTGTCAATTGATCACAAATTGTCCGTAGCTAGGAGAAGAACCAACCAAAATATTACACTTTGTAATTCACCAAGTCACAATACAATAACGCATCGAGCGAAACAATTCTTCCATGAAATCACAACTGTCCTTTGTCACAACTTATTATAACTTTACATGAGACAGGTGCTGATCGGACTTTCAGAAAATAACTTTATGTTCGTACGCTTTTAGAGTTTTACGAGTGTTTTTTTTGTTAAGCCTCTGTTTAATTTTTGAGTGCGTTTATTTCAATTTTGGGGTAATTGTTTAAGAGTGAGAGTTTAAGCAATACACTGTTCCTTTGTAATCTGCAACCATAGCACATTATCGTCAGCCATTTCTATAGATAAGCCTAGGTTGATTGATGACAGACATGAGATATGACTCATGACATATGCAAGTAGAACACATTAGGGGAAAATATTTTCATGAATGCCAGCACTTATGGTTATTAGGACATAATTTCCTTGCCCTTATTTTCAATTGAAACGATGTACATACTCTATACTTTATTTTTTATACCCCTCTGGTGGTCTGGGCTTTTTTGGTGGCGTTTATAGATGACAAGCATTTAATATTGATTAAAGGCAATCGTTGTTAAACGACGCTTTTGGTCTAGACAATGATGGCAAATCAGGGAATCGGAAACTGTAAAGAGTAATAAACAGTCCGCCAGGGAAATTGCTTCACGTTATCAACTCTCTCAACAGTTATTAAACTTCAGCATCTCTGATGTCTTTAAATGCTTAGCCATCTTCGATAAGAGAAGCGAAGTTATTGTGGTACGGGATAGCTCAGTTGGCAAGAGTGCCGGTCTCACGTTGCCTAGGTCCGGGGTTCGAATCCCATCTAGGCCAATGTGAAAAAACCTAGAGTTCACCTCTGTTAGAACTCTATATGTGTCACCCTGGAGCCCTAGTGTGTAGTGCAACAAAATCTGCGCACTTAAAAGATCCAACGAATTCATGTCAGTGGCTGAATGGTGGATACACCAACATGTGCATACGCCGAGCTGTCGGTTATCAGCGTTCAGCAGTGTTGGACAAACTGCTGTGACTATGTGTCTCAGTTTATCCAGCTGTGAATGGGTACCCTGTGAGGCATAGAATGGTCCCTAACCTGAGCGCCATATATGGATGACGGTTGAATACTCCCCAGGTAGTTGATTTGGAAAATACAATCGAACGGTGAAAGAATGCCATTGACCAATGTAAGCGCCTTGAGCAACCACGATTGGATGGATGGATATGTGCGCTTTATAAATATTCATATAATAATAATAAAAAGAACCGACGTTGAGCTTTTAAATGGAAATTTCTATTTTCTGTAAGAATGAACAATCTGCAAACCATAGCACCTATGAATAACCCTTTAACCACAATGTTTCTTCATATAAACAATACAAATAAATATAGCTTCATGTACAGTCAAAAACTCTTTTGTTAAATAACCAAATGTCTCCCAGCTTTGACTAGCGCAGAAGGTTCAGATGAATAGCTTTCAAAACAAATTGAACTGTTATGTAAACATTTGATATATTACTGAGGCGTAAACCTATAACTGCAAACCTAAGTGTCAGTTTTGGAGGTTCGTTTATTTGCGTATACTTTATGTGTTAGCTGCTCTATGGACATATCAGTGTACAGAGCAGATTTGTATGATCACTCTTTATGGAGTTTTTTTCCACAGCCCTGAAACATTCAGGTTTGAGTTATATTTTTACTTAAGAATATTAGATTAAATTTACATCGTAAACGTACCTAACAAAAAGTGCAATAGACTGCAATTAATCTAAATATAACCTTAGCGCAACTGGCTTAACGGATTTAATACCAAAACAGTTCTATCTCATGTCTTGGAGTCTTCCACCACTATCCAGCCTTCAAATCATTTGGTGAGCATTTAAAATATAGCAGAGCATAAACAAACTTTTTTATTTCTTTCTTAATGATTTCAGGAGACGATATATCAAACAATATTTGTTTATCAAAGATTTGCTTATCAATGATACGTTATCGTTTTTTAAACTGTTGTGCAATTGTTTAGAGACAGTAAAAGCAAAGACAAGCATGTCTACCATATAGACAAAATCTGCAATAGCAATGTACTCTTGGCGTTCACAAAGTTAGGATTGCACTTAATGTCTGTTTCCCACCAAGTAACCTCAATTTATGAGATAGGCATATATTGTTATACAATTACATGAATATTAATAGTTATTATTACTGACACAAAATAGGTAACCACGTAAAAAAGTACAGATTTTGTAAAGCTTATGTACAACATAATCGCAACTTGTCTTAACCACACTCTCATTACTGTGAAAAACTATGCACTATACAGACAGAAATCTTGTGTTGTGCCACCTGACCAATGGTTACTGTCTTTTGCGTTTTAGATTTAGGCACTTCTTCAATTGATTTGATTCTAGTGAGTTTGTGCCTGTTGCAGATTTATATTGTTTGTTTGAAGACATGAAAGCAGAGTTTGCGGGCTCCAAAGGAGGCCTGAATGGGTGCAGTCAAAGTAAGTTGTGTAATCAGCAACGGTGTTGTCATTGTTGACACCAACTTCCCTTCTTAAGTGAGACGTGTTTTCAATCGCTTACATATTCAAAATGGTTTATGAAACTACCTTATGCCGCTTTAGAACCTGCCGGAAACCAGTGACTCTGACCAAACAAAGGATAGATCAATATTTAATGCATATAACGATCTACCTCTCTTGAGAGACAATGTTTTGATGTAAGACACTACCATTAAATACTGCTAACAATTCAGCTGTACACGCTTCACGTCAAAGTAACTAGCATTTATTTTCTGTTTTAGATTTATTTGATAACTGATATTAAGTGAGATTTTAGTCAATTAAACATCAAAACAAGTATTTGTCACAAAGGTGACAAGATCCCCCGCCGCATATAGATGTTTACAAAAAATATAATGTATACATAGACACACTTGTCTACACTTGTCATGCTACCAGATGTCATTTAGACAATAACAAATCGACTGGTTCCTTGGTTTTCCAAATAAAATGTGAAAGTCACCAAAACCAAATTGGCCCGATGTCTTCCTAAAATAGATTTATAAAAAGAATCCAGTGAATGACTCTTGAGATATCCACTCAAAAGCTCAACATGCAGGTAAATTGATGATAAATTCAAAGTTCTGCTGTGACCTTGAAAACAATGTGAAGGTCATCAAAATTGACTTTGTCCTACGTCTACCCAATAAGATGTTTTGCTTAACTTATGAAGGCAACCTAGTGAACAGTCCTTGAGATATCCTGCTGACAAGACTTAAATGCAGATTTCAATGTTTAAACTTTCAAAGCCTCGCTGTGACCTTGAAAATAATATGAAGGTCACCACAATCGACTGGGCCCGAAGCTTTCCCAATAAAATGCTATGTGTAAATTATGAAGAGAATCCAGTATATGGTTCCTGAGATATCGCACTGACTAGCCAAAAGTGCAGGTTTCAATGCTGAAATTTTCAAAGCTTCGCTGTGACCTTGAATATAATGTGAAGGTCACCAAAATCGACTGGACCCGAAGCTTTCCCAATAAGATGCAATGTGAAAGTTATTAAGAGAATCCAGTTTATTATATTATTATTATTATATGGATATTTAGATATTTGAGATATCCCGCTGACAAGGGTAAAATTTCAATGTCTCGTTGTGACCTTGAAATAAAGGTCAAGGTCATGAACCTCTATATGGACCTTACTCTCATGGTGATGAAGCTATATATACAAAAAAAAATGAAAAGAATCTGGTCAATAGTTATTAAATTTTTCATTCGTATGGACCTACGTACGGACGGACGGACGCTGCCCAATACTATATCCCCCGCTTCGCGCTAAATGCGTGGCGGGGGATAATAATAAGTTGCAGAATTTATGTAAGCACATGCTCAAGTGTCATCGTCTCGTTGATCTTTCAACCCTGTTTTCTATCATCTACCCTTTAGTTCGAACATTTTACTGATGATATTTCTCATCAGATGGTATTATGACCGAAATGCCTGATGTATCAACATCGTTCTGGTCCTTAGGTGTACTACATAGATGGAGTTCACACAATCAAACTTTAAATCACTTTAACTTTTGATATTGTATTTCGCGGTTAAAATACCATATTTAGTATCAGCTGTACCATATATCAGTTGAATTGAATCGTTCCCCGTCTACGTATCTCAACTGTAATCATGAGAAGAAAGTTTTCGAAGTGCGAATTACATCAAATGTAATATAATTACACAAGGGTCAGTGTAGTAGAGGGATTGCCCCTTTTTTGTGAACTGATGATAAACATGCCTCGGAGATCAACGTTAAACACATTCTCTTCTGTAAACTGTTTATGAAGCTTGAAAGTGAATAACAGTGTTATTTATTAGTACAGCGCGAACCGAAAACCGTTTGCAAAACTCTATAAATTAGTGTTGATAAACATCATCAAAATCACTAATCTGTTCTTAGATGAAATACTTGCAGTGGATAACTGGGATCCTTGCAACTTGAAAATTTTAATTTTTAAGAATCTGTTAATTACAATAAAAACAATTATAAGCAATTACTTGATTTTGCACGTTTTGATATGCATTTATTATACCTTCCGATAGTTTGGTTACAGTCATCATTGGTATCATCTATACAATTCGACAAAAGTTTAGACTCAATGACGGTAATGTATCTAAAATTACATCAAACCTAGAAACTGCTATTTTCATGGTTGAGCAGAAATGAAAAAAAGGATGTAAGAAAACCGTTTACATTTCTAATAACTTGATAAAAACGCGCATTTTCAGCATTGTCTATGAACCTTTCCTCTGTATTTGTTGTTAAAGTTCCATGACACACGTTGTCCAAGATCCATATTATGTAAAAAGATTTGGCTTGAGCTAAGGTGATAAAATTTTACAATTGTTGGCAATGATACTCTCAACGTCCCAGAGTCTCAACATTTGACGCGTCGTATATAACACATTAAGTGGTATCGTGTATTATAGTGCTTCCGGTATTTAAATTAGTTTCATTTGAAATGTAGGTTTATCTCAACATATTAAAAAATACATAGGTGCGTAAGTCCAGGTTTTCGAATATTTATATTTCATTAGGACCCAATACGATTTCCGAGCCTGTACAGTGCTAAACAGTTTTTCAATTGAAATGTATTACGCAACTAGTTGTAGATTGATTAAATTATTTCTCTGAGGTTTTCTTTGTGTTAAAACATAGGAGACATTGGTTTGATAGTATAGCATGTATCAATAAAGAAGTCGCAAAGACAACTTGTAAATTGAGATAGGATATTTATTTTGTTAACACTCCCTAATATTAAATCAAATAATTTCCCATCATGAAATACAAACAAGACTTGTCGAGATAACATCAAATATATTTCCATACATTGGACTAGACAGAACATTCTGTACTCTTCAATGACACGCCTGTTTATCGTTTAGGAAAAGAATTGGACACAATAGTTGAGAAATTGTTATGGAAACAAATCTATCTAAATTTGCATACCTATATTTGAAACTTCTTTGTTCATAGTTGTCTTATATTCTGCGAAATGATTACATCAAACTCCAATTAACGTTGAAATGGCAGATTTAGGGATATCTGAATGTGTTTAGAGGACTTGACAGCTGTCTGATATAATATGACAAACATGTAATAGAACAGCCAGATTTACGTTTGGTTGTTGTGATTTTCGGTTACCATTTGTCTGCTTAGATTGATATATATGTTTGGATATGTACCAAACAAAACGTTATGACCTAAGGAAATATTATTCAAGTACGAAACAAATGTAAAATATAATGCATGTTATGTTTACGGCCCCAAAGTGCATAGACATGATATAACCAGCGCTAGTGCCCTTAAATATATGTTCTAAGCATTAATGCTTAAATGTTGGTATAGTTTTCAAACTCTTATTAAAACAGGTAATTTTAATATAGATGATTTCAAATATGTGGGACATGAGTCGTTTGTAAAAACTAAATCGTTTAATCTATAATATACAAGCTCCCTCAATTTAGAAACAGTTTTGAAAGGTTTTCCGATAAGTTATTTTATTGTTTGAAGAAAGCTTTTACATTTCTTTTTTTTTATCTAACATCATAATTTAGCGTTTTAAGTTAACGTTATAACAGTGATTATAAAAACATCCAAGAATATAAATTTTAAATGCTGCCTTATTCACAGCTGGTCCTTATTTCTTTCATGTGGAATTTTGCATTCAGGGCAGAGTTTTCTCTTTTAAATGATTATCTCCTGTTGAGCTAAAATTGATCAAATATAATTAGTTTCATAAAAGAGATCTTTATTTTACCAGGCAAACGTTTTGTGAATTGATTAATTTGTCGTAAATTTGCAGATTTGTTATTTGAGTGAGTGAGTTATTGTTTTACGCCGCTTGGGCAATATATAAGCCATTAGCGGCGTGGATTTGTTATTTGACGTTATCTTCTTTTTGAAGGGTATAAACAAAAGTAATGTTTGAAAAAACACTGCAAACGGAATAGATCTTTTTTGGTATTAAATTCGAACATTTCTTGGATATTAGGTTATCGCAATATTTTAAATAACTTGTTCTTTAACTCAGTGTTAACTCATTTCCGACAGAACATTGAGGATAATTTGAGAACACTGAGTAATAACAGTAACTATTCTTTTAAACCTAGAAAACGGAATTTTAAGAAATGAAAGGATTTGGAATCTGATTGCCTGATGTTCACAAAGACTACAAAATGATTTGATATAATCCAGTGAAGTGAAGGTGTGAAAACTTTTCATTTTTCAGCTTTCAAAGTATTTCTATTGCAAACATCAATAATATTCACGTAGAAATTATCATTCAATATTGGATGATTCTTGATTCAGGAAAAATAATCTGGTAAAGGAATTTGAATTATCGTCGAAACACCATCGTGTTTGAAGTACATCCTACAAATTAACTAAACAATATATCAACAATAAGTGAATCCAGTTTTAACCAAATTGTAGCATTCTACATATGACATCTTTTGGGGGATTCCGCCAGTAAAATATGTACTGATAAATTAAATGTAAATATAATAAACATTGTAATCTTAAGATAATCTCTTTTGTTTGTCTACAATGTAGCAATTCATACATCCAAGCGTATATATAAATCTTACAAATAGTGATAAAAATATTGCTACACAAATGCTAAACGTCAACATAAATTTTTATGCCATGCTTTGGTATGCAACGGTTAATTTTGGTAGAAATCGATGTACTCTGTGACAATTAATGATTTACATTTAATGTGGATAATAGTTCACATACAAATTTGAATTACTTACCGCCAGGTCTTATGTTACTATTATCGAAAATCGGCAGTGTGGTCGCTACAGAAAGAGTTATAGGGAACAATATTTGACCAATTTCAATATTTTCGTGCAATTCTAGAAGGTCAATTCTATGTTGAAACGAAATTCTAGAACAATGAGCACTTTCTAGATACCCCGTGATTGTGTGATTATGAGAGAGAAATGAGTAATTTGACAAAATAGTTGAAGTCGAGTGGTCTGCGTATTGGCTTAATATTTATGTTTCCAATATGTAGACCACCTCTTGAGACAAGACCACTCGAGTAACAAAGTGATAGTGATACTGATATTGAATTTTACAGTTTCACGTCGTTATAAACTTCATTAAAATAAATCATAATCCAATGCTATATCTCAGTTAACACTAATAGACTTACGCATAAGGTCCCTTATGTGAAAGATAGATTGAAATGCTATAAATATCAAAATGATTGATGCAATCCTTTAATAGCTGTAAGTGATAGTTTTAGCTCACTTATGTAACGATTACAATAAGTCCATTGGGCCAAGCATTAGCACCATAGTTCCTTTATGAATGTAACTCTATCGTTCACTAAATAGCACTGATATTTACTTTTTGCCATAGTGAAACAGCGAATTTTACGTCCTCCATACACAGACTTTAAATTCCATAAGGACCATTGTACCATTATGAACATTACCATACAAGTCCTTCCAATAATCTAAGCTTAGCGTCAGTCAGATCCATTGATAAAAGAAGCCCTTATTGTTGTTTGAAAAACGTTATCACGGCTTCCTTACAAAGGGACTGAAACATTTGAATTGACTCTATTTTATATAAAACCCTTGATTGTCATGTCTTACATTTGAAGAAGCTCTACAAAATAACTTCCTGGTCCATTTGCTTTAGGACTTTTGTTCTCCTTGGAGGAATTGCTATGCAAACATAATAAAATTATAGTACTAAACGTTGTAGTAGTGGTGAATTCAAAGGCTCTATGATAGGTTCAAGTTATTATTTACACTCATGATGTCCATCTGAGGCAACTTGTCTTCAAGACCCACTGTGACCAGATAATAATAGGAAGATTAAAAACCAGACACAGATTGTAGACACCATTTGTACTGATAATGGCTCCACTGATTAGCCACTCTCCTTACAACTGTTAGAGATGGGTGTCTGTGATGTCCATATCATTTTGACCTTTAAGATAGACACCCATCGAAACTGAAAATCTGCAGAGATACAGTGATCAACCGACTTCATGCCTGAATTTGAAGTGCCCCTGAAACAAAACATGATCGAAATACAAAGAAATATTTTTCAAAAGTTTAAGTAGTCTTTTAAATGAACATACAAATTCAATTCCGAAAACGCTGTGCACCTTAGCCTATGGAGTCCTGATACATTTGATATATCGTATAATTTGATGATTGTGTCCTAGAATTCAATGTTGACAACTTGACCTCATAAAGGAAATATATAGACTACTGTAATCGTTCTGTAGTACTGTAATTGTAACGATATTTATACATTCATAGAAAAGTGGCATTTTAGATTGATTGAGTGTGTTTTTGGCAATGTTGGCAAATGTTCGTGTTCACATCATGTCAATTATTTTGGAGAAAGATGTTCACATCATACTTATTCAAATATCTGTAAATGTTGCACATGTTTGAAACTTTACAAACTCCATTATAAAGAATTGAAGAGCTTATTTTCAAAAGTGTTTAATAGAGGCTTGACAAGTTTTATTTAATAATAAGTCTAAAAGCTTTGATTCTTTACACTTTGAATTCACAAATACTTTCGTGAAATTAAATCTTCTTCTGTCCTGACAAAAATCGTTTCATCTTTTTTTGCTATCTGTAGTTGAATATGATCAAAAATATGTTCAATCAATACTCTTGAGAGTGAAAATATTGCTGTGTTCATGGCATATTGTCAAAGATGTTATGGACTCCTTATATGTAAATGAATATACGCCCACACGACTTGGAAATTAATCGTTATCTTAAGATGCATATAAGCCAAAAGATGTTTATATATGAAACGTATCTATCTCTCTTTTGGTATTTCATTTTTATTTTGTCAATGGCAACCATATATTTATATTCCAAATGAATCATAAGTTATGAATCCAATCATTGCTTCATTTGCCATTATTTCATTTAGGTTGAATTGATTGTCATTAAATGATAAATAAGATGCCTTTTCACTTCCAATATTCGTAGATGTCACAAAGAGCAAAGAAACTCGTTTCTGACATCTACTCGTTCAATACAAACGAAAAAATGCACTAGAATGACGTTCTATATTTTCATACTGCGTTGACTTGTGTCAGACACAATGTATCATGCAAATGTGAAAGCTCGAAGGTGCCATGAATCAATACAGCTGATGAATAAAATAGTGTTTATAAGTATATACGAAATCAGTTGTTATATCTTTTTTGGTCATTTAAATTGGTCACCATTACACAACAAAATACTGCAAAGCGGACACGTTTGTAAATCGATCATATACATGTATATATGAAAGGGACATACATGTGACAAGCCAAAAACTATTCTGCTATTCAATAAAAGATTCATTAGTTTAACATTCATGTTCAGATGTTCATCTTTCTGCAAATATTTAAGAAATGAAACATTTTCGCAAAATTAAACATTTTGATTATACAAAAAGAATAATTCATTTCAGCCCAAGCATTGCATAATAATTCCTTAATGTATAACGTACAAAAACACCAAGTTATGAAAATCTTGGTTGAATTCAAATGGAATCAAATTATTCACTTTCTTAACAATATAAATTCGGATTCAAACTGTTAAAACACATTGTGTTTAAAATTATGATGTAGAAAGGAAGAAAGTGTACAACTATGATGATTATTCGGAATTGTACATAAAGTAAACATAAAAAAACTTTTAAAGGGGATACATTTGCAAACTTATTGATTTTTTTTCATTAGTGAATGTGTTTCCATCTAGAGTAAAAGTTTTGCTGGAAAGGGTTTAAGATATTTCCTTCCTTAATTCTCGTTGTAAAATGTCTGAAGGACAAAAGAATGGTAATGGCTTATAAAGGAGTTTTCCTTGACATAAAATTGCAATAAATAGATTTGATAAGATTTTTTGTTTTGTATAAAAACAAACTTAATGTTATCTAAATAGATGAATGTAATGTGATTATTGATTCTTTTCTCTTATTATCGATAAAGGCGGGTCGCATTATTTGATTTAAGTTTCTTGTTTGTTTACTTAAAGCAATGAAAACATGAATCAAGGACATGCATGTATTAGATGTGACTAATTAGAACTTAAATAGATCATTATTTTTTCCATTCTGGCAGCATCTGTGTTTCATAATTTCTTTATTTGATCATTGCTTACTTGACTCCTCGTTTCAATATTATTTATACTCTTGATAACATTAAGTAATGAGTATCAGCTGACAAATCAATGTTCTGAATATAAAACTTGCAAACAAATTTTCAAAAGATTTCCAACATAGCTAGCATACCTGAAACAAGCATCGTATTGTCAAAAAGAGATGATATCATATATACACAAGAGAACAGTGTATGGACACGTACATGCAAATATGAATGACAAAAAGAAGGCATGAAAGACTTAAATTTCATGTCTTTAGGGGTCTTAGAGTCTTGTTTCTTCACACTGTTAAAGGGTTCAAAGTTCCATTAGCATGACCAAAAGAGTACAACATCCAATTGAATAAATATAACAGGGGCTGTTGGGGACAAATTTAACCCGATACTGCTTATATCTAAACAAACAAAGTGCCACCAATAACAGTTCTCATTTATGTGTTGGTCACTGAGTTCAAGCTCATCCAGCCAAGGATCTTCAAACAAAGAAGATTAATTCTTTGATGTTGATGGGAGCAGGGGGTATAGAAGTTCTTAACCAATAAAACAAAGACCATGTTATGTCACTGTAAACACCGAATCAGATTTCGTGAAATAGACAACGATAAAAGTCAACGAGTTGAAGACGTATAACAGAAACGTGACTATTTCGCAGTCTGACTCTTGAATAAAGTATCCACATTTAGTAAAGAAAATAAATAAAATAGAAACGTATCCAGTAGAATTAGCATACAATGAGACATTGATTAATGTTTTACTCTGTAAATTTCGGACAAAAATATAGAAAAAGAATTAGCATACAAGCTTCTTGTATATGTTTATTATTCTTAACTTCAGTAGTTGCTTAAATGTACATGTAAAATCGTGTCCTCTTGATCATTGATGTTTATGTATATTGAGTTTTCTATTCCATCTTATCATGTCACATCGTTATCAACGCAATAAGTGAAAATTAAGAACTGTTTGTCGTTATTATTTGCCCTGATAATGGTCAACAGTCTGGAATATAGCTTGATTATCTGGAAAGAATAATCACGTATCAAATTCTGCTGTTTCCGTTTGTTTTTCATTAAGACCATATATATATATATATACTGTTAAAAGAGCGACACGACAAAAATATTTGAAAAACATATTGAGGTAATCTCAGCTTATCTAGGTAACCTAAGTGCAATGCTAGCTTAATGACCAAAGCAACCTCTGTGTAAAAATATCAGTTTGTTTTACGCATGGACTCCAAAGGAAATTACGTATATATAATAAATCAGTAACACCATTACTTCCATTTGATCAGTACTCGTTTTCCAATTGAATGCACTATAAGAAAAGCATAAAAAGCGTTTCGTAAAAAATATTTACTACTTTATCATTTCATTACTTATGTAACAGTTTTGTACTGTCACATGGCAGTATACACTATTTAGTTGTTATGTCCTACACATAGTCGTATGCATACAATTAGCAAACGTTTCTGGAGAACAACTTCAACAGAAACGATGTTTCAGATTGGGAAAGGAAGATTGTGGAAGGTTATCCAAAGAAGAAATGTAAATGAGAAAATTATACGATGGAGATTTACAGAACACATAAAGGCCGGGTTTGCATCAAGGCTGAGAAACAAATACATCTTTATCGTTGTTTCACCTTGTTTTGTGTATGGACAAGGCACTTCAACCGCACTATGTTCAGTCTACCAAGCTGTACAAATGAGTACTTTGACATTATGGATTACAGGTAAAAAGATCGCACAAAGAGCTTACTTCTTATTTCGGAGGTTCAATTCTATGAACAGTCAATGAAAAATCTTAGTTTTTCTAAATTATTATCCTGTCCATTTATTTCTAATTTATATTTTTGTCTTGATAACCCCAAAACCATGATATCAAAACATAACTTAAACTGATGTGAACATTTGATATATTAGGTGGAATTTGTAGTCATTGATTTGAGGAGAAAATAACTAATCGCATAACAAAATATATAAATGTAGAATGGTCGAAAATGCACATATTTCAATGCTCATCTGATATATCAAGTTATTCAGAAACATACCTGTAGTCATTCTCTCCCCACAGAGGCAGATCCAAGTCAGAAAATGTTGTGGACTAGAATGGGAGTAACTGATTGGACGCAATCAGAATTAGTTGTTAAAACAGCGAAGCTGTCCTTAAATCATCACATTTGCTACTGGATCATGGCAAAGGCATTGTGATATGAACCATGCGAGAAGGTTGTCATTTGCTTATAAAATTCAAATGAACAATGTTAAATTTTTCCGCCTTGGAAACTATCGGAAACCATAGAATTAGTCTCATTAGAACAACGGTAGGATCAACATTTTATGGCTTGACATACCTCTTTGGGGAGAGAATGACCTTGAGTAAACATTCATGTTTTCGGAACCAGTATTAAATCATCGCTATTAAGACTATTAATATTATGATGTACATGTACTCACATTCGTTTGGCTGAAAACACTAACAGCCACGACGAAAGAAGAAGACATGATTTTAATTTATATCTATGAGTACGATCACAGGTTTTTAAGAGGCTTTAAAGAAAAATCTGTTTTTCCAACAGTATTGTCTTCAATTGATTATTGTATTTCCATCATTGTTTGTGGCCATTTGCATTTCATGAGTGACTCAGTGTTTGTTTTGTGAGAAATATCCAAAGAGTAAACTTTCGAATGTCTCAAGTCTGATTAATCCATGCTTAGCATAGGATTAAAACCATTTGACACAAAAGTATATCAGATTAGCCTTAAACATTAATTGTATGGGCAGTTAGAAGCAAAATTGTTTGTGGCTTCAATTTCTGTAATATATCATAAATAAATTAAGAGCTATGAGTTAATAGGTTTTGTCAAAGTACATACATTTTTATTTGATTTACATTAATTTCATAACATATGAGAAAATTTCCAATATTGCTTTGATGGAACTTAAAGGGGCAGTATCACGTAAATAGGGGGAATATGAGGTGATGTCAGGAGATTGAAATTAAATGGTTCTTCTTGAAAGACAATGTATTTAAACTAAATGAAGCATTATTGTTTATAAGTGAATCTTTATCATTTGTTCTCTGACTATGGTTGATTGTGTTGTGTAATAGAAATGTTGACACTTTCAAATAATACATTTAACATTAACATACAATTATCGTTGAACAAACTTAAGTACGCTTACATGTAGTGTATGACGTGTATTCCTCATTCATAGGTTTTAAACTTGCCAACAAAAGAACGACCTCGTATAAGATAACAACTAACTGCAAACGTGATCAGAATTGAGTAAATATCACGAATTTAAAGGTGTACATTGCGAATGTGAATTTCATTTTAGGTTATGATTCACACAAATAAATACAACGTCCACTAACTCATTTATGAAAATTAAAAGAAATGATCAATTAATGTCATGACTGTTTCCTGTCTGTAAAGGACAATTAGCTGATAAGCTACAAGTAGAAGTCTTGGAAGTTCAGACAATTAACATCGGCGTGGAACAGTTCTTTTATGTTGTTTTCGTGTATCTTGACACTTGGGCAATCTCTCAATTACAGAAAGTGCCATGACAGAATGAGACGCTTACCAATCAGGACTTGAGTATCCTTACACCAAAGCTACGAAGTACATAAAGTGAATGAAGAAGATACAGTACAATGCCGAATCTAGATTGATATGACAGAATTCGAGAAACGTTAAAAGACTTTCCTCAGTACTAATGGAAACTGTGTCAGTTGTAATAAGAAGCTGTGAATTGGTCTTGGCATTAGGAAATATCCTCTATATTGAAAGTGACTGCAAACGATTGCATTGTGACTCGCATTAGAAAGAGTTAACAACGATGGATTGCAAATTAAGTCTGATAAGAGACCATTTTAAACTAAATAGGTGATATCAGTACAAATAATCGTAATTTATTTTTCAAATGTAATATGTCGTGAGATACATAATAATTTCACCAATGTAATGTTTATAAAAGGTTGATTCTTGAGACTTTATTGTTTTTTTATTAACGTAATAAGCATATCCAAAGCTTGTTTACTTGTTGTTTTTATCCTAAAGTAGTGTAAGAACTAACATCAAGAGTTTATTCACATTGTCTTAACCCAAAAGACTCTGTGACATAATATTTAACATTTATCTGTTCAGTTCGCAATATGATAATGTTGAAACTTCCTAAATGAAAATCAAAATTAAGGCATTAATGAGGACAGTTTAATGGATACATGTCCTCAAGATATATCAAATCTAAACATAAGTAAACGTTTGAGCTTGGAGAAAACCCTGGGTAATTGTTTAAGCTGAACATATTTAATCAATATATTCATACATATACTAACTAATTTGAAGGCTTCTGCATTATCGATTATTATTCGATGAATTGTTTTATTATTGTATGTTTTTAAGTCAACTACCTGGAGGGCCAATGCCTTTAATTCAATGATGAATCGTCTAGAGTTTGAGTTGAGTTTACCGTCGTAATTGAATTGTTTTAGAGTAACTTCCACCAAAACTATATATCAAGCTCAATCATTGTCCTGATGTCATTACAAACCTTCATGCGTGTCCGAGAGTTCGCCTGTGATGGAATACGTTGTCAGTAAGATACAATGATCCACATGTATTAATGAAAGAAGCAAACTATCAATCAAAATCATATCAATCAAAATTCGATTTCCGGAATTATTCAACTGAGCAGGTCTTACGTGTGTTTTGAGATGCCCCATTCTCTTAGCACCATTTAGAGTAAGATATACGAAAAATAACTTGCCATAACTTCATTGTTAACTAGCAAACAAATGCTGAATAGTTTGAATGTTGCTTTCATCAATTGAATACAATTTAAGAAACATCACATGTTGAGGTTGTCAATTATAAATCTTAGCAGTGAAATGCTATCGACATTCTTTCCCCACTAAAGTAGACAAAGACATAAACCTCTGTTGGAATAAGACGAGTTTGTTGTCAAATTTGATTGGCAGATATAAAAAGACAGAGGACTTAATTTAAGATGCAACAGGTGTCAAGTGACTTTTCTTGTCACCTGCCACACACAGTTGACAGTAATGAAAGCGAAGGTTATACTAGTGGGACTAGTGTTTGTTGAAATAATTAAATGTGACAATACTGAAGATAGGAGATAGTTTGACATGCTCGACACTGTTTTTGACAATGATGTACCTGTTGATGAAATAGACGAAGAAGATACTAAAACGATAGAGCCATTGGCTCTGTAGCTCATCAGGCTTCATATTTAATTTTGCTGAACATGTGGCCAATGTGGTCTCCCCTTTCGTAGGGGCCACAGGGCCACAAATCCGAGAATTAATTAAATAGGCGTTGTGATTTTAGTAATCGTTAATCAATTCAAAAATTTAAATGGAAATTTTTTCAAATGTTTAACTGATGATTTATGGTATAGGATCCAAAGGTTCACCAAGCCCTTTTAAGAGGATATAGGGTCACGTAACTGTCAATTATCATCCTCACAAGTCAGGAAGCCTCCACACAAAGTTTCAGCTTTCTTTAGGGACCACATGGCCACAAAAACTAAAATTAATAATCCCCACTAGTCGAGGAATCTGTGCACAAAGTTTCCGCTTTCTAGACCTTATGCTTCTGGAGAAGAAGTCGTAAGTGCACAAAGTTCACAGGCTGACGCCCGACACCATGCGATGTCATAGGCCCATCGGGCCTTACAGGCCAGATAAGCTAAAAATGCACCAATGTGACGGTGTATCGATATACACATGTCAGTAAACTCCTTCAAGGCATTGATACAATGAGGACACACAGACAAGACAAATAAGTTTATTGTAATTCAGGCCTCCGGCCCATATACAAATAATACAAGTTTACAAGGTTCACATATACAGAAGATTCAATGCAGGTTTAACAATTCAGATAATAGATTGTCTCTTCGGACAACGGCATGTTTTACAAAGAGCGCCAAATTCCTTATTAAATTTTCATTTTTCGAGGATAGAATGGGAACAAAGCCATAGGATACTTTAAAAGGTATTAATTTGAAATGTATCGTTTTCTTAAATCAGCATAATGTGGACACACAAAAGCAAAATGGATTTCATCTTCTACAGCCGATTTACATCTTAAACATCTGTCTATGGAAAATCTTCTGCCTATATTTATAAGCCCAATCAAAATTTACAAATGTGCCTCTAATATTGCTAGATGTCAGTGCAGAGAGGTACAACTCTGGTTGAATTAAGCTTTTAAATGATCTATACAATTGGTATCTTGTGCTATTCTCTAGATCTGAGTGCAATTCTTGATAAAACATAGTAACAGATTGATCTCGGATTTGCTTAAGAAATACGGTAACATTACCAACTGTTTGATGAAGCCATACATATCCAAATCCATGGGTAAATAATAAGTTTGGTTTTGTAGACCGATAATTGTATCTGAAACTTGAACAACAGCATCGGCAAAGAGTAAAATATAAATTTCAACCATAGCTGGAAACATTTGTACACTATGTTTACCTAACATGGAAATATCATAATACAGTTCGCTTCTAAAGAAGGAAAAGAGTATCGGGCTTAAAATACACCCTTGTCGACCTTAAATTGGACAGTCGAAATAATCGGTGACACCATCATCACAACGAACACATGATTTGCTATTTGAATACATTGATTTTAAAGTAGATCTCCCTTGTAAATCAGCCTTCCTTAAACATTGCCACAATTTAAAACGATCAATAGAGTCAAAAACCTTTAAAAATCGACAAATGCTACATAAAGTTTATGTTTACTACGAGATAAGCATTTTTGTATTATTGCATGTATATATGTGAAAATATGGTCAGAAGTCGAAAAACCTTTTATAACCCGGCTTCGCATTCAGGGATAAGGTTTTTAAGACTTGAACAGTAAAGGATGCTGTTGTTTAGAATAGATGTGAATATTTTCCCAATTACACTCATAAGGGATATACCTCTATAATTATCTCTATAATTATATTGGTACAATAATTGACTACCTGGAAACGGCCCACTTTCAAATACCGTATTAAAAAATCTTAGGAGGAAAGGCATTAATTCGGAGTGAGAACGTTTTATCATTTCGATTATGATACTGTCGGGAGCGACTTCAAGCACTCTTTATTTCATCTCCTGAAATTTATGTTGCCAAAATCAGTTCATCAACATCATAGTCATTAGAAGATATATTATCATCATCGAACAAACAGCTGTCGGTTTGTAGAATATCATCATTATTAAATATAGTCTTGAACTGGGTAATCCATTCACATTTCGATATATTGCTTTTAGGAGTTGGTTTCTTTCTAAAAGAACGAATTTGTTTCCAAAACTTGGCGGGATTGTTGAACGAGTCATTTACTCTTTTCAATCTCTGGCTACGCAGGTTAGATTTAAATTTCCTACATGAAGCTTTGTATTTATTTCTCATTTTACAACATGATTTCCTTTGATATCAGTTAGTCTACAACGAAAACTTCTAAGTGCTTTTAGACCATATCTCCGAGCGGTTTTGCATTCATGATTAAAGGTGCTTTTATGATTTTGCTTATTTCTCTTAGCCTTTTTTCTTCATACAACTTGCTGAATCCAGTATGATATCAACGAAATCGTGTAAAGCCCCGGTTAGAACAAACTCAAGTTTTGATAAAAGGTGATCAATGGCATATGTCAAATTACTTTTGAGGGTATCAACAAATAGTTCACAAAGAAATGTTTTCTGTGGAATCATCAACGTTAGATTTACATTTTGAGCGCATCATATTCAGAAACTGACAAGACAGTTCTAACGGTAAATGGTCAGAGTCTACTGTGTCTCCAATATTAAGCAATTTAATGAATTGGAAAAAGTCTGGTGAGCAAATACAATAGTCATCAACACTAGATCCCTGGTGTTCGTGATAAGTATATTCGCCTTGCGAGTCTCCATACACTCTACCATTTAAAATAAATAGATTGAATGTATAACATAGATCTAATAATAAATCACCAAAATTATACATAACATTATCATGAGAACTACGATCATCTAAAGGATAATCGTCATCGTCAACATTGGCTTGGAAAATGTGGCTCATTATACCATTATCAAGAATTGTTCTGTTGACCTGTACGGGCATTCATATCACCACAAATAAGTGTGAGATTCAGCGAAGTCAGGAAGATTTGCTAGCAGATAGTTTTCTAAATGTTCGATATTACACTTTGAAGTATTATGCGTATAGTATGTTGATCCGTTGGAAGGGATATAGCTACATAAAACATCATTATTTAAAGTAAAACAAAATTTGTCAGGAATTTTATAGAAACGAAGTTGTCAATTTCAGACGTTAATTGTATATACATTTTCTTCAAAGAATGGTGGAAACAAATGCAAACACCACCTGAAAGTCTACCATGGTCAGTAAGTTTTACAGCAGGACTATTAAATATGTTTTCCTACCTGATGTAAGAATCTCGATCTCTGATTGGTCCACGTGACCCTGAATAAATAGTGATATCACCCTCTTGAGTGGGGTAATAAATCATATCTCCCCAAGTACCCCGCCTCTGAATGGTATAACTTATATTATAACCCTCTAGCCAGTTGTAATGAATTTCTTTAACAAACGTCTCCACCAACAATTTTATATTAAATTAACGAAGATAGTCAACAAAGTTTATATTATCGATCTTTTCAATCAAACCTTTAACGTTCCAGCGTTGAAATGTTGTTCTCTCACTGTTAGCAACATTGTTGGTTTGGTATAAAGTTCGTGAATGACGATTATTAACTGTTCCAAAGTAAGGGGACCAGAGTTCGTTTCAATGTCGTTTGCACACATTGTAGATAGCCAAAACTGGGTCATGGTTGACAGTAGTGACGTCACAAGATGTACACAGGTAAATGTCTTCTTTAGGCACAAATCGTTCACATTCACAGTTTCAAGTGCATCAATGAAAAGATATGATGACGTTAGATGTACAGCAATGAGTAGGGTACAAATTTAGATCCTGAAGTGGACGTCTGTCCCAGACACGAAAGGCAAGTACTTACTCTCTTGTTTGTGCGACGTCACGAGGACTCACTTGTTTGTGCGATCAAACCTTTAACGTTCCAGCGTTGAAATGTTGTTCTCTCACTGTTAGCAACATTGTTGGTTTGGTATAAAGTTCGTGAATGACGATTATTAACTGTTCCAAAGTAAGGGGACCAGAGTTCGTTTCAATGTCGTTTGCACACATTGTAGATAGCCAAAACTGGGTCATGGTTGACAGTAGTGACGTCACAAGATGTACACAGGTAAATGTCTTCTTTAGGCACAAATCGTTCACATTCACAGTTTCAAGTGCATCAATGAAAAGATATGATGACGTTAGATGTACAGCAATGAGTAGGGTACAAATTTAGATCCTGAAGTGGACGTCTGTCCCAGACACGAAAGGTAAGTACTTACTCTCTTGTTTGTGCGACGTCACGAGGACTCACTTGTTTGTGCGACGTCACTTGTCGTGTTCCCCTCGAATGAGTGAAACCGCCGATTCTAGCTCGATAGACATCAATCAAGACCATTTTGTCCTCAAGAAATGTAAATTATATCATACAGAACTTCACCATTTAGCAATATATCCTTAGATAGCTTTCTTAATGCATATTTTGGAAGATTTTCGTCTCACGATGTAAGACGTGTTGCCACCGATAAGGGACGTTACTCCTATTAATCCCACACACACATCAAGTTTGGTTATCCTATCTTAAATCGTTTATGAGAAAACTGTCCCCTTTGACGACAACCTCGAACAGAATCCAAAAACATGAAACAAGGACAATAACTCCGTAAAAATAAATTTGCAGTTTTGATTTTCGAACTCTATCAAGGTTTTGATATCCAAAAGAAACACAGCAAATTTTGTTATCGTATCTTAAACATTTTCTGAGAAAGGTTATCCCCTTTAACTCAGACGGACAAACGGACGGACGGAGCCCAAACCGATGACCCCTCCCACTTCGTGGCGGGGGATATTAATAGTGATGGTGATAATAATTCAATTTTGTGTTCGACACTTAAAAAAATCCCTACTTCATATCACTTCAATTACTTTTTCATTTAGTTCCATGCCCCTATTTAACAATAATGGTATCTTCTTAGAGTCCCTTAAGAAGCAGGTTTGATGAAGAAAAAGTTCTTGCGGATAATTATTTATTGCATGAAATGCGACGTTTCGGTGTAGATGCCAACACCGTTATCAAGCAAGTGAACTGATGTAGGAGAATTCATACATTAAATTATATGATGTTTTACAATTAAAAGGTTTGTTCATATTGTTTATAGAAAACGTGAGTAGTTGATACAAGGAACAGGGTTGATGTACAAGGTCATGACTCGTTGAGAAAACATATACACACCAAAAAAGGTTATAAGTACCCCCTCCCAAACCGATTTTTCACGGAGGGAGACACGACCCGCCTGTTATGGACCCGAACCTGGATGTTGACAGGAGAGGGGAGAATAACATTCTATAAACAGGATGTACGCTGCAGGACCCATACCTGGTGACCTGTTGAGAAACCATGGAAAACAAGACGTCAAAGGTATGTGGCTTTTACTGTTGTTTTTTTTAATTTAAACATTTGCTTTAAAAGTTGATTGATTATTTTTTAAATCAGTGTCTTTTTTTACAACCGTTTAAACTGCAACACTATATAATTAACTCAAATATTTAATAGTTTCATGTATATTTTTCAGAAGTTTTGAATTGAAATTTTACACTTTTCTTTTTAGGACAAACTTAGAATTGCAACATTGAAGACGATGTAGATATATTGGCATTAGAAGTCATTCACTACTTTTTAGGGGTTTGCAAAAAAAGAGGTAAAATGTAAATCCTCTTTTCTAAAAAAAACTATTGTATCTTAATGATAAAATAAAACCTCGATCTTTATCTTTAATTGTCAGACTCTTGATAAATGATCTTGATAAAAGTAAAAGTTATTCACCGATTTAAATTTTGTTTTTTAAAACGGTTTGAACCGATTTGAATATTTTTAAACCTCCGCAACCAAATCCCACCACGAAATAGTAGCATGTGCATGTTATCTTTATTTAAATTGAAATTTATCAAACCCTTTCTTAAGCAGTCAACTTTACTTGCTTGATGTTTAATGGTTACAGAATAGGAAACAATGAAGATGTATTAACAATGGAAGTAATTAATCACCCAATGTCTTTTAAAGGACAGAAAGATATAATTAGAAATAACATAAAAAAAACTTTTGTAGCAATTCATTAAATCATTTCTTTGATCGCTTCTATTGTTATTTCGTTATAATGAAAATTTGATTAATGACAGAGATATCAATCAGAGCCCGTTACATGAAAGTCTCTTCAGTTATATTCTCTCTCCAAAGAGAAAGATACAGTCATGAATTGTTGATCGAGCCTCTGTTCTAATTAGACCAATTATTTAGCAAATGACAACGCTTCTCGCAACGAAAAGATGGTTCATGTCAGATCTGTCTCCGTGGGGAGAGAATGTGAGAACGGATGGCCGTTAGGTGACTGTGGGTGATTACATCCTCTATTTTTAAGCTAGTTAGCCAAAATAAATGTTGTTTTCCAAGTACCAGTTTAAATAAAAGTATTAACATTTGATTAATTATAAATAAAAGTATTAACATTTGATTTATGGTCATCAAAACAGTTGTTTTGAGACATCATATACAAGAGTCAGTGTGTTGTACTGTTGTAGATTTGCTTCTAGACCATGGCTCTTGACTCCATTCACTGACTCTTTCAGTCGGGACCAGAGAGGTGTAACCCAGGAACACTATATAGAAAGGGCGTAAAGGGTTCTAAAGTCACAAGTTTCCATAAAAGCAATTTAAACTTAGGGTAATTTTCGGATTAAATGTTGGCGGGGGACAACACAGTCCATCACATGCGCCTATTTATAGATGTATATTTTTTGTGTTTTATTTCGTTTTCAGTTTTCCTTTCCTTTCCATTCATTTAAATGTTTTAAATTTGTAATTAAAAATAATCTACTGAAATATAAAAACAAGAGCACAAAATGATTTAAAAACATTTCAATGCTTTTATTTTCCATTATCCTGAAAGTTTCTTAATGATTAATTGTATGGTTTACAAATATGAGTAAATTTCGTATATGACATAATAATTGTGTAACTTAAAATAGATCGCTGAGCAAAATATGTTGCATTTATCCACAGCACGATGGATGTAATACCAGTAGTGTCAAGACTTGAATGTCAAGAATGTTGATGTCTCACTGATAAAGGTGAGCATGATAATATAACAAATTTCAATAGCGTTTCAACTGATAAGCTAATTATGATTATGGATTTTAATTGATTTTTAAGTAAATGTTTATTTATTTGAGTTTCTATACTTTTTAATAATATTTTATTCATATATTTTCCTCTCCACATTAAAACGTGATAATTAAACAGGTGAATATTGATCATGCTGTCACAGAGCTAGTAAAACTGAAGGGTGGTATGGGACACTATGAGGAACATCTTCATAAAGTTCTAGATGTTCTAGAAAATATCCCCAGAAGGTAGATATTAAACAAACATTGATAGACAGATGATCATTAAGTAGTTGACAGTTATACATTTTTATTGGTAAACAATATATGAATCAAATGATTGATTTTTAAGTAATGGGGTTTTTTTTCTTCTGGTATCAAGAGCAAGAATTACTATCAGCAATTAAGGCTCAGGCCAATCAGTTTTCTCCGGGGCGATGACTTCATGGACTTGGCCGAATGGGGAAATGACAAGATTGAAGTTCTCTTATTCAGCAATATGGCAGTGAGCAAACCATAGAAGGAAGATAAGACCAACTTCAGCAATTCAAGTCATGCCATAGTTGATCCAGATGGAGTTGAAGCTGAATGGAAGAACTTGAAATTGAGTGTTTTTGCCCAGGGCTACCCAAGATGTAATGTATCTGAACTTGATCAGCAAGTACCACAAGGAAGAGTTTCCAAACCTAATCAAGTTTGCACTGTGAGCTCTTACTCTTCCAGATCACACATCTGGTTATGAAAGGGCCTTCAGTGCACAAAACACCACCCGTGTCCCTTTGAGGATTAGGCTTCTGCCAAAAACCCAAAATGCACTCTGAGTTAAGCTTCAAGGACAGGAGATTTTGTTTCAGCTCTCGACATTTGGAGTCAAAGGAAAGTACTTTAATTAGCAGCCCCGTCTAAGGACGGGGCTGCTATCAGTTTTTAGCTCATCAGGTCTGAAAGACCCGATGGGCTTATGGCATGGCATGGCGTCCGGCGTCCGTCCATCCGTCCATCCGTAAACTTTTCACATTTTCGACTTCTCCTCCAGAACCAATGACTCTAGAAAGCTCAAATTTGATGTGGAGACTCCTTGGCAATTGGGGATTCTAAATTGTAGATTTCATGACCTCATGACCCCAATTGGGGTCACAGGGGTCAAAACCTTAAAAACCTATTTTCATCTTCTTCTCCAGTTCCAAAAGGTCTAGAGAGCTGAAAAGTTGTGTGTAGACTCCTTGGCCAATGAGGATTCTAAATTGTAGATTTCATGACCTCATGACCCCGATTGGGGTCACAGGGGTCAAAACCTAAAAAACCTATTTTCATCTTCTTCTCCAGTTCCAAAAGGTCTCGAGAGCTAAAAAGTTGTGTGTAGACTCCTTGGCCAATGGGGATTCTAAATTGTAGATTTCATGACCCCAATTGGGGTCACAGGGGTTAAAACCTTAAAAACCTATTTTCATCTTCTTCTCCAGTTCTAAAAGGACTAGAGAGTTAAAAACGATATGTGCAGACTCCTTGGCCAATGGGGATTCTTAATTGTAGATTTCGTGACCCCATGACCCCAAATAGGGTCACAGGGGTCACAACCTTTAAAAACAATTCTCATTTTCTTCTCCAGTTCCAAAAGGTCTAGAGGGTTGATATTGATATGTGCAGACTCCTTGGACAATGGGGATTCTAATTTGTAACTTTGTTGACCCTGTGACCCCAAATAGGGTCACAGGGGTCACAACCTAAAAAAACTATTTTCATCTTCTTCTCAAGTTCCAAAAGGTCTAGAGAGCTGAAATTATATGTGCAGACTCCTTGGCCAATGGGGATTCTAAATTGTAGATTTCGTGACCCCAAATAGGGTCACAGGTGTCACAACCTTAAAAACTTATTTTCATCATCATCTTTAGCTCCTAAAGGTCTATTGAGCTGAAAGACTGCATGTAGACTCCTTGGCCAATTGGGATTCTAAACTGTAGGTTTTGTGACCCCATGACCCCAAATAGGGTCACAGGGGTCACAATCTTAAAAACCTATTTTTCTCCATTAGATGACAGTCTATGGCAAACTTATTTCTCCTTGGATATTTTAGTGTGGACTTCTTTCACTGTCTGATATTGGCGATCTAGAAAGTGTTGAATAATAATACATTAAATTTTGTTTTGTAATTTTTTTATAGGTTTTTTTGCAATATAGGTAACATCAGTTTCTTTTTAAGCTCATCTTGCCTGTATAAAGCAAACTTGATATGATGCCTGATGAGCTACAGAGCCAATGGCTCTATTTTTGTGAAGTTTCCATCGCCGCCGCACTCGTACTACTAGCTATAACTTTTTTCCACTAAGCTTTCCAGAACTCTTATTCATACCTTATTACTCATACCTCGGGGGAACGATTTTGACATGTTCACTTTCAAGGTCAAGGTCACGAGATATGTATTCACTCTAAGAATTCCTTGTAAACGCGATAACTTGAAAAGTTTTTGTGCTATGAAGCTCTAACTTGGTATATTTTATTCTTGGAAAAGTAAAAAATTTTGAAAAGGTTTTGGCTACAATCCGTCAAAGGTCAAGGTCACAGCAAGGTCATGACGTAAGCATGTTTTAGCGAAAATGCTTTATTTTAACTATGAACACTTTTAATCAATACATGATTGTTATACTCAAAAAAAAGTGTTCAATGATCGTGTGACCTTGAGGGTCAAGGTCATGAGATATGAGTCATTACAAAATGCACTAAATTTGGGTATAACTTTATCCCATTTACCTTTTCAGAATTCATGAACATGTCTAAATGTTAATACTTCCAGGGAATCATTATGACATGTTCACTTTCAAGTTCAAAGGTCAAGGTCACGAGTTATAAAATCACCGCAAAAATCCTTGTCAATGCGATAACTTGAAAAGTTTTTGTGCTATGAAGCATGGTAAATATCATCCTTGGAAAAGTAAAAAAAATTGAAAAGGTTTCGGCTACAATCCGTCAAAGGTCAAGGTCACAGCAAGGTCATGACTTAAGCATGGTTTAGCGAAAATGCTTAATTTTAACTATGATCACTTTTAATCAATACATGCTTGTTATACTCAATAAAAAGTGTTCAATTATTGTGTGACCTTGAAGGCAAAAGGTCAAGGTCATGAGATATGAGTTATTGCAATACCTTGTAAACACAATAACTTGAAAAGTTTTTGTGCTATGAAGTTTAGATTTTGTATATATTATCTCTTGAGATGTACATTTTCAAAAAATTTTGGGTTCGAACTGTCAAAGGTCAAGGTCAAAGCAAGGTCAACATATATGGAGAAAATGGATTAATTTAATTTTTAACACTTATATCATTACAATAATGTTATACTCAATGAAATGTGTTCATTGATTGTGTGACCTTGAGTGTCAAAGGTCAAGGTCACGAGAAAATTCCCAATTTGGTGAGGCCTTTATAAGGCGGAACAGGGTAAGGCGAAACCCCAAGTTCCGGGGCTGCTCTGCTTTTGCGGTATCCCGCAAACGCTAATCTAGTTTAAACAGAGAACTTGCTCTATGAAGTGCTATGGCACTAATTTGTCATTGATATTTTATTGCAACTGTTTGAAAGTTCTTATTTAGTTACACTGTTAGATATGTATCAAACTGAAAGCTTGTGCTTAACGAAAAATTATGGTATATATTGTTATTAATTCAATCTAAAAAATGTTTGAGATAACTAGTATTCAATAATAACAAGTTACTAAGGAATTAAGTTTGCAGTTCCGTTAATTTCATATTTACTTTAAAAGTCTGCAGCCAGAAAATTGATGAATTTTAATCTTAAGGATTTACTTTGAGATGATGACCACAAAGTGCCACTTTGAAGATTCTCAGACTCAAATATTTGAGAGTTTATCAAATGTATCACTTAAATTGAATTTAAAATGTTACTTAAGTACTACTTTATTCTTATGACTGCTGTTTTCAGGAACTGTTCATTTTGCCGAGTTGTTTATCATGGTTCATATTTCAATTAAATTTGAGCATGGAAATTCAGACTGGCCTTTCACTGAAAGTATTTCTTCAATTGAAATTAATCGTAAAGACTTAAGCATTTTGTGACGGTCAGGTTTATCTAATTTACTAATTATATAATGTCAAGACCTTTATATCTTCTGCTGAAGTGGAGGTTTTAGAAGTTATGTTCAAATTGTAGTCTTATGAATGTTTAGCAGAATTGAGAGTAGAAAAGCTGTATATTTGAGAAAATAAACTACTGAAAGCATTAAGTTAGTCATAGCATATTTTTAATTCATTTACGAAAAGGATTTGTGGTATTTTTGTGACTTACTGTTTTGTGGCAATGTCCTGAAGTTTTTGCCACAAACTGGTCGGTGACCTTCTCAAAATCACTGCAGGTGGTCATGAAAGTGGACAACTTTTCTCGGAAACTGTTTACGAAAGAATAACGAAAGTTGCTATGTGTCTTCAGGGCATCTTTCGAAAATCAGAATCGCGCAATTTTTTTTAGGGAGTTATTGCCGTTGTTCCGTGTTTTGGGCTTTGTTGAGATTTATGCAATTACACATTACAGAGTTATGGCACATTTAAGGAAATGATGGGAGCTGTACAGAAAAAAAAATTAGGCGGGGTATGTTGAGGACCTTTTTTTGTTTTATTATAGATGTGGTGGCCCTACAGGATCTCTAAAACCTGTCTCTATCTTAATTTCAAGAAGCAAATGACCTGAAGGTCCTCAGCTGAAGGATTGTAAATGATTGATTTTGGTGATCTGAGGAATCTTCAAATGGTGACATTCTGACAATTTCCATAATAAATTACAGATAGCCTGTTGAGCTACAGTGATTGGAATTTCGATTTTCGTTGCTTCAAATACATTTGTTTGTAAGCATGCAGTGAAATAGGTTTAGTTGAATCAGCGTTCCCTCTCCCTCAACTACTTACACAGATGGCTCAACTCATGTTGCAGACAAATCATGCTGAGACATGGCCAACAATAATATACACTTCCTCTTCTGTTTTCAAAAAACAAATCGTTTTTAATCTTTCAGGAGAACTTGTTTTTGTCGCACAAGTCCTTAGCATGATATTTCGCATAAAGTATGCCATTCGTTTCGTGTTATAGGAACAATAGCGATTATCTTCATGGCACCTACATTCTGATAAAACTGTTTTATTGGTTATAATTGTTTAATTGTCATTGAAACAAATTAAACGTGCCCTTTACCAAAGATATAGTTTCAAACAAAATAGTTTTGAGTATTTTCTCCAGATCATAGTTACTTATAAACCTTGATTAGTGAGGATTATTATTCATAGCCTTGGTGACTTAAAACCTGAGTATTATCATTTTCTTCTCCGGAAGCACAAGGCAAGGAATGTTTTGTAGAGACTCATAAAGTAATAGAAACTACGATTTTGCTATAATAGCGGCTCGATCAACATGTCATGACTGGATCTTCCTCTCTGGTGAGAGATTGGTATGTATTATGCCTAGTGGTGCACCGATCGATCAAATAATCGGTGTATTGATCGTTTGAGGCTTCAAATCCGATTATCGATCATTAAAAATCCAAATCGATTACACTGAATTTAATATTCAAAAATAACAAACAATTGCTGTACATGCAAGCTTTGGAAATACCTCTAAGTTGACACGACGCATCATCGCCTGACTACCGTATTACAGGAAGTCAAGTCTATTTATAGTTTGTGAGGGAGCAGTCATTTTTTCTCTTTCCGCCTGTAGCTCTCATCAGGTGCGGTCATACCCATTAAATCAGATAGTTACGTTTTGACAGTGCCCATACACATAAATGTTTACGTGAGAATGAATTTTCATTAAATGTTGTGAATAAAGATTGAAGAATATTTTTAATAGCTCGTGTTTACTGATTTTACAAATTATTTTTGACATTTTTACTATGTGAATAAACTGTTTTCTTTTGTCTGTTATTTTCTCAATAAATCTCTTCAAATGCAATGATAAAAAACATGGAATACATACATCAATCTACTATATCCAAAAGTAGGCCTATGTGGTCAATTAAGTTCACGATAGACACGTAATACAGTTACAACCTACAACGACTTTTATATCGAACCTGTGACTGCGTGCAATAGAAAAACCTACAGTTGACTAATTGACGCATGTCAGTTTTAGTACATTGTTGAGATTTCAATAAAATTCACGAGTTTATAGTCTATACATTTATGGTTTACTTGATGACTTTCAGAATCAGCCAGAGCTTCTCAATAATATATTACGATGGCATGTATAGAGGATGGAATATGACGTGACATTGCCAAAACACTGAGTGTACCTTCAAGCACGTGATCAATCGCCGTAAACAGCACTTTTAGAAGACAATAACTATTTAGTAGCAAGAACGAAATGGCAGTTTCTGTAGATGACATCTGTATCAATTTATTTTTTATAAACCGCATACGACATAGGCATGAACATAGGTTAAAATCAGGGGGGGAAATCACGATTAATGACATGGCCATATCAATCATATAACACACTAGCGACAAGGTGAATCGTTACTTCATATATCAATTTAATAAATATACAAGTTTACAACAATGCACAAATACCGATTCCTATTCAAAGGTTCAAAAGAACACGTGATTCCATTAGCTTTGTCACTTGTAAAACTTGGTCAATCCAAATGAAAATATGTAGCAGTTATCACGTATTAATTATTTGTTCTCTAAAGATTTAAAACGTTAACTAACAAATATTACAGATACATATTGTTTCAGCTTAACGCATATCAGCGATTGATTTATTTGAAAACAAATTGTCTTAAAATGACAACTCGCCGTGTCACATTCTGATTCTAGTCTAAATATAATCACGTGATCGTATTAAGGGTTTATCGATTTGTCTTTAATAACTACAGCAAACGACGTGTAGAGTTGTTTTATCAGTTATTTTTATTCCTATTAAATATAGTCGTCATTAAATATAAACACCACTGAAGAATATGTAAATGCATAGTCTTTTGTTAATAATTTAGATAGAAAAAATAAACTTATCCATTTTGTATAGGCTCATAACTCTGCTTGTCACAATTAGTGAGATTTTAGTCTAAACAAAATCACGTGATCTCTTTAACATTTAACAGTCTACTCAGTGCTCACACTTGCTTGAGTAATCATGGAAGACACCAGTGAAAAAGTTATTGTGGATAATCCCGGGAAAACTACCTCCAAAGTATGGAAATTCTTTGGATTTTGGAAGTATAAAGGTACGGATGGTATTCCAAAAATTGACAAGAGTAAAGCCGTTTGTAAAACCTGTAAATGGGAGGCCAATTACACCAGCAATACTACAAATCTGGCAAACCATTTGAAAGCTAAACATGAACAGTTAGGCCTACAATTAAAAGCCACAGACAACAATCAGCCAACTCTTAGTTCATTCACTGCCCCTCAAAAGTTGTCTTCTGGCAGTCAGCGTGCACATAACATTACACGATCTATGGCTGATTTCCTGATTGGGGGAAATGTTTCTCTCAGTGTCGTCGAGTCAGTTGGTTTCAAAAATCTCATGGGTGTGTTAGAACCTCGCTACACTGTTCCATCAAGGAAATATTTCACAGAGACATTACTTCCAAGCATGAAATCTGATCTTGTGAAATCCATTATGCAAGAGCTTAATGGTGTTGCTGATGTGGCTGTCACCCACGACATTTGGACAAGTATCAGCACAGAGAGCTATGCCACTGTCACCTGTCACTTCATCACCAAAGACTGGACTCTTAAGAACTATGTTCTGACAACGCGCAAAATGACAGAGCAGCACACTTCACAGAACATATCGGAACAACTACAGGCTGTAAAAGACGAATGGTCCTTGCAAAATCCGACTGCCGTCACAGACAATGCTGCCAACGAGCTGAAAGCAATTGCCATGTTAGGTTGGGACCACATTTCATGTATGGGTCATAACATCAACTTGGCTGTAAGGGCCGCGCTAGCCCTACCACAACCTGCCAAAATTATTGGGAAGTGTAGGAACTTAGTGTCCTTTTTTCATAGAAGTCCCCTTGCGACAGAGGTTCTGTTTAAGAAGCAACCTGGGGCTGTTGAGGATGATGCCGTTGGTCATAAACTGATACAGGATGTGTCTACACGGTGGAATAGTTCCCTTGATATGCTCCAGAGGATCCTTGAGCAGACAGCGGCACTGCACCTCTGTGTTCTTGACCCACACCTGAAGAAACTTGGAAGCAATGTTGCATCGAAAATACTCTCCTATGACGAACAGACACTAGCGGAACACATTGTTGCTTTGCTAAAACCAATGAAGGAAGCAACCATTCTTCTTTGTCAGGAAACAGCTCCAAGCCTCCCTTTGATTTCACCAACCCTTGTCAAACTAGATCGAATACTAGAGGTCAGAGAAGATGACTATGACGTCATCAAGAACATGAAGGTGACAATGTCGAAAAACTTAAAAAAGAGAAACACATCAGCAGAAGCCGAGGATGCTCTCCAAATGGCCTGTCTTGTCGACCCTAGATTCAAAGAATTAGTGTTCATGACAACTTCTGTCAGAAAAGAAGTGCATCAGAAGTTTGTTGTGAAAGCGTCAACTGAAATGTCATCAACTGAAACTGCCACTGCCACTGCCACTGCCACTGCCACTGCCGCCGCCGCCGCCGACACTGACACTGACGTCACGCATATCGACATGAAGCCACCCCTACCCTCTCTGCCCGATCCTGACGAACCGCCGAAAAGGAAGGTGAAATCAGAGTCGAACATTGACTGGCTCAGTGAAATCATCACTATAGAGGATGACGTAGTTGCAGAAAGGTCAAACCAAACGTTGGTGGAAGAGGAGTTAAGCAGATTCCTCAGTGAGAAACCAACACCGGGAAACCCTCTGGACTGGTGGCGTTGCAGGGAGCCACTGTACCCCATTATCGCAAGGTACGCAAGGAAGTATCTGGCGGTACCTGCCTCCAGTACTCCTTCAGAACGAGTATTTAGCACTGCGGGCAATATTGTGAGCAAAAAGCGCTCCAGAATTAGTCCCAAAAACGTAGATATGATGGTGTTCCTTAAAAAAAATAGGAACATCGTTCTTTCCACTGCAGCAACTAAGTGAATTGTGATGGATATGAAGCTGTATTTGAAATTGACGTTTCTCTTGTTCTGACTTTTATCTCGTTGAATTCCGTTAGGTGTAAGTTTTACTTCACGTTATGATGATCTATTACAGATAACATATTAAAAATGAGTGAGACCAAGAGTTGAATACTTGCAGTTTGTAGTATGGACTATGGATTAATGTTCAGATGCGAGTGATTTGTTTTATTGATATTATTTCACAAATACAATATATACCAAGTGAAATAATGTCAATTGTTAACGTATTTTGAATTGGTAAAAGTTTGAAAAGATCACCTAAGCAAACGTTCGCAATATGTTATGGAAACTGAAAAACCAAAATGAGTTCATTAGCAATAAACAACATATTCATTTGATTTTACGTCTCTGTGTTTCTTCAGTCCTTCTAAAACCTGCTTTCTATCTCTCACTATGCCTTTCTTTCCGTCTTTCATCTCATCCTTTCGATCCCTTTCTCTCTGATCTATCTACTCTCTTTTGGATGGCAACATCCACGTGTTTAATAACTGAAATATTGTTCAAAACACGTTAAACACCAACTCACTCACTCACTCAGTGTACTTCCGCATTCGTTTTCGTTGCAAGTTTAATCATGAATCTCAAAACCAAACACGAATGATAACCAAGTTAACAATGCACACTTTTGTGATGAATTGGTCATGTACTGGACTACTGCTCTTATTTTCAAGGTGCACGAATAATGAATTGTGTCATAAAAAGTTTTTAAATAAAATGACAGCATGTTATTTGAGTAACAAACGTCTGTGTTGTCTCATTAATCAAAGCTGACAGAGATTAAAGAAATATTTTGAGAATAATATTCCGACAATAAACTGCTCCACTCGTTTCAGGTGTAAAAGGTGTATTTTCTTAAATTTGATTTAGTTTTGTTTATTTAAATTATTTTACTCTTCTCTGCTTTTATACCTTTTTCACATTTTAAAATGCCGCTAATGGCTGTAATATTGCTCAAGCAGTGTTAAACACCAACTCAATCAATCAATGTGATCGAAAAACGGACCATGTGTACGGCGGCTGACAAGCGTCAATTCAAGTTAAACTTATTTCAAAAACTAATCTTTAGTATACACACAGACAGTAATGGGTTGGTAGTGTTTTGTTTTGATATACACAGTCACTCGTAAAAACCTTCTGTGATTGTTTTCAGTGTGAATTTTAAGTAATTTATTTCAATGCGTTATAAGCTTTTGAAAGCGTGATTTTAAAAACAATTAATACTCGTTCGTCATAACATCACGTGATGAAAGCAAGTGATATGATTGGCTGATGAGTGATGATGAAACTGTCAACAAAATGACTGCTGTCATGTCTCCCACACGTGTTCGCTTCAAGAAACACATTTAAATAGGCCTATTTTTTATTTTACAGAAGGCCAAATGCTGGTCGAAGGCCAATTGTTGGCAGCTCAATCTGAATTTTATCTCGTAGTCTCCGTTCTCAATTTCCCACACATTTTGACCCGAGAGATTTGTTTGGAATGCGGTGGTTGTTTTCAACGATTTGACACGGTATGTGACTATGTGTGCCATCAAACTATACCTGTATGGGTTTATGACTTTATGTATTGTCAATTGACAATTATTCTAAGATTACCAACGTCCTTTATGTTTAATGCAGATAGGAAAAGTAGGTTATACTCTTCACGATCTTTTACAAGCAATGTCGTAGCAGTTGAACTTGACAGGCGTCGTCTCATCCAGCGTGTCTTGTCTTCATGAATTCCACGTGTTGATTTATATATCTAGTCGATCATTTATCGATAATTGATCGCCAGATGACCTCGATAATCGATTAGGGTGTTAGGGCTCGATTCCCAACACTAATTATGCCTTATAGAAACAAGTGTTCTCTAACTTGGTTTATGATACCATTGCACAAGGTAAATAATATTTGAAAACTATCATCCGAAATGTAATCTTATTGACTTTTTATGGAGAGCACTCCAAATAGTAACTAAGTACTTGCCAGTTGTCAAAACTTTAAAAAAGTACCAGACCCATTTCTTATACTACAGCAATGCACAAGCTACTTTATTGTGACATTGCCAACTCAAAATGGGCCACCAATTGCTGGTGGTATTGATTTAAATCGCCATTTAATGTTTTCTCTTGTCATAAAAATTGTCATTATGAGGTTTACAATCGTAGCTTCAATGGGCTTAATGTTGAAAACTAGCGTCTGAAAAAATAAACATATTCCTTTGTGAGACATTTATGACCGTTAGGCTACATCAGAATCAGGATCGTTGTCTTATATTCATAGATAATTTGCTAGAAGTAGAGTAATCATGTTGCACTGATACGCGTTCGTTTGTTTTTTTAGAAACGTTTACATTCATAAAAGTTTCAATCTGAGATTTTCAACTTTGTCGCTGTGTTCATCACAATCATTAATAATAACGACACCACAATGCTGTTGTTGCCCTGAACAATATTTAAATATGTAAAATGTTGATTAATGTCATGACATATGTACTTAGTTGTATACTTTTAGAAAAAATTGACGTGCATGAACTAAATCTCCTGAAAATATTTTGAGTTGAACTGTGTCATCAAATTATGAAACTGGAGTTGGTTAAATTGTTAGGAATAATGCGGTTGTTATGAATTATTATAGATAATCACATGGTCATCTGTTATGTTTGTCAAATATTGTTATTTGTAAATGTATTTCACTTTTGACCAAAATGAAATCTGTACAGAAGAATACTATTAATGTGTGGATTCGTCAAAAAAGTAAAGTTGATTTCTCTCTGATGTTTAGACAAAATATGCTCGGTGAACCTCATTCTTCGGTTAGTCCAAAGAGAGAATGGTTTCCATTTCCGCTAATCTTGACTAAGACTCATTCTGCTTCATTTAATTCATTAACTACAATTGTTCATAAAGATGCTAATGATAATTTACGTTCACCTGTAAAATGTATGTTTTTTCACGCAAGGTCTTTGTTTTACACTTGTGCTTCTTTTAAAAGTTTTAGTTGGGATTTTCAAATGGGTTTGGAGAAAACACAATTATAAACTACCCAACATGTACATTATGGACATAGGCCTTTAATGCATAGTAATGAATTTCCATTTTAGGTAGCAAAAGATTTTTTTGAACATTACTTTTTTATGGACATGATGTATATTTTCTTACTGTGGATTTCATTTAGTCATTTATTCGATACCTAGATTAGACCACCTGTTCTATTGTAAAAACAATATGGCCTAAAATCGTTGAAAGCAATGATGATAGAAGAAACGGGGCGTCTGTTGTTTAACATAGTCTCAACGGAGCTCAGCAGTATTGGCACCGACAGACAGTAGTGGATGCGTCCGATTAATGACAACGTAGGCTGGTAAAAGAACGGTATAAACATCCGGAGAAATACTTCGGATACATCCGTCTTTCCAAGGAACAATCATTCTCTCCTCACAGAGGCAGATCAAGTCATATTGATTTAGCCTATGTTATATTACGCGAAGTTTGTGGGATAGAATGGGAGATGTCTGATTGGAGGCGATCAAAGTTATTTGTGCAATCAGCGACTCTGTTCTTAAATCATCAGTTTGACTACAGAATCATGGCAGAGGCGTTGTGATATGAACCATCCTTTCCATGCGAGCAGCCTTGTCATTTGATAAAGAAATTCAAATGTATTGTGATGCAATTCCCCCTAGGTGAAACTGCCGGAACCCAGTGATTTCGGCGTAATATAACAGAGGCTAAATCAACATGACTTGATCTGCCTCTGTTGAGAGAGAATGAGGAACAATTTGTTGTAGTGTTTTCCTCAAATTGCAAAAGTTATTTCCCGCGAAATTGCGATAATGAGGACATCTATATCCTCTTGAGAACGACTTTCTGTTACCTTGTTATTCTGTTACAAAAACAACCGTGAAATTAATCATGAGACACTGTTTATGTCTTTTATCCCCCACAACAACGAAGTTGCGGGGGGTATTAAAATGGGTACCGTCCGTCCGTCCGTTACACTTTGTGTCCGGCTGTTAAAAGTCCTGTCCGGCTCACAACTTCTAAACTAATCATCACATTTGGATCAAATTTGATATTAAGATACATGATCATCTTAAGGTGTGTCATGAAGAACAATTTTGAAAATATTTTTACAAAATTTTGCCTTTTTTGCAAATAAATGAGGACTCTGTTGGAAAACTGTTACAAGTCCTGTCCGGCTCACATCTGCTAGACAAATCATCACATATTGATCAAATTTAAAATGAAGATACATAATCATCTGAAGGTGTGTCATGAAAAACAATTTTGAAAATATTATATTAAAAGTTTGCCTTTTTTGGCAAGAAATGAGGACTCTCTTGGAAAACTGTTACAAGTCCTGTCCGGCTCACAACTTCTAAACTAATCATCACACTTGGATCAAATTTGATATGGAGATACATACCGGTAATCATATAACGGTGTGTCATGAAGAACAATTTGAAAATGTGTTTGTTTACATATGATCAAATTGATCTGGGAGATCCAAATACATAATTTGTTTTGTTTGAATTTAATTTTGTCATATAACTCGAATTATGCCCAACAGTGAACATAAGGAAGTTTATGGATTAGTTCTTTGGATTAGAACAGTTTCCTTCATGTCCTTGAAAATGTTGTGCAACTTGCGGGGGATATAGCTCGACCATGTCAGCTGCTTGTTGTCTATACTCTCAGAGCACAACAACCAAATAACAATTTGTCAGTGAAACTCCTACATGTAGAAGTTCAACACAAGAAAATCAAACTGAAAACACAAATTTAAATCTTCTTCACTTTTTAAGAACCTGAAATCCTTAAAAAAAACTCTGCCTAAATTAAAGAATTGTATACTTCGCATCTTCGCTCTGCATGTTTATTTGGGTATTGTAATTATTCTGTTGTTGTCTGCTTGTGCTGAAGATGAGAAAATGAACCTCGTGAAATATTTGGGTTATTTTCGGTTTCACAAAGTTTTTGCTTGACTCGGGACATTCTTTGAGTTGGGTAGCTTATTTGGATAACATGACGATCTCATGACTGTCACGTTCCCTTTTGAGTAAGGAAGCTTAGGGCTTGTCACGTTGTTCCTGTCTTTCCCTGTTTCTTTCTTTGGTGTTTCCAAAGGGGGCCAAGAGTTTGGAGATGTCATCGTGTTTCCGTTTCGTCTGCTTCACTTTGCATGATACAAAAGGAAAACACAATGACCGACGTTTGCTTATCTTTTTCTGCTTGAAAAAATATAAAATTATATTATTCATTTTAGTATATCTGAAAACATCAAAATACCGTAAACCAGGTGTTAAAAGATGGCTTCCAATCAGTTACTGCACATGAAATACCCTAACCAATCAACATTGCTAAATCTCATATCAACCTTTGTACATCAACCCTGTTTACTGTAAAAACATTGCTTGTATATATTCGCTTTGTCACACCACCACTGTATCACTTGCTTGACAACGACATTAGGATCTATGTTGAAACGTCGCTTTCAAAGAAAAAAGAAGTTGTCCATAAAATAGTCTTCCTTATTGATCATCACTTGAGACGTATTCAATTGTTGTATTTTACTTATGTACGGCGATAGCGTCGCGTTGAAGTAAATCAAACCATCGTACAATGTCGTCATCCCGTGATCAGTGGCACACTCAGTGACGAGAACACATTTCTAGAACTAAGAGGATATCTTCTGCATTCAGTGTGATATCACAAATTTCTCAACTAGTGACTGGGTAAAACCAGTGTTTTATGAGTGGTGCATCACATAGACTTGATCCAATTTACGAATTGGGAATTGAATCTCTCTGTGTGTCTGTCAAAGACATTCTTTCATTGCATTGAATTGATTACCACCACTGGACTCATTACCTTATCGTAGTGTGGTGGTTTGTGTGCTTCGACGACCCCGAGAGCTATGCCAGCTGGAGCTTACATGCTCCTGGTAGGGCCACCCAAGCTGGACAGGTCGACGGTCAGACCAAATTTGAGTCCTTCCAAAATCTGCTTTCTATCTCTTACTATGCTTTACTTTCCGTCTTTTCCCTCATCCTTTCGATCCCTTTCTCCCTGATCTGTCTACTCTCTTTTGGATGGCAACATCCACGTGTTTAATAACTGAAATATTGTTCAAAACACGTTAAACACCATTTCACTCACTCACTCACTCACAATAGAATGAAACAAATGTCACAGTAATATATCTTGTTATTTGCCCCAGGTTGCACAAACAAAGCAACGATTTTGTAACTGTTAAAGGGAAAGTTGCAAGGATAACATTAAAAAGCTAAATTGATGAATCCAGTCATTAAATATGCGAGAGTTCACATAATTCTCCTGAGAATTTCATATCATTGATTTATCACTCAACATTATATTATCGCCTAGGAAATTAAGAATTAGATTTAGTTTGAAATTCTCGGCCCTTTTTGCAATGTAAATAGAATAATGAATAATCAATTTACACTATTTTGCATATTTTTGGTACAAACGATTTAATGTTTAAATACATAATGATTGATTGATAAAGTAAATCGCTCCCCAGAGTTGTCAAATATTGAACCACGTGGTTAACAAATTCATCTAACATGTTGCTCTGATTCTACTTTTTAAATGCTTAGATTATCGAACTGAGGAGATAAACGTTCCTGACAAATACAAATTGTTGAATAATATTCTAATGAGTTAAAACGCCTTGAATTAGTCAATAGGTATCAAACAAATCAAACTTTGTTTGATTATCAATACAATAAATTTCAGCCGAAATTCAGATAAAATCTTATCATTATTGTAAAAAAATCTCTCTTTGTTTCATTGTTTATTTTCCTTAAGCAGGTAATTTTACAAATTGTATTCATTTTGTTGTTATCCCACCGGTATGTAATACCGTGGGATATATTCATCACTCTGTCCGTCTGTATGTCCGTCCGTCCGTAATTATTTCGTTTCCGGAGCAGAACTCAAAAACCGATCCACATATCTTTCTGAAACTTTACATGTGTATTGCCCACCTACTGAAGTGGTGCCTTTTGATATTTTCACATTTCTGAAAATTTATTTTTATTATTTCCATCGAAACGGCTCTTATATGGACTCTGTTCATGAAAGGTTTCGTTTCCGGAGCAGAACTCAAAAACCGGTCCATATATCTTTCTGAAACTTTACATGTGTATTGCCCACCTACAGAAATGGTGCCTTTTGATTTTTTCACATTTCTGAAAAATTTATTTTTTATTATTTCCATTGAAACGGCTCTTATTTGGACTCTGTTCATGAAAGGTTTCGTTTCATATATATTAGCTTATACTATTATGAACATTGCTTGAAAAATTTACAATTATCTTTCAAAGGTTTACGTCCTACGATCATGTGGAACCGGTGGGATATGTCATCTTCTGATGACTCTTGTTGTAATATGTGTTCTAGAAGACTATCGATAGAGACATGTATAACCTGTTTGAGACAATATTTACTGGAAAAGATAAATTTATTTAACGATTATTATTGCCTCGATGCAAACGTTAACCTATTTCTTTATAATTCACTTGAAAAGGATAACATTTTGAGGTTTAGGAATTGGCCGTTTTATAATGTTTTATGAGAAATCATTTTTGATGACTCTCTTGGTAAAAAGAAAAATGTCTTATATACTCTCTTTTATATTTTGATTACATTACTTTTAAAGTTTATGTCAAAGAATTTGAACATTTTTCAACAGCGGATATTTACCAAGCACTCTTAAACGCTGTAATATGTCAAATAATTGTCACTTACCATAAGAGTGTATATCTGACGTACCGGGAATTACCATATTATTAAAACGGGATTATTTTCCGTTTTTTAGCCCATTGGCTTGAATTTTGATTTAAAGTTATGCCCTTTCAATGTCTACGTTTTGCAACCCGATATAAGGGTCTTTTATTTTTACCAATATGACTCGATGTGTTGTTACTTTTCTCCATTATTTCTTTCAGAAAATGGGATTAAACAAATTGTTAATCACAACGCCAATAAAAGATATTTTAAGTACAAATGATTTGTTCGTGTACTATGTAAATTCCGTCGTTTATTTTTTAAAAAAAATATTGTTAATAGTTGGGGCTCATTCAAAGGCCGATTTCGTACCCATTGCACTTTAGTAATACCTCTTATTAGCTTTGAGACAATCTATATTAAATAATTGATTGAGGTTCACACTTTGTGTCAGAGAAAACACTTCATCATGTTGTTCTAAACGCACTCTATGACATACGGGATAGTTTGGTTAACCACATTATCTTTCTATACGTGTTCAGCACCACAATTCATTTCGATGTAAACTTATATTTTAAGATTTGTGAATCATGAATTGGTAACACATTTGCACCTATTATTATTCATGTCAGTGACGACATCAAAATTAAATTATTTGTCAATATTATGTTCTTGAGAATTAAACAGACTTGAAACTTGTGGGTTGATTTCACCATAAAATAATCACATAACATGACAGCTTAATACAGTACTTGCACACTAAATTGAAGTGAAGCATTGATTTCAAACTTCGGATTATGGAATTGGCATGTTCATTCAAGCATGAAACAGTCCTAAATTGGCATTTTGATTGCCTATGAAGTACGCTTTATTACGGTGAATACAGCATCATCTGAAAGCAAACGCTGCAATTGACAGAAGGAAATAGCAAATATGGGCTAATTTCAATTTCGTAAATCTGCAAAAATCGTTTTCAAATCAGGGTCTAGAAAATGAAGTCGAGTGCACAAGTTAATGTGCATAGCATTTTCCATCAAATAACACTGAACACATTAAGCAAGGTCATATTCTATGGATAATTTGTTTTCATTTTTATCATTGGTTGCTTCACACATTTTCATAACTCAATCTGTCAAACATCAATTCTAATTGTCTTTTCAGGAGGACATGTATATTCTTAACGAGCATATAAGAACAGGTCCCAGTAATAAAGAAGTTTATAGTATAAACTTAGAATATATATTTACTGTATGTTTTAGATTAAATATTGTATTGACGCAGTCGAGTTAAACAGTATAATGTTAAACATTAAACATGAAGGTGGAGTTTCGTGAAATCCTTTTGTCAATGAACATTTCTTCAAAGTAGCACTGCAGCTTATTTCAAGTACGTAAATTAAATTTTGAGTTTGCCATTACTTTATCAGACAGGCAGAACATATGTGCCGAAAAGAGAGCCCAAGCCAATCGCTTGACATGTTTAATTTACTTTATTTAAATATTCACAACAGGGTCTCCGTAATCTTAGCAAAAGGGTCTCTAAATAATAATTATGAGTTTCTATGAAATGTTTTTACCAACAGCTTTAAAGTATGCACACAGGAAATCATATTTCTAGGCTCATTGCGTGTCAAGTCAAAAACATCTATTTAATTGTTGACATTTTTAAGAGCCTTGTTTTAACAAAATCGATGAATCATGATCTCTTCCACCTAAAGATTCTGTATTTAAATTTAAGCTTTCTACAACCTTTCGTCTCTAAAAAAGATGAAAATAGGGTTAGGGAAATGGACCTTATGGTGCTAATGTACCATTTTAAGTCTCCTGTTGGCTATGGTACCTGCACACTAGATTTAAACTTTTTTTACCCAGCAGGAGAAGGGAAGTCGTAAATACAAAAGTTTTATGATTGTACGGATGGGCGAGAGACGCCTTACGCCATGTAATACCATGCCCTGTACAGAGCCCATTGGGACTTACATGTATTGCCCATATTACCGCATATTCAGTAATGAACGTATGAATGTATCAAATGGAAAACCACGATAAAAACATTTGTATTTTCGCGGAAAGCTTTCATAGCTTGACACCAACAAAATAAAACATTCGTTCATTCAGTATGTGATTTGTTTCATAACTCATGGCTGTACATGTAGGTAGGTGAGGTGGTAAGTAATCTGTAAATCGTTTTTTTAGAAATTCGTGATGAAAACTTGTGTCAAAAGTGATTTTCTTAAAGATTGTAACATTGAAAACATCTCAAATGCCAGCAATGGATATCCCAATAAATGTTGCAGCAAAGTGTCGGATTAAGTTGTTCCTTAAGTTTTTGTAGCAAAAAAACAATACAAATTACAAAATCTGACAAAATGTGATGTTTTTAGTCATTTTATACAATGCATTTTGCCAAAGAATATATTTTAACAATATCGAATATAGTCCTTGATGAAACCAAAATACATAATTCACACGTAAAACATCAGATTTCAGATTGGTCTGGTTTGGTTCATGTTAACATTTTAACATAATTGTCTAAAAATAAATTTCACATGCGTCAGTTCACAGTATGAATACTTACGTACATGATTCCAAGATTTATTATGAAATTACATCATACATAGAATAATTACTAACTTCAAAACAGTTTGTGAATGTGTGAGTCAAAATAAATACAACAGCATCCTTCAGTGACGTCTAAACACAGCAGGTGTATATTTTTTATAAACCTGGAATGTTCAGGATATTGATTATTTATTATGTACAATTGACTGTTTTGTTTCTTGTTTTTGAAAAAGGTGAGTGTTTTCAATTGGTATGGCAAAGTAAAAGTAAGAAGACATTTCAGGTTAATCAATAGTACATGTCTTATGGAATATAAGACTTATTCACCATCAAATAATTATGGTTATGGAATGGATATATAAACAAGATGGAACATCAAATAATATAGATATTTCCCGCTATAACAATATTGACTCTCCCAACTTGCATGTTCATTCCTATAATGCCAGATTGATAAACTGACAGGCGAAAGAAAGTTGGATGTAAGATTTCCAGTTATTAATATGTCGATTATCAATAAATAAGACATATTCTGTGTGAAAATCGATAAACGTGCCTATTTGTTAACATATTGAAATCATTTTACACATGATAGTGTAAAATTTATTCCTTACCCCTGCCTACATTAAACAAAGATATTTTAACAAACCAAAAACAAGACACAAGAATTATTTTATTCAAATTAATGCAAATTTATGTGTTACTTTTAACGTGATACAACTAACTGCATCACATGTCTCTTAGATATTTAGAAGTATATCCAAACAAAGTGTCGTGTAAAGTTTCTTTTACTTTGTGGATTATATTTCTTCTCACTAAAAATCGAAAAACATCCATAATGTTTTTGAATGTCTGTAGTTTAAGTTTCCTTGAAAGGCACACTAGCTATTACCATTTAACACCACCGACCTATGTTTGTATTTGTATCTTCTGTAAGTTAGTTTTTTCAGAAATAAGACTTGCGTCGGCTTAATGTCATAAAAGTAATTTTGAGAAACGCCCTTGAACACACGTCTTTGACGTAAAAAAAACCATCAAAACACAAATCACAATTCATAACTATTCAATAAAACATGGCAAATCACTTTCTTATTTCAGGCAAAATCTCTAAACCTTTCGTCAGTAGGACAGAAAATTCCAACATCAACTCAACAAACGCCGAGTCTAATATTATGATTTCCTTCTTCAATCTTGCCTAGACCAATAAATCCTTTGTACTCCAGTCAACATTTAGTTTGAGCTTTGAATATGTTGTACAGCTACCCATTACATGAATTATTGAATCCTCTAAGGTGAATGTCAGCTTGAATGAGTATTTCATGCCGATCAAAGGAAGCTCTTAAGTGTTTATTCAAACATGATAAAAAGTACAAAGTAAAAAACAAGTATCTGAACAAAAGGTTTGATTAAAAGATAATTTTTCAGAATTATTATGGAAATAATATTTCTATTCCAAAAAAGGGTGACGTGTCAATAAAAAATTGGTTCAATTGATGAGAAAAGAGAACAAAACATCCTAGAATAAAGACATTGTCCTTTATTGGAAATTATGTATTAAATTCAGGAAATGAAACGAATAGATGATATGATGAATTTAAGTATAATTAAAATAGAAACTGCATCGTTTTCCCTCTATGCTATTTACCACGCCCAACAGATACCAAAAATATCCGTTGGCTTTATTATGCTGAGAACACTATGCATTGTATGATAAATACTGGTTATCATGAGAGTGTGATCGTAAATATCCTGCATTAGGAATAAACACTATGTATTTAGCTCGCCACGACAAGCAAAGTACAATCTTTATTCCTAATGCAGGATATTTACGATCCTTAAAGACTCATGATAACCTCTATTTATCATTGAGCGCTTAGAGCATGCATTAAGCATGGATAATGCGCTTTATAAATCAACTAGTATTATTATCCATGTACAATGTCATTTTAAAAACTTTTTTTCGAAAAATGCCTGAAAATACTCTTTAAATAGTTGACGTTGTTTTAAGATGCGTGCATTGGTATATGCAAATGAACAGTGTAATGAATTTGATGGTGAATTGAAATGTATTTCCTCCTTTTAAATTCCATAAATTACCGGTTTAGTTATTTTGTTACGACTCAACTGTTTTAAAATGATCCAAAGCTATCAAGTACGGTAAATTTCAAATGAAAAACTTTTCAACGTGTCTGTAGCGCACTCGAACTTACGTTCTTTCATCTTACGTAAGAAAAAGAGAGAGTTGACAAACATCATCCATTGTATTGGTAAATGTCAATATAACTCAGTTAAAGGCATTCATCACTGAATTTTAAAATGGAAACGAGCTACATTTGTTAGAGTCTATTAATAGTTTCGTTGTAGTTCTACAGGTCCACTGGTAAGACGCCCGATCTATTCTGTTTACTGGATGGCAGGAAGGTCAAAAATGAAAGTACACAAAAGAGTTCACTTTCAGTTTACGAAAGTAATGATTTGGAACACACCCAATGTTTTAACATCATCGGAGATGAATTCGCAGCAATAAAAGACAAAACTCTTCTCCTGTGCCAAGTCAGTATTCAATTCTGCATAATGGGATCCATCTTCCGCACGCATCGGGCGAGATATGCATTTACAAGAAATTCATATTCACCCTTGCGACAACTCGTCGGGAAAGTTGTGATAGGAAGTAGCCTGATTATTGAGCTATGGTGTAGGCCAAACAAAAGCGATGATATATTTCACTTGAGCACACAAAACTGTAATAAAACCATGCGATGTCTAAATAGAAACTGAGAGATACAGCCGTATTCTACGCAGTATTTTGGTGACCTATATTCACGCATCGTTTTTATGAACGTCGTCGCAACGCAACTAAGAGCTTAATTAGAAATTAAATTTCTCTTCGAGTTCGAGTTGGACTGACGCAAGGGACGTAACTCTGTTTGTCCTACAGGGGGCGCTGATAGAGTCACAACTTTCCCGTCGAGTTGTCGCAAGGGTGAATATGAATTTCTTGTAAATGCATATCTCGCCCGATGCGCGCGGAAGATGAACGGGATCAAGGTTGCCTATCATCTCTTCAAAGTTTATTAGGTTCACTTGTTTCATTAATGTGGTTTAATTTCAAGTCGAATCCTAAACTGATGCAATTACTATCATCTACATAATTTGGATAGATTATATTTCTTCTTATTACCTCATATAATGAACTAGCCCAGAGGTCGTTTGTGTTATGAAATGTCTGATGAATGTTGCTCTTTCCATTCAATTGCAATCGTAGTGCAGTAAAATTGATGTTATCAGCAGTTTGAGGTTGTTTCCTTCTTCCTTTTTCAAACAAAGAGGCTGCTAAACTGGCGCTTTGTAATCGATTTTCCGACTGCTTGTTTTCATGATATGTTAAAGTTCAAGTCAAATCTCGAGCTGTAGAAATTACTCATAAGGTTAAAGAGACACAGAGTATGTTAATAGGATCACATATGTCAAATTTTGAAATCGATGTTATTACATCGGGAACCACTAACTGTTACTGAAAATAACAAGTTAAAGGTCAATCAGTACATTAGAGCGAAAATACGGCCATTCAAAGTCGGGATTTTGATCGAAAACCGGACAATAAGGCTCGAATGGCGCGCGCAAATCGCCAAACGTAATTTTGAAACCTTGTCATAAGCTGACAGGAAGATATATTCGATTCGATAGTGTTTATTAGGTATTGTAACTAATAGGTAGATTAATTGGATGCATAATTTCGAATATTAAACGTCGCGCTGATTGTAGAAGTGACGTCGAACCAATGTACACATGACGTCATCCTCTCTGTTTTCACTGACTTATGGAAGCTCAAGGAGATATCGTTTTGACAGTAGATTTGGACAATGCCCTGTCATCAGAAGCGACATGACATTACAAACATTTTGTATTATCAGTAATGACGTCACAATGCTATGACATCACTGGTTTAGGAGTTTTTGGGCCATGCAGTGTTGAAGATGTAAATTTTACATGCAAATGTGTGAAAAATCATTTTGGATGATAAATAGAATCTCACCCTCGGCACGCCTCGCATATTTGATACTTTTATCAACTTGTGTTGATATATTTGATATCACAAGACACTTGGGTGAAAACTCAGTCTCTCACTGCTTAGCTTATAATAAATCAAGTTCCATGAACTATGTCAGTTGTTTTGCATACTGACAAATTGGTTGTGAAAAGTAAAAAAGAGATATCATCAAGATGCTTTCATAGGGTATTGATTTATTGACAGTTTAATCTCTCTGGATTTATTGCATCAAGATAATGTTGTCGACTGGAATTGCAATTGTACATTTTGGATTCAGTTTCTTAGATACAGCACTTTGTACAATAGTATTTGTCAATTCAAATGTGGGAGAATAAAGTTGCAAAATGAGCACTTGTTTGTGAACCGGAATTTGAAATTTTGGAGCAAAATATATTGTTATTTTATTATCACTGAAACCGATTAACAACAACAATTATTTGTTGAGAGCAGCTCCATCTTTGAATTGAAACAGAAATCTAATGTTGCAAATTCAAGAATAAGTAAAACGTTTATTTATTAAGCATTTCGTGAACAAGAAGTTATTTATATTTGTCAGTGTCAAAGCAAGTATAGGTAAGACTAATTCATAACTTTATTGGTGTAAAAGAACTACAATATGAGTTCATAAGTGATATAAGTGAAGTTACTGACAAATAAGGCACCTTCATAATTTGTAAATCATTTTCATTTAGTTTTTATACCCACCGTAACCTCAATATCATAGTTTTCACAGTTTACTTTATAGATAAAAGACAGGTACTATATCAATGTTTTATTGAAATCACCTAGTATCCGAGATGTAAAATTTTGTGAGCAAGAGATTGTGTTCTTAAAATCAATGGAACATGATGAAGGTAACTTTTTTAAAGCTAAATTTGATTGATATAGTATTATGGGTTTTTTTTATGTGAAGCAATTAACATACGACATGTGGCAAATAACACGACATGATGTTTTAATGATGGGTTGCTTTATCTGCATCTTACAGCATTCACTGTGCCTGATGTAATGAGATCCAACATGTAAGAATGTTAAAAAGGAAAGCTTACAGTAGCTATAGTAAACAAGAGTTCGCCACAGATCTTAATGCTTAAACTTACTTCATATCTGATGTATGTCTTTTGGCTTCAGATTTAACACCACCAGAATACGAAAAAATGCCTTTCTTCAAAGATGAACTTAATCAAATCTTCAATTTTGTAAGTCATGAAAGCAAATTACCAAAACTTAATGAACACGCTTAATAATTGCTTATTATGTGTACATAATGCTAATACGTTTTTACACTAAAATACGCAAATGTCATATTTTTTAATAAAGCGAAGTCCTGTAGTTAATTTTAATTTGCAGTTTCGTCTTAAATGTAAGGATTTGAGAAAAAGGTTGGTTTTCTTTAAATGCCAAAGATTGATTTATTACCTGATTTTAAGTATGGCGTTAACATAAGATTATTTCATTGTCATAGCAACTTTCAATAAAGTGTCTCAAATAATCAATTCGTTGATTTAAAGCCAATTTACTGCAAAAAGACCATCAGATTTTATTAATCTATACTCCATTCTTCTGCTTTATCTATAGTATAAGGGATTGAACAATAATTATTAAAAGGTAAAGAAAACAACCAACAAACGTCTCCAAACAAAAGTTCTTATATTTAGATTCATCTTGGTTCCAACTCTGTAATGTCTTAGCACATAATATACGAAAGAATGTAAAATGAAATATTAAAAAGAAACTTTGTAATTTGAAAACAGCTGAAACCCATTTTAATCCATGAATTGATAATGAGAAACTCATAATGAAATACAAATTTATATTTTTTTAAAGTGACATTTGATTTAAATATTTTATGCAATCATTACAGGAATTTAAGTCAAATGATGATTGATAGATAATGGAAGTCACGCGTATTTCATATTATTGTATAATGATATTTTTATGTTATATTGATAAAAGCTATTTTGACAGATTAAAGTTCATATACAAATCAATCCTCTCAAAAGAAATTACACTAGTTAAATCTAGGAGTTTGATGAAAGATAGACTAAAATTCATATACAAATCAATCCTCTCAAAAGAAATTACACTAGTTAAATCTAGGAGTTTGATGAAAGATAGACATAAAATTAGTCATTGAATATATTGAAAAAAATGAATTGTGAAATTACTTTAATACCTCCGAACCAAAATAACGTGAAAACTTTAGTTTAACGGTATGTATTTAATTTTGACATACACTTATGAACTTTGGAGAAGATTTAGAGATTTATTCACAAATTGTATAAAATAAGTTCATTACAAAGTGAGGCAGTGTACATGACCTACACTTATACTGTTAAATTCGCTGAGATTGATTAGATCGCTATAGATTGTTTTCAGAACGTCTGGTGCCAAGTTTAATGAACCATTTGCTTCTAGTTTTTAAAATACGCCAGTAATCATACTTAATCATTCGCTAAACAATCATTATGTTTTCATCTGTTCGAACTTCACGAAATCCATGAATTGTGAGGAAGTATGTTTCCTGTTGATAAAATGTGAATATGGAATTTGTCTTGTTGCATAACTAAAGAGATTGAATTTTGTCTCATAACTCATTGCATAAAGCAAATAATCTTTACTTGATTTTATAATCCAACCTGTAATTCACAACGTTGATGATAATCAAATGTATCAATTTAAACCGGCAACATTTGTTGACGCCAAACTCTTCACTTTCTATAACTGGGGGACAGAAACAATTATATAACAAAAGGAAACACTCCATCATACATTAGTATTCTTAAAATACAATGAAACTATTGACAGTGAACAGTTTACACAGATATATTAAATTTTAGTTATTTATTCCTAAAAAGAATGAAATACCATAATATTATGTCAGGAGTTTAAGTTTTCACTCTTCCAACTTGCATCCCTATCATAAAAAACTTATTATATATACTATTTTATCAATGGTTTAAAGACATCCATACAAATTTTGAATGGTCTGCACTCAATGTTCATTTCATTCAAATGTATACCAGCTAGTTATTTAACCATATAAACACTGCGGACCTTGGTTTTTTTTGGTCTTTGCGTCTGCTGTAAATTGTACATTTATCTGTTTATTTTATAGAAATCACGACTTGGGTATGTTTATTGTCACAAAACTGACTGATCAGTACTACGAAAGTTGTTTTCAGAAACACTCAGTTCAACCATCATTCAATATCATTGATTCCAATAAAAAAAAACATTCACGAATCACCATTAAAAACTATTCACTTTCACTAAATCACTTTCTTATTTCTTGCAATATCTCTTAATCTGTCTTGAATAGGTCATGAAGTTCCTAGATCAATAAACCAAACACCGAATCTAAAATTATAATTTGGCAAATATTTGCAATCTTGCTCAGAGAACTCATCACTTGTATTCCAGTCAACATTTAGATGGAGCTTTCAATATGAACTACGGAAACTCATTACATGGAGTTTAAATCCTCTTAGATGAATGTCAGCTTGACTGAGTGGTTCACGCTGATCAAAGGAAGTTCCGTGTTCACTCAAACAGGGTAAAATGCGTTAAATTGCAAGTTCCAACACAAGAATCTGAACAAAGGTTCAATTAAACAGATTTTTCTAATTCGGATTTATGCTGAAAATGAAACATTCCATGCCAACAAATAAAAATATGGTGTGCATTTACTACCTGTATAATGTACGGCTAAAAGCAACTTAGTATACAGAAATCATCCAATTAGAAATCATGTAAGATGTTTTTGATTCACCAATGAAACCAGAGAAAAGTTATATGAATATATGTTGCAGCAATAAACCACCAGATAGGAAACAAGTTGAGTATACCTATTTATCATTTACATTCCAACGCAAGGGACATACATGTAGCTCTGTACCACAGAAGCTGAACTAAAATTGTTGAGATCACAAGCTTTAAAGTCTAGTTATCATTATCATAATATATCTAACATTAAAATGATTTGTCAACATTCACGATTGAATGAATAGTCTCAAGCTATATTTTCAGGAGACTTCTTTGCTTTGCTGTTTCACAGATAATTTAATAATTTAAATATCCTTTTCGTTGTCTATTTGTAGTACCCAAATCATCGACAGTATGTCAGCAATACTTGATACAACTTTAGTCACACCATTATGTATTGGAGAAGTTACATGTAGTATATCACAAGCAGATCACAGGACTTTCCTCTTCTGCGAATTCAGCTTTGAACTTTGCATTTTCTGCATAGCGGATTTACACAAGAATCTGTGTCAAAAGGTGGCATACAATGAACAAAGAAGTTGTCATCCATATATTCATCAGCATTAAAGTGTTTATATATTAGATATCATAAGACACGAGGGTGAAATCTTTTGTGTGACATTTTTCACAAAATCTTCAGCAGTTTTCAATAATAATGCATATTTTGCCATTAAACATCTAAAACGGGTAGGTTAAGTCATCATGATGTCAACAGCATCATGATGACATGGCATTGTAAGGTCATTAACTTTTTGTCAAGGTTTTTTTTGTCAATTATTACAATGACTAGTTATGTTATTAACTAATGATACAGATGCATTATGACGATTTTATTGTAGCGATATCTGCAATGTTAATACCGCTCGTAGATCTTTTTCTTTCTTATACAACGTATATCTAATGTATCTAATCAACTCTTTCATCATAATCATTAGTATCATTAAGTCATTCGGGGATTGATGAGTTGTTTATTCGACCTTCAATCTCCTACGATACAAAAAATGGATTGTATTTGATTTGTATCTGCATCAATTTTCAATTGTATGATTTCTATCAGAAAAATGTCTCGTATCCGCGATGAATGTCACTAGTAATAGCTGCAACAACCGATCACAAGTCTAATAAATTCATTAATTCCTCCCCCTCTCCAATATTCTTGTGTAATAATTGCACTTCTTCGAAATACATAAGAAAATGAAGCCATGAATAACCAGTTCTCAACAATGACAGGCCTTCCTGCGTATTTAAGAAGAAAGGGGCGAGTTCAAAGTTTGTACGAACAAATAGCTAGCCACGTCGTAACATTGTACAACTTGTCTACAAATTTAACAGAGAACAATCTTAAGCCTTGTGTTTAACACATTGACTACAGACATTTGGAAAAGCATAATTGATGGTCGTATTGTATAGGGGGCGTCATTCAAAAAGAGACCAACTACGTGTAACGTCATATTCATTGTTCTGAGTGTTTGTAGCGAGGATCCAACCAAAATAATGCATTCGTTCCGTATAAGTATAATGGTCCTTTGTCAATTACATTTGCAAGTAAAAGACATTTAGGAACAGTATCTTCACGAATGCGAGCTATAGGAAAAAAAATCTTAACATTCTCTTACATTTGATTTCATAATTCGCTCTGATGGTCTGGAATTCTTCGACTGGTGTATATAAATTGCAAATATTTGATGTAGATTAAGAATAAATGCGGTAAAACGACACCATTGGTCTAGACAATGATAGTAAATCTGGAAATCGGAAACTCTAGACACCATGTGCAGTGATAAAGGTTTCGCCAGGGAATTGCTTCACGTATCAACTCTCTTAACAGTTATCAAACATCAGCGTCTTTGATCTCATCGGTTGGTTGGCCATTATTGACAAGAGAATAAAATATGGAAGAACTTCATGAGCTTTGAGATGACCGTTTGAAACCTTACATTTTCTGTTAAAGAATGAACAACCTGCACAAAGATAACATCAACAAGCTTATAAATACCACACAAATACATGTAAGAAGCATACATAATTTTATTCTATGTAAAAGAATACATATGGAGAATTTATTTTCGTATTGCTAAATACTTCGGAGAGATCATTAAAGACCAATATTTACCTTCTACATTCAAACCTTAATCTGTGATTTAAAACCATTTAGAAAGTGGAAGTTAACGACATGTCGTCCAATGGTAATAAGGAATACAGGTATAATTTGTCAACTGTAAAAGAGAATAAACAAGTTTTGTGAATAAAGAAGTTGGATATCAATCAAATCTTTTACTTTACTCTTTTATCGATCTTATGTCGGTGCGTACCCTATCGTTTATTTGTTTCGCGATATGGTCACCATTTCTTCTCATTCACTATTCCTGGGACCTGTTTTGAGTTCAATATCCCCTGCTTGGTGAATGATTGAGAGTACCTAAATGTATTTCCATAACACATGATTTGATATCAAGTATAAAATTGCTTCCCTGTAAGTGTCCAAACTTCTTTCATGTTCCATGATTATGTTTAAGACAGTGTTTAAGCAGTGGATTGAGTTTTTTTCCAGTTTCGATTTAAAGACAGTGTTTAAGCAGTGGATTGAGGTTTCTGTCCAGTCTCGATTTAAAGAAAGTTTATAGAACATAGTTAGTTATAGAACATTTAACAGTAAGTATGATAAAATGACAAAACTCAAACTCTGTTTATAGCGTTAAGAAGTTGATTTTCCATATGTCAAGACATATTATTTTACACTTTCAGAGAACCTATCAACATCTGAAATTGTTATTGCATAATCAGTTATGGATGAAAAACAACAAATAATCCATGACAAAATCTTATGGTAATGTATGACATAAATAAAAAAAAGTATTGAGTATTACTCGTACATTACAACATTAGAATAATTGTTGGCGCCAAAAGCATGTGCGAGGGAAATAGAAACCCGCATTACGAGCAATAAAAGGCAATGATCTGGAATCATTTGATCGCTATTTCTGTACCATTAGATTCCTCATATCATCTATCCATTTGTATCGAACGAGAGGATATACCACTGACTGACATTTCCGGTTTTACGGACCATTTCTTTCCTAATCAACCTTAAGATTGTCATCGATAAAGGCACTTAGAAGGCATTAAATAATCAGCTTATCCAGAAACGAGTTTTGGTGAGATAGTCTTTTGCAGGATGTGATCAGGTCTAGATGTAACATTATTGGGAAATACTTAGAGATAATGTATAAAGTGTTTGGTTTGTTTAACAAAGAAGCATTGTCTCGAACATTCTTGGATTGAATCCCCGTTTTATGTAATAAGTCATTGTATATTAACTGTATGCTGTAATGAAAGTAAGGAAATAACAAAATCAACAGTGTCATGTTGTTATAATGCGCACTGTTGGTGTTTTATATTTAAGATACTACGTTGATTAAGAAACATTTGAATGATCACACAGACCTACAATGTAGTGCAATTGCCTTTAAAAAGTATAGTCCTGTCCTTCACTTTTTAAATCCATAAATCCTGTGAGTGCCCTTGATCAAAAGAATAACATTATCTTTCCACGTCAACATAATATTCGTCCCTCCTGAGTTTCGTGTTACATTGAAAGTGTCACCTTAGCGCTTCATATGTTCCTGTTAATGCCAGTTAACATAAATTGCTTGAGACTCTCTCTTGAAGATTGATCTCTTGGGGTTCTTCAATTTGAACGTCCTTTGTCTTAGGTAAACCATTAACATCAATCGCACTGTTCAGACCATGGTACGAGCGACAAGGATTCCAGTCTAAAATTGGGCCCCCAATAAAATTAATTTAGAAATCTGGACTTTTGCATTCATATATGTACATGTATGTGTTGTGATAAACCTACATTTCACATTTGAACAAACGAACGAGTACTATTCAGTTGCTTAAATTTGATCGAAAACGGACACACCGACGATTTAAACATTTATAATTAACTCTTTTCACACAAAAAAGCATTGAAATCGTAGTTCATTATTTCAACTTCCTGCATCTCTGTCAAATTATTGCAACGTCTACTAACTCATGAAAACTGACAAGTGCATTCGCACCACCCTTCTCTTTGAGAAAATACGCGAATGTGTTAGTGTTTGTCCTCGCCATATATGGCAGGGGCATATTGGATTACCCTCGGTTATCCGTACATATACATAACCACTCTATACAGGGAATCGTTTACCCACTTCTCAAAAACCGTTAAACAGATTTGCACACATGGCTTATAGGCATCCTAAGGGTGTGTATCTTATATTTTGTTTTTAAATTTTTGATTTTGTGCTCAAATTTCTGACATATTGAACATAAGTGAATTTTGGGGCAAGTGAAAGCTCATGTTGGTTTATCCACTTCCCCGCAAAAAGTACTGGATAGACTGCGTTGATCTTTCAAACATGGTATCATAAAGGTAGGTATCTTTTTTATGTTTTGGGAATTGTTGATATTATATATTTTAATGGATGTTTGAACTTAAATGAAGCTAAAGATGTGCATCTCTTATTTTGTTTTAAATTCTATGGTTGAAAACATTGAGAGCTTTTTTATTAGCGGGGGCATATGTGTCCCATAGTCACATATTTTCTAGTTGATATTTGAATGTAAGGGGATTTGACTAAAATGCATTATTGTATATGAAACCTTTTACTTAGTAATTCCGCATAGAACAGCAATAATTCCATTTTCAAAATATAAAAGATTTTGCGTCATATGCTTATCAATATCAATAGTTTGAATAAAATTATATTAGCTATACCCACCACATTGATATTTGATATTCACTCTTACGTATATATACATCTTCTTTTAAACGTTTAATGACATCTCCTGGCAACGTTTCTAAAGTATAGTCATCCGTTGATAAGCTTAATTTCTAGTTTAAAACAAATACAAAGTTATAGCATCTTTTGCTTGTCATATCTTATGCATGCCGTTTTTACGTTATAATGTCATTGCTCAAGTATAAAAAACTCACAAAATGATTCGTGTTTGTTTTCTAATCAATGAAGGTTTGGAATACTTTCTGAGACCACTCGTTCGATGCGACTACAAGAAATGAACTGGATATTTTCATTTTTTACTAACAAATTGAATACAATATGAGTATTGCAAGATTGGTCGTATCAGCTTCTTTTGAAAACTGTAGCTTTTACAATACAAAATAAAACAAAAATAAGCAGCAATTGTTTTCCATGAGATTAGGTATCAGTATTAAGATATGTTTATGTGTTTGTGTATGTGATATACTTAAATGAAGTTTTCCTCACTTTTTCAAACCTTTTCTCTTTGAGATATTTTCAAATATTCTCATCGACCAATAAACATACACATGTATGTGCTCTCAAAATAGATTATTGCTTATAAAAATGTTGAATGCCCTAAGGAATCAAGTATCATCTGAACAATGTATTGCAGACAATCTGAAAAACTAACATGTCATTAAAATTGATGTTGACATTCAGTAACTGTGATGCTTTATTTCTCAATGGTTGCTAGATTAATAGATATGCTTAGTTTGAGAAATTGATAAATGGTATACAAAACAGAAAATCCTCAAGATCTTATTGTTTGTTGCTTTTACTTTTGATTTACCTGCATATCTTTTACTGGTAAAAACTATACTGTATTTAGTAACTGAAAATTAAAAACAACTGATGTCAGTGTCAAAATAAATCAAGAATATAGCATTGCAAATAACCTTTAATGTTAGTACTTCATGTAAACGGCCTGTCTTTTTTAAGAACTGATCGATGGATTTAGAATTGGTCATATATTTCTTTTTTACAGTTTTATGTTTATTGATTCTTATACAACATGTTTTGATGCTCGAAACGCATAAATGACTGTATTTTCATCTGTTTACATCAAAATCCATAAACATACTTTTACAAAGGCAACAAGATTTCTTTGGCTTATTTCATCATCATTGCATTCATGTATCGTGTTACATTATTCAGAAATGTAATTATTAGTTTACAGATAGAATTGAGAATATTGATCTATGATATTTTTCCTCTGGCATTTTTCCTTTATATTTACCAACAAGAAGGCGTTCATTTTCATGTCTGTAAATAATCTGTAGCGGTGCAACTTTTTTAATCATTGATTGAACGTTAATCATGTCAGGTTTTCGTACTGCAAAAATATATTACCTTCATAATGACTTTAAATAGGAATTATTTGAATTAGATTCTGCTATTGCAAAAATCAGTAATATTTAAGTTTTAGTTATAGTGAAAAAGGTGACACATTAACTTTTACGTCTTCTATACACAGACTCTAAGTGCCATTGCACAAAGCAAAAGAACCAATGTACCACTATGATTATTAACATATAAATCCTTTCAATAACCATCAAAGCTAAGCGTCTTGTCAGAAATTGACGTCCAATGATAAAAGAAAACTTTTTTGTTTCTTGAAAACGCTATCACAGCTTCTTTACAAATAATCTAAAAGTTTAGTTTATTTCAAAGGATGTGAAACATGAAACATTTAGAAAGCAGGCTTATTTTTTTTAAAAAGCCGTTATTATCATTTCATTTAAAGAATTTTATATCATAAAGAACATGCACAGAGGAAGTTATATAAAAATAACTTCCTTGTCAATTTGCTTAAAGACTTTGATTCTCCCTTACAAAATTTCTATGAAATTATGATATAATACTTCGTGAAGTAGTAGTGATTTTGAAGGCTCATTAATGTGTTCAAGTTATTAGTTACACTCATTTAGTCTTCCTGAGGCAAATTGTCTTCAGACACATTGTGGCCACATAATAATAGGAAGTCTGGAAACCAGACACTGTTTGCGGACACCATTTGTACTGATAATGCCTCCACTGAGGGGAAATGACCTCTTATTAGCCACTCTTCTTTCAACTGTTAGAGATGGGCGTCTGTGATGTCCAGATCATTTTGGCTTAATTGTAAGAGACGTAAACACCCCCTGGAACTGGAGAGATGAAGTGGTAGACTAACTCTTATATATCTCGCTGGTTTGTGAACCATAACTTGCATTGCCCTTAGTAAATCCAGCACATCTAAGATCAGAGTCGGCTTGGTTTGTGACATAACTTTGGATTCCATAAAGTTAAGTTCTATCGATTGCAATCATTGTCAGATCAGAAACTGACATAAAACAAAAATTCATTTAGCAATTCAACACTGATGACACATTTTACCAAGATTATATATTACTTCAGGAATGAAGAGGAAAACGGCAATCATCTTACAGGGGAAATCTAAAGAGTGTTGTGAATTTGTTTTTGATGAAAACAGACGCAGTTGGATAACTCGCAACACATATCAACAAAGTTAACGAATACATTGATATATATTTCTTTATATAAGATAAGGTTTTAAATCAGAGACAGTATCCTATTAAATACCCCTTTTCAAAGCGCAATTGCAGTGATTTTGAATATATATGAATGGCAATGCTTTGTCTAAATTTGACCACGTCAGACAAGGGCAGTGCCGTAACACAGCATTCTTAATGCTTATTGGGGTCGGTGGTTATACTTTTGTAAACGAATAGAGGATTTCACAATGGCAATGCAGCTGGTAGACGCCAAGGTACAATGTAGTCTGTGTAAGTAAGAAAGCGTGGATTTAAATTCGCATAGAGTCAGACTAATTTGTTAATAAAGCTTCCATAGAAGGGTTAAGTTAACTAATTTGGGATTCGGATACCAAAGTTAGCTTGTAAAGATGACTGATTTTGTATATTTGTTAAATAATCCAAAGAAGAAAAATTATATCCTTGTTGGCTGAAATTGTTTTCACTCCTGACTTTATAAGGATACAACATGTTTATAACTATGTCTTTTCTACAAATATACATACTATGTGTAACGTTATTTTCAGAAAAATACTTTCACTTATATTTTGTAACATGCAAAATATTTTTGGATTAGCATTGATTTAAACATACTAACCATAGTATATATTAGTACTGTACTATGTGTTTCATAGCTTCAAATGAGTTGGCAAATGTCTTATTTCTACCAGATGTATACATTATATTTTATGTGGTCATCTCACAAAACGGGAAACAAATGTTCCAATTGCCAGGCAATATTTTTCAAACAATTCTAGTAGTCAGTAAACGAACATAAACAGTTTAGTTTCCATAAACGAACTTCCCCTATGAAGTAATCATATGTTTGAAATATAGTTAAATTTGATACAAAAACACATTGTGTCCTAAAAATCAATGTTGACAACTACAGACCACTGTAACGAAATGGTTCCCTAGTTCTTAAAGTCTTATGCATCGCTTGATTGACAAAATCAAAGAGCACTGGCCAAAAACCTTTACATTATGCATGTGAAAATATCTATAAATGTGCTAAACTTTTAATGCAGAGGAATATATGGATGACAACTTCTTTGTTCATTCTATGCGATGGGAACGACAGAGGAATCTTTATCGAAACGTCGCTGACAATGAACAAGGAAGTTGTCATCCATATACTCTTCTGCACTATTGTCATTCCAACTCAAATAAGTTATGCTAAACTTTTGCTAAAACCGCCCATAACAAAAACATATGTTTCGGAATGGTTTGCATGTGGCTAAATAAAGGTACTGTTTTGTAATTAATTTCTAAGAAAACAATTTTGAAATGAACAAAAGTAAGATTAATTGTTAAAATCACTGCAAAATGTGTTCCTTTTGTACTTACAAAATCAGAACGTTTGGTACTCTGAGTAAAAAAGTAAATACAGTCATAAGCAATGACAAACGGATTCATTGCTGAATGGTGATGATTGTTTTAAAAGGGTAATGGTTCATGTACAGATAAAGAGTCTTGAACTCATGAAGACAGTTTCTCCAAGCTTACTGAAGCATTGTGCAATTGCAAGCATACAATCAAATTCAATAATATATGTTTACGTTATGAAACATATTAATTTTAAATTCAATAATTTGATCTGAAATCAGTAATTAGATCTGGGTAAACACGTCATACTCGTTAAAATGTCGCATTTGCTAAAAAATCAATGAAAATCTTGGCTCTACATCTGTATTTCCTCTGAAGAATACACAATGCATTACACATGATTAATTTGTTTTGGACATCCAAATAATGGCCCATGGCCTTTTTTTGCTGTTATTAATAGTACGTCAAAAGGGAGATAAATCTGTAACATTTATCATATACATTCAAACAAAGGTGGATTTCCTGTATTAAAACGAGAAAGGAAATATCTGTATATATCTATATATTGTAATTTTCTCAGATTCTTTATTCGGTTAACTGTAAATATACTAGACAATGTCGAGTCTAATGCTTTTTGGTTGATGAACTACGAACGGTTAAAAATACATTATAGCTAAGTCATTCAAACGAAAGTAGAATTGGCAATATTTTAATTTTATTTTGATATTTAAATGTTTATGGAAATATCTGAATTCATTAAGATGTTTCCAAGAATCTTTAATCTTTTGGTTGTCTGATGATATATGGAACAATGATAAATGGTCAAAATGAGCTACGATTTTTAAGAAATGCTCTTCAAAATGCACATTTCCAAAATTTCGACGTTTGACCCTTCCTTGTCACTGGTAATTACTTTTAGTTTCAAGTTCATTCAAGTATCAATTTTCCAAATTATAAATAAAATGACAAAAATAAAGTTAACATGCTAGCAAAATGAGATGAGATAACTACTATTGATAGGAAGGTTTTATGTTAAACACACTTAATGTAAAATAAACAGATGATTGTTTGACTGATTATGCATCTTTTGATTATATTCTTCTTATAATCAATGAAAACGACTCGTACAATTTGATTGTATGTGTGTATTTAAAGCAATGATAACAAGACTCAAGGACAGGCATTATTAGATATGACTAATTACCATTTAGATTAATCGTTATGTATACTTTTCATTCTGGCAACATCTGTGTTTGATAATTAAAAGTAAATCTAGCTAGCATACTTATGATTACGTTTCGTAATGAAAATAATTGCAAAACACATAAAAACAAGAGGACATTGTATTGACACATACATCTCAATATGAATGACAAGAAAATGGTACACAAGAGCTGTAATGTTTACGTCTCACAAGTCCTTTATTACAACTAGCGACTTACCCACTCGGTCCATGTGGAGCATGCGCGGAAATCAACCAATGAAAAAACAACTGGTTAAGTTCTTAGAATCAGACAATCTGCTTAAATTTAGCTATTAAAAGCAGACAATCAAGTGAAAACTAGCTGTCATATTTACGTCCCATAAGTTCTACATTAAATTATTTACATCTTTATTAAAATTATTTGCAAAATGCAATGTAAATCCTAACGACACCCGATTTTAAAAGCTGAGTCAGTTCTTCTTTCATTGGTTGATTTTCGTGCATGCTTGAAACTGACCAAGTTATGGGACATAAAATTACAGCTTGTTTTAACAAGATAGAAACAAAGCGCCTGAAATAACCGTTGGTCTCTGAGTTCAACTATATCCTTCAAAGCTTCTTCAAAGAAAAGATTGATCTCTTATGTTTATGGGAAGACCAAGTATAGAAGTACTTAAGCAATATAACAAAGACCAAATAATGTCCCTGTTAATACAAGATCAGATATACTGAAATAGACAAAGATAAAACTCTTCCCGTTTAAGGCATAAAACATAAACCTGGCTATTCAACAGTCTGACTCTTAAATAATGTGTCCACATCTAAGTGAAGAAGACATATAAAAGTGGAAAGTATCAAGTAGAATTTACATATAAACTGCTTGATTATTTTTTACTTGATTAGATTTTTTTACTTTAGTAGCTGCTTAAATGTGTATGGGAACATCGTGTCTAATTTAACTTGAATTCCATGTAACTGCAGTTACTATTCTATTGATGTTAGAGTGTCAATTACATCGAAACAATAAATGCTTTGCTAACTTATAGGTGTTTGGTATTATTTTAGGCGAGTTTTACTGTTGTTTCATTTCAAGTTAAGTTGTTAAAAGTTAAAATGTCTCATAGAGAGTATTTTATAATATTTTTGTTCAGAATCTATCTATAGAGTTTGAAATATATGTTCAAATTATTCAGCTAATACATGTATGTGTTTTAAATACGTTTTAATTATCGTAATTTTCTTGGTATATGCCAATTTTCAAAACATTATGTTAATGGTAGTAACTGATTAAATTCTGTTGTACCCGTGGAGGTTGTCATTTATTTAACATTTTAATTTCGTTTTTAAAATGGGGTAAATATTGTTAAAAATGATTCAATCAATTACCTCACTGTCAGTTCTAAAATGCGATATACGAAATTGATGTACGATGTCAGTATTCCTGTGAAGACCAAATGATGAAAAGTGTTCTGCACAAATCTACAAAACAAATAAAACCACCTATATATCAACTAAAATGGTACCAGAACAGCAATTCTTCAGTTGACCGTGAAATATAAACATGTGATTAATAATTCCTTCTTTCTAAATAATGTCGCCTGTTTGGAAGCAATTTGATTGATTTAGATCAATGTCGTCAATTTTGGCCAAGTTTCTAAGTACATTCACCAATGGCATATATTTCATAAACAATACTAGAAGTATCTTTTGGCATGATAACATTTAATTCGAGTTGACAAACAAAAGCAGGAATAGTTGCTGAAAACATATACTAATACAGATAAAATGAGAGAAATATGACAGAAACTATCAGATGACTGACTATTTATTCCTTTCAACAATAAAAAGGTTAAAAGGAATTCAGAATAATTGACAATAAAAATGTTCTTCCATGTTCATGACTGTCATCATGACCAAATATTGTATGATTCGGATAATACTTTTGATGTACAAAAGAAAGAAATACATGGTTTTATATCTTAATATTTAGGACAACAAGGTCTGCAATCTGTTAAACTGTCAAAAGTTTTAAGAATATGCTGTGCACGCATATTTGTCTTGACAGCAACTTTAGTTTATTATGTGTGTGACACAAAACAGCTTTTAAACATTAGATAAGTGATGAGATCATCTACAGGATGAGTATTGATATGTATTGCATCCTTTAAGTATTGAACGTTCAGTGATATCACAAATCAATAATATAAATTGCAGTTTCTTTTTGTTCAGAATATGTGCTGTCATCAACTATTTTAGTATTTTTACCCATGTTCGATCACTCTTGAAACAATTTTTGAAAGTTTACTTAGAGTATCAAAAATGTTCCGATAGGTCAGATGGAGTTTTTTAAATTTACTTTAAATACAATAATGTGCAAAAATGTACACGAGAATAACTATCACCATTGCAATCGCAACCATCAAATTAAAAATTGGTGCATCCCGCCAATCCATTTACATGAAGTATTATTCAATTTATACAGATAGAGCACAATGGTAAAAATAATTTTGCCTAGTATTTTGTAATACGTAATATAACTAAGCACTTAGTAGATTCGAACCTGCACATCTAATTATAACAATAAAATAGCTCAATGAGTCTACTTCTGGCACGTAATTCATTTCAACATGGGGACCTTAATGAGTTCGTGTAACAGATTATCCCTACCACGCAAGTTGCTACTGAAAGTGAGACACCATCTGGTATATAGAATAGTTTAGGCTCTTCCTTCCTGGAGCCACATTAATAAAGTCAATGAGGTTCATTGAGAACATATTACTCCAGCATTATGCCAATCAATGTATATCAAGTCTTATTCTGGTGTCCATGCCAACTTATTTTACTCATCACTTTCCTGTGGCTTGAATTTAATATGACCAATCATAATTGTAAAGTAATTGATAACCACATATTATATATGAGTTATAAAGAGAGTCCTTGAGCATCGTGGTAGATTTCTTGTGTTGAGGAATTACTAACAACGTAAAGATGTTTTGGAAATCCTCTTTCGTTATTCTGTACAATTGTCCTTTATATAAGCTTTTTAACTACATGTTGCGGCAACACATTCATATAGATATATCGACAGAAGCTTAACTACTTCAAAAACTTAATAATAAGAACTTAGTATATCTGTTCGATGCACATGTTCCCTGTATAGCTATGTTTTGATAAGTCTACACAGCTGCAGGTGCAATAATTTTGAAACTGCTTTAATTGATCGGAAAAATATAATTTCAATTTTCGCTGTAGGCGTGAATGGGTTTTTTGACTTGAGAGAAACACTACAATAAACATCAAATAAGAAAGGATAGAAAACATGAAATATTGCTTTTAATAAATGCTTTAAGGCAAAAAAATTACGTTGCAAATATATGAATTATTGTAATTTAAAAAAACATATCTGAAAAATGTAAAGCTTACATACATGTAAATATGCCAATCAAGGAAAAGGAATGGTGAGTCGATTTAAGACAGAATAACATAGATTTAGATATGACTGTATCTCTCTTAAACATATGAGACTACAAATAACGAGAGCCGTGGATTTCCTTGAACATCAATCATGATATTTCCATAACACTGTATTTAGCCTTATAGAAATTTATAGTGAAATTGTTAGGAAGAAAACCCCTGAGATGTTCTAAACGTAGAGAATTGGAACGATTTTGGTCATCGACCAGTTTCTACATTAGCGGTAATGACACTTGTAGTGTACTATTTTCTTGCATTACAGGTGTTTTGTGACTCCCTTGTGATATATTCAATGCAAAGCGGTCACGTACCAACAACATGGTAATGTTAACATACTAATAGGGTTTTGGTAATGCTAAGCTTGCATAGAGCTGATTAAAAAGCAAAAACATTATGCCAGTGGCAATTTATCTTGCGTGGCAAAATATATAAGAACTGTGATGGCTAACGCATTGACGTAATATCTATTACTTATAACATCATTAAACACGTATCTCTAAACATTACACTATCATTTATATCGTTTATAAAGTGGTTCTTGCTCAGTGACCTTTATGCACATTATCTCTCTAACAAGATGTTTTAACAAATGTTTAGAAAGATCGATATTAAAGAATTGATACGCGGAAACGAATCTGGCACAAGGACCATTGTTTCACAAATTCAACATGACGGTGGTTAATGATTAGTTAACAAATATTTCTGAAAAAACTTACAATTTAAATAATGAGCTTTCAGATAAGGAAAAATGATGTTTGATTTTCTCAAGGGCATGTAAAAAGTTGTTAAACTTTGTGAAATAATTAGTTTCTTTCTGTAGTAACATGCCTTTTCAAATAAAATAATTTACACTAGAGGATCAAAGGATCGAACGCTTTGGAAGTACAATGAAACAATTGCACATAACAAAGGAATTCATGAATATGAATTACCAAACTCGATTCCCTTTCACAAAATCCCGCTGGATTGATTATTCTTGTTCTTGTCTAAAATTCATATAATACAAAACCAGAAAAAATGATAATTGACTCTTTATCAAAGTATTGCCGAATTCGATATCCTTAATTGCGAATTATTTTACTGCGAAGAATCTGTGCATGATTTCACCGTGTCAATAAACGAATATGATTCAAATTATCAATATTTTGATAATTTCTTGCAATAGGAAATTAGACATTTAGCTGGATTTTTTTGCAGTTGTTTCCATGTTGTTCTGTACCATTCCGTAAAGGAATTATGGATTTGCTGTATTTATATACCAAAGTTCACATCTGAGTTAGTTTTGATTAAAATCTTTTTCTTTCCCGAAATGGCAAATATCTTACCTGCTAGTCAGATGTCACATACATAGCAAAAGTAAGAATGGGTATCGTTCCTCATTTCTGTATTGTAATATATTGTGACACAGAAAAGCGTATTGCAATACGTATTGCAATATATTGGTAATTTTCAAATTCAGGATTTTGCAAGCTATCTTGTCTAAAAATGAGCGATAAGAACGATTGTCATTGCTAAACTATTAGCTGTTTTAGAAATGGATATTTCTAAAAACTGTTTATGACCTGTATACAAATTTGAGTTTGATATTTTGATCTTTCACAACCAACTTTATGCTTTGTAAAGAACGTTCCGCAAAATCTTGTTTTATCAGCTGCTTATATTTCGCTCATTTTAATACGTTCGATATATTGGATGTTTTCAGAAGGATGTACCGATTCGTATTAGTTGTTCCTGTATTGCAATATACCGATATATCGATAATACCGCGCATCCTGAAGTAAACGGATACTCCTTTTAGAGATTTAAGGGTACACACGTAAGTTTTTGCAATTGTTATGAATTAATTCCAAGGAGAGTTTATTAATATATATATACAGATTTATTAATATATTAATTTTTATTTTAACTTTTGATTTAAGTATGCAGTTGTCTTGACAAAAAATTTATGAATGTCCATGACGTTATAGGCATTTAGTTCAACTTCAGACGCATTTGTGTAAATGAATATTGTTAATGCCCACGTTTGTCTGACTGAAATAATTTAATATATTTCATATGACTAAATGATTTATTATTGAACCAGTTGTTAATTAAGAAATATTTCATATTTTAGGACCTGGTAACTGACTGGCCATTCACAAATCTTACCTTATGATATCCACTAATACACAAACCAACAAGACGATTATGGGTAAACAAAGTTATTTCACTTTTAATGATAAACAACCTAATTTCTAACTTACTGTTTAAGGATCAATTGACAAAAAGTTTCCTTTCTTTTATCTACTGGATTCAGGACAAGAACTGTAAACGTTTTCATTGATATATCAAATCTCGAAAACACTTCGTTTTCAAACGATGATGTTTTGGATTCGAACATTCAAATATAACATATGTCAAAATAGAAAACTGTCACGAAACGTTTATAACAGTTGACAATTGGCATTCTATTTGAAGCTCTTATTTATTAAAACAACAAAATAAAAGTGTCCCAACAAAAAGCACTGCGAATACCTTAATCATATTTTTACAACCAAGTTAATTTACCTTACGAATATACATTTTCAAGTTATTAAGACGACATGGATATTCTGTATTTTATTGTTCCCCTATGGTATGTGAAAACTGTCAATATAAGACCCCCTTTGTAAGTTATTTAACTTGTTGAATTTGATATTTACTTAAACCATTATGCAGTTAATTATTTGATGACCACCATCGTCAGTTATGAGATGTCCAAGCGATACAAATAAAATGAACAGATCAAACAAAAGTTATCTGGAAAAATTCTTGGGAATATTCCGCTGATATTTAAAGCCAAAAATAACCAGGTTGCCTCGCATTATGAAAATTTAAACTCTGCATTTTTGCGAGTATGTTTTCCTTTAAGCCCTCTGAAAAGTGTCATTGTTTCGTACATTTCGGTCATGATATGGACTTAAACATAACTATAGAGAAGAACACTGGAAGTAACAAAGGATTGCTGAGATCAATGTCTTTGGTATCAAATGACCTCGAGGCGGCAAGAAAAGTAATAAGGCCACAGAAAAGATTATCAAATACTCCAACAAAGATAGCTCAGATTACATAAAGATCAAAGTGTATTTGGCGCAATAAGTTAGACTTCCTTTATAACTATAATGAAAGAAAAATGATATACCTAGCTTAATGATAACTCTATATCTGGCTTAATGCACTTTCAAAAAAATTTGTAAGATGTGCTGTTTTTTCTAGTTTTCACTAAAATGCTTTTTGATAAAATTACCAAGATTAAGATGAATTGATCTGTAAAAGAAGAAGATATTTTGAAAGTTTTAAAAAGAATTATATATATTAGATCTATATGCAACTATGATAAAACTTTTTGAGTAATATGTGCTCGTAAGTCGTATCCGAATCGTTAGAAAACAAGTATAGATAAACATACAGAGGTCGCAATTTTTTAAAAATCGTTCATCCTCAATATATTTCCTGGAGCAAAAACTGTTATCTTCTAGCAGTAAAACCACGCCAGGCAAAAGCTTTAGCCTCTCCTGATTGTGTTGATAAATGGGATGAAACGCTAAAATATAGAGTTACTTAGTAATAGCTGCAACATTTAGCGCTTTGAGCATGTCTTAGTAACTCTTAGGACGTGGAAAAAGCGCAATTTAAGAATGCACATTATAACACTCTTCAGTGGCAGTTGGGCAAGAATTGTAATCGCAATCATATCCGGAGAATTTTCATTAGTTTAGCCAATGGTCCGTTTAATTTCTTGCAATAACTACAGGGAATCTTGTAAAATGCATTTACCTTGAAAGAGTATGAAATATACTTAGTTTGGGTTAAAAGATTATGTTTAAAAAACGATTGGTAATTATGAATTGCTAATCAAATCACTTCTTGTCATTTTGATTTCCTTATCAGTTAATAGATTTGAATTATTTGAACAAATAAGTAATGTGTTTTGTTATAGACTTTCATGGGTGTCAATGCTTTCCCCTGAAACCGAAATAAGCAATTATTCTTTGTTGTTTCTTTTCAATAATCCTTTTGTGTTTAAACAAAATCCTGCAACTGCAACTGCGACCTAGTGGTACTTTCCTGTGCTTAAGAACAATAGAACAAGAGGGTAATACCAATATGCGCTACACTAATCCTACAAAAAGTATGCGCGAATTCAATGCTTTTTGTTTTAATCAATAATGTTGTAGACTCAAAGCTGTATCATATCGATACAAAATTAGATAAAGTGGATTTTTTATTGGCTAAAATATCAACATTGCCTAAGCTTTCTTTCCTACGGAATATTTCTTTTATAAAAATGGATATTAAATAACTCTGTAGATTACAAACATACTTGTATATGCATGAATGGTGTTATGTCTGTCATGTATATTCATGACTTTTTATAAATGTATTATCACGATGAATACAAAGTTGATTGATTTTTTCATCAGCGTCGTTTTGGGAAATAGTTCTGCCATACATATATGGACGACAAATTGTTCTGTTTTATATCACTTATTTTGCATGCTTCTTTATGACAAATGACAAGAATTACATCTATCCTATTTCGTGTACCAATTTTGCATCACATTCATATAGGGGATGTCTACTGCTAGTAAAAACATCAATTAAGTTCACATTGCGATTAAATAAATAAATTGGATATCAGTATAATTCATGCTAAAACAATTTCTCTTTAATCGTATTACAATGCCAAAGGTTGTGAGATAAATAAATTCTATTATTTTTTTATATTATTCTGTTTCTATTACCGTGTTGGTATTACACACTTAATTTTACTATTTGAAGTGCCATTTTGAAAGCCAATGGGTTAAACTATGTGTATTTACTTGCAATTAAGGGCTATTTCTAATCGTAACGCTGTTGTAATAACATATTGTGTAAGTATCAATTATTTCTCTTACCGATTGTTCAAGAAATGTTTAAATCCAGAGCATCCGACAGTATTTAACAAACTGGTTCTAAATGTAGGTCTCGTTAAACTTTAATGTTGTGTAACATTACCAACAATATGTTACTTGTTTGTGATCGTCAGGACATGTATTTTACCACTATTGTACCGTTTTATTTGTATGCTACTTAGCTTGTAAGTTAAATTTATCCAATTGTCGTTTTGCTATATTTCTATTTTTTAAATTGTTTTGTTGTACACACTTGCACAACTACGGAAAGTCATGAAAACCCACTAAAAATACCTTGTTCAAATTGTGGTCGATAATCCTAATTGAAGATTAACCATGATAGTTTGTAAGAACTTCTTGATATGTTGTTTAGAATGCAATGGTATTCTGGGTTTTTCTCACAAATTAGGAAATGTACAATTGGAGAATTCTGCCCATGTGTCTTCGGATTACAATGTTTTGCAAACTCTATTTTTAAAAACCAGATGAAAGATGTATGATAAAATCGATTAACGTTCTCATAACAAATATATCAACAGTCGATCAAAGAATAAATATATACCAATCTTTATAAATCTGTTACTTTTAAAAGGGACATAAAACAAACATAGAATTGGTGTTTCCTTTCATTCTAAACATAGACACATTGGTTAAAATTGGTTATTAGTAAACAGTTTGAAGAAACCTCACTAAGTCGTTGTCAATTGATCACAAATTGTTTGTAGCTAGGACCAACCACAATATTAGACTTTGTAATTCACCAAGTCACACTACAATAACGCCTCAAGCGAGACAATTCTTCCATGAAATCACAACTGTCCTTTGTCACAAATTACTATAACTTTACATGAGACTCAGGTGATGATCTGACTTTCAGAAAATAACTTTATGTTCATACGCTTTTAGAGTTTTACAAGTGTTTTCTTTTTTGTTAAGCTTTTGTTTACTATTTGATCATGAGTGCGTTTATTTCAATTTTAGGTAATTGTTTACAATTAAGAGAGTTTACGAAATACACTGTTCCTTTGTAATCTGCAACCATAGCACATTATCGTCAGCCATTTCTATAGATAAGCGTCGTTGATTTATGACAGACATGAGACATGACTCATGACATATGCAAGTAGAACTTATTATGGGAAAATATTTTCAAGAATGCCAGCACTTATGGTTATTAGAACATAATTTCCTTGCCCTTATTTTCAAATGAAACGATGTACATACTCTATACTTTATTTTTTATACCCCTCTGGTGGTCCGGGCTTTTGTGGTGGCGTTTATACATGACAAGCATTTAATATTGATTAAAGGCAATCGTTGTTAAACGACGCTTTTGGTCTAGACAATGATGGCAAATCGTGGAATCGGAAACTGTTAAGAGTAATAAACAGTCCGCCAGGGAAATTGCTTCACGTTATCAACTCTCTCAACAGTTATTAAACTTCAGCATCTCTGGTGTCTTTAAATGCTTAGCCATCTTCGATAAGAGAAGCGAAGTTATTGGGGTACGGGATAGCTCAGTCGGCAAGAGCTCCAGTCTCACGTTGCTGAGGTCCGGGGTTCGAATCCCATCCAGGCCAAGGTGTCAAAACCTAGAGTTCACCTCTGTTAGAACTCTATATATATCCTGGAGCCCTAGTGTGTAGTGCAACAACAAAACACTGCGCACTTAAAAGATCCCACGAATTCATGTCATTGGCTCAATGATGGATACATGAACATGTGCATACGCCGAGCTGTCGGTTATCAGCGTTCAGCAGGGTTGGACAAACTGCTGTGACTATACGTCTCAGTTCACCACGCTGTGAATGGGTACCCTGTGAGGCATAGAATGGTCCCTTACTGAGCGCCGTATATGGATGCCGGTTGAATACTCCCCAGGGAGTTGAATTGGAAAACAATTATCGAACGGTAAAAGATGCCATTGACCAGGGGCAACAATGTACGTTGAACTTTGAAATGACAACTTCTTTATGGAACTTTCTATTTTCTGTAAGAATGAAACATCTGCAAATCATAGCAACAACAACCTATGAACAACCCTTTAACCACAATGTTTCTTCATATTTTAATATGTTAAACGATACAAATAAATATAGCTTCATGTACAATCAAAAAGTCTTGTTTATAACTCTTGTTAAATAACCAAATATCTCCCAGCTTTGACTAGCGCAGAAGCTTCAGATGAATAGCTTTCAAAACAAATTGAACATTGATAAGATATACGTGCTTCCAGATGATAACTGTTATGTAAACATTTGGTATATTACTGAGGCGTAAACCTATAACTGCAAACTTAAGTGTCAGTTTTGGAGGTTTGTTTATTTGCGTATACTTTATGTGTTAGCTGCTCTAAGGACAAATCAATGTACAGCGCAGATTTGTATATGTCTTTATGGGAGATTTTTCCACAGCCCTGAATCATTCAGGTTTTGAGTTATTTTTTTACTTAAGAATATTAGATTAAATTTACATCGTAAACGTACCTAACAAAAAGTGCAATAGACTGCAATTAATCTAAATATAACCTTGGCGCAACTGGCTAAAGGGATTTAATACCAAAGTATTTCTATCTCATGTCTGGGAGTCTTCCACCACTATCCAGCCTATCCACTATTCAATTCACTTGTTAAGGATTTAAAATGAAGCACAGCATATACAAACTTTTTTATTTCTTTCTTACCGATTTCACGGAACGATATATCAAACATTTTTTTATCAAATATCTGCTTATCAATAAAACGTTATAGTTTTTTTTAACTGTAGTGCAATTGTTTAGAGACAGTAAAACAAAGACAAGCATGTCTACCATATAGACAAAATCTGCAATGCGGTGAACTCGTGGCGTTCACAAAGTTAGGATTGCACTTAATGTCTGTTTCCCACCAAATGACCTCAATTTATGAGATAGGCATATATGTTTTACAATTACATGAATATTAATAGTTATTATTACTGACACAAAATAGGTAACCACGTAAAAACGTACAAGTTTTGTAAAGCTTATGTACAACATAATGGCAACTTGTCTTAACCACACTCTCATTACTGTGAAAAACTATGCACTATACAGACAGAAATCTTGTGTTGTGCCACCTGACCAATGGTTACTGTCTTTTGCGTTTTAGATTTATGCACTTCTTCAATTGATTTGATTCTAGTGAGTGTGTGCCTGTTGCAGATTTGTATTATTTGTTTGAAGACATGAAAGCAGAGTTTGCGGGCTCCAAAGGAGGCCTGACTGGGTGCAGTCAAAGTAAGTTGTGTAATCAGCAACGGTGTTGTCATTGTTGACACCAACTTCCCTTCTTAAGTGAGACGTGTTTTCAATCGCTTACATATTCAAAATGGTTTATGAAACTACCTTATGCCGCTTTAGAACATGCCGGAAACCAGTGACTCTGACCAAACAAAGGATAGATCAATATTTAATGCATATAACGATCTACCTCTCTTGAGAGACAATGTTTTGATGTGAGACACTACCATTAAATACTGTTAACAATTCAGCTGTACACGCTTCACGTCAAAGTAACTAGCATTTATTTTCTGTTTTAGATTTATTTGATAACTGATATTAAGTGAGATTTTAGTCAATTAAACATCAAAACAAGTATTTGTCAAAAAAGGTGACAAGATCCCCCGCCGCAAATAGATGTTAACAAAAAATATAATGTATACATAGACACACTTGTCTACACTTGTCATGCTACCTGATGTCATTTAGACAATAACAAATCGACTGGTTCCTTGGTCTTCCAAATAAAATGTGAAAGTCACCAAAACCAAATTGGCCTGATGTCTTCCTAAAATAGATTTATAAAAAGAATCCAGTGAATGACTCTTGAGATATCCACTCAAAAGCTCAACATGCAGGTAAATTGATGATAAATTCAAAGTTCTGCTGTGACCTTGAAAACAATGTGAAGGTCATCAAAATTGACTTTGTCCTGCGTCTACCCAATAAGATGCTTTGCTTAACTTATGAAGGCAACCTAGTGAACAGTCCTTGAGATATCCTGCTGACAAGACTTAAATGCAGATTTCAATGTTTAAACTTTCAAAGCCTCGCTGAGACCTTAAAAATAATATGAAGGTCACCACAATCGACTGGGCCCGAAACTTTCCCAATAAGATGCTATGTGTAAGTTATGAAGAGAATCCAGTATATGGTTGCTGAGATATCGCACTGACTAGCCTAAAGTGCAGGTTTCAATGCTGAAATTGTCAAAGCTTCGCTGTGACCTTGAATATAATGTGAAGGTCACCAAAATCGACTGGGCCCGAAGCTTTCCCAATAAGATGCAATGTGTAAGTTATTAAGAGAATCCAGTTTATTGTTCTTGAGATATCCCGCTGACAAGGGTAAAATTTCAATGTCTCGTTGTGACCTTGAAATAAAGGTCAAGGTCATGAACCTCTATATGGACCTTACTCTCATGGTGATGAAGCTATATATACAAACAAAACGAAAAGAATCTTGTCAATAGTTATTAAATTTTTCATTCGCTAAATGCGCGGCGGGGGATAATAATAAGTTGCAGAATTTATGTAAGCACATGCTCAAGTGTCATCGTCTCGTTGATCTTTCAACCCTGTTTCCTATCATCTACCCTTTAGTTCGAACATTTTACTGATGATATTCTCATCAGATGGTATTATGACCGAAATGCCTGATGAATCAACATCGTTCTGGTCCTTAGGTGTACTACATAGATGGAGTTCACACAATCAAACTTTAAATCACTTTAACTTTTGATATTGTATTTCGCGGTTAAAATACCATATTTAGTATCAGCTGTATCATATATCAGTTGAATTGAATCGTTCCCCGTCTACGTATCTCAACTGTAATCATGAGAAGAAAGTTTTCGAAGTGCGAATTACATCAAATGAAATATAATTACACAAGGGTCAGTGTAGTAGAGGGATTGCCCCTTTTTTGTGAACTGATGATAAACATGCCTCGGAGATCAACGTTAAACACATTCTCTTCTGTAAACTGTTTATGAAGCTTGAAAGTGAATAACAGTGTTATTTATTAGTACAGCGCGAACCGAAAACCGTTTGCAAAACTCTATAAATTAGTGTTGATAAACATCATCAAAATCACTAATCTGTTCTTAGATTAAATACTTGCAGTGGATAACTGGGATCCTTGCAACTTGAAAATTTTAATTTATAAGAATCTGTTAATTACAATAAAAACAGTTATAAGCAATTACTTGATTTTGCACGTTTTGATATGCATTTATTATACCTTCCGATAGTTTGGTTACAGTCATCATTGGTATCATCTATACAATTCGACAAAAGTTTAGACTCAATGACCCTAATGTATCTAAAATTACATCAAACCTAGAAACTGCTATTTTCATGGTTGAGCAGAAATGAAAAAAAGGATGTAAGAAAACCGTTTACATTTCTATTAACTTGATAAAAACGCGCATTTTCAGCAGTGTCTATGAACCTTTCCTCTGTATTTGTTGTTAAAGTTCCATGACACACGTTGTCCAAGATCCATATTATGTAAAAAGATTTGGCTTGAGCTAGCGTGATAAAATTTTACAATTATTGGCAATGATACTCTCAACGTCCCAGAGTCCCAACGTTTGACGCGTTGTATGTAACACATTAAGTGGTATCGTGTATTATAGTGCTTCCGGTATTTAAATTAGTTTCATTTGAAATGTAGGTTTATCTCAACATATTAAAAAATACATAGGTGCGTAAGTCCAGGTTTTCGAATATTTATATTTCATTAGGACCCAATACGATTTCCGAGCCTGTACAGTGCTAAACAGTTTTTCAATTGAAATGTATTACGCAACTAGTTGAAGATGGATTAAATTATTTCTCTGAGGTTTTCTTTGTGTTAAAACATAGGAGACATTGGTTTGATAGTATAGCATGTATCAATAAAGAAGTCGCAAAGACAACTTGTAAATTGAGATAGGATATTTATTTTGTTAACACTCCCTAATATTAAATCAAATAATTTCCCATCATGAAATACAAACAAGACTTGTCGAGATAACATCAAATATATTTCCATACATTGGACTAGACAGAACATTCTGTACTCTTCAATGACACGCCTGTTTATCGTTTAGGAAAAGAATGTTACCGTCATTGGACACAATAGTTGAGAAATTGTTATGGAAACAAATCTATCTAAATTTGCATACCTATATTTGAAACTTCTTTGTTCATAGTTGTCTTATATTCTGCGAAATGATTACATCAAACTCCAATTAACGTTGAAAATGCAGATTTAGGGATATCTGAATGTGTTTAGAGGACTTGACAGCTTTCTGATATAATATGACAAACATGTAATAGAACAGCCAGATTTACGTTTGGTTGTTTTGATTTTCGGTTACCATTTGTCTGCTTAGATTGATATATATGTATGGATATGTACCAAACAAAACGTTATGACCTAAGGAAAATATTATTCAAGTACGAAACAAATGTAAAATATAATGCATGTTATGTTTACGGCCCCAAAGTGCATAAACATTATATAACCAGCGCTAGTGCCCTTAAATATATTTTCTAAGCATTAATGCTTAAATGTTGGTATAGTTTTCAAACTCTTATTAAAACAGGTAATTTTAATATAGATGATTTCAAATATGTGGGACATGAGTCGTTTGTAAAAACTAAATCGTTTAATCTATAATATACAAGCTCCCTCAATTTAGAAACAGTTTTGAAAGGGTTTCCGATAAGTTATTTTATTGTTTGAAGAAAGTTTTTACATTTCTTTTTTTTTATCTAACATCATAATTTAGCGTTTTAAGTTAACGTTATACTGAAACAGTGATTATAAAAACATCCAAGAATATAAATTTTAAATGCTGTCTTATTCACAGCTGGTCCTTATTTCTTTCAAGTGGAATTTTGCATTCAGTGCAGAGTTTTCTCTTTTAAATGATTATCTCCTGTTGAGCTAAAATTGATCAAATATAATTAGTTTCATAAAAGAGATCTTTATTTTACCAGGCAAACGTTTTGTGAATTGATTAATTTGTCGTAAATTTGCAGATTTGTTATTTGAGTGAGTGAGTTATTGTTTTACGCCGCTTGGGCAATATATAAGCCATTAGCGGCGTGGATTTGTTATTTGACGTTATCTTCTTTTTGAAGGGTATAAACAAATGTAATGTTTGAAAAAACACTGCAAACGGAATAGATCTTTTTTGGTATTAAATTCGAACATTTCTTGGATATTAGGTTATCGCAATATTTTAAATAACTTGTTCTTTAACTCAGTGTTAACTCATTTCAGACAGAACATTGAGGATAATTTGAGAACACTGAGTAATAACAGTAACTATTCTTTTAAACCTAGAAAACGGAATTTTAAGAAATGAAAGGATTTGGAATCTGATTGCCTGATGTTCACCAAGACTACAACATGATTTGATATAATCCAGTGAAGTGAAGGTGTGAAAAAAATTCATTTTTTCAGCTTTCAAAGTATTTCTATTGCAAACATCAATAATATTCACGTAGAAATTATCATTCAATATTGGATGATTCTTGATTTTTCATTTTCTCATATAATTTGAATCATCGTCGAAACACCATCGTGTTTGAAGTACATCCTACAAATTAACTAAACAATATATCAACAATAAGTGAATCCAGTTTTAACCAAATTGTAGCATTCTACATATGACATCTTTTGGGGGATTCCGCCAGTAAAATATGTACTGATAAATTAAATGTAAATATAATAAACATTGTAATCTTAAGATAATCTCTTTTTTTTGTCTACAATGTAGCAATTCATACATTCAAGCGTATATATAAATCTTACAAATAGTGATAAAAATATTGCTACACAAATGCTGAACGTCAACATAAATTTTTATGCCATGCTTTGGTATGCAACGGTTAATTTTGGTAGAAATCGATGTACTCTGTGACAATTAATGATTTACATTTAATGTGGAAAATAGTTCACATACAAATTTGAATTACTTACCGTCAGGTCTTATGTTACTATTATCGAAAATCGGCAGTGTGGTCGCTACAGAAAGAGTTATAGGGAACAATATTTGACCAATTTCAATATTTTCGTGCAATTCTAGAAGGTCAATTCTATGTTGAAACAAAATTCTAGAACAATGAGCACTTTCTAGATACCCCGTGATTGTGTGATTATGAGAGAGAAATGAGTACTTTGACAAAATAGTTGAAGTCGAGTGGTCTGCGTATTGGCTTAATATTTATGTTTCCAATATGTAGACCACCTCTTGAGACAAGACCACTCGAGTAACAAAGTGATAGTGATACTGATATTGAACTTTACAGTTTCACGTCGTTATAAACTTCATTTAAATAAATCATAATCCAATGCTTTATCTCAGTTAACACTAATAGTCTTACACATAAGGTCCCTTATGTGAAAGATAGATTGAAATGCTATAAAATATCAAAATGATTGATGCAATCCTTTAATAGCTGTAAGTGATAGTTTTAGCTCACTTATGTAAGGATTACAATAAGTCCATTGGGCCAAGCATTAGCACCATAGTTCCTTTATGAATGTTACTCTATCGTTCACTAAATAGCACTGATATTTACTTTTTGCCATAGTGAAACGGCGAAGACATTAAATTTTACGTCCTCCATACACAGACTTTAAATTCCAAAAGGACCATTGTACCATTATGAACATTACCATACAAGTCCTTCCAATAATTTAAGCTTAGCGTCAGTCAGATCTATTGATAAAAGAAGCCCTTATTGTTGTTTGAAAAACGTTATCACGGCTTCCTTACAAAGGGACTGAAACATTTGAATTGACTTTATTTTATATAAAACCCTTGATTGTCATGTCTTACATTTGAAGAAGCTCTACAAAATAACTTCCTGGTCCATTTGCGTTAGGACTTTTGTTCTCCTTGGAGGAATGTCCATGCAAAGATAATGAAATAATAGTAGTAAACGCTGTAGTAGTGGTGAATTCAAAGGCTCTATGATAGGTTCAAGTTATTATTTACACTCATGAAGTCCATCTGAGGCAACCAGACCAGATAATAATAGGAAGACTAAAACCAGACACAGATTGTCGACACCATTTGTACTGATAATGGCTCCACTGAGGGAAAATGACCTCTTATTAGCCACTTCTCATACAACTGTTAGAGATGGGTGTCTGTGATGTCCATATCATTTGACCTTTAAGATAGACACCCATAGAAACTGAAAATCTGCAGAGATACAGTGATCAACCGACTGCATGCTTGAATTTGAAGTGCCCCTGAAACAAAACATGATCGAATTACAAAGAAATCTTTTTCAAACGATTTAAGTAGTCTTTTAAACGAACATACAAAATTCAATTCTAAAAACGATGTGCACCTTAGCCTATGGAGTCCTGATTGTGTCCTAGAATTCAATGTTGACAACTTGACCTCATATAGGGAATATATAGACTACTGTAATGGTTCTGTAGAACTGTAATTGTAACGATATTTATACATTCATAGACAAGTGGCATTTAGATTGATTAAGTGTTTTTGGCAATGTTGGCAAATGTTCATGTTCACATCATTTCAGTTATTTTGGAGATAGATGTTCACATCATACTTATGAAAATATCTGTAAATGTTGCACATGTTTGAAACTTTAAAAACTCCCATTATATAGAATTTAAGAGCTTATTTTCAAAATTGTTTAAAAGAGGCTTGACAAGTTTTATTTTGTAATAAGTTTCTAAAAGCTTTGATTCTTTACACTTTGAATTCACAGCGTAGATGTCACAAAGAGCAAAGAAACAACTCTTTTTGCGAACTCGTTGTTTCTTTGCTCTTTGTGACATCTACTCGTTCAATACAAATGAAAAAATGCACTAGAATGACGTTTTATATATTTATACTGCGTTGACTTGTGTCAGACACAATGTATCATGCAACAGTGAAAGCTCGAAGGTGCCATGAATCAACACAGTGCTGAATAAAATAGTGTTTATAAGTATATAAGAAATCATTTATTATATCTTTTTTTGGTTATTTAAATTGGTCACCATTTCATAACAAAATACTGCAAAGCGAACACTTTCTAAATCGATCATATCCACACTGCATATGAGAAAGGGACATATATGTGACAAGCCAAAAACGGATCTGCTATTCAATAAAAGATTCATTAGTTTAAAATTCAAAAATCAGATTTTCATCTTTCTGCAAATATTTAAGAATTGAAACACTTCGCAAAATTAAATTTTTTGATTATACAAAAAGAATAATGCATTTCAGCCCAAGCGTTGCATAATTATTGCTTAATGTATCCCTTTTGTACTTTAAGTATCCTCTTATGTGATGAGAAAATAATTTTCTAAACAATGGAGCCATTGGCTGTGTAGCTCATCAGGCTTCATATGGAATCGCTTTAGGGTGTGGCAAATGTGGTTCCCCTTTAGTAGGGACCACAGAGTTATATGATAAAATGGGTTTTAGGGTGTGGCCCCTGTTGCCCTCATCGGGGACCACAGGGCCACAAAAGCTATAAATCATAATCCTAAATAGTCGCAAGTTTACGCTTTCTAGGCCTTATGCTTCTTGAGAAGAAGATGAAAATCGGTTTTTATGGTGTGGCCCCTGTTGCCCTTATTAGGGCCACATGGCCACTAAAGCTATACATTATAATCCTCATTAGTCAAGGAGTTTGCAAACAAAGTTTCAGCTTTCTAAACACCATGCTTCTGCAAGAGAAGATAATAATATATTTTTAGGGTTTGGCCCCTGTGGCCTTCAAGGCCTTTTGGTTCTGAAGAAGGAGTCGAAAATGCACAAAGTTTACAGACGGACGGACGCCGGACACCATGCCATACCATAAGCCCATCATAAAAATCAGAATATTTGGTATTCTAAGATCAAAAGTAATTAATGTAATGCAAGTAATGATTAAAACATAAACTGCTGCCATATCTCGACTCTTGCGAATGTCCTCATTGAACACAACTATCACTCTTCCAAATGTTAAAGATTTTGAAAATATAAAGTTTACAAACCAAATATTCCCAGAATGCCTCTCCCTACCACTTACAAAAAACACCAAGAAAATCATGGTTGACTTCAATTGGAATCAAATTATCCAAGTTATGAAAATCATGGTTGATTTCAATTGGAATCAAATTATCCACCTCTTAACAATGTAAATTCGAATTCAAACTGATAAAACACGTTGTTTTTAAAATTATGATGTAGAAAGGAAGAACATGTACAACTTTGATGATAATTCGGAATTTTACATAAAATAAACATAAAAAAACCCATTTAAATGGGATACATTTGCAAACTCATTGACTTTTTTCTCATTGGTCAATTTGTTTTCTTCTGGAGTCATTTCTTCCTGGAAAGGGTTGAAGAGATGTCCTTCCTTAATTCTCGTTGTGAAATGTCTGAAGGACAAAAGAATGGTAATGGGTTATAATGGATTTTTTTTTACATAAAATTGCAATAAATAGATTTGATAAGATTTTTTTGTTTTATATCAAAACAAACTTAATGTTATCTTAATAGATGAACTTAATGTGATTATTGATTCTTTTCTCTTATTATCGATAAAGGCGGGTTGCATTATTTGATTAATGTTTCTTGTTTGTTTACGTAAAGCAATGATAACATGAATCAAGGACATGCATGTATTAGATATGACTAATTAGAACTTAAATAGATCATTATTTTTTTCCATTCTGGCAGCATCTGTGTTTCATAATTTCTTTATTTGATCATTGCTTACTTAACTTCTCGTTTCAATATTATTTATACTCTTGATAACATGAAGTAATGAGTATCAGCTGACAAATAAATGGTATGAATATAAAACTTGCAAACAAACTTTTAATAGATTTCCAACATAGCTAGCATACCTGTAACAAGCATCGTATTGTCAAAAAGAGATGATATCATATACATGTATACACAAGAGAACAGTGTATGGACACGTACATGCAAATATGAATGACAAGAAGAAGGCATGGAAGAGGTCTTAGAGTCTTGTTTCTTCACACCGTTAAAGGGTTCAAAGTTCCATTAGCATGACCATAAGAGTACAAAATCCAATTGAATAAATATAAAAGGGGCTGTTGGGGACAAATTGAACCCGATACTGCTTATATCTAAACAAACAAAGTGCCACCAAAAACAGTTCTCATTTATGTGTTGGTCACTGAGTTCAAGCCCATCCAGCCAAGGATGTTCAAACAAAGAATATTAATTCTTTGATGTTGATGGGAGCAGGGGGTAATAAACCAATAAAACAAAGACCATGTAATGTCACTGTAAACACCGAATCAGATTTCGTGAAATAGACAACGATAAAAGTCAACGAGTTGAAGACGTAAAACATAAACATGACTATTTCGCAGTCTGACTCTTGAATAAAGTATCCATTAAGTAAAGAAGATAAATAAAATAGAAAAGTATCCAGTAGAATTAGCATACAATCATTCTCTCCCCACAGAGGCAGATCAAGTCATGTTGATTTAGCCTCTGTTCTATTACGCCGAAATCCGTGGGTGCCGGCAATTTCCCCTGGCATCAAATGACAACGCTTCTCGCATAGAAGGGTGGTTCATATCACAATGCCTTTGCCTTGATTCAGTAGCCAAAACGATGATTTTAGAACAGCGTCGCTGATTGCACAACTAACTTTGATTGCCTCCAATCAGGCATCTCCCATTCTATCCCACAAAGTCAGCGTAATATAACAGAGGCTAAATCAACATGACTTGATCTGCCTCTGTGGGGAGAGAATGGCATACAATTAGACATTGATAAATGTTTTACTCTGTAAATTTCGGGGAAAAAATATAGAAAAAGAATTAACATACAAGCTTCTTGTATATGTTTACTAGTCTTAACTTCAGTAGTTGCTTAAATGTACATGTAAAATCGATCGTGTCCTCTTGATCATTGATGTATATGTATATTGAGTTTTCTATTATAGATCTTCCATCTTATCATGTCACATCGTTATCAACACAATAATTGAAAATTGAGAACTGTTTGTCGTTATTATTTGCTCTGATAATGGCCAACAAACTGGAATATAGCTTGATTATCTGGAAAGAATAATCACGTATTAAATTCTGCTGATTCCGTTTGTTTCTCATTAAGACCATATATAATGTTTAAAAAGCGACGCGACAAAATATTTGAAAAACATAATCTCAGCTTATATAGGTAATGTGCAATGCTAGCTTAATGACTAAAACAACCTCCGTGTAAAAATATCAGTTTGTTTAACGCATGGACTCCAAAGGAAATTACTTATCTATAATGAATCAGTAACACCATTACTTCCATTTGATCAGTACTCGTTTTACAATTGAATGCACTATAAGAAAAGCATAAAAGCGTTTCGTAAAATAATATTTACTTCTTTATCATTTCGTTACTTATGTAACAGTTTTGTACTGCAACATGACAGTATACACTATTTAGTTGTAATGTCCTACACATAGCGAAGTGGTAGCAAACGTTTTTGGAGAACAACTTCAACAGACACGATGTTTCAGATTGGGAAACATGTATACAAAGAAAACATATAATCATTGTTGTGGAAGGTTATCCAAAGAAGTAATGTAAATGAGAAAATTATACGATGGAAATTTACAGAGCACATAAAGGCCGGGTTTGCGTCAAGGCTGAGAAACAAATACATCTTTGTTTCACCTTGTTTTGTGTATAGAAAAAGCACTTCAGCCGCACTGTGTTCAGTCTACCAAGCTGTACAAATAAGTACTTTGACATTATGAATTACAGGTAAAAAGATCGCACAAAGAGCTTACTTCTTGTTACGGAGGTCCAATTCTATGAACAGTCAATGAAAATCTTAGTTTTTCTGAATAATTATCCTGTCCGTTTATTTCTAATTTCTATTTTTTTTCTTGATAACCCCCAAACCATTATATCAAAACAAAACTTAAACTGATGTGAAAATGGGATGTATTAGGTGCAATTTGTAGTCGATGGTTTGAGGAGAAAACAACTAATCGAAAAAAACATCTGTTAAAGAACCATGTACATGTAGCTAATGTCATTGGTGACAGAATATGTAATGGAAGCAAGAACATATAAAATGTAGAATGGTCGAAAATGCACATAACTCAATAAGTCATTCCCCACAGAGGCAGATCAAGTCAGAAAATGTTATGGACTAAAATTGGAGAAGCCTGATTGAAAGGCAATCAGAATTTTTTGTTAAAACAGCGACACTGAAATCATTACATGTGTTACTGGATCATGGCGAGGCATTGTGATATGAACCATGCGAGAAGGTTGTCATTTGCTTATAAAATTCAAATGAACAATGTTAAATTTTTCCGCCTTGGGAAACTATCGGAGACCATGGAATTAGTCTCATTAGAACAACGGTAGGATCAACATTTTATGGCTTGACATACCTCTTTGGGGAGAGAATGACCTTGAATAAACATTCATGTATTCGGAACGAGTATTAAATCATAGCTATCACTAACACTATCAGCCACGACGAAAGAAGAAGACATGATTTTATTTATATCTATGAGTACGATCAAAGGTTTTTGAGAGGTTTTAAGGAAAATCTGTTATTTCTAACAATATTGTCTTCGATTAATTATTGTATTTGCATCATTGTTTGTGGCCATTTGCATTTCATGAGTGACTCAGTGTTTGTTTTGTGAGAAATATCCAAAGAGTAGCTTTCGAATGTCTCAAGTCTGATTAATCCAAGCTTAACACAGGATTTAAACCATTTGACACAAAAGTATAACAGTTTAGCCTTAAACTTTAATTGTATGGGCAGTTAGAAGCAGCACTGAATGTGGCTTTAATTTCTGTAATATATGTTATAGATAAATTAAGCGCCATGAGTTACTAGTTTTGGTCAAAGTACATAAACTTTTATTTGATTTACATTAATTTCATAAAATATGAGAATTGTTTTCAATATTGCTTTGATGGAACTTAAAGGGGCAGTAGCACGTTAATAGGGGGAATATGAGGTGATGTCAGGAACTTGAAAATAAATGGTTCCAATTGAAGGACAATGTATTTAAACTAAATGAAGCAGTATTAATACGATACATTGTATATTAGTGAATCTTTATCATTTGTTCTCTGACTATTGCTGATTGTGTTGTGTAATAAAATTTATGACACTTTCAAATAATACATTGAGCATTAACATGCAATTATCACTGAACATGTAGTGTATGACGTGTATTCATCATTCAAAGGTTATGAACTTTCCAAAAAAAGAATGTTGTTGGGTTGGAGTTTAACGTATTCTTTCACCATACGGTGATGTCGCCGACGTTCCAAAAAAAACCGACCTCGTATAAGATAAAACCTTTCTGCAAACGTGATCAGAATTTAGTAAATATCACGAATTTAAAGGTGTAGATTGCGAATGTGAATTTCATTTTAGGTTACGATAAACACAAATAAATACAACGTCCACTAACTCACTTACGAAAATTGAATGCAATGATCAATAAATGTGACGACTGTTTCCTGTCTGTTAATGACAATTAGCTGATAAGCTACAAGTAGAAGTCTTGGAAGTTCAGACAATTAACATCGGTGTGCAACAGTTCTTTTATGTTGTTTTCATGTATCTTGACACTTGGGCAATCTCTCAATTACAGAAAGTGCCATGACAGAATGAGACGCTTACCAATCAGGACTTGAGTATCCTTACACCAAAGCTACGAAGTACATAACGTGATTGAAGAAGATACAGCACAATGCCGAATCTAGATTGATATGACAGAATTCGAGAAACGTTAAAAGACTTTCCTAAGTACTAATGGAAACTGTGTCAGTTGTAATAAGAAGCTGTGAATTGGTCTTGGCATTAGGAAATATCCTCAATATTGAAAGTGACTGCAAACGATTGCAATGTGACTCGTATCAGAAAGAGTTAACAACAATGGATTGCAAATTAAGTCTGATTAGAGACCATTTTAAACTAAATAGGTAATATCAGTACAAATAATCGTAATTTATTTTCTACATGTAATATGTCGTGAGATACATAATAATTTCACCAATGTATTGTGTATAAAAGGTTGATTCTTGAGACTTTATTGTTTTTTTATTCACGTAATAAGCATATCCAAAGCTTGTTTACTTGTGTTTTTATCCTAAAGTAGTGTAAGAACTAACATCAAGAGTTTATTCACATTGTCTTAACCCAAAAGACTGTGTGACATAATATTTAACATTTTTCTGTTCAGTTCGAAAATCAAAATTAAGGCATTAATAAGAACAGTTCAATGGATACATGTCCTCAAAATATATCAAATCTAAACACAAGTAAACGTTTGTGCTTGGAGAAAACCTTGGTAAATTACTTAGCTGTAAATAGTTAAATTAATATATACATACATATGCATATACTAATTAATGCATTATCGATTATTATTCGATGAATTGTTTTATTATTGCATGTTATTAAGTCAACTACCTGAAGGGCCAATGCATTTAATTCAATGATGGATCGCCTAGAGATTGAGTTGAGTTTACCGTCGTAATTGAATTGTCTAGAGTAACTTTAACCAAAACTATATATCAAACTTAATCATTGTCCTGATGTCATTACAAACAGTCATGCGTGTCAGAGAGTTCGCCTGTGATAGAATACGTTGTCAGTAAGATACAATGATCCATGTATTAATGAAAGAAGCAAAATATTAATCAAAATCATATCAATCAAAATTCGATTTCCGGAATTATTCAACTGAACAGGTCTTACGTGTGTTTTGGAGATGTCATATTCTCTTAGCACCACTTCGAGTAAGATAGACGAAAAATATTCCATGTCTACATACACTTGCCATAACTTCATTGTAAACTAGCAAACAAATGCTGAATTGTTTGAATGTTGCTTTCATCAATTGAATACAATTTATTGAACATCACATGTTGAGGTTGTCAATTCTAAATCTTAGCAGTGAAATGCTATCGACATTCTTTCCATACTGAATTAGACAAAGACATAAACCTCTCGAACCCTCTGTTGGAATAAGTCGAGTTTGTTGTCAAATTTGATTGACAGATATAAAAAGACAGAGGACTTAATTTAAGATGCCACAGGTGTCAAGTGACTTTTCTTGGCACCTTCCGCACAGTTGACAGTAATGAAAGCGAAGGTTATACTAGTGGGACTAGTGTTTGTTGAATTAATTAAATGTGACAATACTGAAGATAGGAGATAGTTTGACATGCTCAACACTGTTTTTGACAATGATGTACCTGAAATGAAATTAAATGAAATAGATGAAGAAGATACTAAAAAATAGAACCATTGTCTCTGTAGCTCATCAGGCTTCATATTTAATTTTGCTGAATATGTGGCCAATGTGGTCTCCCCTTTCGTAGGGGCCACAGGGCCACAAATCCGAGAATTAAGTAAATAGGCGTTGTGATTTCAGTTATCGTTAATCAATTCAGAAATATAAATGGAAATTGTTCAAATATTTAATTGATGATTTATGGTATATGATCCAAAGGTTCACCAAGCCCTTTTAAGGGGATATAGGGTCACCAAACTGTCAATTATCATCCTCGCAAGTCAAGAAGCCTCCACACAAAGTTTCAGTTTTCTGGACCTTTTGCTTCTGGAGAAGAAGATGAAAATCGATTTTAAAGCCGTGGCTCCTGTGGCCCTTATTAGGGACCACATGGCCACACAAGCTAAGTCTGTGTACAAAGTTTCCGCTTTCTAGACCTTATGCTTCTGGAGAAGAAGTCGTAAGTGCACAAAGTTTACAGACTGACGCCGGACACCATGCGATGTCATAGGCCCATCGGGCCTTACAGGCCAGATAAGCTAAAAATGCACCAATGACGGTGTATCAATATACACATGTCAGTAAACTCCTTCAAGGCATTGATACAATGAGGACACACAGACAGACAAGACAAGACAAAGAAGTTTATTGTAATTCAGGCCTCCGGCCCATATACAAATGATACAAGTTTACAAGGTTCACATATACAGAAGATTCACAGCAGGTTTAACAATTCAGATAATAGATTGTCTCTTCGGACAACGGCATGTTTTACAAAAAGCGCCAAATTCCTTATTAAATTTTCATTTTTCGAGGATAGAATGGAAACAAAGGCAGTTTTAGGATACTTTAAAATTTGAAATGTATCGTTTTCTTAAATCAGCATAATGTGGACACACAAAAGCAAAATGGATTTCATCTTCTACAGCAGATTTACATCTTAAACTTCTGTCTATGGAAAATCTTCTGCCTTTATTTACTGATATATCTAACAAGCCCAATCGAACGTTTACAAATGTGCCTCTAATATTGCTAGATGTCAGTGCGGAAAGATACAACTCTGGTTGAATTAAGCTTTTAAATGATCTATACAATTGGTATCTTGTGCTATTGTCTAGATCTGAGTGCAATTCTTGATAAAACATAGTAACAGATTGATCTCGGAATTGCTTAAGAAATACGGTAACATTACCAACTGTTTGATGAAGCCATACAAATCCAAATCCATGGGTAAATAATAAGTTTCTAATTGCCACTGTTATCTTACCTTTATCATCTAAATTGACAAGCATGTTATATGCTAGCTTTGGTAATCTTTGTTCGTGTATTCTAAGGATACTTAGCTAAAATCTGATTTGTCAGATTACATATATTGGATATCTACCACATTCGCCATAAATCATGCAGTTTGGTGTTGCTTGGGCCACATTAAAAAATCTTTTACATGATGGGAGATGTAATTTCTCGATACAATCATGACGTTGCAATCCCTAATAATAGATTGGATTTGTGAATCAAACAATTTAATAAATATCTTCGGGTTCGGGCGAATGGGCCACCTCTTCTAAAGATAACAATGTTTGTTTTATCAAAAATAACAGATAATTTCCATTCATATAATTAGCAGCCCCGTCTTCAGTTTCCATCGCCGCCGCCGCACTCGTACTACTAGCTATAACTTTTTTCCACTAAGCTTTAAAGAACTCTTATTTATACCTTACTACTAATACCTCGGGGGAACCATTTTGACATGTTCACTTTCAAGGTCAAAGGTCAAGGTCACGAGCTATGTATTCACTCTAAGAAGTCCTTGTAAACGCGATAACTTGAAAAGTTTTTGTGCTATGAAGCTCTCACTTGGTATTTATTATCTTTGGAAAAGTAAAAAAAAATGAAAAGGTTTTGGCTTCAATCCGTCAAAGGTCAAGGTCACAGCAAGGTCATGACTTAAGCATGGTTTAGCGAAAATGCTATATTTTAACTTTGATCACTTTTTATCAATACATGATTGTTATACTCAATAAAAAGTGTTCAATTATTGTGTGACCTTGAAGGTCATGAGATATGAGTTATTGCAATTCCTTGAAAACACAATAACTTGAAAAGTTTTTGCGCAATGAAGTTTAGATTTTGTATATATTATCTCTTGAGAAGTACACAATTTTCAAAACGTTTTGGGTACGAACTGTCGAAGGTCAAGGTCACAGCAAGGTCAACATATATGGAGAAAATGGATTAATTGAATTTTTAACACTTTATTTTATTACAAAAATGTTATATTTAATGAAATGTGTTCATTGATTGTGGGACCTTGAGTGTCAAAGGTCAAGGTCACGAGAAAATTCCCAGTTTGGTGAGGCCTGTAAAAGGCGGAACAGGGTAAGGCGAAACCCCAAGTTTCGGGGCTGCTCTGCTTTTGCGGTATCCCGCAAACGCTAATCTAGTTGTATCTGATATTAGAACAACATCATCAGCAAAGAGTAAAATAACAATTTCAATCATAGCTGGAAATATGTGTACACCATGTTTCCCTAACATTGAAATATAATACAGTTGCCTTATAAAGAAGGAAAACAGTATGCTAATAGTATGTTGATCCGAGGGAAGGGATATATAGGTACATAAAACAGCTTTATTAAGTGAAAACAAATTTTTGAGGAATTTGAGGAAAACGAAGTTGTCCATTTCAGACGTTAATTGTATATACATCTTCTTTAAAGAATGGTGGATACAAATGCAAACTACCATGGTCAGTCAGTTTTACAGCAGGACTAAAAAATATGTTATCCTACCTGATGTAAGAATCTCGATCTCTGATTGGTCCACGTGACCCTGAATAAATACTGATATCACCCTCTTGAGATGGGTAATAAATCATATCTCCCCATGTACCCCGCCTCTGAATGGTTTAACTTATATGATAACCCTCTAGCCAGTTGTAATGAATTTCTGTAACAAACGTCTCCACCAAAAATATGATATTAAATTAACGAAGATAGTCAACAAAGTTTATATTATCGATCTTGTCAATCAAACCTTTAACGTTCCAGCATTTAAATGTTGTTCTCTCACTGTTAGCAACATTGTTAGTCTGGTATAAAGTTCGTTAATGGCGATTATCACCGGTGTCGTTGTTAAGAGGACCCTGTGCATAAAGTTCGAAATTTGGCCGCTGTCCTATTCAACTACAGCGCCAGTTTGTGGTTGACGACTGTCACGACCTCTACGTGATTGACGTCTACGCGGGATAAGCCTTATACGCCGTGCGAGATTGGGTCTGTGCGCTGTCAATTGGAACCACTACAAGTTCACCATTCTTAAAATACGTGAACTGGCCAGTTTCTTTGAGGTCATGAAGCTGTTGACGTTGGCGTGTCATCAAATCACTGGAGATGCCATAGCCATTATCCTTTAACACAGACCAAACTTTCAGTGCTCTCACTTTGTCATCTAACACTTGCATTTTGACGATAATCGGGCGTGGCTTAGCTGAATCGGGACGTTTACGTCCAAGGCGGTGCGCTCTAAAAACGTCAAACGCCATGTTTTGAAGGCTAGATATTTGGCAAACAGTTCGAGAAGCTTCCGTGTATTACACTATTGTCTCGGCGACTAAAGGATTCTAGCTTGTCTAGCGCAGCTTCGATTGTAGTGAGCCGATCATCAAATGTATTGACCGTGTCAGATATGGTATCTAGATATATCGGTATACATGAGGTCATATTCATGTATAGAAGCGGCAATATCTGATTTTATATCTGTCACTGACTTCTCTAAATAATCACATTTCGATCCAATCGATTGTATATGTGACGTCACAAGATGTACACAGGTAAATGTCTTCTTTAAGCATAAATCGTTAAAAATTCATGGTTTCAAGTGCATGAATGAGAAGATATGATGACGTTAGATGTACAGCAATGAGTAGGGTACAAATAAAGATCCTGAAGTGGACATCTGTCCCAGACACGAAAGGTGTTTACTCACTCTCGCTTGTGCAAGGTCACTTGTCGTGTTCCCCTCGGATGATTGAAAGCGCCAATTCTAGATCGAAAGACATCAATCGAGACCATTTTGTCCTTAAGAAATGTAAATTATAACATACAGAACTTCACCATTTAACAATATATCCTTAGACAGCTTTCTTAATGCATATTTTGGAAAATTTTCGTCTCTCGATGTAAACGTGTTGCCACCGATAAGGGACGTAACTCCCACGCACACATCAAGTTTGGTTATCCTATCTTAAATAGTTTATGAGAAAACTGTCCCTTTTGACGAAAACTTCAAACAGATTCCAAAACCACGAAAGAAGGGCAATAGCTCTGTAAAAAAATTATTTTGCGGTTCTGATTTTCGAACTTCATCAAGGCATTGATACAATGAAGACACACAGCAAGTTTATTAAATTATCTTAAATAGTTTCTTAGAAAAATTGTCCCCTTTGACGACAACCTCGAACAAAATCCAAAAACACAAAACAAGGGATATAACTCCGTAAAAATAAATTTGCAGTTTTGATTTTCGAAATCTATCAAGGTTTTGATACCCCAAAGAAACACAGCAAATTTTGTTATCCAATCTTAAACAGTTTCTGAGAAAGGCTATTCCCTTTAACTCGGACGGACAAACGGACACTAAAAAAATCCTCACTTCATGTAACTTCAATTACTTTTTCATTAAGTTTCATGCCCCTATTTAACAATAATGGTATCTTCGTAGAAAGTCCCTTTAGAAGGTTTGATGACGAACAAGTTCTTGGGGATAACCGACCTATTTATTGCATGAAATGCGACGTTTTGGTGTAGATGCAAACACCGTTATCAAGCAAGTGAAATGATGTAGGAGAATTCATATAAGCAAGCACCCCCCCCCCCCCCCCCCCCCCCCCCCCCCTACCCCCTACCAAAAGGATGTACGGTGCAGGACCTAGACCTGGTGACCTGTTGAGAAACCATCAAAAACAAGATGTCAAAGGTATGTGGCTTTACCTGTTGTTTTTTTCACTTTTAACATTTGCCTTAAAAGTTGATCGATTATTTTTGAAATCAGTGTTTTTCTTTACAAACGTTTAAACTGCAACATGTATAGTTAACTTAAATATTTAATAGTTTCATTATATTTTCAGAAAGTTTTCTTTTTAGGACAAACTTAGAATTGCAACATTGAAGACAATGTAGATAAATTGGCATTAGGAATCATTCACTACTTTTGAGGGGTTGGCAAAATAGATGTTAAAGGTAAATCCTCTTTTCTAAAAAAAAATATTGTATCTTGAATGAGAACGTAAAACCTCGATCTTCATCTTTTATTGTCAGACTCTTGATAAAGGATCTTGATAAAAGTAAAAGTTATTCATCTTTGAAAATAATTTTAACTGATTTAAATATTTCTGTGAAAACGGTTTGAACTGATTGTCATATTTTTAAACCTCCGCAACCAAATCCCACCACGAAATAGTAGCATGTGCACTTTTATCTTTATTTAAATTGAAAATTTTCAAACCCTTTCTTAAACAGTCACTTTACTTGCTTGATGTTTAATGGTTACATAATAGGAAACAATGAAGATGTATTAACAATGGAAGTAATTAATCACCCAATGTCTTTGAAAGAACGGAAAGATATAATTAGAAATAGCATTAAAAAAACTTGTGTTGCAATTCATTCAATCATTTCTTTGATCGCTTCTATTGTTATTTCGTAATAATGAAAGTTTGATTAATGACAGAGATATCAATCAGATCCCGTTTCATGAAAGTCTCTTCAGAGAGAAAGATAAAGTCATGATTTGTTGATCGAGCCTCTGTTCTAATTAGACAACATTTTTAGCAAATGACAACGCTTCTCGCAATCAGATCTGCTTCCGTGGGGAGAGAATGAAGGATGGATGGTTGTTAGGTAACTCTGGGTGATCACATCCTCTACCTTTCTTATAGGTTTTATTATGATTAATACTTTTTAGTTAGTCAGCAAAGATAAATTTTGTTTTCAAAGTACCAGTTTATAATAATAAATTAAAGTAGTAATATATGATTAATGGTCATTGAACATTTGTCAGACTTCATATACATGAGTGTCTTGTACTGTTCTGTTGCTTCTAGACCATGGCTCTTGACTACATTCACCGACTCCGAGTCTGGACCAGAGAGGTTTAACCCTGTCCACTGCAGGACCAGGAACACTTCTAAAGTCACATTTCTTGTTTGAATCTACTTTAATTGAAAGTTTCAGGTTTCTTGTGATCATATTTCAAATAGATGAATGTTAAATAATTAATCTTAAGAAATATGCAATTAACTATAATGAAGATATATAATAATCTACAATACGTTGTATATGTTTATTTTAATACATTGAAAACCTTAAAATTAATTATTTACCCTTTCAACACCAAATATTATATCACATGTCTGCACAAGAGCAAGGCTGTCTGCCCTTCTCTCCAGAGAACAGTTCAAAACTTGTGTCGTTTCACATTGCGCAATTTCTGTGTCGGTAAGACCTTGCCCTGTGCAGTTAAGTGTGATGTTCATGAGAATGCTGTTGGTCACAGAACATGCACAGAGGAAGATCAAAATATGAAATGTCGATCTAGCCTCTGTCACTCTTGGACTAATCGGAAGGTTCTGGCAGTTTCCCCTGGCGGAAAATTGCATCACAATCCATTTGAATGTTTTTAGCAAATGACAACGCTTCAATATCGCTTCGTATCTCAAAAACTATATAAATCTTTTTACAAAACTTGGTATGTGACTAGATTTAGTGGTTGGTTGGTGCCTTTTACTATTTTAATTATTCTCATTTGTCTCTGGTTTCTATGGAAACAGGTTAAACTAAGTGCACATTGGTTACAGTCTGTTTCTGTGCCATAGCTCATAAACAATTCAATATGTTTTATTAAACTTGATATGTGGTTAGAACTTGTGGAGGAGTGGTGCCTTTTTCTATATTGGTTGTTCTGAATTGTTAATTTTCTGGTTTCCACCAAAGCAATTTGAACTTAGGGTGATTTTCGGATGAAATGTTGGCGGGGGACAACACAGTCCATCACATGCACCTATTTATAGTTGTTTATTGTTTGTGTTTTATATCGTTTTCAGGTTTCCTTTCCTTTCCATTCATTTAAATGTTGACTCGGCAGACTGTGAATTTTGACTAAATGGACTTTCTATGACTTAAGGTATATATTAAAGCTGTAATTAAAAATAATCTACTGAAATATAAAAACAAAAGCACAAAATGATTTTGAAACATTTCAATGCTTTTATATTCCATTATCCTGACAGTTTCTTAATGATTAATGTTATGGTTTACAAATATGAGTCAATTTAGTACATGACATAATGATTGTATAACTCAAAATGTATCGGAGATTGGCTGAGCAAAATATTGTAGTGAACCTGGAAACAGTCTCTAGCTTACAGATACACTATATTGAGAGTTCACAGGGTTCAGGGGGAAATGTCACCCCTAAACGCAGCCTGGCAAGCAGGACGGAGAAACTCGACGTCTACTTACGCTGATGGCTTCTGGCAAACTCTCGGCGATTCACGGGATCATCCGTTGAGGTCGGGAACGGCCTTGAACCAGACCCTGCATTGACCCAGGATCACCACAATATGTTGCATTTATCCACAGCACGATGGATGTAATGCAAGTAGTGTCAAGACTTACACTCTTCTTTCAAAGAAAGAATGTTGATGTCTCACTGATATAGGTTAGCATGATAATAAAAAAAAATTCAATAGCGATTCAACTGATAAGCTAATTATGATTATGGGTTTTAATTGATTTTTAAGTAAATGTTTATGGTTATACATTTATTTATTTGAGTTTGTATACTTTTTAATAATATTTTATTCACATATTTTCCTCTCCACAATAAAACATGATAATTCAATTTCAATGTTGACTGGGCAACTGTGACATACAAGTAATTTCAAATCCCGAGGCTGTCCATAGAGGGATATCAAATCTGCAAAAGTCAAGTTTAATGAAAAGCTGATATATTAAACAAATATTGATAGACAGATGACCATTAAGTAGTTGACAGTTACACATTTTTATTGGTAAGAAATATATCAATCAAATGTTTGATTTTTAAATAATTTGTTTATCTTCTGCTTTCAAGAGCAAGAATTACTATCAGCAATTAAGGCTCAGGCCAATCAGTTTTCTCATGGGCGATGACTTGGCGGAATGGGGGAATTACAAGATTGAAGTTCTTATTCAGCAATATGGCAGTGAGCAAACCCACACATCGAATGAAGATAAGACCAACTTCAGCAAATCAAGTCATGCCATAGTTGATCCAGATGGAGTTAAAGCTGAACGGAAGAACTTGAAATTGAGTGTTTTTGCCCAGGGCTACCCAAGATGTAATGTATCTGAACTTGATCAGCAAGTACCACAAGGAAGAGTTTTCAAACCTAATCAAGTTTGCACAGTGAGCTCTTACTCTTCCAGTTCACACATCTGGTGAAAGGGCCTTTAAATAGTGCTCAAAACACCACCCGTGTCCCTCTGAGGATGAGGCTTCTGCCAAAAACCCAAAATGCACTCAGAGTTCAGAGTTAAGCATCGAGGATAGGAGATTTTGTTTCAGCCCTCGACAATTTGAGTCAAAAGAAAGTACCGTATTTCCTCTGATAAGCGCCGGGTCTCCAATAAGCGCCGGGGGTCAAGGGTAGTTGACAAAATAAGCGCCGGGCCTCTTATAAGCGCCGGGTCTCTAATAAGCGCAGGGCCATATCCATTAGATAAAATCTCCCTCAGTAAACATATTACAGGAATTCATGGTAAAAGACGACCTCAAAGTTCTATGAAAGAAATAAGCGCCGGGTACTTTAATCTAAACAGAGAAGTGGCTCTATGAAGTGCTATGGCACTAATTTGTCATTGATCTTTTATTGCAACTGTTTGAAAGTTCTCATTGAGTTACACTGTTAGATAAATATCAAACTGACAGCTTGTGCTTTACGAGAAATTATGGTTTGTATTGTTATTAATTCAATCTAAAAGATGTTTGAGATAACTAGTATTCAATAATAACAAGTAACTAAGGAATTTAGTTTGCAGTTCTGTTAAGTTCATATTGACTTAACAAGTCTGCAGCCAGAAAATGAATGAATTTCAATCTTAAGGTTTTACTTTGAGATGATGACCACAAAGTGCCACTTTGTTATTTGAAGATTCTCAGACTCAAATATTTTAGAGTTTATCAAATGTATCACTTAAATTGAATTTAAAATGTTACTTAAGTACTACTTTATTCTGATGACTGCTGTTTTCAGGAACTGTTCATTTTGCTGAGTTGTTTATCATGGTTCATATTTCAATTAAATTTGAGAAATTCATATGGATTTTGTAACTGGCCTTTCACTGAAAGTATTTCTTCAATTGAAATTAATCGTAAAGACTTAAGCATTTTTTGAAGGTCAGGTTTATCTAATTTGCTAATTATATATAATGTCAAGACCTTTATATCTTCTGCTGAAGTGGAGGTTTTAGAAGTAATGTTCAAATTGTAGTCTTATGAATGTTTAGCAGAATTGAGAGTAGAAAAGCTGTATATTTGAGAAAATAAACTACTGAAAGCATTAAGTTAGTCATAGCATATTTTTAATTCATTTACGAAAAGGATTTGTGGTATTTTTGTGACTTATTGTTTTGTGGCAATGTCCTGAAGTTTTTGCCACAAACTGGTCGGTGACCTTCTCAAAATCACTGCAGGTGGTCATGAAAGTGGACAACTTTTCTCGGAAACTGTCTTCAGGGCATCTTTCGAAAATCAGAATCGCGCAATTATTTTTAGGGAGTTATTGCCGTTGTTCCGTGTTTTGGGCTCTGTTGAGATTTATGCAATTACATATAACAGAGTTATGGCACATTTAAGAAAATGATGGGAGCTGTACAGAACAAATTATTAGGCGGAGTATGTTGAGGACCTTGACTTCTTGTTTTATTATAGATGTGGTGGCCCTATGACTTCTAAACAGCCTACAGAATCTCTTAATTTCAAGAAGCAATAAGGACTAGAAGGTCCTCAGCTGAAGGATGGTAAATTATTGATTTTGGTGATCTGAGGAGGATTCTTCAAATGGTGACATTCTGACAATTTCCATAATAAATTACAGATAGCCTGGTGAGCTACATTGATTGAAATTTCGATTTTCGTTGCTATAAATACATTTGTTTGTAAGCATGCAGTGACATAGGTTTAGTTGAATCAGCGTTTCCTCTCCCTCAACTACTTACACAGATGGCTTAACTCATGTTGCAGACAACGCATGCTGAGACATGGCCAACAATAATATACACTTCCTCTTCTGTTTTCAAAAAACAAATCGTTTTCAATCTTTCAGGGGAACTTGTTTTTGTCTCCAAAGTCCTTAGCATGATATTTCGCATAAAGTATGCCATTCGGTTTCGTGTTATAGGAACAATAGCGATATCTTCATGGCACCTTTATTCTGATAAAACTGTTTTATTGGTTATAATTGTTTATTTGTCATTGAAACAAACGTGCCTTTTACCAAAGATACAGTTTCAAACAAAATAGTTTTGAGTATTTTCTCCAGATCATAGTTACATATAAACCTTGATTAGTGAGGATTATTATTCATAGCCGTGGTGACTTAAAACCTGAGTATTATAATTTTCTTCTCCGGAAGCACAAGGCAAAGAATGTTTTGTAAAGACTCATAAAGTAATAGAAACTACGATTTTGCTATAATAGCGGCTCGATCAACATGTCATGACTGGATCTTCCTATCTGGTGAGAGATTGGTATGTATTATGCCTTATAGAAACAAGTGTTCTCTAACTTGTTTTATGATACCATTGCACAAGGTAAATAATATTTGAAAAATATCATCCGAGAAGTAATCTTATTGACTGTTTATGGAGAGCACTCCAAATAGTAACTAAGTACTTGCCAGTTTTCAAACTTTTAAAAAGTGCCAGACCCATTTCTAATACTACAGCAATGTACAAGCTAAAATGACACTTTATTGCGACATTGCCAACTCAAAATGGGCCACCAGTTGCTGGTGGTATTGACTTAAATCGACATTTAATGTTTTCTCTTGTCATAAAAATTGTCATTATGAGGTTTACAATCGTAGCTACAATGGCATAAACGTTGAAAACTAGCGTCTGAAAAAATAAACATATTCCTTTGTGAGACATTTATGACAGTAAGGCTACATCAGAATCAAGATCGTTGTCTTACATTCATAGATATTTTGCTAGAAGTAGAGTAATCATGTTGCACTGATACGCGTTCGTTTGGATTTTTAGAAACGTTTATATTCATAAAAGTTTCAATCTGAGATGTTCAACCTTTTCGCTGTGTTCATCACAATCATTAATAATAACGACACCACAATGCTGTTGTTGCTTTGAACAATATTTAGATATAAAATAATGTTTAGGATCATTGATATCATGACATATGTCATTAGTTTGTCCTGCATGAAATACATCTCCTGAAAATATTTTAGTTGAACTGTGTTTTCAAGTTATGAAATTGAAGTTTCTTAAATTGTTAGGAATAATGCGGTTGTTATGAATTATTATAGATAATCACGTCATTTGTTATGTTTGTCACATATTGTTATTTGTAAATGGATTTCACTTTTGACCAAAATGAAATATGTACAGAAGAATACTATTAATGTGTGGATTCGTCGAGAAAGTAGCGTTGATTTTCTCTCTGATGTTTAGACAAAATATGCTCGGTGAACCTCATTCTTCGGTTAGTCCAAAGAGAGAATGGTTTCCATTTCCGCTAATCTTGACTAAGACTCATTCTGCTTCATTTAATTCATTAACTACAATTGTTCATTAAGATGCTAATGATAATTTACGTTCACCTGTAAGATGTATGTTTTTCATTCAAGTTAATGCAATCAGCACAATGTATGTATTTGTTTTACACTTGCGCTTCTTTTAAAAGTTTTAGTTGGGATTTTCAATTGAGTTTGGAGAAATGGTGTACATTATGGACACAGACCTTTAATGCATAGTAATGAATTTCCATTTTAGGTAGCAACACATTTTTTTGAACATTAATGTTTTATGGACATGATGTATATTTTCTTACTGGGGATTTCATTTAGTCATGTATTCGATAGCTAGATTAGACCACCAGCTGTTCTATTGTAAAACAATATGGCCACAAAATCTTTGGTAGCAATGATGATAGAAGAAGAAACGGGGGATGTGTTGATTAACATAGTCTCCACGGAGCTTAGCAGTATTGGAACCGACAGACGGTAGTGGATGCGTCCGATTAACGACAACGTAGGCTGGTAAAAGAACGGTATAAACGTCCGGAGAAATACTTCGGATACATCCGTCTTTCCAAGGAACAATCATTCACTCCCAACAGAGGCAGATCAAGTCATGTTGATTTAGCCTCTGTTATATTACGCGAAGTTTGTGGGATAGAATGGGAGATGTCTGATTGGAGGCAATCAAAGTTAGTTGTGCAATCAGCGACTCTGTTCTTAAATCATCAGTTTCACAACAGAATCATGGCAAAGGCGTTGTGATATGAACCATCCTTTCCATGCGAGCAGCCTTGTCATTTGATGAAGAAATTCAAATGTATTGTGATGAATTTTTTTCCCGCTAGGGGAAACTGCCGGAACCCAGGGATTTCGGCGTAATATAACATAGGCTATATCAACATAACTTGATCTGCCTCTGTTGGGAGAGATTGAGGAACAATTTGTTGAAGTGTTTTCCTCAAATTACAAAAGTTATTTCCCGCGAAATTGCGATAATGAGGACATCTATATCCTCTTGAGAACGACTTTCTGTTACCTTGTTGTTCTGTTACAAAAACAACCGTGAAATTAATCATGAGACAATGTTTATGTCTTTTTATCCCCCACAACAACGGAGTTGCGGGGGGTATTAAAATGGGTACCGTCCGTCCGTCCGTTACACTTTGTGTCCGGCTGTAACAAGTCCTGTCCGGTTCACAACTTCTAAACTAATCATCACATTTGGATCAAATTTGATATTAAGATACATGATCATCTTAAGGTGTGTCATGAAGAACAATTTTGAAAATATTATTTTAGAATTTTGCCTTTTTTGGCAAAAACTTAGGACTCTGTAGGAAAGCTGTTACAAGTCCTGTCCGGCTCACAACTTCTAAACTGATCATCACATTTGGATCAAATTTGATATGGAGATACATACTGGTAATCATATAACGGTGTGTCATGAAGAACAATTTGAAAATATGTTTGTTTACATATGATCAAATTGATCTTGGAGATCCAAATAAATAAAAAAAATGTGTTTGAATTTAATTTTGTCATATTACTCGAATTATGCCCAACAGTGAACATAAAGTAGTTTATGGATTAGAACAGTTTCCTTCATGTCCTTGAAAATGTTGTGCAACTTGCGGGGGATATAGCTCGACCATGTCAGCTGCTTGTTGTCGATACTCTGAGAGCACAACAACAAAATAAAAAAATTCAGTGAAACTCCTACATGTAGAAGTTCTATACACAAGAAAATCAAACTGAAAACACAAATTTAAATCTTCTTGACTTTTTAAGAACCTGAAAACCTACAAAAAAATCAGCCTAAATTAAAGAATTGTATTCTTCGCATCTTCAGTGTGTAATCAATGTGTTCGCTCTGCATGTTTATTTGGGTATTGTAATTATTCTGTTGTTGTCTGCTTGTGCTGAAGATGCCAAAATGAACCTCGTGGATTATTTTGGTTATTTTCAGTTTCACAAAGTTTTTGCTTGACTCAGGACATTCTTTGAGTTGCGATGCTTAATTTGGATAACATGACGAACTCATGACTGTCACGTTCCTTTTTGAGTAAGGAAGCTTATAGGCCAGGACCATTAGTTAAAAGATATGGACAACCCGGAAAAAAATAGTAGAAAGCTGATTTTTTCTGGAGACCTTCAAAATATCACCCTTACATCAATGGCACAAAGTTCTGCGAATTCTAGGTGGTGGCTTTTTCAAAATGGCCGCCGTTTCCAATATGGCCGCCAATGATAAATTTTATTTTAATAATTCACCAAATAAAAAACAATGAGAAGGCTAAAAGCGATTGTTTTGTAGAAGGAAGAGTTATCTCCCTTTGGTGCGGATCCACACGGGAATAGCGAATGACCACTTTTGAAACGGCGTCGCTGATTGCACAACTAACTTCGATTGCCTCCAATCAGATTTCTACCTTTCTGTCCCGTGTATTAGCCGTAATAGAACAGGGCTAATTCAGGTATGACTGAGTTGCCTCTGTGGGGAGAGAATGAGTTATTGCTTGACTCAGGACATTCTTTGAGTTGGGAAGCTTAATTTGGATAACATGACGATCTCATGACTGTCACGTTCCCTTTTGAGTAAGGAAGCTTAGGGCTTGTCACGTTGTTCCTGTCTTTCCCTGTTTCTTTCTTTGGTGTTCCCAAAGGGGGCCAAGAGTTTGGAGATGTCATCGTGTCTCTGTTTCGTCTGCTTTACTTTGCAGGATAGAAAGGGAAAACATGATGAACTTGCTGAATATGGGACCGACGTCTGCTCATCTTATACTGCTTGATAAAATATAAAATTATATATTATTAATTTTCGTATATCTGAAAACATCAAAATACCCTAAACCAGGTGTTAAAAGATGGCTTCCAATCAGTTACTGCACATGAAATAACCTAACCAATCAACATTGCTAAATCTCATATCAACCTTTGTAGATTAACCCTGTTTATTGTAAAACATTGCTTGTATATATTCGCTTTGTCACACCATCACTTGCTTGACAACGACATTATGATCTATGTCGAAACGTCGCTTTCAAAGAAAGTGGCACATGATCTATGTCGAAACGTCGCTTTCAAAGACAGTGGCACACTCAGTGACGAGAACACATTGCTAGCACTAAGAGGATATCTTCTGCATTCAGTGTGATATCACAAATTTCTCAACTAGTGACTGGGTAAAACCAGTGTTTTATGAGTGGTGCATCACATAGACTTGATCCAACTTACGAATTTGGAATTGAATCTTTCTGTGTGTCTGTCAAAGACATTCTTTCATTGCATTGAATTGATTAAATGTACAATAGAATGAAAAAAATGTCACAGTATAAACTTGTTATTTGCCCCAGGTTGCACAAACAAAGCACCGATTTTGTAACTGTTAAAGGGAAAGTTGCAAGGATAACATTAAAAAGCTAAATTGATGAATCCAGTCATTAATATGCGAGAGTTCACATAATTCTCCTGAGAATTTCATATCATTGATTTATCACTCAACATTATATTATCGTCTAGGAAATTAAGAATTAGATTTAGTTTGAAATTCTCGGCCCTTTTTGCAATGTAAATAGAATAATGAATAATCAATTTACACTATTTTGCATCTTTGTGGTACAAACGATTTAATGTTTAAATACATAATGATTGATTGATAAAGTAAATCGCTCCCCAGAGTTGTCAAATATTGAACCACGTGGTTAACAAATTCATCTAACATGTTGCTCTGATTCTACTTTTTAAAAGCTTAGATTATCGAACTGAGGAGATAAACGTTCCTGACAAATACAAATTGTTGAATAATATTCTAATGAGTTAAAACATCTTTAGTTAGTCAATAGCTATGAAGTAAATCAAACTTTGTTTGGTTATCAATACATTAAATTTCAGATAAAATCTTATCATTATTGTTGAAAATGTCTCTTTGTTTCATTGTTAATTTTCCGTAAGCAGGTAATTTTACAAATTGTATTCATTTTGTTGTTTTGATATGTGTTCTAGAAGAATATCGATAGAGACATGTATAACCTGTTTGAGACAATATTTACTTTTATCATATAATAGGCAGTGTTATCTGTGCAATAAACCCATCTTGTAATCATGTTATCAGATCCCTGATAACAATGCAAATGAGGTCAAAACCCGAACTATTTTCTCAAAACTCCATGCATGTCATGCGAGTCCTAAACCGGTCTCTAAACATTGATAACGTCGTCGGGAGTTTTCAGGTTTTGTGGGTTTTATATCGAATAAAATATCGTAAACAAAATCTGTCAAAACTTATCACGCATTCGTATTTTAGAAATAGCTTGGTTATCGAAGCATTTCAAGTTGTTTTCATTGTGCGTTTAAAAATAAAACGATATGCAGCTAACAATATCGGCTATCGAAAAAATAGCTGCTTCAATTTTCGTGCATAACATAGGCCTAGATCGCTTTGGTCGTGTCGGTTACCAACTTATCAGCATAAACAAATCATATTCTAGTGAAAGTACAGATTATCTAGTAGAGTAGTTACAAACGCAACAACCTCACCTTCGCAAATAGTCGACGTTTAGTCTAAGGATACCGTAACTGAACTGGCGTAACATCAATGACAATGCAGCTTTTCAAAATGCAGTTAGAGTTACTTCCCCTGTTGTAGCGACGTTGACAACTTCTTCTTACACATTTTGTGTTATTAAAAAATACAATGTTTACTCGTGCATTGGAAATCAGACTGAAAATGTTCATAGATTGAAGGAGACGTTCCTATCACTGTGAAAAAAATCATTTCATGAAGCAATATTTCTAGACTGTTCACAACTGTACATCGCCGACAATATGACCTTCACCTTGATTTATTGTGAAAGCAATTACTCCGCGAAATCTAGGTCAAACATATTTTTAGAAGGTATCATATTTTCGTTTAAATCCTTTTATTTCAAAATGATGTGACAGGATATAAATATTTAGTTTATGCTAATATATTTATTTTGTTAGTTTTAACTTATTATCCATAGTATTCTTAGTTTATTTCAACAATATCTTTAAACTTATTATAAATTTACTACAACCTAAAGTTAGGCTTACCAACTCAAACCTTAATGTACTAATGCACTCTTGTTTAGACTAATCAATTAGCTTATGTAATAGGCTTCATTGTTCTGTGCTCATAATTCCTCTCTGCTTTGTTGATACCTCTACTTGCGTAAGCTACAACAGACTGCATTTGACACCTTGAAGGATCGCCTCACTTCACCTCCTATTCTTGGTTATCCAGACTATGGCAAGCCTTTTGAGCTGCACACAGATGCTAGTGCCTCAGGACTTGGAGCAGTACTCTATCAAGAACAGGAAGGAGTCAAGCATGTTGTAGCTTACGCAAGTAGAGGTATCAACAAAGCAGAGAGGAATTATCCAGCTCATAAATTAGAGTTTCTTGCGTTGAAGTGGGCAGTGACTGAGAAGTTCTATGACTACCTCTATGGGAACAGCTTCACTGTCTATACGGATAACAACCCTCTCACTTATGTGCTAACATCTGCCAAGCTCGATGCCACAGGACACCGTTGGTTAGCTGCACTGTCATCATTCAACTTCAACATCAAGTACAAGCCTGGTAAAATCAACACTGATGCAGACGCTCTGTCAAGACTTCCTATCAAGACCGAGGAACAAACTGATATTGACCTTGATGTCATTAGGAGCATCTGTACCAGCTGTCAAGTACCTAACTACGTTGAAAGTTTATCCTTCAGTGCAGAAGTTATCAACGAAGACACAGACATCTCTGATATCTCCAGCTTCTCCAATAGAGATTGGCATAAGACCCAGTACAGAGATCCAGACATACGAGCTACCATAATTGGAATCAGACAGAACAGAAGGGCAGATATACCAACTACTTACCAGCGTGAGTTTGAACGCCTACAGCTTCTTAAAGGAGTACTTTACAGATGTACGAGTGCCAACGGGGAGGACAAACAACAACTTGTGTTACCAGTGGAATACAGAGACAGAGCTCTAAGAGGACTCCATGATGATGTCGGCCATCTTGGAAGGGAGAGAACTCTTTCACTCTGTAGAGATCGTTTTTACTGGCCAGGAATGTCCCGTGATGTAGATTTGTGGATCAAGAGATGCGACAGATGTATCAGGAGGAAGATACCAGCTAATTCCAGAGCTCCTCTCTGCAACATTGTCACCAGCCAGCCATTAGAACTTGTCTGCATCGACTTTTTGACCTTAGAAACATCCAAAGGCGGTTACCAGAACATCTTGGTACTTACAGACCACTTTACCCGCTATGCTCAAGCCTATCCGACCAGGAATCAGACAGCACATACCACAGCAGAGGTACTATTCAACAACTTCTTTGTGCACTATGGATTTCCACAGAGAATTCACTCGGATCAAGGCGCTAACTTTGAGAGTAAGGTCATCAAGGAACTCTGCCAAGTCGCTGGAATCCACAAATCACGGACCACTCCCTACCACCCTCAAGGCAATGGAATGACCGAGCGCTTCAACCGAACACTGCTGGATATGCTGGGAACTTTAGAACCATCCAAGAAGAAGGATTGGAAATCCCATGTTGGAGCCCTCGTCCATGCCTACAACAGCACTCGTCATGACTCAACCGGAGAAAGTCCATTCTTTCTGATGTTTGGAAGACAGCCTCGACTTCCCATCGACCTTGCTTTTGGAATCGACCGACCACAGGAGAAGAAGACACTGACCTGCTTTATCGACTCACTGAAGAAAAGACTAGCAGAATCTTACACTTCAGCAGCAATGGCATCAGAAAAAGCAAGACAACATCAGAAGAAGCACTACGACTTCAAGATTCGAGAAGCTAACATTCAACCAGGAGATCGTGTTCTTGTAAAGATTGTGGCATTTGAGGGAAAGCACAAGATCGCTGATAGGTGGGAGGAAGACACCTATATCGTTCAGAGTCAACCAAACATCGACATACCCGTCTACAGTGTGCTTAAAGAGAATGGTGAAGGTAAGAAGAGGACTCTCCATAGGAACCTCTTACTGCCTATAGGATCCCTCATCCCTGAAGACCAAAGACCACAACCATCACAAGCCACAGGACCAGTACCGACACCACGACCAAGACCAAGGCGAAAACTGCAGGAAGAAGTCATCACCGTTACTCCAGGAGAGCCTCACTCTACTGACCAGGACAGTGATGACAGTAATGCAGATACCATTCTGCTAGTGACCAGAGACGTCCCTGCTGAGTTAACCCATGCTTCAGTCAACGTTGTCAAAGGAGATGACGTTGCTCCAACTGAAGACAGGACCACTGAAGATGATCAGACGCCTGCAAGTGAGACGCCTGATTCTTCTAATCAGGGGGGAGAGGAGGGTGAAACTCAGACCAGTGACGAAGAACCTCAGGCACAACCTGAGGATGAAGAACCACCTGATGATGAAGAACCTGCTGCAAGTCAAAACCTGCCCGGAACCGAGGAGACAGTCCGTCCACCTCCGCCAGCACCGCCTCCGAGAAGATCTCAGCGAGACCGCCGCCAACCGTCTTGGATCACAAGTGGAGAGTTTGCCATGGCCCAGACAACATCATCACAGCCTGCAGACTGGGAGAAGAGAGCTAACTACCTGAAATCATTGGCTGCCAACGGTACCCTCAGCTCCCTTCCTCCCGACGCCTACAGGGCCATCCTCTCACTTGTTACCAATAATGCAACATGAGATGTGACTAATGATAATTTTTATTTTTCAGCACTGTATATATATGTTCACTAATTTTGTGTGTTCTATTCTCTTCTAGGAAATGTCGAGACGCCATTTCACGAGGGAGGGGAGAATGTGACAGGATATAAATATTTAGTTTACGCTAATATATTTATTTTGTTAGTTTTAACTTATTATCCATAGTATTCTTAGTTTATTTCAACAATATCTTTAAACTTATTATAAATTTACTACAACCTAAAGTTAGGATTACCAACTCAAACCTTAATGTACTAATGCACTCTTGTTTAGACTAATCAATTAGCTTATGTAATAGGCTTCATTGTTCTGTGCTCAGGCCACTCAGGTCTCAGCCCTGACTATTGTTCTTGGCTGGTCAGCTTCTATGCTTGGCCATGCTTTTCACTCTTTCTCATAGCACTTTTATCTATAAAAGTGGCTACATTTCTCTATTCGCACACATTCTGGCACAGTCACGCACGGGAAGGAATCTTAATTTGGGGTATCTGTGTGCACGGTGGCAATCTCAGCAGCACATGTTTGTTATGCCTGCGTCCCTGAGACGAGGGCATCAATCAATCAATGAGATGAATAAATCCCCTGAATCAACGCAACCTGTTGTGTTCTCCATAACCACATAAGACCTCTGCGACAATGACATTATATGATAAAGAAATTATTGACCTCGTGTGTTTCCGTATCATTAATATCATATAATAGGAATAAACATATATATATTATGCTCGCCAAAGGCTCGCATAATAAAATTTTTATTCCTATTATATGATATTAATGATACGGAAACACACTCGGTTAATAATCTCTATGAAAAGATTAAATTCATTTAACGATATGCTTTCGATGCAAACTTTAACCTATTTCTTTATTATTCACTTAGAAAGGATAACATTTTGAGTACCCGTAGGAATTGGCCGTTTTATAATGTTTTATGAAAAATCATTTTGGATGACTGTCTTGATAAAAAGAACAATGTCTTATAGGGCCCGAGCCAGGTAGGGTCTACGTGCACCCCCCCCCGCCCCCCCCCCCCCCCCCCCCCCCCCCCCCCCCACTTCCCAGCTAAACAATGTTTTTCTGAAGCCTAAATATATACTAAAGACAAATCAGAATGTTAACATTGAAAATTTTCCAATGCACTACCTGTTTTGACCCTATGATTAGGTGTACCCCCTTAACGGGCTCGGACAAGATGTCGCGTCAGAAATTAAGGGGGTGGGTTCGGTCTACAGGCTCTTAAATAAATACTGCTGCACATATACCCATGTATTTTATACCATATGAAATGTAATTGAATTGCCTTTCCAATGATATAAGGCAGGTAATTATAGCTCTAAGATTGACTATGCTGAGACCATTTGAACATACGATGACACGTTAAAATCTTAAATTCTCCCGATAAAGTCCTACATGAACAAAAACATATTTAAACTTCATTTAGTCTCCATTTGGGTTTTATTTTTGACACAAACATACATAAACATCCCTCTAGAACAAAGCTGGAACCTTACATCATAGCCTGTTAAAAAATAAATGAGAAAATCTCATGCGGCGGACAGGCGAAAAATCACCTATTCGTCTCCAGTGTTTTGTGAGCGCAAGTTGTTACCTTTCCTATTCCGACAGTTAACCACATTTCATGCCAACCCAGTAAGATATGACATCACAAACAACATACATATAATAATTGAAAATATATTTAATATCTGAATCTGAGACGATATTGACACGCTTTCTGACAGTTTCATAAAATTGCTCTTGATATATTAATGAACTTTTACCAAGTCTTAATTTGAAACAAAAGTGTACGTTTTCATTAAAATTACAAAACTAAAATAGCATACTAGCTATCAATTAATAGCGGTACCATCATACACTATGCCTGTTGCATAACATAATGATATGATTGACTGTATTTGTCAAAAACAACGTGGCTTCCATTTGCAACAATAATTAATTTTCTTTCTCCATAACATTTTGGTGTTTGACCATTCTAATGCGATATAACCAAATAAAAGCTTACTGTAATCATAGTAATTACAGAGCAATTGCCAAACCAGGCAGCACTGTGAAAATATTGCAAAAATTGACATGCATATATTGTCCTGCAAAATGCTTTACATGTATAGTTAAGACATCTATTCCTAGTCGGAATCAGAGCTGTCGGCATGAGGATAGTCCAATTCATCTGGAATTGAGTCCGCATCATCAGAGTCCGAGTCACTGACATCCCTGGAGTCCTCTGCAATGTCAGCCAACTGCTGTGGTAGTGTATTTCCATCATACCACAGAGGTTCAAGTGTTCCATTCACCAAGGTCCAGCCGTGCCCATCACTCGCATCAGGTATGTCGGGGTTTGCCACAGTGGCTCGCTTCCAAATGCCAACCTGGTAGTTGACTCTTCTAATGTGCTGCTCCAGGCTCTTTCTACATGGAGGCAAATTCGCCATGTCAACTGTGCTGGAAGCTGCTAGATTACCATCATCTTTGGCGCACAGTTCACTCATTCTCAGGAAGCGCAACTCATCAACACGTCGTGTACGAGGCCTTCCATACAGCGCACATGTGAACTCATCTAAGTTGTCCATCAGGTCTCTTGGAACTTCCCACGTGTCGCCTAACCTGGCTAAGACTTCGACAAATCTTGGCAGTTTCGAAAGGGTCTTGAGTGGTTTCACCTTGCCGAGCCCCTTGAACGCACTGGTTGTGTCACACCCACTGTAGGCATGAAGAGCCATCAGTGCTGTGGAATGTTGTGGTGAATAGCCTTTTCTTGTTCCCAGTCCCTGTATCAAAGAGTATCGTCAAGTTGGTCATGGTTGGAGCATAGTGTAAGAGGATGGCGAAGACGTCACTGTCTGGACTCTTTACTCTGACGTGACTGTAGTTCTCACTTCTGGCATATTCACAATACAGCACTATCCGCGAGTCAGTTTCCTCTTGGTTGGACTTGAGTTCATGCAGTTCTTGCCTACTTCTTTCGCGTTTCTACCTGACGAAAACAAGAAGCAGTTTATTCAGCTTCTCACCCGACTCTGGAGTCAAGATGTGTATGCCAGCCGGTTACAAAATCGAAAGGTCAGTGTGGTATGTGAAGGATCCGCATATCTGCTAACATCTGAAGATGGGATCTCAACAAGTAGGCAAGAACTGCATGAACTCAAGTCCAACGAGCGAAATAGCACAAGGCTATTCACCACAACATTCCACAGCACTGATGGCTCTTCATGCCTACAGTGGGTGTGACACAACCAGTGCGTTCAAGGGGCTCGGCAAGGTGAAACCACTCAAGACCCTTTCGAAACTGCCAAGATTTGTCGAAGTCTTAGCCAGGTTAGGCGACACGTGGGAAGTTCCAAGAGACCTGATGGACAACTTAGATGAGTTCACATGTGCGCTGTATGGAAGGCCTCGTACACGACGTGTTGATGAGTTGCGCTTCCTGAGAATGAGTGAACTGTGCGCCAAAGATGATGGTAATCTAGCAGCTTCCAGCACAGTTGACATGGCGAATTTGCCTCCATGTAGAAAGAGCCTGGAGCAGCACATTAGAAGAGTCAACTACCAGGTTGGCATTTGGAAGCGAGCCACTGTGGCAAACCCCGACATACCTGATGCGAGTGATGGGCACGGCTGGACCTTGGTGAATGGAACACTTGAACCTCTGTGGTATGATGGAAATACACTACCACAGCAGTTGGCTGACATTGCAGAGGACTCCAGGGATGTCAGTGACTCGGACTCTGATGATGCGGACTCAATTCCAGATGAATTGGACTATCCTCATGCCGACAGCTCTGATTCCGACTAGGAATAGATGTCTTAACTATACATGTAAAGCATTTTGCAGGACAATATATGCATGTCAATTTTTGCAATATTTTCACAGTGCTGCCTGGTTTGGCAATTGCTCTGTAATTACTATGATTACAGTAAGCTTTTATTTGGTTATATCGCATTAGAATGGTCAAACACCAAAATGTTATGGAGAAAGAAAATTAATTATTGTTGCAAATGGAAGCCACGTTGTTTTTGACAAATACAGTCAATCATATCATTATGTTATGCAACAGGCATAGTGTATGATGGTACCGCTATTAATTGATAGCTAGTATGCTATTTTAGTTTTGTAATTTTAATGAAAACGTACACTTTTGTTTCAAATTAAGACTTGGTAAAAGTTCATTAATATATCAAGAGCAATTTTATGAAACTGTCAGAAAGCGTGTCAATATCGTCTCAGATTCAGATATTAAATATATTTTCAATTATTATATGTATGTTGTTTGTGATGTCATATCTTACTGGGTTGGCATGAAATGTGGTTAACTGTCGGAATAGGAAAGGTAACAACTTGCGCTCACAAAACACTGGAGACGAATAGGTGATTTTTCGCCTGTCCGCCGCATGAGATTTTCTCATTTATTTTTTAACAGGCTATGATGTAAGGTTCCAGCTTTGTTCTAGAGGGATGTTTATGTATGTTTGTGTCAAAAATAAAACCCAAATGGAGACTAAATGAAGTTTAAATATGTTTTTGTTCATGTAGGACTTTATCGGGAGAATTTAAGATTTTAACGTGTCATCGTATGTTCAAATGGTCTCAGCATAGTCAATCTTAGAGCTATAATTACCTGCCTTATGTCATTGGAAAGGCAATTCAATTACATTTCATATGGTATAAAATACATGGGTGTATGTGCAGCAGTATTTATTTAAGAGCCTGTAGACCGAACCCACCCCCTTAATTTCTGACGCGACATCTTGTCCGAGCCCGTTAAGGGGGTACACCTAATCATAGGGTCAAAACAGGTAGTGCATTGGAAAATTTTCAATGTTAACATTCTGATTTGTCTTTAGTATATATTTAGGCTTCAGAAAAACATTGTTTAGCTGGGAAGTGGGGGGGGTGCACGTGGACCCTACCTGGCCCGGGCCCTATTATATACTCTCTTTAATATTTTGATTACTTTTAAAATTTATGTCAAACAATTTCAACAGCTAATATTTACCAAGCACGCTGTTATATGTCAAATAATGGAATTGTCACTAACCATAAGAGTGGATGTCTGACATACCGGGTATTACCATATTATTAAAACGGGATTATTTTCCGTTATTTAGCCCATTGGCTTGAATTTTGATATGAAGTTATGCCCTTTCAATGTCTACGTTTTGCAACCCGATAAAGGTTCTTTTATTTTTACCAACATGTCTCGATGTGTTGTTTCTTTTCTCCATTATTTCTTTCAGAAAATAGGATTAGACAAATGGTTAATCACAACGCCAATAAAAAATATTTTAAGTACAAATGATTGTTTCGTGTACTATGTAAACTGTGCAATTCCGTCGTTTATTTTTTTTAAAGTATTGTTAATAGTTGGGGCTAATTTAAAGGCCGATTTCGTACCCAATGCACTTTATTAATACCTCTTATTAGCTTTGAGACAATCCATATTGAATAATTGATTGAGGTTCACACTTTGTGTCAGAGAAAACACTTCATCACGTTGTTCGAAACGCACTCTATGACATACGGGATAGTTTGGTTAACCACATTATCTTTCTATTAAGGAGCAACGTGTTCAGCACCACTGTTCATTGGGATGTAAACTTATATTTTAAGATTTGTGAATCATGAATTGGTAACACATTTGAAACTATTATTATTCATGTCGGTAACGACATCAAAATTAGATTATTTGTCAATATTATGTTCTTGAGAATCAAAATGACTTGAAACTGGCTAATTTGACCAAATGGCAGCGTTATTCAGAATTTAAATTATAAATTCAAGTATTGTGGTGTAAAACCTATGTAAAACGAAAAAATGTTTCCAAACGAAACGGTTCTTATAGCTACACACAGTTTTCAGTAGCGTTGATCCATTTTCTACGGTCAAGCAAGAACATAACAATAAATTCTGAAGTTAATTGGCCTTAAAGGGGCAGTAGCACGTTTTTAGGGGGAATATAAGGTGATGTCAGGAAAATTAAAATGAATGGTTCCAAATGAAAGACAATGTATATAAACTAAATGGAGCAGTAATAATTCAAATATATAACGTAAGGTTCAGCCATGCGATTCCTTTTTCTTACAAAAATGAATTAAAGGTGTTCACACAAAAATGGCCGCCAATGGATTCTATGTGAATCCTCATACTTTGTCCTCTGACTATGGGTGATTGGCTTGTGTAATGTGATTGTTGACACTGTCAATATAATACATTAGGCATTTACTTACAATTATAAGTGCAATTTTTAAAATATAAAATTTTCAAAAAACGTGCTACTGCCCCTTTAATCTAAAAATTCACATAACATGACAGCTTAATACAGTACTTGAATACTTAATTGAAGTGAAGCATTGATTTCAAACTTCGGATTTTGGAATTGGCATGTTCATTCAAGCCTGAAACAATCCTAAATTGGCACTTTGATTGCCTATGAAGTACTCTTTATTACGGTGAATACAGCATCATCTGAAAGCAAACGCTGCAATTGACAGAAGGAAATAGCAAATATTGGCTAATTTCAATTTCGTAAATCTGCAAAAATCGTTTTCAAATCAGGGTCTAGGAAATGACGTCGAGTGCACAAGTTAATGTGCATAGCATTTTTCATCAAATAACACATTAAGGAAGGTCATATTCTATTGATAATTTGTTTTCATTTTTATCATTGGTTAGTTCACACATTTTCATAACTCAACCTGTCAATTTCAATTCTAATTGTCTTTTCAGGAGGACATGTATATTCTTAACGAGCATATAAGAACAGGTCCCAGTAATAAAGAACTTTATAGTATAAACTTAGAATATATATTTACTGTATGTTTTACTTTATCAGACAGGCAGAAAATATTTGCCGAAAAGATAGCCCAAGCCAATCGCTTGACATATTCCATTTACTTCATTTTAACATTCAAAACAGGGTCTCCGTAATCTTAGCAAAAGGGTATCTAAATAATAATGGTGAGTTTCTATGAAATGTTTTTCCCAACAGCTTTAAAGTATGTACACAGGAAATCATCTTTCTAGGCTCATTGAGTGTTAATTGTTGACATTTTTAAGAGCCTTGTTTTAACAAAATCGATGAATCATGATCTCTTCCGTCCGTCCGTCCTTCCGTCCGGTCATATATCTCCAAAACTACTTAGTCTACATCAACCAAACTTTGCAGAATTGTTAAACATGTCATTCTCAACAATTCTTGACCATCTGTAGCATTCTGGAATTTTAATTTTTGGCCGTTTCCATGGAAACGTCACTTTTTGGACTTAGTTTAATAGGGTTCAATGGGGACTAATTTTCTCAGAAACTATTGGACCTAGATGAATAAAATTTTGGTTATAGATGCTTCTGATGATACTCTTGATCGAGTTCGAAAGCCGATTCCGTAAAACTAATTCTTGCGGAGTTATCGCCCTTGAATCTCCAATTTGACTTGGTACAGAGAGCGGACTTGGTGCTTCAATCGGGACAAGTTCTCTCAGAAACTATTGTACCTAGATGAATAAATTTTTTGTTATGGATGCTCCTGATGATTGTTTTGATCAAGTTCGAAAGCCGAATCCGTAATATTAATTTTTACGGAGTTATCGCCCTTGAATCTCTGATTTGACTTTGCACAAACAGCGGACTTGGTGCTTCAATGGGGACAAGTTCTCTCAGAAACTATTGTACCTAGATAAATAAAATTTTGGTTATGGATGCTCCTGATTATTGTCTTGATCGAGTTCGAAAGCCGATTCCGTAATATTAATTTTTACGGAGTTATCGCCCTTGAATCTCTGATTTGATTTGGTACAAACAGCGAACTTGGTGCTCTAAGGGGATAAGTATTCATAGATTTCTTGGATCCTATTACTCTTAGATGACTGATATTGTGCTCACAGATACTCTTTGCTTCTGTAATTGCTATAAACTTTCTCTTCATGTAGTTACGGTACCATGAGTGTCATGGCGGTACCGGTAACATGCACAAGACTGTAATACTCTCCCTTAACTATCTTTTAATTTTAATATTATTCTAGAAAATATGTTACCTTATTATATAATATTATTCTGGAAAATATTTAACCTAATTATAATGTAAGGAAGTACTTGTTTTTGACAGAGTTATGGCCCTTGTTTCTGAAATTGGACTTGGGGCGATTAACATTCTGATGCTCCAATGGGGACAAATTTTCTCACAAACTATAACACCTACATGTAGGTGTATGAAATTTTGGTTATGGATACACGTGATGATACTCTTGATCGGGTTCGAAAGCAATTTCCGAAATTTTATTTTTCACAGAGTTATGGCCATTGATTCTGCAATTTGACTGAAAATGGATCCACTTGATGATACTTTTCATTGAGTTTGAAAGCTGTTACCAAATTCGCCCTTGGGTTTGGGTTTGAACTTGGTGCAAATGACTAGTCTGATGCTCCAATTTGGACATGTTTTATCTGAACTTTTACAGTTAGGTAGATGAAATTTTGGTTTTTTGTTTCACTTGATGATACTCTTGACTCTTGCAAAGGACCACAGATATGCCAAAATGGGTTTGGAAAGAGGTAGAAGAAAAATCAGCCCGGATGCGGGGGTATGTGAGCCATGCTCACTTTGTTCTTGTTCAGTCTGTGATTTGTTTCATAACTCATGGCTGTATATTTAGGTAGGTGAGATGGTAAATAATCTGTAAATGTTATTTTTTTAGATATTCGTCATGAAAACTTGTGTCAATTGTGATTTTCTTGAAGATTGTATCAGTGAAAACATCTCAAATGCCTTTGGATATTACCATAAATGTTGCAGCAAAGTGTCAGATTAGGTTGTTTCTTAAGTTTTTGTAGCAAAAACAACAATACAAATTTACCTCTGAAGTAATGTGATGTTATTTGTCATTTTATACCATGCATTTGTGCCAAAGAATATATTTTAACAATATCGAATATAGTCCTTGATGAACCAAAATACCTAATTCACACGTAAAACGTAAGATTTCAGATTGGTTTGGTTTGGTTCATGTTAGCACATATTAACATAATTGTCTAAAAATAAATTTTACATGCGTCATTTCACAGTATTGATACGTAAGTACATGATTCCAAGATTTATTATGAAATTACATCATACATAGAATAATTACTAACTTCAAAACAGTTTGTGAATGTGTGAGTTGAAAAGCTGTTTGAGATGAATAGACTATCTTAAACAGCGTTACGTACATTGCATACACGTCACTAACTGTCATAAAGTCCAAGTAAATACAACATCTTTCAGTGACGTCTAAACACAGCAGGTGAATAATTTTTATAAACCTGGAATGTTCAGGATATTAATTATTTATCATGTACAATTGACTGTTTTGTTTCTTGTTTTTGAGAAAGGTGAGTGTTTTCAATTGGTATGGCAAAGTGAAAGTAAGAAAACAGTTCAGGTTAATCATGAGTACATGTCTTATGGAATATAAGACTCATTCACCATCAACTAATGATGGTAATGGAATAGATATATAAACAAGAGGGAACATAAGATAATATAGATTTTTCCCGCTATAACTATATCGACTCTCCCAACTTGCATGTTCATTCCTACACTGCCAGATTGATAAACTGGCCGGCGAAAGAAAATTCACACTTTAGTGGAATGTAAGCTTTCCAATTATAAATATGTCGATTATCAATAAATAAGACATATTCTATGTGAAAATCGAGAACCATGCCTATTTGTTAACATATTGACATCATTATACACGGTAGAGGTCATTATAGTGTAAAATTTATTCCTTACACCCTGCCTACATTAAACAAAGATATTTTAACAAACCATTAACCAGACACAAGAATTATTATGTTCAAATTAATGCAAATATGTGTTATTGTTACACTGATAAAACTATCTATCTCATATGTCTCTTAGATATTTAGGAGTATATTCAAACAAAGTGTTGCGTAAACTTTCTTTTGCCTTGTGAATTATATTTCTTCTCACTGAAAATCGAAAAACATCCATAATGTTTTTGAATGTCTGTATTGTAAGTTCCCTTGAAAGTCATACTAGCTTTTACCATTAAACACCACCGACCTATGTTTGTATTTGTATGTTCTGTAAGTTAGTTTTTTCAGAAATAAGACTTCCGTCGACTTAATGTCACAAAAGCATTTTTTGAGAAACGCCCTTGAACACACGTCTTTGACGTCAAAAAACTATCAAAACACAAATCACCATTCATTAACTATTCAATAAAACATGGCAAATCACTTTCTTATTTCAGGCAAAATCTCTAAACCTTTCGTCAGTAGGACAGAAAATTCCAACATCAACTCAACAAACGCCGAGTCTAATATTATGATTTTCATTTATTCAATCTTGATGAATAAATCCCTTGTATTCCAATCAACATTTAGTTTGAGCTTTGAATATGTTGTACAACTACTCATTACATGGATTATTGAATCCTCTAATGTGAATGTCAGCTTGAATGAGTATTTCATGCTGATCAAAGGAAGCTCTTAAGTGTTTATTCAAATATGATAAAAAGTACAAAGTAAAAAACAAGTATCTGAACAAAAGGTTTGATTAAAAGAGAATTTTTCTGAATTATTATGGAAATTAATATTTCTATTCCAAAAATGGGTGACGTGTCAATAAAAAATTGGTTCAATTGATGGGAAAAGAGAAAAAAAACATCCTAGAATAAAGACATCGTCCTATATTGGAAATTATGTATTAAATTCAGGAAATGAAATGAATAGATATTATGATGAATTAAAATATTTCCTATTTTGAATTGTAATTAAAATAGAAATTGCATCGGTTTCCCTATATGACCCTTTACCACGCTCAACGGATACAAAAAATATCCGTTGGCTTTATTATGCTGAGAACACTATGCATTGTATGATAAATACTGGTTATCATGAGAGTGGGATCGTAAATGTCCTGCATTAGGAATAAACACTATGTATTTAGCTCGCCACGACTAGCAAAGTACAATCTTTATTCCTAATGCAGGATATTTACGATCCTTTAAGACTCATGATAACCTCTATTTATCATCGAGCGCTTAGAGCATGCATTAAGCATGGATAATGCGCTTTATAAATCAACTCTTATTATTATTATACATGTACAATGTCATTTTAAAAACTTATTTTCGAAAAATGCCTGAAAATACTCTTTTAATAGTTGACGTTGTTTTACGATGCGTGCATTGATATATGCAAATGAACAGTGTAATGAATTTGATGGTGAATTGAAATATATAATTCCTCCTTTTAAATGCCATAAATTACCGTTTTAGTTATTTTATTAAGACTCAAATATTTTAAAATGATACAAAGCTATCAAGTACGGTAATTTTAAAATGAAAAACTTTTCAACGTGTCTTTGGCGCACTCGAACTTACGTTCTTTCATCTTACGTAAGAAAATGAGAGAGTTGACAAACATCATTCATTGTAAATGTCAATATAAGGCATTCATTACTGAATTATAAATGGAAACGAGCTACATTTGTTAGAGTCTATTCATAGTTTCGTTGAAGTTCTACAGGTCCACTGGTAAAGATCCCCGATCTATTCTGTTTACTGGATGGCAGGATGGTCAAAAATGAAATTACACAAAAGAGTTCATTTGCAGTTTACGAAAGTAATGATTTGAAACTCACCCAATGTTTTTACATCATCAGAGATGAATTCGCAGCAATAAAAAGACAAAACTCTTCTGTTCCAAATCAGTAGCCAATTCTGCATAATGGGATCAAGGTTGCCTATTATCTCTTCAAAGTTTATAAGGTTCACTTGTTTCATTAATGTGGTTTAATTTCAAGTCGAATCCTAAACTGATGAAATTACTATTATCTGCATAATTTGGAAAGATTATTCTTATTACCTCATATAATGAACTAGCCCAGAGGTCGTTTGTGTTATGAAATATCTGATGAATGTTACTCTTTCCATTCCATTGTAGTCGTGGTGCAGTTAAATTGATGATATAAGCAGTTTGAGGTCGTTTCCTTCTTCCTTTTGCAAACAAAGAGGCTGCTAAATTGGCGCTTTGTAATCGATTTTCCGACCGCCTGTTTTCATGATATGTTAGAGTTCAAGTCGAATCTCGAGCTGTAGAAATTACTCATAAGGTTAATACTAGGAACGAGTCTTGTTACACTATGACTGTTTTGCATACTTTGGGAAGATAGCTTAATAAAGTCTTCTAGTCACAGAGGTCGTTTATAAAACAAAATATCTGATAGATGTTTCTATTGTCATTTCATTGTAATCAAAAGTGCAGCGAAGTTAATTCTGTGGGCTGTTTAATGATTAAAGTTTTCTTCTCCCCTTTCAAACAAAGAGGCTGTTAAATGGGCGTGTCATAGTCGATCGTCCGACAAGGTACTCTCATGGAATATTAAAGCTGCTTCAACACCAAAGAGTTATCAATAACAGAGACATGGTTCATGTAGGTTGATCCAGGCTGAATATGTCTTTATTGGTAGTCTAATATTGTTCTTGAAACATCTCCCTCCGCAATTTGTATTTAGTTTATTTGTGGATGAAAACAAGCAGTACTCTGTAACATTCAAATACATAATAAGATCAAGTATCCTTCAGATCAGTAAAGGCTTTCAATAATAAATCATTTATTTATACCATGCAGTTTATGTTGGGTATGTCATCGCTATAAAAGATTGCTGTATGAGCTTAAAATCGGTATTGTCTTATACAGGAAGCTCTGAGATGAACCACGGACTAAAATGTAGTTAAAAAAGTATGCCGATGAATAAACTTTTTGATATTTTGATTTGAATCAATAATATAGAGGATATCTTTTGTTTTGAGTGTGATATTTATCTCGAGTGACTGCGTAGAGCACGTATTTGTACGATTTGCGCAGCCACGAGTGCAAATATAGGCTTTACCCAGTCACGAGATGAGGGATCAGTGATATTATAATCAAGAGATATAGATAGTATTATATGAGTATTTTCATATCACATTCGGTATCGGCCCGAGACCCCAATATCAGCCCGAGAGCTTTAGCTTGAGGGCTGATACCGAATGTGATATGAAAATACCCATATTATACTATTTTTATCATATATACTCACTAAACAAACTACAAACATAATTGTAACATTTTCAAACTTTAATTCCTAACTTTAACATGTGGCTGATTTTATCCGTTTGGATAACTAACTCGATACCACTAAACATTCAGCTCCCGAGCCCTACGCCTCTTGCAGCTTTTGAGTTCATTTAATCTCTGGTTGAATTTCCAAACTGGCAAGAAATGTTGTATTAATAATCAAACTGACAAATCCTATACGCAAGTGACTGCAGCGTTTTCACGATGTCGGCCACGTCCTAACGTCAGCTGTACAAAGGGAAACAACTCTAAATTCCTCGCGACTTCGATCTATTTTTTGCGTTCGTAGCCTAGGGTTCCACGTTCAAGTCCCTTGACGACGGGCTGATACAGGTGTTTGCCCCTGACGACGGGCTGATACAGGTTATCTGCCCTGCGGCCTGATACAGGGTGCTTGACGAAGGGTGTATCGTGCATTCAAAATCTCTGTATTTATAAGCAAGTATATGATAAATTGTGTTTATTATTTGCCTCTGTGGTCGAAAACGTAGTGATTTGTGTCCAAAGGGTCTTGATTTGAGAGTTTTCTAGCGACGTCATACCATTGTTGATCGTAGCTTAGCTACGGCGATGACGTCGCGTTGATTGTAGAGTGACGTCGAACCATATTGTACACATGACGTCATCCTCTCTGTTTTCACTGACTTATGGAAGCTCAAGGAGATATCGTTTTGACAGTAGATTTGGACAATGCCCTGTCAGAAGGGACATGACATTACAAACATTTTGCATCATTAGTAATGACGTCACAATGCTATGACATCACTGGTTAAGGAGTTTTTTGGCTATGCAGTGTTCAAAGATGTACATTTTACATGCAAATGTGTGAAAAATCATTTTGGATGATAAATCGAATCTTACCCTCGGCACGCCTCGCATATTTGTTACTTTTATCAACTTATGTTGATATATTTGATATCAGAAGACACTTGGGTGAGATTCTCTTTATCACACTCAGTGGCGAGAACACTGTGAAAACTCAGTCTCTCACTGCTTAGCTTATAATAAATCAAGTTCCATGAACTATGTCATTTCTTTTGCATACTGACAAATTGGTTGTGAAAAGTAAAAAAGAGATATCATTAAGATGCCTTTATAGGGTATTGATTTATTGACAGTTTAATCTCTCTGGATTTATTGCATCAATATAATGTTGTCGACTGGAATTGCAATTGTACAATTTTGGATTCATGGCAAATGCCCCTTAGATACAGCACTTTGTACATAAGTTATTTGTCAATTCAAATGTGGGAGAATAAAGTTGCAAAATGAGCACTTGTTTGTGAACCGGAATTTGATATTTTGGAGCAAAATATATTGTATTTTATTATCACTGAAATCGATTAACAACAACAACAATTATTTGTTGAAAGCAGCTCCATCTTTAATTGAAACAGAAATCTAATGTTGCAAATTCAATATTAAGTAAAACGTTTATTTATTAAGCATTTCGTGAACAAGCAGTTATTATCCCCCGCTACGAAGTGGAAGGGGGATATAGGTTTGGGCTCCGTCCGTGAGTCCTTCCGTCCGTCCGTCCGTCCGGCAGAGTTAAAGGGGACAGCTTTTCTCAGAAACTATTTAAGATAAGTTAACCAAACTTGCTGTGTGTCTTCATTGTATCAATACCTTGATGAAGTTCGATGCCTGTGTTTCGTGTTTTGGACAACTTTTCTCAAATACTATTTAAGAGAGAATAGCAACATTTGCACTGTTTCTTTAGGATATCAATACCTTGATGGAGTTTAGAAATGAGGTAAATGCAATTACTTATTACAGAGTTACAGCCCATTTAGGAACATATGTGGAGCTTTGATGAAAACTTATTTGGCGGGGGATGTTGATGACCATGTCTTCTTGTTTATAGTTGTTAGTGTCAAAGCTAGTGTAGGTAAGACTAATTCATGGCTTTATTGGTGTATGAGAACTACAATATGAATTCATAGGTGATATAAGTGAAGTTACTGACAAATAAGGCACCTTCATTATTTGTAAATCATTTTCATTTAGTTTATATACCCGCCGTAACCTCAATATAATTGTTTTCGCATTTTACTTTATAGATAAACGACAGGTACTATATCAATGTTTTATTGAAATCACCTAGTATCCGAGATGTAAAATTTTGTGAGCAAGAGATTGTGTTCTTATAATCAATGGAACATGATGAAGGTAACTGTTTAAAGCTAAATTTGATTGAATAAAGTATTATGGGTTTTTTTTGTTATGTGAAGCAAGTAACATACAACATTTACTTGAATGTGGCAAATAACCCAACCTGATGTTTTAATGATGGGTTGCTTTATCTGCATCTTACAGCATTCACTGTGCCTGATGTAATGAGATGCAACATGTTAGGATTTTAAAAAAGAAAGCTTACAGTAGCTATAGTAAACAAGAGTTCGCAACATAACATATCTTAATGCTTAAACTTACTTCAGATATTTGTCTTTTGGCATCAGATTAAACACCACCAGAAAACGAAAAAATGCCTTTTTTCAAAGATGAACATAATCAATCTTCAATTTTGTAATTCATGAAAGCAAATTACCAAAACTAAATGAACACGCTTAATTGCTTATTATGTGTACATAATGCTAATATGTTTTTACACTAAAATTCGCAAATGTCATAATTTTTAATAAAGCGAAGTCCTGTAATTAATTTAAATTTGCAGTTTCGTCTTAAATGTAAGGATTTGAGAAAAAAAGTTGGTTTTCTTTAAATGCCAAAGATTGTTTTGTTACCTGATTTTAAGTATAACGTTAACATAAGATTATTTCATTGTCGTAGCAACTTTTAATAAAGTGTCTCAAATAATCAATTCGTTGATTTAAAGTCAATTTACTGCAAAAAGACCATCAGATTTTATTAATCTATACTCCATTCTTTTGCTTTATTTATACTGTAAGGGATTGAACAATGATTATTAAAAGGTAAAGAAAACGACCAGCAAACGTCTCCAAAACTTTTTACTTATATTTAGATTCATCTTGGTTCCAACTCTGTATTGTCTTAGCACATAATATAAGAAAGAATGTAAAATGAAATAAAAAAAGAAACTTTGTCATTTGAAAACAGCTGAAACCCATTTTAATCCATGAATTGATAATGAGAAACTCATAATGAAATACAAATTTAGACTTTTTTTAAAGTGACATTTGATTTAAATATTTTATGCATTCATTACAAGGATTTAAGTCAAATGATGATTGATAGATAATGGAAGTCACACGTATTTCATATTATTGTATAATGATATTTTTATATTACATTAATAAAAGCTATTTTGACAGATTAAAATTCATATACAAATCAATCCTGTCAAAAGAAATTACACTAGTTAAATCTAGGAGTTTGAAGAAAGATAGACATGAAATTAATCATTGAATATATTGAAAAAATGAATTGTGTAATTACTTTAATACCTCCGAACCAAGATAACGAGAAAACTTTAGTTTAACAGTATTTATAAAATTTGACATACAGTTATGAATTTTGGAGAAGATGTAGAGATTTATTTACAAATTGTATAAAATAAGTTCAATACAAAGTGAGGCAGTGTACACGACATACACTTATACTGTTAAATTCGCTGAGATTGATTAGATCGCTATAGATTGTTTTCAGAACGTCTGGTGCCAAGTTTAATGAACCATTTGCTTCTAATCTTTAAAATACGTCAGCAATCATACTTAATCATTCGCTGAACATTCATGAACAGTCATTATTGTTTTCATGGTCTGTTCAAACTTCACGAAATCCATGAATTGTATGTGAATGTGAGGAAGTATTTTTCCTGTTGGTGAAATGTGAATATGGAATGTGTCTGTTTGTTTGAGATTGAATTTGTCTCATAACTCATCGCATAAAGCAAATAGTCTTTACTTGATTTTACAATCCAACCTGTAATTCACAATGGCGATGATAATCTAATGTATCAATTTAAACCGGCAACATTTGTTGACACCAAACTCTTCACTTTCTATCACTTGGGGACAGAAATACTCACATATCAAGAGGAAACACTCCATCATACATTAGCATACTTGAGGTATAATGAAACTATTGACAGTGAACAGTTTACATGGATATATTAAGTTTTAGTTATTTGTCCCTAATAAGAATAAACTTCCCTAATATTATGTCAGGAGTTTAAGTTTTCACTCTTCCAACTTGCATCCCTATCATAAAAAACTTTTTATATATACTATTTTATCAATGGTTTAAAGACATTCATACAAATTGTGAATGGTCTGCACTCAATGTATATTTCATTCAAATGTATACACGCTAGTTATTTAACCATATAAACACTGCGTACCTTGTTTGTTTGTCTTTGCATCTGCTGTAAATTGTACATTTATCTGTTTATCTATTAGAAATCAAGACTTGGGTATGTTTATTGTCACACAAAACATCAGTACTACGAAAGTAGTTTTCAGAAACACTCAGTTCAACCATCAATATATAATAATGTCCAATATCTTTGATTCCAATAAAAAAAAAACATTCACGAATCACCATTAAAAGCTATTCATGTGCCATGGCAAATCACTTTCGTATTTCTTGCAATATCTCTTAATCTGTCTTCAATAGGTCATGAAGTTCCTAGATCAATAGCCCAAACACCGAATCTAAAATTATAATTTTGCAAATATTTGCAATCTTGCTCAGAGAACTCATCATTTGTATCCCGGTCAACATTTAGATGGAGCTTTCAATATGAACTACGGAAACTCATTACATGGAGTTTAAATCCTCTTAGATGAATGTCAGCTTGACTGAGTGGTTCACGCTGATCAAAGGAAGTTCCGTGTTCACTCAAACAGGGTAAAATGCGTTAAATTGCAAGTTCCAACACAAGCATCTGAACAAAGGTTTAATTAAACAGATTTTTCTAATTCAGATTTATGCTGAAAATGAAACATTCCATGCCAACAAATACAAATCTGGTGTGCATTTCCTACCTGTATAATGTACGGCTAAAAGCAACTTAGTATACAGAAATCATCCAATTAGAAACCATGTTAGATGTTTTTGATTCACCAATGAAACCAGAGAAAAGTTATATGAATATATGTTGCAGCAATAAACAACCAGATGGGAAACAAGTTGAGTATACCTATTTATCATTTACATTCCAACGCAACGAGTACTATACACATTACCTGAAATAGTTGAGATCGGGCGTAGAATAGAAAGCGTCGGGCACACGTTCAAGACCCAGAGGGTCACGTAGAGACTGGTCCGAGCGCACGGACCCCACGTCCGACACCAGGGAGGACGAGAAGTCAAACTCGCCGGCGTCCTCGGTGATGAGGTCCGAGCGCTCAATATAATATATATATAGTATAATATATCAATCAAATGTTTGATTTTAAATGGGTTTTTTTATCTTCTGGTTTCAAGAGCAAGAATTACTATCAGCAATTAAGGCTCAGGCCAATCAGTTTTCTCCGGGGCGATGACTTGGCCGAATGGGGGAATGACATGATTGAAGTTCTTATTCAGCAATATGGCAGTGAGCAACCCACACATTGAAGGAAGGTAAGACCAACTTCAGCAATTCAAGTCATGGCATAGTTGATCCAGATGGAGTTATAGCTGAATGGAAGAACTTGAAATTGAGTGTTTTTTTCCCAGGGCTACCCAAGATGTAATGTATCTGAACTGTCGTCCTTGATCAGCAAGTACCACAAGGAAGAGTTTCCAAACCTAATCAAGTTTGCACAGTGAGCTCTTACTCTTCCAGTTCACACATCTGGTTGTGAAAGGGCCTTTAGTGCTCAAAACACCACCCGTGTCCCTCTGAGGATTAGGCTTCTGCCTGAAACCCAGGATGCACTAAGAGTGAAGCTTCAAGGACAGGAGATTTTGGAGTCAAAAGAAAAGACTTGAATCTTAAGAAGTGACTCGGTGCAGTGCTATGACACTAATTTGATTGATATTGTATTGCAACTGATTGAAAGTTCTTATGTTACACTGTTAGATAGATATGTATCAAACTGAAAAAAGTAGAAAAGCTGTATTTAAAAAAAAATAAACACTGAACGCATTAATTTAGTCATAGCATATCTTTAATTCATTTACTAAAAGATTTGTGGTATTTTTGTGACTTATTGTTTTGTGGCTTTGTCTTTTTTTGCTACCAACTGGTCAGTGACCTCATAATCACTGCAGGGTTTCATCAAAAGGGACAACTTTTCTGTGAATATGTTAAAGAAAGAATAACGAAACTTGTTGTGTGTCTTCAGGGCATCTTTCGAAAATCGCGCATTTATTTTTTACGGAGTTATTGCAGTTGTTCCGTGTTTTGAACTGTGTTGAGATTTATGCAATTACATATTACAGAGTTAGACACATGTAGGAAAATGGTGGGAGGCTGTGAATAAAACTAATTTGGCGGGGGATGTTGGTGACCATGTCATGTTTTATTTTTGATTTGGTGACCTTGTGACTCCTAAACAACCTACAGAACCTCTAAAACCTGTTTCTATCTGAAAGTCCTCAGCTGAAGGATTATAAATTATTGATTTTGGTGACCCTAGGATTCTTCAAATGGTGACATTCTGACAATTTCCATAATAAATTACAGATAGCCTGGTGAGCTACAGTGATTGGAATTTCGATTTTCGTTGCTACAAATACATTCGTTTGTAAGCATGCAGTAAAATAGGTTTAGTTGAATCAGCGTTTCCTCTCCATCAACTACTTACGCAGATGGCTTAACTCATGTTGCAAAAAACGCATGCTGAGACATGGCCAACAATAATATACACTTCCTCTTCTGTTTTCAAAAAACAAATCGTTTTCAATCTCCCAGGAGAACTTGTTTTTGTCTCCAAAGTCCTTAGCATGATATTTCGCATAAAGTATGCCATTCAGTTTCGGGTTATAGGAACAATAGCGATATCTTCATGACACCTTTATTCTGATAAAACTGTTTAATTGGTTATAATTGTTTAATTGTCATTGAAACAAACGTGCCTTTTACCAAAGATATAGTTTCAAAATAGTTTTGAGTATTTTCTCCAGATCATAGTTACATATAATCCTTGATTGGTGAGGATTATTATTCATCACTCCCGGGAAGCCGGTTACTGCAGAAATGAGCTTAAACGGAGCCCTGATACTATTTTTAGTAACTGTTACATCTCAGTCGGAGCCAAAACATGTGCAAGACCGAGAGTAAGCCTTTTTTCTCTAACATTGCGTTTACAAATGTATAAATGGTGTTTGATAGAGGTCGAATATAGATATAAGAATACCTTAGACAAGTAGTTCTTCCATTGTCAGTTTGTATTAATAAGGACTTTGTGATTTGTTTACAAATGTGAGACAATTTTTAGGTTTTTGTGGCATTTCGGTTTCAGGAAGTCATCCTGTATTACAAAATTCTTATTACATTATCGTTCAAATACCAACATAACTTTTGCAAATCATTGATTTCATTTTTCAAGCTATTTTACCAAAATATCAGTGTACCAAAATTTAGAATGTTTGCTCCGTTTAATTTCGTTACAGTAAAGATACGGCGTCGTTTTTCTTCGTAACACTCCTCATTAAAGTTCGTATCATCTGAAAATTCAGAAATTTTGATAGAAAACAAATGTTTGCATACGATTTGACTATAAAATCATATTACAACAAATTTTTGTGTGTCACTATTGAGAAAGAAAACGATACATGAATCAAGAAAATGCACTTTATTCCATTTCATCTACACAAAACCTGGTTATATTTCAGAAACGCTGAATTGATCTGTTCGAAATGGCAATGTACATATTCATTATTATGAGCGTAATGATGCCAGTACATTACAATGATAGATTGTACATCCATGATAAGTTACCCGTGTCCGCGTTTTGGCTCCGACTGAGTTGTAACAGTTACTAAAATAGTATCAGGGCTCCGTTTAAGCTCATTTCTGCAGTAACCGGCTTCCCGGGAGTGTTCATAGCCTTGGTGACTTAAAACCTGACTATTATCATTTTCTTCTCCGGAAGCACAAGGCAAAGAATGTTTTGTAGAGACTCATAAAGTAATAGAAACTACGATTTTGCTATAATAGCGGCTCGATCAACATGTCACGACTGGATCTTCCTCTCTGGTGAGAGATTGGTATGTATTGTGCCTTATAGTATCCTTGTGTAATGGGTTTTCAGTCAGATAAGGAATAAAGACCTGTATTTGAAAAATTACCACAGGTATTGACGAGAAATTACTCTTAATCATTCATTGCCAAGTTATCTAATAGAAAATTTATGAAAACCAATTATATTTAACATTTGTACAAAATAGAATGCTTTTAACATAACTTTGAAAAAACCCTGACTTTGGAAGTAGTGTCATGTGTTTTCAGTCACTTTTTTGAACCTCTGTTATTTAGAATATGCAGGACAGTTTTTCAAAGTTTATGTTTCATAATGACACAGAAAGTTGACAAACGTCTGACTAAAAATATTTAATTGATATTTTTTAAGTAAATATTATTCTAAATAAAAAAAACTTTGATTCATCATATTTCATAATGAAAAATCGAAAAACATGAAACACTTGGTTTAGAGGGTGACCTAACTATTTCTCCGACAGGAATATCAGTTCTGATAGTTTAAGGTGCTTTGATAAAAGCTTCTCTTGGAGTTTGTCCATATTTTTTTTAATGTATTGTGCACTATTGGAAAATCATTCAAAACCACTGAGATAACATTTAAAGTTTTGAAAATGAATTTGATAAGAAAAAACACTGAAAATGATGAATATATTTTTTCTTAAAATGGCAAGTGACAATAAATATTATCACATCAAGACATCTAATTATGTAAAGAATTACAAGGAAATTAGGTGGACAGTTATTAGAGCAAGGTTTGAAAATAAAAAGACTTTCTTTCCCATAGAATATTGGTATTAGAAAATTTGCTTTAAAATGTGATGTTTTTTATGTTTTGGCCATAATATTTTTTCTTAAGCAAATTATATTCTAAATGACTATTCCTAGATGCACCTATGAACCCTCTGCTGCAAATAATCCACAAGATACTTTAATATCCCTTTGGATATGTTCACAAAAGGGAGTCGAAATGACTGACCGAAAACACATGATGACTGAAAACAGATGACTTGACGATAACAAGTGTTCTCTAACTTGTTTTATGATACCATTGCACAAGGTAAATAATATTTGAAAAATATCATCCGAGAAGTAATCTTATTGACTGTTTATGGAGAGCACTCCAAATAGTAACTAAGTACTTGCCAGTTTTCAAACTTTTAAAAAGTGCCAGACCCATTTCTAATACTACAGCAATGTACAAGCTAAAATGACACTTTATTGCGACATTGCCAACTCAAAATGGGCCACCAGTTGCTGGTGGTATTGACTTAAATCGCCATTTAATGTATTCTTTTTTAGGGTCTGAAAAAATAAACATATTCCTTTGTGGGACATTTATGACAGTTAGGCTACATCAGAATCAAGATCGTTGTCTAACATTCATAGATAATTTGCTAGAAGTAGAGTAATCATGTTGCACTGATACGCGTTCGTTTGGTTTTTTAGAAACGTTTACATTCATAAAAGTTTCAATCTGAGATTTTCAACCTTTTCGCTGTGTTCATCACAATCATTAATTAATAACGACACCACAATGCTGTTGCAATATTTAGATATAAAATAATGTTTAGGATCATTGATATCATGACATATGTCAATCAGTTTGATGTTCATGAAATACATCTCCTGAAAATATTTAATATAAGTTGAAATGTGTCATCAAATTATGAAACTGAAGTTGGTTAAATTGTTAGGAATAATGCGGTTGTTATGAATTATTATAGATAATCACGTCATTTGTTATGTTTGTCACATATTGTTATTTGTAAATGGATTTCACTTTTGACCAATATGAAATATGTACAGTTGTAAACTAATAATGTGTTGATTCGTCGAGAAAGTAGCGTTGATTTTCTCTCTGATCTTTAGACAAAATATGCTCGGTGAACCTCATTCTTCGGTTAGTCCAAAGTGAGAATGGGCATCTGTTTCCATTTCCGCTAATCTTTACTAAGACACATTCTGCTTCATTAAATTCATTAACTACAATTGTTCATAAAGATGCAAATGATAAATTACGTTCACCTGTAAAATGTATGTTTTTTTACGCAAGGTTTTTGTTTTACACTTGCGCTTCTTATAAACTACCCCACGTGTACATTATGGACACAGGCCTTTAATGCATAGTAAAGAATTTCCATTTTAGGTAGCAAAACATTTTTTTGAACATTAATTGTTTATGGACATGATGTATATTTTCTTACTGGGGATTTCCTTTAGTCATTTATTCGATACCTAGATTTGACCACCTGTTCTATTGTAAAAACAATATGGCCACAAAATCGTTGGTAGCAATGATGATAGAAGAAACGGGGGGTCTGTTGTTTAACATAGTCTCCACGGAGCTCAGCAGTATTGGCACCGACAGACAGTAGTGGATGCGTCCGATTAATGACAACGTAGGCTGGTAAAAGAACGGTATAAACATCCGGAGAAATACTTCGGAAAACATCCGTCTTTCCAAGGAACAATCATTCTCTCCCCACAGAGGCAGATCAAGTTAGTTTGATTTAGCCTATGTTATATTACGCGAAGTTTGTGGGATAGAATGGGAGATGACTGATTGGAGGCGATCAAAGTTATTTGTGCAATCAGCGACTCTGTTCTTAAATCATCAGTTTGACTACAGAATCATGGCAAAGGCGTTGTGATATGAACCATCCTTTCCATGCGAGCAGCCTTGTCATTTGATAAAGAAATTCAAATGTATTGTGATGCAATTTTTCCCGCTAGGGGAAACTGCCGGAACCCAGTGATTTCGGCGTAATATAACAGAGGCTAAATCAACATGACTTGATCTGCCTCTGTTGGGAGAGAATGAGGAACAATTTTTTTGTAGTGTTTTCCTCAAATTGCAAAAGTTAATATCCCGCGAAATTGCGATAATGAGGACATCTATATCCTCTTGAGAACGACTTTCTGTTACCTTGTTATTCTTTTACAAAAAAAACGTGAAATTAATCATTAGACACTGTTTATGTCTTTTATCCCCCACAACAACGAAGTTGCGGGGGGTATTAAAATGGGTACCGTCTGTCCGTCCGTTACACTTTGTGTCCGGCTGTTACAAGTCCTGTCCGGCTCACATCTGCTAGACAAATCATCACATATTGATCAAATTTAATATGAAGATACATAATCATCTGAAGGTGTGTCATGAAAAACAATTTTAAAATATTATTTTAAAATTTTGTCTTTTTTGGCAAGAAATGAGGACTCTCTTGGAAAACTGTTACAAGTCCTGTCCGGCACACAACTTCTAAACTAATCATCACATATTCATCAAATTTGATATGAAGGTACATAATCATCTGAAAGTGTGTCATGAAGAAACATTTTGAAAATATGTTAATAAAATTTTGCCTTTTTTGGCAAAAACTGAGAACTCTGTAGGAAAGCTGTTACAAGTCCTGTCTGGCTCACAACTTCTAAACTAATCATCACATTTGGATCAAATTTGATATGGAGATACATACCGGTAATCATATAACGGTGTGTCATGAAGAACAATTTGAAAATGTGTTTGTTTACATATGATCAAATTGATCTTGGAGATCCAAATACATAATTTGTTTTGTTTGAATTTAATTTTGTCATATTACTCGAATTATGCCCAACAGTGACCATAAAGTAGTTTATGGATTAGTTCTTTGGATTAGAACAGTTTCCTTCATATCCTTGAAAATGTTGTGCAACTTGCTGGGGATATAGCTCGACCATGTCAGCTGTTTGTTGGCTACACTCTGAGAGTTTAACAACCAAATAAAAATTGTCAGTGAAACTCCTACATGTAGAAGTTCAACACAAGAAAATCAAACTGAAAACACAAATTTAAATCTTCTTGACTTTTTAAGAACCTGAAAACCTACAAAAAATCAGCCTAAATTAAAGAATTGTATACATCGCATCTTCAGTGTGTAATCAATGTGTTCGCTCTGCATGTTTATTTGGGTATTGTAATTATGCTGTTGTTGTCTGCTTGTGCTGAAGATGCTAAAATGAACCTCGTTAAATATTTTGGTTATTTTCGGTTTCATAAAGTTTTTGCTTGACTCAGGACATTCTTTGAGTTGGGTAGCTAATTTGGATAACATGAGGATCTCATGACTGTCACGTTCCCTTTTGAGTAAGGAAGCTTAGGGCTTGTCACGTTGTTCCTGTCTTTCCCTGTTTCTTTCTTTGGTGTTTCCAAAGGGGGCCAAGAGTTTGGAGATGTCATCGTGTTTCCGTTTCGTCTTATTCACTTTGCAGAATACAAAAGGAAAACATGATGAACTTGCTGAATATGGGACCGACGTCTGCTCATCTTAAACTGCTTGATAAAATATAAAATTATATTATTAATTTTCGTATATCTGAAAATATCAAAATACCCTAAACCAGGTGTTTAAAGATGGCTTCCAATCAGTAACTGCCCTAACCAATCAACATTGCTCAATCTCATATCAACCTTTGTACATTAACCCTGTTTATTGTAAAAACATTGCTTGTATATATTCGCTTTGTAACACCACCACTGTATCACTTGCTTGACAACGACATTAGGATCTATGTCGAAACGTCGCTTTCAAAGCAAAAATAAGTTGTTTGTCCATAAAATAATCTTCCGTATTGAACATCACTTGAGACGTCATACAATGTTGTATTGAACTTATGAACGGCGATGGCGTCGCGTTGAAGTAAATCAAACCATCGTACAATATCGTCATCCTGTGATCAGCATGCTCTCCCCACAGAGTAGCGATAAACAGACAGGGGAGATAACCAGGACATCTTTCTCGCAGGCCTAAAAAGTTGGTTAGAAATCGGGGTCAAAACAGGGGGGTGCTTTTACGTATTTACGTACCGTTGCCTCTTATTGCACAAAAAATAGAAATACTACAAAAGCAAATAGGATAACAAATCCAGAGACACTTATTTTTAGATTTTCATTTATGTGACGTCAAATGTTGACTTTGTAAGGAGAAAAACTTTAGAAATATAAAAAACGTATTTTCGCAAAGCGCACATGTCTACAAAGAATTCATGATGTGGAATAATTATTCAGCTACAGTTTGCACTATCTATCGGATTTTTATCACAACGTACTCACATCAATTTAAATAAAAGAACGACCATACAACTCAATCGGAGTATCTCCCACATGCAATCGCCCGCTTTCATTGGCTGTCACGATAAAAGCGTGAGCTAAGATTGTGTTTGTAATCATCGTTTTTATGACTAAATATATGGTAAGGAACACCTTGCTAGAATCTAATGTGCTGTTTCTTGAGTAGATAGACGGATCAACACTTAAAATAAAGCGTTAATAGTTTTAACTTATAATTTACAACTACTCAGATATAATAAAGGGTGGGTAAAGATTTATATAACCAACATATGACACAATAACAAACTGTTTTTGAACTTTTTTCTCAACAGTATTTGTTTTTTTAAGTGTACAAATGCGAATTTTAACTTGCTCTGTTTCATAAATCACATACATGAAATTAAGTTAATTAAATTCTTTAAAATAAAATCGATTTTCTAGGCATTTGATATATCAGAGCTTTCTTTTTGAACATTTCAATATGTTATACATATATATATGTATTTTTAAAGTTTTGAAAAGGTATTTCGATAACTTATACTTGAATTTGGCAAAACATTATACTTCTGTTTTGTTTAAGCTTATCAAATTTGAGGTATCGCTCGATATGTACATTTATCTTGAGACCTTTAAACTGCAAAGTTGAGTCTCATCGTAAATCGGTTGTAAAATATTCTGTGTTAACTTTAATTTCACATTTTTAGGCTAGACAGACTCGGATGACAATGACAGTGACCATGACAACAAAATTTGTGCAACATTTTAATAATTATCAACAATATTCAAGAAAAAAATAGTACATGTTTAAAAAACGTGATGAGGGTACTCCCCTTGGAGGGTCAAAATTTTGTACCAAATGTGGCACTTAATTTTTTTGAATAGTCATAATTGATAGACAAGAGAACAACGAAGACATTGAACTCTCAACGGTATTTTTAGGAAGAGTAGAACTATTTTTATAAGACCCTAACCAAAAAAAATCGATGAAAAATAAATTTATTATATTTTTTTCGAGGGTGGGTGTCTTTGAAATCAAATAACTTTTTAACGAAAATTTTTATTTTGAAAATTGAAATTGTATGTTATTATTGAAACTTTGTTCTACATAAACACCAAGTTTGGTTAATTTTGGTTGGTTATTAAAAAATGACTGATTATGCCTACACAGAGGCAGACTGAGTGTGTCACTGATCACCATTCTCTCCTCACAGAGGCAGATCAAGTCATGTTGATTTAACCTCTGTTCTATTACGCCGAAATCTGTGGGTTCCGGCAGTTTCCCCTGGCGGAAAAACCTTTCATCAAAATACATTTGAATTTCTTTATCAAATGACAATGCTTCTCGCATAGAAAGGGTGGTTTATATCACAATGCCTTTGCCTTGTTTAATTAGCCAAAATGATGATTTTAGAACAGCTTCGCTGATTGCACAACTAATTTTGATTGCCTCCAATCAGGCATCTCCCATTCTATCCCACAAAGTCGGCGTAATAGGAGGCTAAATCAACATGACTTGATCTGCCTCTGTGAGGAGAGAATGGTGATCAGTTGCACACTCAGTGATATACATTTCTAGAACTAAGAGTATATCTTCTGCATTCAGTGTGATATCACACATTTCTCAACTAGTGACTTGGTAAAACCAGTGTTTTATGAGTGGCGCATCACATAGACTTGATCCAATTTACGAGTTTGGAATTGAATCTCTCTGTGTGTCTGTCAAAGACATTCTTTCATTGCATTGAATTGATTAACCAAAGATGTACAATAGAATGACAACTATGAAAAAAAATTCACAGTAATTTGTCTTGTTATTTGCCCCCATGTTGCACAAACAAAGCACCGATTGTGTAACTGTTAGAGGGAAAGTTGCAATGATAACATTAAAAAGCTAAATTGATGAATCCAGTCATTAAATATGCGAGAGTTCACATAATTCTCTTGAGAATTTCATATCATTGATTTATCACTCAACATTATATTATCGCCTAGGAAATTAGGAATAAGACTAAGTTTGAAAATTTCAGCCCTTTTCGCAATGTAAATGGAATAATGAATAATCAATTTACACCCTTTTGCATCTTTGTGGTACAAACGATTTAATGTTTAAATACATTATGACTGATTGGTAAAGTAAATCGCTCCCCAGAGTTATCAAATATTGAACCACGTGGTTAACAAATTCATCTTACATGTTTCTCTGATTCTACTTTTTAAATGCTTAGATTATCGAACTGAGGAGATAAACGTTTCTGACAAATACAAATTGTTGAGTAATATTCCAATGAGTTAAAACGTCTTGAATTAGTCAATAGGTATGAAACAAATCAAACTTTGTTTGGTTATCAATACATTCAATTTCAGCTGAAATTCAGATAAAATCTTATCATTATTGTTGAAAATCTCTCTTTGTTTCATTGTTAATTTTCCTTAAGCAGGTAATTTTACAAATTGTATTCATTTTGTTGTTTTAATGTGTGTTCTAGAAGACTATCGATAGAGACATGTATAACCTGTTTGAGACGATATTTACTGGAAATATAAATTTATTTAACGATTACTATTGCTTTCGATGAAAACTTTAACCTATTTCTTGATTATTCACTTAGAAAGGATAACATTTTGAGTACCCTTAGGAATTGGCCGTTTTATAATGAAAATCATTTTGGATGACTCTCTTGATAAAAAGAACAATGTCTTATATACTCTCTTTTATATTTTGATTACATTAATTTTAAAATTTATGTCAAACAATTTGAACATTTTTCAAAAGCGAATATTTACCAAGCACTCTTTAACGCTGTAATATGTCAAATAATGGAATTGTCACTAACCATAAGAGTGTATATCTGACGTACCGGGTATTATCATATTATTAATACGGGATTGTTGTCCGTTTTAGCCCAATGGCTTGAATTTTGATTTGAATCTATGCCCTTTCAATGTCTACGTTTTGCAACCCGACATAAGGGTCTTTTATTTTTACCAACATGACTCGATGTGATGTTACTTTTCTCCATTATTTCTGTCAGAAAATGGGATTAAACAAATTGTTAATCACAACGCCAATAAAAAATATTTTAAGTACAAATGATTGTTTCGTGTACTATGTAAACTTTGCAATTCCGTCGTTTATTTTTTAAAAAGGTATTGTTAATAGTTGGGGCTCATTCAAAGGCCGATTTCGTACCAAATGCACTTTATTAATACCTCTTATTAGCTTTGAGACAATCTATATTGAATAATTGATTGAGGTTCACACTTTGTGTCAGAGAAAACACTTCATCATGTTGTTCTAAACGCACTCTATGACATACGGGATAGTTTGGTTAACCACATTATCTTTCTATTAAGGAGCAACGTGTTCAGCACCACAATTCATTTCGATGTAAACTTATATTTTAAGATGTGTGTATCATGAATTGGCAACACATTTGAAACTATTATTATTCATGTCAGTGACGACATCAAAATTAGATTATTTGTCAATATTATGTTCTTGAGAATTAAACAGACTTGAAACTTGTGGGTTGATTTCACCAAATGGCAGCGTTATACAGAATTTGAATTATAAATTCAAGTATTGTGGTGTCAAACGAAAAAATCTTTCCAAACGAAACGCTTCTTATAGCTATACACAGTTTTCAGTAGCATTTGAATCATTTTCTACGGTCAAGAAAGAAATTAACAATAAATTCTGAAGGTAATGGGCCTTAATCTAAAAAAAATCACATAACATGACAGCTTAATACAGTACTTGAACACTAAATTGAAGTGAAGCATTGATTTCAAACTTCGGATTTTGGAATTGGCATGTTCATTCAAGCCTGAAACAGTCCTAAATTGGCACTTTGATTGCCTATGAAGTACTCTTTATTACGGTGAATAGAGCATCATCTGAAAGCAAACGCTGCAATTGACAGAAGGAAATAGCAAATATTGGCTAATTTCAATTTCGTAAATCTGCAAAAATCGTTTTCAAATCAGGGTTTGGGAAATGACGTCGAGTGCACAAGTTAATGTGCATAGCATTTTCCATCAAATAACACTGAACACATTAAGCAAGGTCATATTCTATGGATAATTTGTTTTCATTTTTATCATTGGTTAGTTCACACATTTTCATAACTCAACCTGTCAATTTCAATTCTAATTGTCTTTTCAGGAGGACATGTATATTCTTAACGAGCATATAAGAACAGGTCCCAGTAATAAAGAAGTTTATAGTATAAACTTAGAATATATATTTACTATATGTTTTACATTGAATATTGCATTGACGCAGTCGAGTTAAACAGTATAATGTTTAACATTAAACATGAAGGTGGAGTTTCGTGAAATCCTTTTGTCAACGAACATTTCTTCAAAGTAACACTGCAGCTTATTTCAAGTACGTAAATTAAATTTTGAGTTTGCCATTACTTTAACAGACGGGCAGAAAATATTTGCCGAAAAGAGAGCCCAAACGAAACGCTTGACATGTTTCATTTACTTTATTCTAATATTCACAACAGGGTCTCCGTAATCTTAGCAAAAGGGTCTCTAAATTATAATTGTGAGTTTCTATGAAATGTTTTTCCCAACAGCTTTAAAGTCACAGGAAATCATCTTTCTAGGCTCATTGCGTGTCAAGTCAAAACATCTATTTAATTGTTGACCTTTTAAAGAGCCTTGTTTTAACAAAATCGATTAATCATTATCTCTTCCACCTAAAGATTCTGTATCTAAATTTAAGCTTTCTACAACCTCTCGTCTCTGAAAAAAGACGAACATAGGGTTTGGGAAATGGACCTTATGGTGCTAAATGTACCATTTCGAGTCTCTTGTTGGTTATGATACATGTACACAAGATTTAAACTTTTTTGACCCAGCAGTAGAAAAAAAGTCGTAAAAGTTTTATGATTGAACGGGTGGGCGAGAGACGCCTAACGTCATGCTATACCATGCCTTCTATGTAGCCCATTGGGCAACATACGTTGAGAGGAGACTCACCGCATATTCAATAATGAACGCAATAATGAACGTATGAATGTAGCAATTGAAAACCACGATAAAAACATTTTCACGTGAAGTTTCATAGCTTGACACCAACAAAATAAAACAATCGTTCATTCAGTCTGTGATTCATAACCATGGCTGTACATGTAGGTAGGTGAGGTGGTAAATAATCTGTAAATCGTTTTTTTAAAATTCGTGATGAAAACTTGTGTCAAAACATCTCAAATGCCATTGGATATTACCATAAATGTTGCAGCAAAGTGTCAGATTAGGTTGTTTCTCAAGTTTTTTATAGCCAAACAAAGCAATACAAATTGACCTCTGAAGTAATGTGATGTTATTAGTCATTTTATACAATGCATTTGTGCCATAGAATATATTTTAACAATGTTGAATATAGTCTTTTTTGAAACCAGAATACCTAATTCACACGTAAAACATCAGATTTCAGATTGGTTTCGTTTGGTTCATGTTAACATATTTTAACATTATTGTCTAAAAATAAATTTCACATGCGTCAGTTCACAGTATGAAGACGTAAGTACATGATTCCAAGATTTATTATGAAATTACCTCATACATAGAATAATTACTAACTTCAAAACAGTTTGTGAATGTGTAAGTTGAAAAGCTGTTTGAGATGAATAGACTATATCTTAAATAGCCTTACGTACATTGCATACACGTCACTAACTGTCATAAAGTCCAAGTAAATACAACAGCATCTTTCAGTGACGTCGAAACACAGCAGGTGAATCATTTTTATAAACCTGGAATGTTCAGGATATTAATTATTTATCATGTACAATTGACTGTTTTGTTTCTTGTTTTTGAGAAAGGTGAGTGTTTTCAATTGGTATGGCAAATTAAAAGTAAGAAAACAGTTCAGGTTAATCAATAGTACATGTCTTATGGAATATAAGACTTATTCATCATCAACTAATGATGGTAATGGAATAGAGTTATAAACAAGAGGGAACATAAGATAATATAGATATTTCCCGCTATAACTATATTGACTCTCCCAACTTGCATGTTCATTCCTATAATGCCAGATTGATAAACTGGCCGGCGAAAGAAAGTTAACACATTAGTGGAATGTAAGCTTTCCAATTATAAATATGTCGATTATGAATAAATAAGACATATTCTATGTGAAAATCGAGAACTGTGCCTATTTGTTTATTTTCTAGATGATAGAGGTCATTATAGTGTAAAATGTATTCCTTACCCCTGCCTACATTAAAGAAATATATTTTAACAAACCATTAACCAGACACAAGAATTATTTTATTCAAATTAATGCAAATATGTGTTATTTTTAACGTGATACAACTAACTACATCACATGTCTCTTAGATATTGAGAAGTACATTCAAACAAAGTGTTGTGTCAACTTTCTTTTGCTTTGTGGATTATATTTCTTCTCACTGAAAATCGAAAAACATCCATAATGTTTTTTTAATGTCTGTATTTCAAGTTCCCTTGAAATGCATATTAGCTACTACCATTAAACACCACCGACCTATGTTTGTGTTTGTATCTTCTGAAGTTAGTGTTTTCAGAAAAAAGACTTGCGTCGGCTTAATCACTGTGTATAACCGTACACCGGAACTAGCGAGGTGTACGGCGGAGAAATGTCACAAAAGCAATTTTGAGAAACGACCTTGAACACACGTCTTTGACGTCAAAAAACCATCAACACACAAATCACCATTCATTTACTATTCAATAAAACATGGCAAATTAAATTTCTTATTTCAGGCAAAATCTCTAAACCTTTCGTCAGTAAGACAGAAAATCCAAAATCAACCCAACAAACGTCGAGTCTAATATTATGATTTTCATTTATTCAATCTTGATGAATAAATCCCCTGTATTCAAGTCAACATTTAGTTTGAGCTTTCAAATATGTTTATCAGCTACTCATTCCATGGATTATTGAATCCTCTAAGGTGAATGTCAGCTTGAATGTGTATTTCATGCCGATCAAAGGAAGCTCTTAAGTGTTTATTCCAACATGATAAAAAGTACAAAGTAAAAAACAAGTATCTGAACAAAAGGTTTGATTAAAAGAGAATTTTTCAGAATTATTATGGAAATTAATATTTCTTTTCCAACAAAGGGTGACGTGTCAATAAAAAATTGGTTCAATTGATGAGAAAATCCTAGAATAAAGACATCGTCCTATATTGGAAATTATGTATTAAATTCAGGAAATGAAACGAATAGATGATATGATGAATTTAAGTATTTCCTATTTTGAATTGTAATTAAAATAGAAATTGCATCGGTTTTCCTATATGACCCTTTACCACGCCCAACGGATAAAAAAAATATCCGTTGGCTTTATTATGCTGAGAACACTATGCATTGTATGATAAATACTGGTTATCATGAGAGTGTGATCGTAAATATCCTGCATTAGGAATAAACACTATGTATTTAGCTCGCCACGACTAGCAAAGTACAATCTTTATTCCTAATGCAGGATATTTACGATCCTTAAAGACTCATGATAACCTCTATATCATTGAGCGCTTAGAGCATGCATTAAGCATGGATAATGCGCTTTATAAATCAATTATTATTATTATTATACATGTACAATGTCATTTTAAAAACTTTATTTCGAAAAATGCCTGAAAATACTCTTTTTTTATATTCGACGTTGTTTTAAGATACGTGCATTGATATATGCAAATGAACAGTGTAATGAATTTGATGGTGAATTGAAATATATTATTCCATCTTTTAAATGCCATAAATTACCGTTTTAGTTATTTTGTTACGACTCAAAATGTTTTAAAATGTTTCAAAGCTATCAAGTACGGTAAATTTCAAATGAAAACTTTTCAACGTGTCTTTGGCGCACTCGAACTTACGTTTTTTCATCTTACGTAAGAAAAAGAGAGAGTTGACAAACATCATCCATTGTTTTGGTAAATGTCAATATAGGGCATTCATTACTGAATTATAAATGGAAACGAGCTACATTTGTTAGAGTCTATTTAACAGTTTCGTTGTAGTTCTACAGGTCCACTGGTAAAGACCCCCGATCTATTCTGTTTACTGGATGACAGGATGGTCAAAAATAAAAGTACACAAAAGAGTTCACTTTCAGTTTACGAAAGTAATGATTTGGAACACACCCAATGTTTTAACATCATCGGAGATGAATTCGCAGCAATAAAAGACAAAACTCTTCTCCTGTTCCAAGTCAGTATCCAATTCTGCATAATGGGATCAAGGTTGTCTATCATCTCTTCAAAGTTTATTAGGTTCACTTGTTTCATTAATGTGGTTTAATTTCCAGTCAAATCCTAATCTGATGAAATTACTATTATCTGCATAATTTGGAAAGATAATTCTTATTACCTCATATAATGAACTACCCAGAGGTCGTTTTTGTTATGAAATATCTGCTGAATGTTGCTCTCTCCATTCCATTGTAATCGTAGTGCAGTATAATTGATGGTATGAGCAGTTTGGGGTTGTTTCCTTCTTCCTATTGCAAACAAAGTGGCTGCTAAATTGGCGCTTTGTAATCGATTTTCCGACCGCCTATTTTCATGATATGTTAAAGTTGAAGTCTAATCTCGAGCTGTAGAAATTACTCATAAGGTTAATACTAGGAACGACTCTTGTTACACTATGATTGTTTTGCATTCTTTGGGAAGATAGCTTAATAAAGTCTTTCTAGTCACGGAGGTCGTTTATAAAACAAAATATCTGATAAATGTTTCTATTGTCATTTCATTGTAATCGAAAGTGCAGCTAAATTGATTCTGTGAGCTGTTTGTTGATTAACTTTTTCTCCCTTTCAAACAAAGGGGCTGTTAAATGGGTGTGTCATGGTCGATCGTCCGACAAGGTTCTCTCATGGAATATTAAAGCTGCTTCAACACCAAAGAATTATCAATAACAGGGACATGGTTCATGTAGGTTGATCCAGTCTGATATTGTTCTTAAACACCTCCTTCCGCAATTTTGATTTAGTTTATTTGTGGATGAAAACAAGCAGTACTCTGTAACATTCAAATACATAATAAGATCAAGTATCATTCAGATCAGTAAAGGCTCTCTATAATAAATCATTTATTTATACCATGCAGTTTATGTTGAGTATGTCATCGCTATAAAAGATTGCTGTATGAGCTTAAAATGGGTATTGTCTTAAACAGGAAGTTCACGATTTGCGCAGCCACGAGTGCAAATATAGGCTTTACCCAGTCACAGGACAAGTGATATTATAATCAAAACAAGAGATATTGTGTTTATTATTTGCCTCTCTGGTCGACAACGTGGTAATTTGCGTCAAAAGGGTCTTGATTTGGGAGTTTTCTGGCGACGTCATACCACTGTTGATCGTAGCTTAGCTACGGCGATGACGTCGCGTTGATTGTAGAAGTGACGTCGAACCATTGTACACATGACGTTATCCTGTCTGTTTTCACTGACCTATGGAAGCTCAAGGAGATATCGTTTGTACAGTAGATTTGGACAATGCCCTGTCACCAGAAGGGACATGACATTACAAACATTTCGCATCATCAGTAATGACGTCACTGGTTTAGGAGTTTTTTGGGCTATGCAGTGTTCAAAGATGTACATTTTATATGCAAATGTGTGAAAAATCATTTTGGATGATAAATAGAATCTCACCCTCGGCACGCCTCGCATATCTGTTACTTTTATCAACTTGTCTTGATATATTTGATAACAGAAGACACTTGGCTGAGATTCTCTTTATCACGCTCAGTGGCGAGAACACTGTGAAAACTCAGTCTCTCACTGCTTAGCTTATAATAAATCAAATTCCATGAACTATGTTAGTTGTTTTGCATACTGACAAATTTGGTGTAAAAAAAATGGAAAAAAGAGATATCATAAAGATGCTTTTATAGGGTAATGATTTATTGACAATTTAATCTCTCTGGGTTCATTGCATCAATATAATGTTGTCGACTGGAATTGCAATTGTACAATTTTGGATTCATGGCAACAGTCCCTTAGATACAGCACTTTGTACAATAGTTATTTGTCAATTCAAATGTGGGAGAATAAAGTTGCAAAATGAGCACTTGTTTGTAAACCGGAATTTGAAATGTTGGAGCAAAATATATTGTTATTTTATTGTCACTGAAACCGATTAACAACAACAATTATTTGTTGAGAGCAGCTCCATCTTTTAATTAAAACAGAAATCTAATGTTGCAAATTCAAGAATAAGTAAAGCGTTTATTCATTAAGCATTTCGTGAACAAGCAGTTATTTATAGTTGTAAGTGTCAAAGCTAGTGTAGGTAAGACTAATTCATAGCTTTATTGGTGTAAGAGAACAATATGAGTTCATAAGTGATGTAAATTACTGACAAATAAGGCACCTTCATAATTTGTAAATCATTTTCATTTAGTTTATATACCTGCTGTAACCTCAATATCATAGTTTTCACAGTTTACTTTATAGATAAACGTCAGGTACTATATCAATGTTTTATTGAAATCACCTTGTATCCGAGATGTAAAATTTTGTGAACAAGAGATTGTGTTCTTATAATCAATGGAACATGATGAAGGTAACATTTTAAAGCTAAATTTGATTGAATAAAGTAGTATGGGTTTTTTTTATGTGAAGCAATTAACATACGACATGTGGCAAATAACACGACATGATGTTTGAATGATGGGTTGCTTTATCTGGATCTTACAGCATTCGCTGTGCCTGATGTAATGAGATGCAACATGTAAGAATGTTAAAAAGGAAAGCTTACACTAGCTATAGTAAACAAGAGTTCACCACATAACAGATCTTAATGCTTAAACTTACTTCATATCTTATATATGTCTTTTGGCATCAGATGTAACACCACAAGAATACGAAATATGCCTTTCTTCAAAGATGAACATAATCAAATCTTCAATTTTGTAAGTCATGTAAGCAAATTACCAAAACTAGATGAACACGCTTAATAATTGCTTATAAATAATGCTAAAACGTTTTTACACTAAAATTCGCAAATGACATGTTTTTAATAAAGCGAATTCCTGTAGTTAATTTCAATTTGCAGTTTCGTCTTAAATGTAAGGATTTGAGAAAAAAAAGTTGGTTTTCTTTAAATGCCAAAGATTGTTTTATTACCTGATTTTAAGTATGGCGTTAACATAAGATTATTTCATTGTCATAGCAACTTTCAATAAAGTGTCTCAAATAATCAATTCGTTGATTTAAAGTCAATTTACTGCAAAAAGACCATCAGATTTTATTAATCTATACTCCATTCTTTTGCTTTATTTATACTGTAAGGGATTGAACAATGATTATTAAAAGGTAAAGAAAACGACCAGCAAACGTCTCCAAAACTTTTTACTTATATTTAGATTCATCTTGGTTCCAACTCTGTATTGTCTTAGCACATAATATAAGAAAGAATGTAAAATGAAATAAAAAAAGAAACTTTGTCATTTGAAAACAGCTGAAACCCATTTTAATCCATGAATTGATAATGAGAAACTCATAATGAAATACAAATTTAGACTTTTTTTAAAGTGACATTTGATTCAAATATTTTATACATTCATTACAAGGATTTAAGTCAAATGATGATTGATAGATAATGGAAGTCACACGTATTTCATATTATTGTATAATGATATTTTTATATTACATTAATAAAAGCTATTTTGACAGATTAAAATTCATATACAAATCAATCCTCTCAAAAGACATTACACAAGTTAAATCTAGGAGTTTGAAGAAAGATAGACATGAAATTAATCATTGAATATATTGAAAAAATGAATTGTGTAATTACTTTAATACCTCCGAACCAAGATAACGAGAAAACTTTAGTTTAACAGTATTTATAAAATTTGACATACAGTTATGAATTTTGGAGAAGATGTAGAGATTTATTTACAAATTGTATAAAATAAGTTCATTACAAAGTGAGGCAGTGTACACGACATACACTTATACTGTTAAATTCGCTGAGATTGATTAGATCGCTATAGATTGTTTTCAGAACGTCTGGTGCCAAGTTTAATGAACCATTTGCTTCTAATCTTTAAAATACGTCAGCAATCATACTTAATCATTCGCTGAACATTCATGAACAGTCATTATTGTTTTCATGGTCTGTTCAAACTTCACGAAATCCATGAATTGGATGTGAATGTGAGGAAGTATTTTTCCTGTTGGTGAAATGTGAATATGGAATTTGTCTGTTTGTTTGAGATTGAATTTTGTCTCATAACTCATCGCATAAAGCAAATAGTCTTTACTTGATTTTACAATCCAACCTGTAATTCACAATGGCGATGATAATCTAATGTATCAATTTAAACCGGCAACATTTGTTGACGCCAAACTCTTCACTTTCTATAACTTGGGGACAGAAATACTCACATATCAAGAGGAAACACTCCATCATACATTAGCATACTTGAGGTATAATGAAACTATTGACAGTGAACAGTTTACATGGATATATTAAGTTTTAGTTATTTGTCCCTAATAAGAATAAACTTCCCTAATATTATGTCAGGAGTTTAAGTTTTCACTCTTCCAACTTGCATCCCTATCATGAAAAACTTTTTATATATACTATTTTATCAATGGTTTAAAGACATTCATACAAATTGTGAATGGTCTGCACTCAATGTTCATTTCATTCAAATGTATACACGCTAGTTATTTAACCATATAAACACTGCGGACCTTGTTTGTTTGTCTTTGCATCTGCTGTAAATTGTACATTTATCTGTTTATCTATTAGAAATCAAGACTTGGGTATGTTTATTGTCACAAACAAAATCAGTACTACGAAAGTAGTTTTCAGAAACACTCAGTTCAACCATCAATATATAATAATGTTCAATATCTTTGATTCCAATAAACAAACAATTATTCACGAATCACCATTAAAAGCTATTCATGTGCCATGGCAAATCACTTTCGTATTTCTTGCAATATCTCTTAATCTGTCTTCAATAGGTCATGAAGTTCCTAGATCAATATCTTAACACCGAATCTAAAATTATAATTTGGCAAATATTTGCAATCTTGCTCAGAGAACTCATCATTTGTATCCCGGTCAACATTTAGATGGAGCTTTCAATATGAACTACGGAAACTCATTACATGGAGTTTAAATCCTCTTAGATGAATGTCAGCTTGACTGAGTGGTTCACGCTGATCAAAGGAAGTTCCGTGTTCACTCAAACAGGGTAAAATGCGTTAAATTGCAATTTCCAACACAAGCATCTGAACAAAGGTTTAATTAAACAGATTTTTCTAATTCAGATTTATGCTGAAAATGAAACATTCCATGCCAACAAATACAAATCTGGTGTGAATTTACTACCTGTATAATGTACGGCTAAAAGCAACTTAGTATACAGAAATCATCCAATTAGAAACCATGTTAGATGTTTTTGATTCACCAATGAAACCGGAGAAAAGTTATATGAATATATGTTGCAGCAATAAACAACCAGATGGGAAACAAGTTGAGTATACCTATTTATCATTTACATTCCAACGCAACGAGTACTATACACATTACCTGAAATAGTTGAGATCAAGGCTTTAACGTCTAGTTATCATTATCATAATATATCTAACATTAAAATGATTTGTCAACATTCACGATTGAATGAATAGTCTCAAGCTATATTTTCAGGAGACTTGCTTTATTGTTTCACAGATAGTTTAATAATTTAAATATCCCTTTCTTTGTCTATTTGTAGTACCCAAATATCAACAGTTTGTCAGCAATTCTTGATACAACTTTAGTCAAACAATTATGTATTTGAGAGGTTAGTATATCACAAGCAGATCACAGGAATTTCCTCTTGTGCAAATTCAGTATTGAACATTGCATTTTCTGCATAAGGGACTTACATACTTTTTGCAAAGTTGATTAGGTTCAGTCGAATTTAATTTGTTTATGCCAGGTCGAATCTCGAAGTGTAGAAGTTGCTTACGATGTTAATGCTTGGCTACTTCGTTGGTGGTCAAATAAATATTTGTCAAATTTTTGCAAGATCGCCTTATTTATCGTTGAAATTAATTAATGAGTCCATTGCTGTTTGAGTCTTGTGCTTAATTGTATATCTGCTGATTGTTATACCATTAGCCTGTTTTGTCATTCTGTTGTAATTGATTTCTTCGTTCTACTTCAGACATTAGTTAGTATATATCAAGTTTGCTCAAAATGTTTGATTTTACGCATTAATTTTGAAATTTTCTGAATGTGTAACTTTTTTATCAACAAATTTATTACTTAACTAAAATTAGAAGATGTTGAACAATGGTGGCTTCAGCGTTCCACCGACACTTGTTAATTAATCGGTGGATGTTTGCTGATTTACTTTGGTAAGTTGAGAAAAACTATGTCGGTCTATTGAGCATTTGATAGGGAACCTAACGCTGCGGGGGTTCACCACCTCCTCCTCCTGACAAAAGGTTTCGAGGCGGGCCTGCTTGGAGTACGAGCACTCCTCATCCACCTCCTGCAAAGTTACCTGGCACCAGTCAGCGATGGCTGCCATCCTCTCCGCCTAAAACGGTGCCTCCTTCTCGCGATTGCCGCCAGCCGAGGACAACGGAGGAACACGAGAGGGGGAACCCCCTTCGGTTCTGTCCTCCACCTGGCGCTCTGGCGAGAAAGGCACAGACGTGTCGGGCAGCGAGGAGGCGGGTGACACTAGAGTCACACCACGCCCTTTCCTAGCGGGAGGCGCCGATGGCACGACAGCCTTGCGCCAATGCTGAGGGTCATTGGAGACAAATTCCCTCAACATTGTCCTGACGGACGCAAGGACATCGTCCTTAAGCGCCTTGTGGTCGAAGGGAGGAGGCGTGGCCGCCTTGGAGCGCTTCTTAGCCTTCTTCACCTTCTTCCGACGCACCCCGCGCCGTGGGGAGGAGTCCGTGAATTAGGTGTGCCCATTGGGAGACGAACCCCGGGGGGAAGCGTCGGGTACACGTTCAAGACCCAGAGGGTCACGTAGAGACTGGTCCGACCGCACAGACCCCACGTCCGACACCAGGGAGGACGAGAAGTCAAACTCGCCGGTGTCCTCGGTGATGAGGTCCGAGAGCTCAATATAATATATATATAGTATAATATATCAATCAAATGTTTGATTTTAAATGGGTTTTTATATCTTCTGGTTTCAAGAGCAAGAATTACTATCAGCAATTAAGGCTCAGGCCAATCAGTTTTCTCCGGGGCGACGACTTGGCCGAATGGGGGAATGACATGATTGAAGTTCTTATTCAGCAATATGGCAGTGAGCAACCCACACATGGAAGGAAGGTAAGACCAACTTCAGCAATTCAAGTCATGGCATAGTTGATCCAGATGGAGTTACAGCTGAATGGTAGAACTTGAAATTGAGTGTTTTTTCCCAGGGCTACCCAAGATGTAATGTATCTGAACTGTCGTCCTTGATCAGCAAGTACCACAAGGAAGAGTTTCCAAACCTAATCAAGTTTGCACAGTGAGCTCTTACTCTTCCAGTTCACACATCTGGTTGTGAAAGGGCCTTTAGTGCTCAAAACACCACCCGTGTCCCTCTGAGGATTAGGCTTCTGCCTGAAACCCAGGATGCACTAAGAGTGAAGCTTCAAGGACAGGAGATTTTGGAGTCAAAAGAAAAGACTTGAATCTTAAGAAGTGACTCGGTGCAGTGCTATGACACTAATTTGATTGATATTGTATTGCAACTGATTGAAAGTTCTTATGTTACACTGTTAGATAGATATGTATCAAACTGAAAAAAGTAGAAAAGCTGTATTTAAAAAAAAAAAAACACTGAACGCATTAATTTAGTCATAGCATATCTTTAATTCATTTACTAAAAGATTTGTGGTATTTTTGTGACTTATTGTTTTGTGGCTTTGTCTTTTTTTGCTACCAACTGGTCAGTGACCTCATAATCACTGCAGGGTTTCATCAAAAGGGACAACTTTTCTGTGAATATGTTAAAGAAAGAATAACGAAACTTGTTGTGTGTCTTCAGGGCATCTTTCGAAAATCGCGCATTTATTTTTTACGGAGTTATTGCAGTTGTTCCGTGTTTTGAACTGTGTTGAGATTTATGCAATTACATATTACAGAGTTAGACACATGTAGGAAAATGGTGGGAGGCTGTGAATAAAACTAATTTGGCGGGGGATGTTGGTGACCATGTCTTGTTTTATTTTTGATTTGGTGACCTTGTGACTCCTAAACAACCTACAGAACCTCTAAAACCTGTTTCTATCTGAAAGTCCTCAGCTGAAGGATTGTAAATTATTGATTTTGGTGACCCTAGGATTCTTCAAATGGTGACATTCTGACAATTTCCATAATAAATTACAGATAGCCTGGTGAGCTACAGTGATTGGAATTTCGATTTTCGTTGCTTCAAATACATTTGTTTGTAAGCATGCAGTGATATAGGTTTAGTTGAATCAGCGTTTCCTCTCCCTCAACTACTTACACAGATGGCTTAACGCATGTTGCAGACAACGCATGCTGAGACATGGCCAACAATAATATACACTTCCTCGTCTGTTTTAAAAAAACAAATTGTTTTCAATTTCTCAGGAGAACTTGTTTTTGTCTCCAAATTCCTTAGCATGATATTTCGCAAAAAGTATGCCATTCGTTTCGCGTTATAGGAACAATATACAATTATTGACTTTTGGTGAGGTTGATCCAATGATTTATCGACCTTGGACCAGTGATATTCACCGAGGCGAATAAATTCACCGAGGCGAAGCCGAGGTGAATATCACTGGTCCAAGGTCGATAAATCATTGGATCAACCGAAGCAAAAGTCTATAATTGTTTTATTATATGAAGAAAGGCTTTAATTTTTATAATTCAGTGAAATAAAACAGGTTTGAGGTGCAAGTTCTAATAATCTTTCATCAATGAAAACAAGTCAGGATTTAGTTCAAATTGTTTAATGATTGAATCAATTTGAACTTTTAACAGTTAACAACAATTTAATTACTTCAAAATATCACAGTGAAACACATTTTAAGGTCATTTATGAGTATTGACTCTGCAGTATGACAATTATACATTAAACTTGACACAAAAGGTTGTCATTTCAAAGATTGTTATGATTTGTGAGGCATAGGTTTCCATAACATCATAAAACTATTATCTTAATCAATGAAAAGAAGTTTGGAAAGGCAATACAAAATCAACAGTTTCCAAATATCACAGTAAAAATGTCATTGTAGGACTCTGTGTATCAGTGTAACAATAATGCTTCTACATTTATAAGCATTACACACGACAGAAATTTCAAGCTGAAATGATCATAACCATCTATAATGACTATTTGTTGAAATTGAAGTTAACAGTGACATTTGTGCAATTGTTCAAAACAGGGAATGGCAAAGATCGCTGGGTTGAAATATTATAACACATATTTTGCCAGGTATGTGGTTTGTAAACTACTTGTTCAGACCTTGGTGTTATGTTTTCCTGACCCAAGTCCAAAGTTTTCACTACATCATCAAATTCATCATCAAACTGTACATCCAGATCAGCCATAAGAGTGTTCTCCTGTGATCGAGTAAGTGGCTCAATGTCAGCATCTATGAACAGATCTTGCTGGTCTTCTGTGTGACTTGTGACAGTACTGCTGGCTTTTCTCTTGACTCCTGCACTGCATACGGAACTAGAAATAACATCAGACATTTTCTTCTTTATCTTCGGCTCTGTGAATCCAGTATAGGTCTTCAAACTTGCCTCAGACTTGTGTCCAGTAACGGTCATGATGTGGCGTCCTGCAAACTCTCCAGATGAATCCAGCACATGTACTGCAGTCGCTCTGAGAGAGTGATTAGTGTAGCGCTTCGACAAACCTGTAATGCATATTCACAATAATTGAGTGTGAAGTACTCACATGGTTATTATTATACAAACCCTACATCCATTTTTCTTAGGTCAATACAAAGGTAAATATAGATTATGTCAGTAATCAAAGTTTATACTTTTGCCTTTAGGAACAGAAAGCCACTTTATTTTTTATGTATATTTCATGTTTATTATTAATATTTTTGCAGTTTTGAAATGATAGATAATAAGGTCTGTTGCCTTAAAACTTTGGACAAACCTGCTTTCTCTGAGATTGATGGCAGCATAGCTCCAATTGCGTTGTGACCTAGAGGTGCAGCATCATACCAAGCATCAGTGCTGTCATTCTTGGATGGGCGCTGAAATAACCTTGAACATCGGCTGTTGAGGTGTCGCTTGTACTTCATGAATGTCTTCACAGGACACATCACATCATCTGAAACAAATTAAATAAAAAAATTAACAAACAGAAACTAAATAAATATAAGATTCAACTTGAATATTGATAAAAGAAAAATCATTATCTTTGTAATTATCTAAGTTGATCAATTTGGTTATTGTTAAAGACATTTCTTTTTAAATGTTAAAAGGAACATGGACATGAAAAGTACCTGGTTTAGAATACATTCTTCCTTTTGCGCTGTTTGGATCATCCCGGTGGTTTTTTGTGAGCTCATCTTTTACCATGTAGATGTACATATTGCCTTCTGAATCTCGCTGGGCCCCAAAATCAGAGACTTTCAATTCATGAATATTCTCTCTCCCCCTTCTTCCGAAGTACAGCACAATATCAACAAAGATCTTCTCCTGCAACTTGATGTTATCATCTGTGTCAAAGTATTGATACATTTTCTTTAGATCCGACTCCTCCACGGGTGGATAATGATCAATTCCCCCCTTTCCAATCCGCTTTAATTCCTTTGTCATGGCTACAAAAACTTTGTTGGATTCAGTGAATCCAGAATCATGAACAATATCCACGATCTTTCCCACACTTGATAAATGCCTGTTTAATCCATGACACAGTGAAAACAAACTACTGCGTTTGTAATGTTCGCCATTCTCCTGTCTGACCTCGGCATAAAATTTAGCTAGGTGTTTGTCAAGATCTCGAACTTCAAGTTCTTCGAATTCTGGCGACAAACCTTTCTCGCATAGGTAGGCCTTGAGGGTCTTCGCAGCACCGGCTGTTGCTCTCCTGGTATTCGGGGCATCTTTTTCCTTCAGCAACCGGTTAATTTCTTCATTGGAAACAGTTGAGAATCTCTGTTTTGAAGTTTCTCCCGTCGATGTTATTGTATCGTCTGCCATTGTTAAGACGGAAGGGGCATAACTCTTAATTCAGCATATTCACAGCGATGAGCGATGCCTATTGCTACAGGTCTACAGTATAACACGCGGCGTTCGGAGTTCAAGAACGGGCTTTCCCAAATCTATTTTTAGCCACAGGAGGTGCTTGGATTGTTATATCAACCTCTCGCGCTTCACACAGGTTGACATCGCTTCACGTCAATGCAGTCATGTGACCAAGTGGGCCAATCAGAAAGACGGATATGATTCATTCATATAATAATAGCGATTATCTCCATGGCACCTTTATTCTGATAAAACTGTTTTGTTGGTTATAATTGTTTAATTGTCATTGAAACAAACGTGCCTTTTACCAAAGATATAGTTTCAAACAAAATAGTTTTGAGTATTTTCTCCAGATCATAGTTACATATAAACCTTGATTAGTGAGGATTATTATTCATAGCCTTGGTGACTTAAAACTTGACTATTATCATGTTCTTCTCCGGAAGCACAAGGCAAATAATGTTTTGTAGAGACTCCGAAGGTTATCGAAACTAGGAATTTGCTATAATTGCGGCTCGATCAACATGTCATGACTGGATCTGCCTCTCTTGTGAGAGATTGGTATGTATTGTGCCTTATAGTAACAAGTGTTCTCTAACTTGTTTTATGATACCATTGCACAAGGTAAATAATATTTGAAAAATATCATCTGAGAAGTATTCTTATTGACTGTTTATGGAGAGCACTCCAAAAAGTAACTAAGTACTTGCCAGTTGTCAAACCTTTAAAAAGTGCCAGACCCATTTCTAATACTACAGCAATGTACAAGCTAAAATGACACTTTATTGCGACATTGCCAACTCAAAATGGGCCACCAGTTGCTGGTGGTATTGACTTATATCGCCATTTAATGTGTTCTCTTGTCATAAAAATTGTCATTATGAGGTTTACAATCGAGGCTACAATGGGATAAACGTTGAAAACTAGCGTCTGAAAAAATAAACATATTCCTTTGTGAGACATTTATGACAGTTAGGCTACATCAGAATCAAGATCGTTGTCTTACATTCATAGATAATTTGCTAGAAGTAGAGTAATCATGTTGCACTGATACGCGTTCGTTTGGTTTTTTAGAAACGTTTACATTCATAAAAGTTTAATCTGAGATTTTCAACCTTTTCGCTGTGTTCATCACAATCATTAATAATAACGACACCACAATGCTGTTGTTGCCCTGAACAATATTTAAATATGTAAAATGTTGATTAATGTCATGACATATGTACTTAGTTGTATAATTTTTGAAAATAATTGACGTGCATGAAATAAATCTCCTGAAAATATTTTGAGTTGAACTGTGTCATCAAATTATGAAACTGAAGTTGGTTAAATTGTTAGGAATAATGCGGTTGTTATGAATTATTATAGATAATCACATTGTCATCTGTTATGTTTGTCACATATTGTAATTTGTAAATGTATTTCACTTTTGACCAAAATGAAATCTGTACAGAAGAATACTCTTAATGTGTGGATTCGTCGAGAAAGTAGAGTTGATTTCTCTCTGATGTTTAGACAAAACATGCTCGGTGAACCTCATTCTTCGGTTAGTCCAAAGAGAGAATGGTTTCCATTTCCGCTTATCTTGACAAAGACTCATTCTGCTTCATTTAATTCATTAACTACAATTGTTCATTAAGATGCTAATGATAATTTACGTTCACCTGTAAGATGTATGTTGTTCACGCAAGGTAATGCAATCAGCACAGTGTATGTATTTGCGCTTCTTTTAAAAGTTTTAGTTGGGATTTTCAATTGGGTTTGGAGAAAACACAATTATAAACTACCCCACGTGTACATTATGGACACAGGCCTTTAATGCATAGTAATGAATTTCCATTTAAGGTAGCAACACATTTTTTTTAACATTAATTTTTTTATGGACATGATGTATTTTTCTTACTCGGGATTTCATTTAGTCATTTATTCGATACCTAGATTAGACCACCTGTTCTGTAAAAACAATATGACCACAAAATCGTTGGTAGCAATGATGATAGAAGAAGAAACGGGGGGTTTGTTGTTTAACATAGTCTCCACGGAGCTTAGCCGTATTGGCACCGACATACAGTAGTGGATGCGTCCGATTAATGACAACGTAGGCTGGTAAAAGAACGGTATAAACATCCGGAGAAATACTTTGGATACATCCATCTTTCCAAGGAACAATCATTCTCTCCCCACAGAGGCAGATCAAGTCATGTTGATTTAGCCTCTGTTATATTACGGTTATTATAAGTTTGTGGGATAGAATGGGAGATACCTGATTGGAGGCGATCAAAGTTAGTTGTGCAATCAGCGACTCTGTTCTTAAATCATCAGTTTGACAACAGAATCATGGCAAAGGCGTTGTGATATGAACCATCCTTTCCATGCGAGCAGCCTTGTTATTTGATAAAGAAATTCAAATGTATTGTGATGAATTTTTTTCCCGCTAGGGGGAAACTGCCGGAACCCAGTGATTTCGGCGTAATATAACAGAGGCTAAATCAACATGACTTGATCTGCCTCTGTTGGGAGAGAATGAGGAACAATTTGTTGAAGTGTTTTCCTCAAATGGTGCAAGTTATTTCCCGCGAAATAGCGATAATGAGGACATCTATATCCTCTTGAGAACGACTTTCTGTAACCTTGTTGTTCTGCTACAAAAAAAACGTGAAATTAATCATGAGACACTGTTTATGTCTTTTTATCCCCCACAACAACGAAGTTGCGGGGGGTATTAAAATGGGTACCGTCCGTCCGTTACACTTTGTGTCCGGCTCACAACTTCTAAACTAATCATCACATTTGGATCAAATTTGATATTAAGATACATGATCATCTTAAGGTGTGTCATGAAGAACAATTTTGAAAATATTTTTATAAAATTTTGCCTTTTTTGCAAAAAAATGAGGACTCTGTAGGAAAACTGTTACAAGTCCTGTCCGGCTCACATCTGCTAGACAAATCATCACAAATTGATCAAATTTGATATGAAGATACATAATCATCTGAAGGTGTGTCATGAAGAACAATTTTGAAAATATTATTTTAAAATTTTGCCTTTTTTGGCAAAAACTGAGAACTCTGTAGGAAAGCTGTTACAAGTCCTGTCCGGCTCACAACTTCTAAACTAATCATCACATTTGGATCAAATTTGAAATGGAGATACATACCGGTAATCATATAACGGTGTGTCATGAAGAACAATTTGAAAATATGTTTGTTTACATATGATCAAATTGATCTTGGAGATCCAAATACATAATTTGTTTTGTTTGAATTTAATTTTGTCATATTACTCGAATTATGCCTAACAGTGAACATAAAGTAGTTTATGGATTAGTTCTTTGGATTAGAACAGTTTCCTTCATGTCCTTGAAAATGTTGTGCAACTTGCGGGGGATATAGCTCGACCATGTCAGCTGCTTGTTGTCTATACTCTGAGAGCACAACAACCAAATAAAAATTGTCAGTGAAACTCCTACATGTAGAAGTTCAACTGCAAACACAAATTTAAATCTTCTTGACTTTTTAAGAACCTGAAACCCTACAAAAACCTCAGCCTAAATTAAAGAATTGTATACATCGCATCTTCAGTGTGTAATCAATGTGTTCGCTCTGCATGTTTATTTGGGTATTATAATTATGCTGTTGTTGTCAAAATACCCAAAACCAGGTGTTAAAAGATGGCTTCCAATCAGTAACTGCACATGAAATACCCTAACCAATCAACATTGCTCAATCTCATATCAACCTTTGTACATTAACCCTGTTTATTGTAAAAATATTGCTTGTATATATTCGCTTTGTCACACCATCACTCTATCACTTGCTTGACAACTAACATTAGGATCTATGTCGAAACGTCGCTTTCAAAGAAAAAAGAAGTTGTTTGTCAATAAAATAATCTTCCTTATTGATCATCACTTGAGACATACAATTGTTGTATTGAACTTATGTACGGCGATGGCGTCGCGTTGAAGTAAATCAAACCATCGTACAATGTCGTCATCCCGTGATCAGCATTCTATCACCTGCATGCAATTTGGTCACAATTGGATCATACAATTTATGATTGTTTATGCTCTTTAAATTATATAATGATGATATTCAATGATGAATTTAATTTAAGTTGTGTGATTTGTGTTTTATATGATAATCATATTCTATAAATGTTGTTTCAATAGACTTAGAGGAAAAACTCTCTCAGTCTCTATATAAAACAAAATGGCGTAGAAATTCCTTTTCCATTAGTAGGTCGTGATCTCGGCTCTACCTGAGACCGGACCTTACCATAAAAAGAGTTCACCTCGGAACGAAGAGATATTCTAAGAATATATTCAGAAGTTAACCAATGAAATAAGTAAGACTGAAATTCCAATGTACATTCAGGGTATATAAGCCAGTGCGCCATTCTTAGACGAGACTGGCCACACGATTTACCTGTGAACCCCAGAGGTAACGCCAGTGTTGGCGGCCCCTCTCTGAAATGGAATAAAGATGGATTGAGAGAGACTCTGTGTAATTCTTTTATTACGTTCGCCTAGCTACATCCCCGATACCTAAGGATTAAAAAGAGGCGACATGGTGGAGATTCATTTGGATTTTTGTGCATAATATCAAAATGGGATTGCGTCATTTCCACAACCACAGAAACTGTGAGTACTTTTTATAACTATGGGGTGCAATGGCATTTACATCTACTCCACTTAATGCGCCTAGGGATATTTTAACGCCTGACGCTACTTTAGATGAGGAGATAGCAAATTTTTTAGAAGAGATAGCTCTAGAGGAGACAGAACTTGAAACTAGAAGTGAAATTTCCAATGAACATTTAGACGACCAATACATTGATGATGAACATTTAGGATCACATAGAACTAACCCTCTTTCACGGTTATACACTATGACAGATCTCGGGATGAATTTAGAAGTTTTTAACGATAAGGACAATTTTAACGCTAGAGTTTGGCTTTCTAGATTCAACAATTATTCCACACTAAAATTATGGTCAGAACAGGAGAAAATCTCAACTTTCCCCTTATTTTTAAGAGGAGGCTCGGCGGAATGGTTTTACCAGCAGAACTTGGGTAGATGCCCCCGTTTCAGCCAAATCGAGGAGGCGTTCCTCGCTCGATACAGCCATGATAAAAACCGATTTACACTCTTAGAAAAACTAAATCAACGTAAGTTAGGGGATGGTGAGAATGTCGAGACTTATATTTCTGATATTCTCAACATATCGGCTTCTCTGAATCTGTCAGAAAGAGACACACAGGACGCTCTTATCAGAGGTCTATGTGAGTCAATCAAAATATCCGTTCTTTTTAAGGAACCGGCCAATTTGGCTGACACTTTAAAGTATATTCGCCTGGCAAGCGAATTACGACCGAAGGGGGCGGAAGACATGACATCTGCAATCTCCCGCCTAACGGAGAGGGTTGCCGATTTGCAAACCTCTCTGACTAGGTCCGTCAGTGCAATGCAAGTGCCGAGAAGCACTCCAGATAGACAAAATAGCAGAGCATCTTACACCGCCTACAGGCCTCCTCGTTCACGAGACCAGTCCAGGCAGTGTTATCGCTGTGGTTATGCCTTTGAACCCATGCACAAATGTCCTGCTAAAAATGCCAAGTGTAATCAATGTGGTAAGATAGGCCATTTTCAGCGAGTTTGTCGAACCAGAGGGCAGTCAAATTACAATCTAGATTACCGTAAATGACATGTTTGCCCCACCCAGAAACCAAAATTGTCAGACGGATTTCTCGGAGTTTCCAAAACAGATAAACAGGGTAAGCCAAATAAAACTTCAAAAATTTCACAGTTAGAGCACAATGCCCAGGATATCGATCCAAATATTATTCTGATTAACGTTGATAACAATGATTACGAAGCGATTTTGGACACGGGTGCAAGTGTATCTGTCATATCTCAAAAGCTATTTGAAAAATGGAAAGGTTGCAAACATGTCTTTCTTGAGAAATCTGAAATACACACGATATCAGGTGTAGATGGGAATAGACTGACAGTCCTAGGAAAACTAACACTGCCTTTCAAGCTAAATAATCTGCAAATGGCTCATACATTCTTTGTCATTTCCAAATTGTCAAATGACATATACTTGGGATTAGATTGGCTTACAGATCAAAAGGCTCACATTGATTTTGAAACTAACATGCTATCAATTCAAAACGGTCTCATGGAAATTCCAATTCAGGGTAAGACGAATGAAATTCTAATAAAAGTTCTCAACAAGACAAAACAAACCATACCTGCTAGATCTGAAAATTATATTCCAATAAAGATTTCTCCAAAATACAATGATACTCAAGGCATATGTGTGCCTACACCTCTTCTTTCAAATAAATACAAACTTTGTGGTGCAAAGTGCTTCATAAGTGTTAAAGAAGGTCAATCAGTCTACCGAATTTTAAATCCTACAAATTCCGATATCCACATTAAAAAGAACATCCAAATAGCTTCGTACAGCCTTGTTAATCAAAATCAAATTATAGGGCATATGTCAGATAAAGAGGATGTTAAAGATAGGAAATCTAAAACAAAAGACGAAAATTATGTTGGAATTGCAAAGTCAATGGGTTTTGATCTCCGGGACTCAGAATTAACAAAGGAACAACAACAGACCTTATTGTCATTCCTAGGCCGACACCGATCAAATTTCGCAATGGACATGTCAGAACTAGGGTTGTGCAACACGACAAAACACACGATAGACGTAGGAGACGCTAAACCCATCACTCAACGTTTCTATAAAACAAACCCAACTAAAGATTTAGAGATGAAAAAACAACTTGATGAAATGCTACAATATGGTATAATTTCAGAATCTCAAACTCCTTGGTTATCTCCTGTTTTATTGGTACAACAAACAAATAAAACCCGCATGGTCTGTGATATGCGTAACATTAACCGAGTGAGTAAAAGTTACAGCTACCCGTTACCACGTATGACAGATGTCATAGATTCATTGGCTTCTTCAAAATCTACTATATATTCTACAATAGATTTGTTTGCAGGATATCATCAAATTGAGATGGACCAGAATTCTAAGAAGTACACCGGCATTACAACAAAATTTGGCAATTTTGAGTTCAATCGCATGTGTTTTGGTCTGAAAAATGCCCCTCATACCTTCCAAGCGGCAATGACTGACATTCTCAGAGATTTGAACTGGCGTTCAGTTCTTATTTATATCGATGATATCCTCGTTCACAGCCCAGATTTTGAAACACACATGAAACATCTTTCTCAGGTATTTGACTGTCTTAGCAAAGCAAATCTAAAAGCAAAACCCTCAAAATGCCATTTCGCTAAACGCAAGATAAAGTACTTAGGCTTCATATTTTCAAAAGATGGAGTTGAAGTAGACCAAACAAAAATTGACGCGGTAACAAACTTTACGACACCGAGAAATCAAAAGCAATTGAAATGTTTCACCGGCCTTGGAACATATTACCGCCGTTACATTAAGGATTATGCTAAGTTAGCATCCCCATTACATGAACTTTTGAGAAAAGATGTGAAGTTTGTATGGACTGAAAAACAGGATAAGGCTTTCAACGAAATTAAGCAACGTTTAGTTTCCCCACCGGTCTTGGCTTATCCAAATTTTTCTAAACCTTTCATTCTTTACTGTGATGCTAGTGACAAGAGCATTTCATACATTTTACACCAACTTGATGACACAGGTAGAGAAAGAGTGATAGCATACGGAGGTCGAGCAATTCGTAAATATGAGCAAAACTTTTCAACAACAGAAAAAGAATGTTTAGCTATGATCGTCGGAATGAAACACTATAGTGTATATTTATCAAACATCAAATTCACAGTCGTCACAGATCACAACGCTTTGAAATACTTACGAGAAAACAAAGATAAATCCGGTAGATTATCCAGATGGGCGCTATCCATTTCGAATTTTGACTTTGATATCCAGTATAAGAAAGGCTCCAAACATTGCAATGCTGACAGTTTATCCAGACGAAATTATGACACTACATCCATTTCGGACTCTGAAGGCCTATTTCCCTACTTGCCCCCGGTCGCGGATACAATAAACAAAGTTAAGGAACATGAGATAGAACCAGATGTAAAACCCATTAACGAAACAGCAACTTCGGACGAGAACGCGAGGTCAAATCCACTAGCGCAGTTAGCGAGCATGGTATCGTTCGCGCCTAGAAATATCGGTCAATTACAAGTACAGGATAGCGAACTAGTTCCCATCATTGAATATCTCAGCAAAAGTGATTTACCTTCGGACGATAAGCCGGCCAGAAAACTTATATTACAAGCACAGGACTTTGTTTTAGAGGACGGCATATTGTACCATTTTTTCTATCCCAGAGGAAATTTTCATAGACGCGATCGAATGATTAAACAGCTAGTTATTCCTTTCCAATTGCAGGACGAGATATTGAGATCCTTACACGATGAGCTAGCACATCAAGGTCAGGAACGTGTCTATTTTGCAGCACGGGAACGCTTCTATTGGGCCACAATGTACAATGACATAGCTTACTACGTCAAATCATGCATAAAATGTCAACAGGGCAAACGCGACTTTCACGCAAAAAAGGCTCACCTCATTCCGTTACCAATTGGTTCTCTATTCTATCGAATTCATTGCGATATTTTGGGTCCACTTCCAGAGTCAAAGGAAGGTTTTAAATATCTCTTGGTCGTTGTCTGCAGTTATTCCAAATGGATAGAAGCGATCCCATTAAAAGATCAGACCGCCGTACAAGTAGCTAAAGCTCTTTACCGCACTGTTATCACTCGCTACGGTACACCTGTTCAGATACTTACAGATCGTGGAACAAACTTTATGAGCCAACTATTTCAAGAGATGTGTAAGCTCCTCAATATTGATAAGTTATCAACAAGCAGTTATCACCAGCAATGTAACTCCCAGGTCGAGCGGTTCAATTCCTTTCTCGAACAGTCCATCAGAATGTATATCAATGAAGAACAAACATCTTGGCCAGACATTCTACCAGACATACTTATGGCTTTTCGAGCTTTTCCGTCTACAGCCAGCACTCACTTCTCTCCTTATTTCTTATTATTTGGACAGGAAATGAGATTACCAATAGAAGCTACCTTATTGCCAGATGACCAATTGAACCAAAATGTCAGAGATAAACTGTACGATATCACTCACAATTTTCAAATTACTAGAAATCAAGTCAGGAAAAATATCGAGCATGCTCAAAAACAATACAAGAAATATTATGACAAAAGAGCAAAAGAACCAGAATTTTTCATAGGGCAAAAAGTTTGGCTGTTATGTTGTAAAACACAAGTAGGCAAAAATCGAAAGTTTATGTCTAAATATGTTGGTCCATATTACATAGTAGAAGAACTTCCGAACTATAACTACAAATTAAGGAATACCGTAGACAATAAACTGCTGAAGGCCCCAGTTCATGCTAACAGACTGAAAATGTATTGGAGTCCAGAAGAAAGACCTACCAATATACCAGATGACATAGACGTAACAGTGAATCTCAACCCAGAATTATTAGATGACTCTGATGACGTCTTTGTTGACGAAGACGCGAGTGACAGACACTCACAGATTGATGCGCGACGTGACGATGCTGAAAACACATCAGACACTACACCGTGTAAGATCACAAACACACAGTCTCCGCTTGACAACACGAGTTGTCATTCAAACACTGATGAAGACATTTACTATGTGGAAAAGATCTTAGCACATAGAAAGGTCAACGGAAAGTCATATTACAAAATAAAATGGCTAAATTTTCCACTCAGAGATTCCACATGGGAAATAGAATCCAATATTCCAGAACACATAATACAGGAATATTTCGTTGCTAAGAACTTAAAAGCAGCGAGTCGCAGAAAGAAAACTAGACATCGACGTTATTAACTTAAAGAGAATAAGCTACACACGCGAGGGTAAGTCGACACCATTTGTACACGGATAGCCATCTAATAAATATATAAATAAGTCACATGGTGTACGGTAATTATTCCATGGAATCGCTAAAAGCATACATTAAATGCATTATTATTCGAGGTTCACATGTCATTCACATACTCTCAAAATTAAATGCGCGCAAGATTAGAAACGTAATATGTAATGACATTGAATTTCTTTAATATACAGCGATAAATGTTACCGTGCATTCCATATAGAAAAGTGACACCTGTTATTCTCTTTGTCAGGTTTGAAGATGGTTTTCCTTCCCGTCTTGTTGATGATGTTCCTGACACCCACAGAGGCTAATACAGTTTCTCGGATTAATTGGGGGACATTCTTCCTCCACGCAGGAAGACTTAGCGCCAGTAAATCGAATTGGCTACACACTTTTCAGCTCGATTTACCAACAGTCCACGACATACACTTTTTCGCACAGCAAAGGTGTACGAGTAATAATCAGACAAGTTGCACTATGGTACAAACGGCTACTCAATACTTTAACGCAATACAGAATGAAGTACTAGAGCATTGGGGAACGATTGAAACTGATATCAACTCTCTAATTCCAACATTACGCCTTCAAGGGTCTAATAGTAGACAGAGAAGAAATATCATAGCTGAATTTTCGAAAAGTGTATTTGGTTTAGCCACGAACCATGACGTCCAGGTTTTAGCACATCACTTAGACCAAATCGCAAAACGTACAGACAACATAACTCTAAATTTCGAGGAACAACATGCCTTGATGACATCGTTTATGACACGGACAAATAAACGTATATCAAACGCGATCACGGGAATAACGAGTAACCACGCGGCTATTGTAGATTTACAAACAACTATACCCCTCTTTGAAAGTGCGTCCATCTGGCTAACAAAGTATATGGCCAGACGCACTATGGATGTTTCTAACTTGCACGCGGCTCTTGATCGTTTTTACATAGGTATACAGCAGTTGATGTTACACACATTAACTCCGAACTTAATCCCCGTATCGGATATCACAACAGCACTACGTCAGATTTCCAGACGTTTGCTACATAATTACCCGAGTTTTCACATTGCACAAACGTCTCCTAAATTCTATTATGAGCAGCCGGTCATCTCGTTCAGTAAACATGACATTCATATTTATATAACTATCGCGGTACCAATAGTTAACAGTGAACACTTGCTAGACGTTTATAAAATTCAAACCTTCCCACTGCCGGTAAATCATTCGTCAACTGATACGACTACTGTCACAAACGTTCCATCTTACCTGGCGATATCACCACTTCATGATAAATTTATCGAATTAACAGAATCAGATTTTAATTTATGTACTGGAGCAGGTACCAAACATTGCAAATACTTGACTAGTGTTCAACTTTCTCGACAACCGACATGTAGTTTCGCGATGTTTACCAATGACTCTCCGGGTGTAAAGGAACATTGCCTGTTTACTTATTCAGTGAATGGTATTAAGTCGTTCATAACAGAAACAGAGTCAGGCACTCTTTTCATAAGCAATGCTTCCTCCATAATTACAACATGTAACCAACATATTGAGAAACATTCAGGTTGCGTTGCCTGTTACATAAACTTACCTTGTCAATGCGGACTTCTGGTTGACAACTATGAAGTCCCGCCGCGTATTAGGGATTGCCATCAAAATAAAACAATTTCCAGATCATACCCGACTAATTTACAAATCCTGTCACACTTTTTCACTGATGACCAATTACGAAATATATCAGGTGATAGTATTCTCCAACAAATACTACAATATCAAATTCCGGCTATTAAAATCAAAACACATGAATTTTCCAAAATAATGAAACAGGACAGGGACATGAAACTCGATTTAGCAATAATTGCTCAGAAAACCAAAATGGCAGAAACTGTTTATCCTTCATTGGCTGATCAATTATACTTTGATAACACAGTCGACGACGACAGTTTTTTCTCGACTGCAAGGATTTTAGCAATAACCTCACTCATTACATCTCTTATCGCCATCTCGATATCAGTACTTCTATTTTTCAAAGTACGATCAATTGCATTAATGATTGCTCTGTTAGCGCATGCTCCAGCAACTAAGACACAATTAGTATATGAAATACAAACACCCCAATCTACTCCCAAGCCAAGCGAGAAATGGATTAATATCGATTTTCAACCAGTGATTAATTTGGAAATAATACTTCTTGTGCTAATCATACTTATATTATTTCTAGTGTTGCTCAAATACTACTATCGAAAAGTCAAACCGGTTAGCACATTGACTATGGAGATAGCTAATCACAACATGTCAGTACGAATTCCTATTTACAACTTTCGATCTTGTCCTCTTTTCCTCACGTTTAATTCTGATTCTAAAGTCAAACGTATTGAATTATTGCGAAACGGTTTCTCAGCATTCTTATATTTGGACTGGACAAATCCCACTGTCACTCATGGCAAGATTATTCATACTATAAATAGTAACATTCAGATATCGTTTTTTCAGTATTTTTGTTTGAAGAAATTACTTTTAACCCCTTATAGCTATCACCTCTATTATATTCACTGCGACATTGTCTATCCAGTAGACACCGAAATGAGTAAGCCTGTTCAGCAAGCACTTAGACCAACGGTAACTCCTAGATCCACTCCTATCTATCCTGATCTCACTCAAGAAAAACTATAAGTACTGATCATTAAAATGTTCATCATGATGTGGAAAATCCTTGAACTCACAGTAATTTTCATTTAAGAATAGTTCCCTAAAGCTCTCTTCAGTATTATCTCTCGTCATGGCCGACGGTGCATTTGAACATTAATGGCGCTTAGTGACTATATATATACTTATGCCGTGCACACCCCTCTGACATTCAATTCTGTGGTGGAAATCAGGAAGTCATATTATAACGGAAGTGACATTGTCAAGGAAATTTCCAGGATATAAGCGACGGATTAATCAGTGAACTGTGAACTGTGAACTGTGAACTGTGTACGGTGTGCGAAACAAATATGTACAATATATCTGGATTCACGCAGCATCTCCCATCGGATATATCACACGTGCATGTGTCGTTTCTGCGGTGGATGGCAGACGCAAACAAGTACTTTATACTCCTTGCCGGAGTCACGAGAAGTCCTCCTGGTGACTTCAGACTTTATATATGTGTCAATATGTATCGTACCCACCAATGCTGTGCTTACCAATATAACCTAACTTCCTTATACGTGTTCCCGTCGTCAATATATTCAGATTCACTATAGACAACTCCTATAACTTGTGACGTTGGTGACACGCTTTACACATGCGTTACCCTGGATTGTTGTCTTGGATTGTTACTTCAGTGTTGTGTTTTGAACTGGATGTATCGCAACGTGAGATAAGCTCACACTTGCTTAAATATGGACATAATTGCTGGGCCAGTCTTATATGAACTGTACACGTCTGTGTGCCGTACATTGTGCGCACAGATCATCTCAGACATGGCACGGGACTATAACTTGATATGCCGATAGTTATTATTATACTTTGATAAATCGGGAGATTTATCTTTTTCAGCGGCGGCGTATCACCTGCATGCAATTTGGTCACAATTGGATCATACAATTTATGATTGTTTATGCTCTTTAAATTATATAATGATGATATTCAATGATGAATTTAATTTAAGTTGTGTGATTTGTGTTTTATATGATAATCATATTCTATAAATGTTGTTTCAATAGACTTAGAGGAAAAACTCTCTCAGTCTCTATATAAAACAAAATGGCGTAGAAATTCCTTTTCCATTAGTAGGTCGTGATCTCGGCTCTACCTGAGACCGGACCTTACCATAAAAAGAGTTCACCTCGGAACGAAGAGATATTCTAAGAATATATTCAGAAGTTAACCAATGAAATAAGTAAGACTGAAATTCCAATGTACATTCAGGGTATATAAGCCAGTGCGCCATTCTTAGACGAGACTGGCCACACGATTTACCTGTGAACCCCAGAGGTAACGCCAGTGTTGGCGGCCCCTCTCTGAAATGGAATAAAGATGGATTGAGAGAGACTCTGTGTAATTCTTTTATTACGTTCGCCTAGCTACATCCCCGATACCTAAGGATTAAAAAGAGGCGACAATTCTCTCCCCACAGAGGCAGATCAAGTCATGTTGATTTAGCCTCTGTTCTATTTACACCGAAATCCTTGGGTTCCGGCAGTTTCCCCTGGCGGAAAAACCTTTCATCACAATACATTTGAATTTCTTTATCAAATGACAACGCTTCTCGCATGGCAAGGGTGGTTCATATCACAATGCCTTTGCCTTGTTTAAGTAGCCAAAATGATGATTTTAGAACAGCTTCGCTGATTGCACAACTAATTTTGATTGCCTCCAATCGGGCATCTCCCATTCTATCTCACAAAGTCGGCGTAATAGAACAGAGGCTAAATCAACACGACTTGATCTGCCTCCGTGTGGAGAGAATGGTGATCAGTGGCACACTCAGTGACGAGAACACATTTCTAGAACTAAGAGGATATCTTCTGGATTCAGTGTTATATCACACATTTCTCAACTAGTGACTTGGTAAAACCAGTGTTTTATGAGTGGCGCATCACATAGACTTGATCCAATTTACGAGTTGGGAATTGAATCTCTATCTGTGTCTGTCAAGGACATTCTTTCATTGCATTGAATTGATTAAACAAAGATGTACAATAGAATGACAACTATGAAAAAAATGTCACAGTAATATATCTTGTTATTCGCCCAAGGTTGCACAAACAAAGCACCGATTTTGTAACTGTTAAAGGGAAAGTTGCAATGATAACATTAAAAAGCTAAATTGATGAATCCAGTCATTAAATATGCGAGAGTTCACATAATTCTCCTGAGAATTTCATATCATTGATTTATCACTCAACATTATATTATCGCCTAGGATATAAAGAATTAGACTAAGTTTGAAATTCTCAGCCCTTCTCGCAATGTAAATAGAATAATGAATAATCAATTTACACCGTTTTGCATCTTTGTGGTATAAACGATTTAATGTTTAATAAATAATGACTGATTGATAAAGTAAATCGCTCCCCAGAGTTGTCAAATATTGATCCACGTGGTTAACAAATCCATCTAACATGTTGCTCTGATTCTACTCTTTAAATGCTTAGATTATCGAACTGAGGAGATAAACGTTCCTGACAAATACAAATTTTGAATCATATTCAAATGAGTTCAAACGTCTTGAATTAGTCAATAGGTATGAAACAAATCAAACTTTGTTTGGTTATCAATACATTAAATTTCAGCTGAAATTCAGATAAAATCTTATCATTATTGTTGCAAATCTCTATGTGTTTCATTGTTAATTTTCCTTAAGCAGGTAATTTTACAAATTGTATTCATTTTGTTGTTTTAATGTGTGTTCTAGAAGAAGCAGGTAATTTTACATATTATAATTACTTTGTTGTTTTAATATGTGTTCTAGAAAACTATCGATAGAGACATGTATAACCTGTTTGATACAATATTTTCTGGAAAAGATTAAATTTATTTAACGATTTTTATTGCTTTCGATGCAGATTTTAACCTATTTCTTTATAATTCTCTTGGAAAGGATACAATTTTGAGTACCCTTAGGAATTGGCCGTTTTATAATGTTTTATGAGAAATCATTTTGGATGACTCTCTTGATAAATAGAACAATGTCTTATATACTCTCTTTTATATTTTGATTACATTACTTTTAAAGTTTATGTCAAACAATTTGAACTTTTTTCAACAGCGAATATCTACTAAGCACTCGTAAGCGCTGTAATATGTCAACAAATGGAATTGTCACTAACCGTAAGAGTGTATGTCTGACATACCGGGAATTACCATATTATTAAAACGGGAATATTGTCCGTTATTTAGCCCATTGGCTTGAATTTTGATTTGAAGTTATGCCCTTTCAATGTCTACGTTTTGCAACCCGATATAAGGGTCTTTTATATTTACCAACATGTCTCTTTCAGAAAATGGGATTAAACAAATTGTTAATCACAACGCCAATAAAAAATATTTTATGTACAAATGATTGTTTCGTGTACTATGTAAACTGTGCAATTCCGTCGTTTATTTTTTTTTTAAAGTATTGTTAATAGTTGGGGCTCATTCAAAGGCCGATTTCGTACCCAATGCACTTTATTAATACCTCTTAATAGCTTTGAGACAATCCATATTGAATAATTGATTGAGGTTCACACTTTGTGTCAGAGAAAACACTTCATCATGTTGTTCTAAACGCACTCTATGACATACGGGATAGTTTGGTTAACCACATTATCTTTCTATTAAGGAGCAACGTGTTCAGCACCACAGTTCATTTCGATGTAAACTTATATTTTAAGATTTGTGAATTATGAATTGGTAACACATTTGAAACTATTATTATTCATGTCAGTGACGACATCGAACTAAGATTATTTGTCAATATTATGTTCTTGAGAATTAATTAAAGTAACTTGAAACTGGTTGATTTGACCAAATGGCGTTATTTAGAATTTAAATTATAAATTCAAGTATTGTGGTGTAAAACCTATGTAAAACGAAAAAATGTTTCCAAACGAAACGGTTTTTATAGCTACACACAGTTTTCAGTACCATTTGATCCATTTTCTACGGTCAAGCAAGAAAATAACAATAAATTCTCAAGTTAATCGGCCTTAATCTAAAAATTCACATAACATGACAGCTTAATACAGTACTTGAACACTACATTGAAGTGAAGCATTGATTTCAAACTTCGGATTTTGGAATTGGCATGTTCATTCAAGCCTGAAACAGTCCTAAATTGGCACTTTGATTGCCTATGAAGTACTCTTTATTACGGTGAATACAGCATCATTTGAAAGCAAACGCTGCAATTGACAGAAGGAAATAGCAAATATTGGCTAATTTCAATTTCGTAAATCTGCAAAAATCGTTTTCAAATCAGGGTCTAGGAAATGACGTCGAGTGCACAAGTTAATGTGCATAGCATTTTCCATCAAATAGCACTGAACACATTAAGCAAGGTCATATATTCTATGGATAATTTGTTTAAATTTTTATCATTGGTTAATTCTCACATTTTCATAACTCAACCTGTCAATTTCAATTCTAATTGTCTTTTCAGGAGGACATGTATATTCTTAACGAGCATATAAGAACAGGTCCAAGTAATAAAGAAGTTTATAGTGAACTTAGAATATATATTTACTATATGTTTTAGATTAAATTTTGTATTGACGCAGTCGAGTTAAACAGTATAATGTTTAACATTAAACAAGAAGGTGGAGTTTCGTGAAATCCTTTTGTCAACGAACATTTCTTCAAAGTGACACTGCATCTTATTTCAAGTACGTAAATAAAATTTTGAGTTTGCCATTACTTTATCAGACAGGCAGAAAATATTTGCCGAAAAGAGAGCCCAAGCCAATCGCTTGACATGTTTCATTTACTTTATTCACATCATGGTCTCCCTAATCTTAGCAAAAGGGTCTGCAATAAATAATAATTGTTTATTTCTATGAAATGTTTTTCCCAACAGCTTAAAAGTCACAGGAAATCATCGTTCTAGGCTCATTTGCGTGTCAAGTCAAAAACATCTATTTAATTGTTGACCTTTTAAAGAGCATTGTTTTAACAAAATCGATGAACCATGATCACTTCCACCTAAAGATTCTGTATCTAAATTTACGCCATGACTTCTTTAAAGCATATTGGGCAAAATACGTTGAGAGGAGACTCACCGCATATTCAATAAATTATAAATGAACGTATGAATGTAGCAATTGAAAACCATGATAAAAGCATTTGTATTTTCACTTAAAGCTTTCATAGCTTGACACCAACAAAATAAAACAATCGTTCATTCAGTCTGTGATTCATAACTCATGGCTGTACATGTAGGTAGGTGAGATGGTAAATAATCTGTAAATGTTTTTTTGTAGAAATTCGTGATGAAAACTTGTGTCAAATGTGATTTTCTTGAAAACAGTGAAAACATCTCAAATGCCATTGGATATTACCATAAATGTTGCAGCAAAGTGTCAGATAAGGTTGTTTCACAAGTTTTTGTAGCAAAACAAAGCAATACAAATTTACCTCTGAAGTAATGTGATGTTATTAGTCATTTTATACAATGCATTTGTGCCATAGGATATATTTTAACAATGTTGAATATAGTCTTTTTTTAAACCAAAATACCTAATTCACACGTAAAACATCAGATTTCAGATTGGTTTCGTTTGGTTCATGTTAACACATTTTAACATAATATAAATAATTTCACATGCGTCATTTCACAGTATGAATAAGTAAGTACAAGATTCCAAGATTATAATGAAATTACATCATACATAGGATAATTACTAACTTTAAAACAGTTTGTGAATGAGTTAAAAAGCTGTTTGAGATGAATAGACTATCTTAAATAGCGCTACGTACATTGCATACACGTCACTAACTGTCATAAAGTCCAAGTAAATACAACAGCATCTTTCAGTGACGTCTAAACACAGCAGGTGAATCATTTTTATAAACCTGGAATGTTCAGGATATTAATTATTTATCATGTAAAATTGACTGTTTTGTTTCTTGTTTTTGAGAAAGGTGAGTGTTTTCAATTGGTATGGCAAAGTAAAAGTAAGAAAACATTTCAGGTTAATCATGTTAAGCACATGACTTATGGAATATAAGACTTATTCACCATCAACTAATGATGGTTATGGAATAGATATATAAACAAGAGGGAACATAAGATAATATGGATGTTTCCCGCTATAACTATATTGACTCTCCCAACTTGCATGTTAATTCCTACAATGCCAGATTGATAAACTGGTAGGCGAAAGAAAGTTCACACTTTAGTTGGATGTAAGATTTCAAGTTATTAATATATCGATTATCAATAAATAAGACTATTATGTGTGAAAATCGAGAACCGTGGCTATTTGTTAACATATTGACATCATTTTACACATGATAGAGGTCATTATAGTGTAAAATTTATTCCTTACCCCTGCCTACATTAAACAGATATATTTTAACAAACCATTAACCAGACACAAGAATTATTTTATTCAAATTAATGCAAATATGTGTTATTGTTAAACTGATAAAATTAACTATATCATTTGTCTCTTAGATATTTAGAAGTATATTCAAACAAAGTGTTGCGTAAACTTTCTTTTGCCTCGTGGATTATATTTCTTCTCACTGAAAATCGAAAAACATCCATAACGTTTTTGTATGTCTGTATTTTAAGTTCCCTTGAAAGGCATACAAGCTTTTACCATTAAACACCACCGACCTATGTTTCTATTTGTATCTTCTGTAAGTTAGTGTTTTCAGAAATAAGACTTGCGTCGGCTTAATGTCACAAAAGCAATTTTGAGAAACGCCCTTAACACACGTCTTTGACGTAAAAAAAAACATGAAAACACAAATCACCATTCATTAACTATTCAATAAAACATGGCAAATCACTTGCTTATTTCAGGCAAAATCTCTAAACCTTTCGTCAGTAGGACAGAAAATTCCAACATCAGCTCAGCAAACGCAGAGTCTAGTATTATGATTTTCATTTATTCAAAACAATGAATTTTAAAAAAAAATTTAAAAAAAATTAAATCCCTTGTATTCTAGTCAACATTTAGTTTGAGCTTTGAATATGTTGTACAGCTACTCATTACATGGATTATTGAATCCTCTAAGGTGAATGTCAGCTTGAATGAGTGTTTCATGCCGATCAAAGGAAGCTCTTAAGGATTTATTCAAACATGATAAAAAGTACATAGTAAAAAACAAGTATCTGAACAAAAGGTTTGATTAAAAGAGAATTTTTCAGAATTATTATGGAAATTAATATTTCTATTCCAAAAAAGGGTGACGTGTCAATAAAAAATTGGTTCAATTGATGAGAAAAGAGAAAAAAACATCCTAGAACAACGACATCGTCCTATATTGGAAATTATATGTATTAAATTCAGGAAATGAAACGAATAGATGATATGATGAATTTAAGTATTTCCTATTTTGAATTGTAATTAAAATAGAAATTGCATCGGTTTCCCTATATGACCCTTTACCACGCCAAACGGATACCAAAAATATCCGTTGGCTTTATTATGCTGAGAACACTATGCATTGTATGATAAATACTGGTTATCAGGAGAGTGGGATCGTAAATACCCTGCATTAGGAATAAACACTATGTATTTAGCTCGCCAAGACTAGCAAAGTACAATCTTTATTCCTAATGCAGGATATTTACGATCCTTAAAGACTCATGATAACCTCTATTTATCATTGAGCGCTTAGAGCATGCAATAAGCATGGATAATGCGTTTTATAAATCAATTATTTTTATTATACATGTACAATGTCAGTTTTAAAACTTTTTTTCGAAAAATGCCTGAAAATACTCTTTTAATAGTTGACGTTGTTTTAAGATGCGTGCATTGATATATGCAAATGAACAGTGTAATGAATTCGATGGTGCATTGAAATGTATTTCCTCCTTTTAAATGCCATAAATTACCGTTTCAGTTATTTTGTTACGACTCAAATGTTTTAAAATGCTACAAAGCTATTAAGTACGGTAATTTTAAAATGAAAAACTTTTCAACGTGTCTTTGGCGCACTCGAACTTACGTTCTTTCATCTTACGTAAGAAAAAGAGAGAGTTGACAAACATCATCCATTGTATTGGTAAATGTCAATATAAGGCATTCATTACTGAATTATGAATGGAAACGAGCATTTTGTAGTCTATTTATAGTTTCGTTGTAGTTCTACAGGTCCACTGTTAAAGACCCCCGATCTATTCTGTTAACTGGATGGCTGGATGGTCAAAAATGGAAGTACACAAAAGAGTTCACTTGCAGTTTACGAAAGTAATGATCTGGAACACACCCAATGTTTTTACATCATCGGAGATGAATTCGCAGCAATAAAAAGACAAAACTCTTCTCCTGTTCCAAGTGAGTATCCAATTCTGCATAATGGGATCAAGGTTGTCTATCATCTCTTCAAAGTTTATTAGGTTCACTTGTTTCATTTATGTGGTTTAATTTCAAGTCGAATCCTGAACTGATGAAATTACTATTATCTGCATAATTTGGAAAGATTATTCTTATTACCTCAGATAATGAACTAGCCCAGAGGTCGTTTGTGTTATGAAATATCTGATGAATGTTGCTATTTCCATTCCATTGCAATCATAGTGCAGCAAAATTGATGGTATGAGCAGTTTGAGTTTGTTTCCTTCTTCCTTTTTCAAACAAAGAGGCTGCTAAATTGGCGCTTTGTAATCGATTTTCCGACCGCCGGTTTTCATGATATGTTAAAGTTCAAGTCGAATCTCGAGTTTTAGAAGTTACTCATATGATTAATACTAGGAACGACTCTTGTTACACTATGACTGTTTTGAACACTTTGGGAAGATAGCTTAATAAAGTATTTCTAGTCACAGAGGTCGTTTATAAAACAAAATATCTGACAAATGTTTCTATTGTCATTTCATTGTAATCGAAAGTGCAGCGAAATTGATTCTGTGAGCTGTTTAATGATTAAAATTTTCTTCTCCCCTTTCAAACAAAGAGGCTGTTAAATGGGCGTGTCATAGTCGATCCTCCGACAAGGTCCTCTCATGGAATATTAAAGCTGCTTCAACACCAAAGATTTATCAATAACAGGGTCAGGGTTCATGTAGGTTGATCCAGTCTGAATATGTCTTAAGTGGTAGTCTGATATTGTTCTTGAAACACCTCCCTCCGCAATTTTGATTTAGTTTATTTGTGGATGAAAACAAGCAGTACTCTGTAACATTCAAATACATAATAAGATCAAGTATCATTTAGATCAGTAAAGGCTCTCTATAATAAATCGTTTATTTATACCATGCAGTTTATGTTGAGTATGTCATCGCTATAAAAGATCGCTGTATGAGCTTAAAATGTAGTTTAAAAAGTATGCCGATGAATAAATTTTTTGATATTTTGATTTGAATCAATAATATAGAGGATATATTTTGTTTTGAGTTTGATATTTATCTCGAGTGACGGCGTAGAGCCAGTTTTTTCACGATTTGCGCAGCCACGAGTGTAAACATAAGCTTTACCCAGTCACGAGATGAGGGATAAGTGATATTATAATCAAAACAAGAGATATTGTGTTTATTATTTGCCTCTCTGGTCGAAAACGTGGTAATTTGTGTCCAAAGGGTCTTGATTTGAGAGTTTTCTGGCGACGTCATACCATTGTTGATCGTAACTTAGCTACGGTGATGACGTTGCGGTGATTGTAGAAGTGACGTCGAACCATTGCATGACGTCATCCTCTCTGTTTTTCACTGACTTATGGAAGCTCAAGGAGATATCGTTTTGACAGTAGATTTGGACAATGCCCTGACATTACAAACATTTTGCATCATCTGTAATGTAATGACGTCACAATGCTATTACGTCATAAAACACATTGACGTCACAATGCTATGACATCACTGGTTTAGGAGTTTTTGGGCTATTCAGTGTTCAAAGATCTACGGTTTACATGCAAATGTGTTAAAAATCATTTTGGATGATAAATAGAATCTCACCCTCGGCACGCCTAGCATATTTGTTACTTTTATCAACTTGTGTTGATATATTTGATATCAGAAGACACTTGGATGAGATTCACTTTATCACACTCAGTGGCGAGAACACTGTGAAAACTCAGTCTCTCACTGCTTAGCTTATAATAAATCAAGTTCCATGAACTATGTCAGTTGTTTTGCATACTGACAAATTGGGTGTGAAAAGTAAAAAAGTGATATCATAAAGATGCTTTTATAGGGTATTGATTTATTGACAGTTTAATCTCTCTAGATTTATTGCATCAATATAATGTTGTCGACTGGAATTGCAATTGTACAATTTTGGATTCATGGCAACAGTCTCTTAGATACAGCACTTTGTACAATAGTTATTTGTCAATTCAAATGTGGGAGAATAAAGTTGCAAAATGAACACTTGTTTGTGAACCGGAATTTGAAATTTTGGAGCAAAATATATTGTTATTTTATTATCACTGAAACCGATTAACAACAACACTTATTTGTTGAGAGCAGCTCCATCTTTTAATTGAAACAGAAATGTAATGTTGCAAATTCAAGAATAAGTACAACGTTTATGCCTTTCTTCAAAATTGAACATAATCAAATCTTCAATTTTGTAAGTCATGAAAGCAAATTACCAAAACTAAATGAACACGCCTAATGCACTAAAATTCGCAAATGCCATATTTTTTAATAGAGCGAAGTCCTGCAGTTAATTTCAATTTGCAGTTTTGTCATAAATATATGGATTTGAGAAAAAAAGTTGGTTTTCTTTAATGCCAAAGATTGTTTCATTACCTGATTTTAAGTATGGCGTTAACATAAGATTATTTCATTGTCATAGTAACTTTCAATAAAGTGTCTCAAATAATCAATTCGTTGATTTAAAGTCAATTTACTGCAAAACGATCATCAGATTTTATTAATCTATACTCCAATTTTCTGTTTTATCTATAGAGTAAGGAATTGAACCATAATTATTCAAAGGTAAAGATAACAACCAACAAACGTCTCCAAAAGTTTTTACTTATATTTAGATTCATCTTGGTTCCAACTCTGTAATGTCATAGCACATAATATACGAAAGAATGTAAAATGAAATATTAAAAAGAAACTTTGTCATTTGAAAACAGCTGTAACCCATTTTAATCCATGAATTGATAATGAGAAACTCATAATAAAATACAAATTTAGATTTGTTTAAAGTGACATTTGATTTAAATATGTTATGCATTCATTACAGGAATTAAAGTCAAATGATGATTGATAGATAATGGAAGTCACACATATTTCATATTATTGTATGGTGATATTTTTATATTATATTGATAAAAGCTATTTTGACAGATTAAGATTCATATACAAATCAATCCTCTCAAAAGAAATGACGCTTGTTAAATCTAGGAGTTTGATAAAAGATAGACATGAAATTAATCATTGAATATATTGAAAAAATGAATTGTGAAATTACTTTAATACCTCCGAACCACAATAACGTGAAAACTTTAGTTTAACAGTATTTATTTAAATTTGACATACACTTATGAATTTTGGAGAAGATTTAGAGATTAGTTCACAAATTGTATAAAATAAGTTCATTACAAAGTGAGGCAGTGTACACGACATACACTTATACTGTTAAATTCGCTGAGATTGATTAGATCGCTATAGATTGTTTTCAGAATGTCTTGTGCCAAGTTTAACGAACCATTTGCTTCTAATCCTTAAAATACGTCAACAATCATACTTAATCCTCCGCTGAACAGTCATTATTGTTTTCTTGATCTGTTCAAACTTCACGAAATCGATGAATTGTATGTGAATGTGAGGAAGTATTTTTCCTGTTGGTGAAATGTGAATATGGAATTTGTCCTGTTGCATAAACAAAGAGATCCAACCTGTAATTCACAACGGCGATGATAATCTAATATATCAATTAAAACCGGCAACATTAATGTTGTTGACGCCAAACTCTTCACTTTCTATAACTTGGGGACAGAAATACTTACATGTCAAGAGGAAACCCTCCATCATACATTAGCATACTTGAGGTATAATGAAACTATCGACAGTGAACAGTTTACACGGATATGTTAAGTTTTATTTATGTATCCCTAATAAGAATGAAATACCATAATATTATGTCAGGAGTTAACGTTTTCACTCCTCCAACTTACATCCCTATCATAACAAATTATTTTATAAATTTTTTTATCAATGGTTAAAAGACATCCATACAAATTTTGAATGGTCTGCACTCAATGTTCATTTCATTCAAATGTATACCAGCTACATGTAGTTATTTGTACCATATTAACACTGCGGACCTTGTTTGCTTGTCTTTGCGTCTGCTGTAAATCGTACATTTATCTGTTTATTTATTAGAAATCAAGACTTGGGTATGTTTATTGTCACAAAACTCACTGATCAGTACTACGAAAGTAGTTTTCAGAAACAATCAGTTCAACCATCAATATATAATAATGTTCAATTATCTTTGATTCCAATAAAAAAAACATTCACGAATCACCATTTAAAACTATTCACATTCACTAAATCACTTTCTTATTTCTTGCAATATCTCTTAATCTGTCTTGAATAGGTCATGAAGTTCCTAGATCAATAAACCAAACACCGAATCTAAAATTATAATTTGGCAAATATTTGCAATCTTGCTCAGAGAACTCATCATTTGTATTCCAGTCAACATTTAGATGGAGCTTTCAATATGAACTACGGAAACTCATTACATGGAGTTTAAATCCTCTTAGATGAATGTCAGCTTGACTGAGTGGTTCACGCTGATCAAAGGAAGTTCCGTGTTCACTCAAACAGGGTAAAATGCGTTAAATTGCAAGTTCCAACACAAGCATCTGAACAAAGGTTCAATTAAACAGATTTTTCCAATTCGGATTTATGCTGAAAAATGAAACATTCCTTGCCAACAACAAAAATCGGGTGTGCATTTACTACCTGTATAATGTACGGCTAAAAGTAACTTAGTATACAGAAGTCATCCAATTAGAAACCATGAAAGATGTTTTTTATTCATTAATGAAACCAGAATAGTTATAAGAATATATGTTGCAATAATAAACAACCAGATAGGAAACAAGTTGAGTATACCTGTATATCATTTACATTCCTACGCAACGAGTACTATACACATTACCATGCAGTAAGGGACATAGCTCTGTATCACAGAAGCTGAACTAAAATAGTTGAGATCCAGGCTTTAAAGGGGCAGTAGCACGCTTTTTGATAATCTAATATTTTAAAATTTTCACTGATAATTGTATGTTAATGCTTAATGTATTATTTTGATAGGGTCAAAAATCTCATGACACAAGCCAATCATCCATAGTCAGAGGACAAAGTATGAAAATTCACATAAAATCCATTGGCGGCCATTTTGTGTGAACACCTTTAATTCATTTGTGTAAGAAAAAGTAATCGCATGTCTAAACTGTAGGATATATATTTTAATTATTACTGCTCCATTTAGTTTAAATACATTGTCTTTCAATTGGAACCATTCATTTTCATTTTCCTGACATCACCTTTTAATCCCCCTAAAAACGTGCTACTGCCCCTTTAACATACTTTCATATTCTTCAGTCAACATATTTCACCTAATGATTGGCAGTATAATTTTAAAATTACAGTAACGATAAGATAAACATTTCAAATAACACTACCAAACACGTTGATATGGTTCTATTCTATGAAAATATCGATTTTATGTCATTTTAGAAACATCGTACTGCAATCATCTACAATAAAACTTAAGGACATCGTTTCTATTTTTTCATTAAAAACATGTATATAACATTCTTGATTTATTCAATAATGTACAACAGCACAGTAGATGACCTTTTTTACAATATTGATGAATATGTTTATAGGAATCATGATACATATTTTACACGAGAAACGTAGATTAAAAACCCTGCAGATCGGGTTCTGTTCAAATATTCAAGATGATAGCATGAAAATGTGTTATAATGTAACAACAAATTTCGTTTCCGCCACAGTATGATTATATAATTAAATGATTTCAAAATTCTACTATTTAGAAACGAATTATCAACTTCAAAACAGTTTGTAAAAGTATTAATTGATTGACTATTTACTAGGAATCGTTTAACTTAACCAAAAGATAATTTGTATACACGTCATAAGAATTTGCATTTTTTAAAATAAAATACTGTGACGTCAATACACAGCAGGTGATTTCTGTATAAGTCTGAAATGTCTAGGATAGAAATTATTTATCGTGTACAATAGATAAATGGTGAGGTAGGATAACGTCTCAGGTCAATTTAGATATTTGAGACAAAAGACTAAACCACCATCGACAACTGAGGGGAATAAAAAAAGTTGAATATGATTAGTAAAAAATAGCTAAAATAGCAAGCATTTTAAACTCTGCGAAGACTGACTTTTCATTTGATGAAAGATAAGGGCTAATTATTATATTGTGTTTTCATTTGATGAAGATTAAGGTTTAATTATGATAAAATTACTTCTGTTTAAAATAGTTTCGTGTAGAGAAAACCATTTGACATACCACTTTATAAGTTGATATACGAAATAAACTTCAATTACTGCTTGTTCAGCGGAAACATCTTGAATAAAGGTACACTGCAGCGGTTGTGCTGTCTGTTCTTCGCCCTGACCGTTTCAAAATCTGTTTATAACAGGCAAAATAATATTCTTAGGAAGGACACTGAAGTCGAAGTACGGTTTTTATATGAAAACATGAAACAGGGTTGTGCTTAATATTAACTTTTTTTTACCAATTTCTAAATGCTAGTTACATGTAAATTATCAATTGTACACTGCAACCTATATTGTCTTTGTGTCTGCTATAAGTTTATGTCATTGTTTGTTTATTAGCAGAAATCAGGACTCGAGTCTATGTTTATTGCCTCGATATGAACTGATAACATTGCAATTTTCAGAAATTCTTAATCAACTATCTTGGACTAAACAAAACACTATTGATCACCAAAAAATAACCATTTGAAGCTTTATATTGTCAAAGCAAATCATCCCCTTTTTTATTGCAATATATCTTAACCTATCTGAAGGATGATAAAGTTCCCAAATCAATAAACAAACAACGAGCCCAAAGTCATAATTAAGCAAATATCCCTTGTATTTCAGTAAACATTTAGGTTGAGTTTGATTTTCTAAGATTTATGCCAGCTGGACTGAGTGTTTCACGCTTATCGAACAGTATCAACATTTTGGTTCAAAAAGGGTGAACATCGTAAAATGAAAAGTGCACAAAACAGTATGGTAAGTAAACTCAATGTTCAATTAAAGCAGTAAGGAATTGATATTGTTGATGTAAGAGTTTATTCTGACAATATATGCAATAATTTATTCAATTCCAAACAAATGATGGTTGATCTATAGTTAAAGTTATGTTTCACTCATTTCTCATACAAGCATAACGATTTGTTTTTATTTTATAAAATATATTGGAATAAATATTATAAGATAGAAATAAAGTTGATCAATCATCACTGGTAGAGAGTTAAGTAAGAATAGGCTCCAAAAATACAAAATTAAGAAAATATATCTACAATACGATCTGCCATGAATATGTTCAATCAATGAAATGAGAAAACCTTTTTAAAGTTTTGAAGTATAGAGAGGTGTAATGTCCCTTGTCCGCATTTCACACCTGCATAAGAGTCGAAAGTTTTATAAATTACAATTGACAGGTCACGTAATAAAACTATTATTAGAATAAAAACATAATCACAGCTAAACTTGAATTCATCTTCATGAATTACATGTATCTTATAACTTCTGCTTAAAACTTTCTATCTTAGAAACACACTGAAAAGATTGCCAAGGCGCCTTTAATGTATTCTGTCACGTTCTTTTGTTTCCACAGAGATTAGATAGTTGCAGGTATTATTTTCCATATATTTCTAGTATATAACCACGATGTCCTGGGTTCAAATAAACTCAACATGCTATAGGGAAGAAACTCTAAAATAGTTATTTCTATATAACATAACTAAAAAAAGAGCCTACTATTTCCAAAAACATTGTTTCAGATATTTTAAGAACGTTGCTGTACATATATTCTATTCAATTTGTCCTTTCAAAGGGTAATATACTTACATCAAATTAGCGGAGAGTTTTTTTTTTATTTCGGTTTGATTTCTATACATAACCAATACAACGATAGAAATAAAACACACTTCAAAATCTTAATCTTAAAATATAAATGCTATCTTTAAGAGAGTACCGAGGTAAACTATGCATGAAACGATATCGGGATCGAATCATAAAATTTCTACTTGGGACAATTTCATAAAAGAACTTAACTTCTCAATTAAGAATATAATTTCTGACTTTCTTTTTACTCTCACAGATTTACGATCAAGTCATTTGTGTAAGCATACAACTAAAGTAACTCCATTTATGCAACGCAAATGGTTACAACTTCGCTTAAGTTCTTGAATTCGCGTCAATAAAAAAGAAAACTGTCCTCTAGTGGCACGTAGTATCAAATTCTGCATATGTACATAATGAGATCAAGGCTGCCTATCATCTTTTCAAAGTTTATTAGGCTCAATCGATGTTTCACTCATGAGGCTGAATTTCATGTCGAATCTCGAGCTGCAGAACTTAATGGCGAGGTTAATACTAGGAACTACTCGTGCTTGCACTATTGTTACTTTGCATAATTTGGGAATATGGCTTTATTCCTCATGAAATCTAACAACTCAATGAGGGCGTTTGCGAAATGTGCTTTACAACATATCTGATGAATGTCACTGTCAATCGATTGTAGTCGATAGTGCAACACCATTGAGGCTGTAAGCGTTTTAAGGTTGTGAATATGGTTTTATTCTTCTTCCCTTTCGAACAAAGAGGCTGCTAAATTGGCGCCTTGCTGTCGTCTTCCGATCGCCTCCTTTCATGCTACATTAAAGCTGCTCAAACATGGAAATTGTCAATAACTAGGAGATAGTTCACGTAAGAGCATTCAATCTGAATAATTGTTATATGATAAGACTTAGGCCGTATTCACATGCCAACAAATACTTATATGAGTATATTTGCTTATATAAGCAAATTTGCATTTATGAGTAAAAGTAAATATACTATGCGTCCACATGGAGAAAAATCATGTCAGTTGCAAAACAAATTTTCTTACATAATGTATTTTGAATTTGTTGTCTTATGAAGCATTTGGTCCATTTGGAGATAGAGGGTCATGTCTAGTTTGAAGTATCCAGTATCCGTATCCCTCTTAAACATTTGACTTGTGTTTGGAGGAGTAAGTGGAAGGCTGAACGCCAGTTTTAATCTGATTACATTCCTGTTGACCTCATTCAGCCATTCAAACATAATTCGTGACAAGTTGAATATGCATGATATGTCTCAAGAATTGATTACAACGCTGCTCTTTTCAAAAGGCTCTTTTTGAGATGTAAAGGATATTGACCTCTCCCTACGGTTTGGTTGAAAGTGTAAACATGAGGGTGAGGGGAAACCCGCGGGCCGGAAGGTGTTTATAATGTAAACCAAACTCAAAGGAAGGGGTTAATATCTGTCATATAAAGCGAATATATAAACACTGGAAGTATTGCAAAACGCAGCCATTCATTGCCAGCTGCCTGCTTAACAGCACGCTCTTCGCGTAAGACATTACAAATACACTTTGCATACGATTTTGGATCAAATATTTATTAATATATATACAATATGTATATGAAAATTACAATATCAGTCATGACACAACAAAATTAAGATCTGCGGTAAAAGTGTTGCTTGACAACATAGAGAGTCTGGGTTTGAATCAAAACGCTCTTTCCTAATTTGTCCAAAATTCAAATTTTACAAATCTATTACTTTGATTCATTATATCTTCAAGTTATAAAGTATAAGTATAAAATGTAGATGTAAATGTTGTTCATCCTAACCAGGAGCACGGCTAAAAGTAAAACAATCTTTCTACAGGCTGAAACCCATTCTCTCCCCACAGATCTAGAGAGGCAGATCAAGTCATGAAATGTTGATAGAGCTGCTGTTCTATTACGCCGAAATCCGTGGGTTTCGGCATGTACCCCTGGCGGAAAAAATGCACCACAATTCATTTGAATTTCTTTATCAAATGGCAACGATTCTCACAATGGGTTTGCCATCATTAAGTCAAAATGATGATTTAAGAACAGCTTTTGATTGTCTCCAATCAGGTGTGTCTCATTCTATCCCACAAACTCGGCGTAATATAACAGAGGCTGTATCAACATTTCGTGACTTGATTTGCCTCTGTGGGGAGCGAATGGTTTGTTACATACTAAAGTGATATTGGTAAGTGATGCACTTAACCTACAAGGCAGTGGTAATGTAATTGAATAAATTTGTTTCACATCCTACAAGCATTGACATCTACAAATTTTGATTACTATCTAACGGTTCATGTCACAAACCATATCAGTAAAAACATAAGATAACTTTAAAGTAATGATTAAAAATCATTAACACTTTAATTTCCTCAAATAATTTTAATAATTGACACTAGTTTCTTAAAGATTAATGATCAACTGTAACATTGATTTATTTTCATCAAGAAATTCATTCGATGTAATAAAAATTTAAATGTGATTCAATTTGGCAGAAACATAGTGAGAAATTATTTTTTTTACAAAAATCTAACCATTTTAGCTGTTTATTGTAAATTTTAAGTAGGGTACTTAAAATCGAAATAGGAAATTGATGGGAAACTGCAAGCACTTGATGAAAATATCGCCCCTATCGTATTTACGAGCTTAATGTGCTTGAATAAGATGGCATGAGTGCTTGTTAACAGGATACCGACATTACCGCCACACACAATTTACTTTAATCTAATCTATTGGCGTGTCAAATGAGGGTCTATAAAAGTTTAGGATGTGTTCTTGCATCGCGATCATTTCTTGATCGTTGAACTAGCAAGGACACGTAACTAGGTAACTTGGGAAATGGAACATGTTTTTAGATTTATTAACACGTCTTTGAGAAGACAGTTTAGAAAATAGTATCTACACATGACTACCCCTACTGATGAATGGTTTCATGCATGTCTAACAAAATAATGATATGTATTTCTTTTTGTGCGTAAAAGATGAATTAGGAATACCTAGTTTGCATTTCATTTGAACAGTATGGATACGTTATCAAATACATATTTTATCAAAAACAAACAAGTTCTTCAACCAGATTGAAAAGAACAAAAGTTTATGTGTAGTGTTGCCGTTCTGTTCAAGAAATAAACAATGTAATTAATTGAGGAATAAATTTTCTTAGTATATATTTGGGGACCAAGGTATGTGCAGTTACATGGACATCAACTTCGGATTTAGAATTGATATTGCCAATTTAAGAATATCGAGGCAGGTTTACTGCTTTCAATTCGTTCAGCTCTAATCTCAGACATGATGTCAAAGCCGTTGCAATTTTCAATATGAGATGTCACAATGATTTAAGCTTATCCACAGCAACGAAAATGTGAGCCTAAAGCTTTCTTTTCGTTTATGATTAACATGTAAGCTCAATATATGGTGCAAAAGTGTGTAAAGCAAATGTAGTATAGATCCACTAAAGTATAGCACTGAAGATAACCTAATTAAAAATAGCGAAATGCACTGTCTATTAATTCAATTATTTTTCCCATTTGAAAAATGAAAGTTTAGAACAAATGTAATTTATACAGGATATATGTGCATTTCAAAATGGGCTGATACTATTTTTAAAAACATTTAAATGCTATCTATTTCAACATATGAAATGTGTTTAAACTTGTTAAAATACATGTTCAACGTTGTAGATTTATTAAAATGTAAATTTTACAAAATAAAAGGCAAGTCTGCTAATGCTCTTTGTACCAATTTTTATTTTGCAGATGTACCACAAGAGTTTGTCATGGTTTTTCGTGTTAGGTTGCTTTGATAAAACCATTAAGGCAAATCAACAATTTGTCATGGAATGGACAAATGTTTAAAAATGTTGAAACTTGATATGGAAATAAGCACATACAACCTTCACTCTTAAAATTGATAAATCAAACAAATAAATTAAATAAACCATTTGGAAAATTAATGAATTAATGAATTAAAAAATAATTATTAAAATGCAACACTTTAATGACAGATAAAATCAGTCAATAAAACAAAAGTCCATTGATACGTAATGAGTGAGTTTGTGTTTTACGTGTTTTGAACAATATTTCAGTTATAAAACACGTGGATGTTGCCACCCAAAATAGAGTAAAACAAACTGATAAATGTTATTGTGCTTAATGTGATTGAATATCGTGCCAAACTTGAAACCTGACAAGACAAATTCAGACATTGCTTATTGTCTCATGTCCTTTGTGTTATTTGTTAATCCTTCTCATGTAGCATTTTCTAAATTCACAAGATATGAAACTGGTTCTTTACCTACATGTATCATAAATCTTACAACTTCATCAATAGACGTTCATGAAAAATACTCATACAAAACCTCCATTGAATTCCATATACCAAATATCAATAGTTTATTTTCCAATCACATAATGTTGAAGTAAAGCTGTTACATATTGACATTGATACAATTTGTGATGTTTATTTCTTTGAAATACATAATACAATAATTTTCATTATACATGATCCTGAGCCTAAATGACGTTAACTGAAGGAAATCAATCGTAAAAGTGCATCTTAGGTGTTATTCGTGGATGACACAAACGTTGACAACGTTCTCAAAAACTAGAAAACTTCAACTTTTAAAAACATTTTAATAAGTTAAGGATTACGTATCGTGCATGGTTACAAAATATATATCTCATGAAAAACAGACGAGGCTCAGGAATTATTTATTGTTTTAACTTACATACATGTTTATGTGGTTATATAACTCACACATGGTAAAATCTCTGTTATTAGGCGCACATTGAATGTTAATTGTGAATAAAACAATACATCAAATACAGCATATTTACCATGAATGAAATGCTGTGATAGGTTTACACTGACAACTGCATTTTAAATCGATCGTTTCTCACATTTTTTAGTTATTCTAAAATTTGATTTACTTAGCTTCAACAATTTGAAAAACTTTCTCCCTTGAGTATAAATTTTACAGGCTATTGATTGGTTGTTTTATTGCCCTAGAGATGTTGCATCAATACAATTTTCTCGAGGGGAATAGCAAATCTAAAAAATTTAACTCGTGGATGATTCCATAATCCTCTCGCTGAAGTAGATGAAGAAAGGGATATCTCAAATTTATACCTGTGAAGAAAAATATAAACAAATGAAAGATGGTACATTTGAGCGCCCTCAATCCTATGAACACTGGCTCCATGAAGGAAACAAAAAATATATGTGATGCTAATTATACTTTTTGATATTGATTGACAGTTTTATCTCCCTGAAGTCAACTACATGGAGTAAAACATCGTTTGTCATTGAATTTGTACAGCACTCAAGGACGTATAAAATTATTTAAATTATGAATCGACCTTGTTCGGCAAATAATATGCATTTGGTGGAATGATCATTTACAGTCGTAGAATACGTCTTTGTACAATTATGCAGTTTTAATATGAAATTATTTTTTATACAAAGCTAAAAGTGTTGATGTATTACCTGACACGATGATATGAATAGTACATGTATTCAGTGATGAGGCTATCTATTTAGAGGTTATAACATGTCACTTTTCATATCATTCCTAATATCAGCCCGAGACCCCCATATCAGCCCGAGGGCCGCAGGTATGATATGAAAAGTGACATCTTGTAACCTTTTTATCATATATCAAACTTTTTCCTACAAAAGAAATATTTTTTTAAAATATGGATAAATTGTTTTTAAAAAAAATGTAGGCTTATTATCATAACAAATTTTAAACGAACATGCTTTTAAGAGTTAAGTTTGATAAAGATACTGTGGGCAGTTCCACTTATTCAAATTACTAGAATATTGAACCATGTGATGTTATAAAACAAAATCTACAGTTAAAAGCGGCAACAACATCGTTTTTTGGTGAAGTTAACGTCCAGCTCACGATCTATGCTGCAATGACGTTACTTTGCAAAGGGGGATAACTCTTACCAAAAGTCCCCCTGGCCGATATTGATATGGATTTGCGGACCGGACTGATATGGATTTGCGGACCGGGCGGCAATATGGGTGTTGTGTCCATGCCTCTATTACCCATGCAAACACCCCATATTATTTTTAGATATATGATAATCAAGTAAAGTAATAAAAAAGTAATATGATCATCATTGATTCGTATCAGGCAACCAAACAAGGCGTGGATAAGATGCCCTGAGTGTTTGTTAGTGTGATACAAACATGACCACGCATCATTTATTTCTATCTAATCTAACGGCATGTCGAATGAGGGCCAACAATCTCTAGTTTGCTTGTTCCTGGTTAGCATGTCTGGATCAACTAACAGTTTTTGTCAGACGTGTTAAGTATGTAAATTGAAATAGAAGTAAATTAGGCATGTAATTATCAGGAGAAAATAAACAAACTTTGATGAAACATGTAGTTCACTAGTCAGTTCCCCCAAATGTGAAAACTTACATGTATGTCCACATCTAAAATGACAAATTTTGATGTTACTGTTCAGTGCTACAGCTTCGAAAATCAATCTAGCGATCGTGACTTGATTAACATGACGTGAATTGATAATCGGGAATTAGCTAAGAATACATTCAATATGCCAGATTTTATTGATTCAAAAGGACAGAGAAGAAAGAATCCTATTTACCTTTATATTTTACATTTTCATGTTAACAAGAATTTCGAAACCTTATAAGTGTGATGTTCAGCTTATGACTTTGGTAAGGTTATCTTCTTGGACAGATTGTGGATCAAAAGACTTTCATCTGCTTAATTTGAAATATTCTGAAACAGGTTAAAATGAAATGCTTTAGTTTGTATTGAAGGTTCTCTTTGTAGTTTAACAATATAATCTGCTTAAATGAAAATATCAGAACGAAAGTTTTGCAATGAACTTGCTATTTTAAGTTTTAATTGCAAATTCCAATTTAAATTAATTTCAAAGGCTCTTTATTTATTTTGTCATTGTGATTTTAACAAGAGTTGATTTATGTCTTCATTCATATGAAATAAAACCTAACCATACTTTTTATAGCTATGGCAACTTTCAATTCTAACTTTTAATTTGTGATTTGCAGTATTTATGACATCAGTGTCGTGGCCACAAATTTTAATGGAAAACGTTCACTGAACACAATCGAATCCTTAAGAATAATACTAAGTAAGTGAGTGACCACTTGTATCACACAGCGCGTACAGTCCTCGGACTATGTAACAGGCATAAAGTTGGTGGTCATCATCTTCTCGGGGAATCGGAGATCTGCATGACAATAGGCAGCATACAATGTCATGGTCATGCTTCCAGAGCAACTATTCTAATTGGGATATTACACAGGAGCTTTTCTCTCTAAACAGTTACTCAATTTCATACACATATTGAGGATAAGATGGTCTTGATAGCGCAGTCAACACAAGGTGCATAGTCCTTGCAAATGTGTGTACGACGCACTGTGCAAGTTGCACAATGGAACTGCATTGTCTCTGCAGGTCAGGATGGTATCTTGCAACATCCCATGCAAGATTCGGACATGGTTCGGAATGCATGGAACAGAAGGTCTTCATATTTGGATCTAACTGCATCAATTGTCTTCAGGCTAGAGTTTGAGTTGTCACTGCTTCCACGACGTTTTCCTCCAGCGTGCTTTACAAACAAATCGACCAGTCTGTGTTACGAGGTTGAGGTGGTTCAGTAAGTATCTGGATGATGTCCGGGATGACGCCTTTTGGGTAAGAACCGCACTTGTTCTTGTTTTGTTCTTGTACAAGAAAAAACAGAGTCATGGAAAGTTGCCGTGCAAGACAATTCTGGTCGGAGTTTCATATTGTCGTGGGAAACAGAAGCTATTTTTAGTCTATTGAAGCTGCATTGGGTAAAAGCCCAAAGACAGCCTTATGTCACATCTGATGGTGTTTGGCAAGCCTTGACAGAACTCTAAACGTGCTCTCTGGCGGAAATATTTTCATTATTTAAAGATTTTGTTTTTATATTTTGTCAGGGGTCCTTTGAACCACATTCAAAATTCCAAGTAGATAGAGTAAGTTAAATACAAAATGTATATGATGACTGATAGTGACAATAAAGTGACCAATAGCAGAAACCCTTCCACATTACAGAAAATGTATTACTTCTGAACTTTAATGTCATGGAAAAAATATAAAAGATAAACACTTTCTTTAACATTTTCCCCGTGTCTTTGAAGTTTATTATTTCTGTAAAACAATTTGATTAAACAAATAACACCACATGGGTGATATGCTTTTGAGTAATACTGCCAACCTATCAATTTCAAAATTTCAAAGAACTCAAGTTAATGAGAACAATTTAATGAGCTTGTGCACTCATGTGTTCAAATGGATATCATTATGAGCATGGTATTGAACATCAAAGGGTTATTTTCATAATATCACATTATCGAGATACACTTATGAAAATATCAATGAAAATCATTATACAAGTTTGAATAGCAAGTGAAATGTTATTGACATTTTTTATAACCATATCAAACTTTAATAGTTTCCCATTGACTGTTAAAGTGAGAATAGGTGATTTATTTGTTAATATTGCATTTTAGTGTCGCCGAATATTAACTTCAAAATCTTAGAGATCCCATCATAGTCCAGGAGCTGAGGGAAAACTATTCTTCTGATAGGACCAACAACAGCACTGGGAAAATCTTTGATAGAAAGCGTCACTTCTAAGTCTCAATAATAATAAAATACCCGAGGGTACCTGGGTACATTTATTCCACCTAAGAAGCCGTTAACATGTCAACACATTCACATCATTTAGTATTCAACACAACAATAGTAAACCGTTGCAAACAAAAGTTACTACATGTAAGAAGCCGTTAGCATGTCAACACATTCACATCATTTAGTATTCAACACAACAATAGTAAACAGTTGCAAACAAAAGTTACTACATGTGAGAAGCCAACATGTCAACACATTCACATCATTTAGTATTCAACACAACAATAGTAAACAGTTGCAAACAAAAGTTACTACATGTTTGTTATATCATCCTTTTGGGGAATATATTAATGGTCTCCATGTATTCACAAGATACTTTATAGTCACAACTTTAGGATAAATTTGTAAAGTATAATATTTACTACATAGATAAGGAATATGCATGTGGCATGCCAGAAATAATTCTGCTTCAAATTTTCGGCACATTCAAACTTGTCACTAATGGTCAACCTTTTCTTATACATTACGTATCGGAATGACAGTTTGTTAAGATGATATAACATTGAAGTCTGTGTATTAGGGACCCAATGCAGAAATCACTGTCAAATACGTTCCTTTACTTCTATGTCGATGTCTATCATCTATCGGTTTATAATTAAAAATTTATTTTCGTGATTTACTCACAAGATCATATCTTTTGAAAGAGTAGAGTTTTATTAAGTGAACACCATATTATTGTTATTGTACTAAGTTCAAAGGTTATGAACTTTTTTTAATCACTCTATTTATATGTATTCATGACAAGCACTAGCCTAAGTAAATCTGGGGAACTAAATTCGTTTTCATTTAATAATTTCTTAAATGTAACAAACATTTGTTAACATACAAGTAAACAAGATTGAGTAGTAATAATTCAAGTACATAACGTAATGTTTAGCCATGCAATTCCCTTTTCTTACCCAAAATGAATTAAAAGTGTTAAAACAAAAATGGCCGCCAATAGATTTTAGGTGAATCCTCATAAGGTGTCCTCTGATTATGGATGTTTGGTTTGTGTAATGAGATTGTTGACACTGTCAATAGTATACATTTAGCACTAACTTACAATTGTAAGTGAATCATTTAAAATATAAAATTATCAAAAATCGTACTACTGTCCCTATATCATATCATATGGAAAAACGTATCTCCTTCATTGTAATCTATCTGTTAAACGAGTACGTTTGGATCAAAACCATTCCATTTATTCAAGGATTCAGGGGAGAGTTTGGATAAAATAAGATGAATTGATTGATGAGATTATAAGATGAAATTAACACTTTTTTCTTTTAATCCTAAATGTACACTTGAATTACTTAACAAGTACGCTAGTTCTAGTTTCAAACACCTTCGTATAGTATTAACGAGATAAATATGCGTGAATAAGAAGGCATGAGTGCTTGATGATGGGATGCTAACATTACAACCACGCGTCATTTACTTTAATCTAAATAATTGCTATGTCGAATTCAGGCTAGTTTAAGTATCTGATGTGGTCCCGCATGGTCATCATTTCTGGAACATGCAACAAGCAATTTGCTTCATGAGTTAACTATGCAAATTCTCACTTTGGGGAATCGGACATGCAATCAGGACTTCCGAGTTATTTATTAAATGCCAGGTCGGCCTCTTATTTGATCAGAACATCTTTGTTAGAAATTAGGAATTTTCACATATAAACACTTTTGTGTCATTGATGTTTAATTATTTTCTGATACATTTCACAAAGTTTGATATTATGAGCAGTATGCTGTATAAAAAACGTATTCATTTACTGGTAAAAAAAACGTTCATCTGATTCACGAGCATTTTGATTTACATGATTTAAAACGAGATGACATTTTTCGACTATTGTAGTTTATCATTATCTTGATTAGCATAACTCTAGAAGAACTTAAGAGAAATAAAAGGTTAGTTAAGGATCTAATTAAATGTATTTTTAAAGGTAACATTAATCAAATATGCTTTTTGGAAAACTTGTTGAAATAATTATTGTAATAAATTGCTTGTTAAAGTTTTATTAATTCATTGTCCTTGTAAAAGCGCAAAGCTCTGGTATAAGCCATTATTGTAATGACATGTACTGAACGAAATCGTAGCCATGGCAATTTCAATTAAGAGGGATGCAATGATTGTAACACCATTGCCATGACGATAACGTCTAAAAAGAGGTAATATTAATAAAGGTTTATTTATGTATTGATTTAAACAGGACTTTAAACAAATCTCATAAGCATTATCACAACTCATTTAGTTAGAAATTAGAAAAAAAATTTTTAAATGTATACACAAATAATATCATCCAAAGTTGGTGTGTATAAGGATATATAATTTAGAATATATATAGATATATAGATGTAGAATTCAAATATAAAACATTCATGCAGACAGCTACAGCGTCACTTTGACATTAATTATTGGTAGATTATATAACTTATAGGACAACTTTTTCAATTTTATATAATCTACGAAAACAATGAATAATATCATCGATTTTTGGGAAAGACTAACATTGAACATTTTAAAAAATGGATTCATTTGCATCATATAATTGCAAGTAGCTGACATGACAGATGAACCTTAATTTTACCAATGATTAAAGGAAAAGTTGGTCTATGCATAGTCATATAGTTAAATTGAGTAAAAAATGAGGGTATACATTTCCAATGTTTTCTATCCTACACTTATTGTTAATATTCCACATACTTTTAATAACTAACATACTTACAATGAGATTTATATAACATTACATACAATGTAAGACTTGTGGCTCTACCTAAATCCTCCTGAGGCTAGGTAATAAGGAACGGCGCCAACAACTTGTATGTGTTCCAAGGAATACGTCTTTTTAAAGCTTGTGGATAAGCAGATCGGATGTATTTTCAGGGTTTTTCTGGAGAGCATCGAAGAAATCTAACTAATTAGATCTGTCAGTTGATAGGATACATGCTGTTTGGGAAGTTGATGAAGACAATTTCCCCTGAAACCTTAAGCATGTAGACGTAAGGTCACTAAGGTTTAGTAACATGTTTTCAGTAGACACAAAAGTTGCAGGGGGTGGCTGAAATAACCTTTGTAGTTTCCGACTTTAAGTCGAATAAACTGTCGAATTGACATCGTTGTCAAATAAATGACTAGAGGGTTATTATTTCCCATTATCACCAACAGACAAAAGGCGGCCGTTTTATTCTTTTTACCGCAAGCATTGAGTTAGTTTTCACTTTATCATATTTTTCCAATTATATTGTTTCACTTAATCATAAATTACAAACGATGAACATAAAAGTACGACATATATTCTACATATTATGATTGCATTGGCATTGAATTTACATACTACAGCTTGTGTCATAAAGTTTCACTTCATCTGAAATAAGCAAAATGTAACTAATATTCTACTGAAAATGTAAATAAACTGTACTTTGTATTAACTCTTTAAATTACAGAAGTCACGAAAGTCTGAACATTAAGTGAGTATGACAGCAATCGTGTAATAGTGTCTAGACTTGATGTGTAGACGTTATTCTCCATCCCCTGTAGACAAAGAGAGCAACTATGTCGGCGCCTTGACGTCGACCCTACAACCGTCTCCTTTTAAGGCATATTGAAACAGTCAGAATTTGGAATCGCGGCTTAAGTAATTGAAGAAGATTTCACTTATAATGATAGAATATGGGGAATTGTCTGAAACTGTAACTGTTTCTAGTTAATTTCCCTCAGGCAACGTAAATAAATTTTCCTTTCAGACATTTACTCATTCTTAATTGATGTACATGTTTTCTCCAACAATCATGTCCAGCGCCACTTGTTTGACTTGACGTGCTCATTGTGTAAGTATCTACACCGAAACGTCGCATTTCATGCAACGTAGAAGTTGATTATCCATAACAACTTCTTCATCATCCAACTAGCTTCTAAATGCCTCCTCAAGAAGTTAAAAAACAATGTTTTATATTATTTCTAAAACTTATTTGAGCATTCCTGTACAAAGAGAGAAATACATGTAATAACAATTTTGTTAAAATTGCTTCATATGTTTTTCTTATGCTCATTTTTATAATAAGGATAATGATATTATTTGAGGATCACTAAACCTTTATTCTAACCTATCAATGTGAGATACTTGTGAGAGCATCATCATTGTGCTCCTAGTCATCCACTTGATGTTAACGTTACTAAATCGTGGAAATACGATTAGAAAGTTAAATTGTAAAGAACAGCAAATACATTACATCATCGATTTCAAAACGTTTGGGATGTATACAGTAGAACACGGATATAGCGAACTCGGATATAGCGAACAATCGGACATACCGAACAAATTTTCAAGTCCCGTCCCTATATAATAGCGAACTCCTGATATAGCGAACTAAATTCTTTGGTCGCTTGGAGTTCGTTATACCCGAATTCTACTGTAAAGTATTTATCATGTATGATAAATATCATAACACAAGCAATTGCCAGCGTGATTTGCATTGGGTTGGCTCAGAAATACATTGCAGCTTATAGCATAGATACGTTTTTAAACATGATATAAAGTCTTAAACCACCACAAGACTCTGCAGACAGTTTAGATCGAATTTACAATGTTAAATACTCAGACCTCTGATCACTTCTGTGCATAGTTTCTAGATGCCCATAGTTAACACATAAGTGAAACGAGATTAGTTATGACTTCTTTGATTGGCATTCTAGAAGTTGGTGTGATGATCAAAAAGGAAGATTATTTTATGGATAATCAACTTCTTTATTCTTTGTAAGCGACGTTTCGACATAGATCCTAATGTCGTTGTCAAGCAAGTGATGACAAGACATAGATCCTAATGTCGTTGTCAAGCAAGTGATGAGCAAGTTGTCATCACTTGCTTGACAACGACATTAGGATCTATGTCGAAACGTCGCTTACAAAGAATAAAGAAGTTGACTATCCATAAAATAATCTTCCTTGTTGAGATTAGTTATGCTTTACTATCATCTCTTTATGGCCAAAACAATCGCTTTCAAACCTTTCGTCAGGAAATTCTCAATATTGTGAAAAAAGCAAACTTTTAAATGAGAAACCTGTTTACTAGATGATTTCTGCACAGTCTAAGAAGTAAAGATCAATGGGGGAAGAAGATTAAAAACGGCGCCAATATGTTGGATGTGTTTCAAGAAAGTAGACTAATTCTGATCGCTTGAAGGAAAGAAGATGCTTCGTGGTTTCAGGGGTATTCAACGGATCTAAACTCGCCTAAGAAATTAGTTGTGTCAGTAGGAGGTATAACTCACATTTTACTTTTGATGAAAAATGGTCAGCCTTTCAAAGAAAGTAAACATTGAAGGCAGGTTATGGGAGGTTAACAGCTTCTTTTTTGTATTTCGAGCCAATGGTTGTCATTGGTGACTGTTAAACATGAACATTCTATGTCAAAAGAGAAAATTTGAAAACTAAATGACTTAAAAACTAATAATTCACGTAGGTTCTTTATATGTTGTTTTTGTGTTTTAACTCCACGATGTCAATTTAACGAAACAGTTGTATGATTGAATCATTTTTATACTTTAATGGTCTTTAGAGTGATACATAAATGTATATGGAATGGTATTTATTTGGCAGTAAGTATTGAGTTTCCTGTAAGTTTTCCATCCGCTCACTTATGCTTATATAGTTCGATAAGTTGGACAGTTGGATGCTTGATAAGAAATAACACTGTCAGGAAACTTGTATATACACTATTTCCATATCTATCTATATCTATATTGCTTATCAGATTCAATTTGATGGTTATATATGGCTCAATGAAATCTATTATATCAAATCTTACTACATTCTTTAAAAAAAAGTTCAATAGTGTAATGGTCGATTAGGTTTTATTATAATGCCTTACATTTGTCCTTACTTTTGCATTTCCAATTTTGATTATTTGATTATCTAATTTGATAATAAAGTTTTACTGTCTCGTTTTTGACAATGTCATGCAAGTTCATCAACCTTTACTCGATGTATTTACTAGCACGAACTTAATTTAAGCGCCCCTATCAACATCACTGAAGATGAAATCAGCTAACATCAACAGCTATATCGCAATACATACATGAAAATTGTCAAGAACATTATTGAAACTAATACCAAATTGTAATAGGGACCGTTTCCACTATTTCTTCATTCGAAGCACTTTTTATTGAATGTGCATTTTCCCCGCTGGAATTATAAACTTATTAATTTATAAATTTACAATATTTTAGAAAATCAAGGGGTCATAATATAAAGTTTTGATGTGTTGATTAGAATCAAAAGTTATATGAAGCACTCCCCCACTCTCCATTACATTTTTGGTAACAAAAAAATCAGCATCAAAATCTAATTTGCCCAAAGCTTTTTTTCTGGATCGTTTTTCAATTTTCACCGATCCCAAAGGATTTTCACAATTTTATGAATAACTGACATGAACGCTTGAGACCCTAATGTGTTCCTCGTATTGTTTGATATCTTATAACTAAGTGTCATAGATATGTATAGCAGTAAAAAGTAAACTTTCATTCTACACAACTATAACCATTTTTTAACTTTTTGCAACTTCGACGATAATATTTTAAGTTTGGGTCTTTGGAAATTGGATTCAATCGTTATATTATTTTTTTTTAAATGATGGTAGTATTTATTAAGAAGATGAAGTCAATATTATGGATATACGACTTCTTTATTCAAGTTTGCGTCGTTTAGACATAGATACTAATGTCGTTCTCAAGCAAGTGTAGTAATTATCAGTTGATGATACAAATTTATATTATTGAATATGTTGCAATGGGAACACAGTTTTTTTCTTCGTTCAAATGTTAAACATGTAGTTCAAGAAATGTTTTTGCACCTCATTTGTTAGCAATATATCAAGATTATGTTAATACACTCTCTCGCTGCATATTTATTTAAGGAACGTCAATTACCTCGTTTCACAATGGGGTAAACAGGGAAAGCGATTAACATAAAACACATCCTGAAATATAAAATATTACCTTAACATTTGCATTTATGTGCTTAGCACTTTATATACTTTATAATTTACAATGTCTAAATCAAGAGGTTTATATCAGGACTTATCTAAGTTTCTTCGAATCAAAACCGCGATCATCGTTATTTGAATGTACATATTAATAAAACTGAGGTTAACGAAGCGCACATAAAATAAATTGACACACTCACTCCCCTCTGATATGTATCTATTATTTCAGATTTATATTAACATGGTTCATCAAAACAAAAACAAAAATTTAAACTTATATAACAATTAACAATGCTGAATAAATTTAAACTGTTTTGACAATTATTTATTGATTTAATTAATTATTGAAACAATATCGCAAACCTCGTTCTGTAACAATTACGCAAGAAATGTTTGTTTGCAAAAGATTTTGGTAAACAGAACTAACAACAATTTAACTTAAACCGTAAGAAATGCTCTGTATAAGGTGCGCATGTCTTTTATCATCAGTTAGGATTATATTAAAAACATGTTTCAGCCGTGGGAGTTTTATGACATTTTACGTACGCATTTCCAAATTACTGTTAATATCAAGTACGAATTAAATCAAGTCATATTATGTCATTCACTCAAAATGTTGATAACATATGCTATTTAAGAATGCTACTCCTACAAAAGCTTTTTTCAAAGAAGACATTGTTTAACGTACTTTCTATGGCAACTTAGTCTCAAACATGAGATGGTGAAAAGGTCTTAAAAGAGCCACTCCGTAAGTTGTCAGGGGTCATTATAAAATTTAAATGCCAAACTTTACAAAGTTTCAATTGTTGCAGGAAAGTATAGTGACAACAGTAAGGTCAAAAGGATGGTTACAAGTTTGTATAGGTTTTATGACAAATATTTATTTAAATAGGATGTATGTGAGTTTGGTTTCTGCGAGTATGTAATTCTGTTTCAAGGTTTTCGTCGGAACAGGTATTAACCATATAATTACCATTGGGGAATTGATTATGTGAGTTACTTTCAATTGATATCATGAATTACGCCATATGCTTTCGTATCAGAGCAAAACAATATTCGATGAAAGTCACGGAGTGGCTTAATTTCCTTCAATGCAATATTGCTTCCACCCCCACTGATTTCTGTCTTATACGAGATTTGTGCTCATCGAGATATGTGTTCATCACATAACCGACCGAAAACAAGTATTAATTTTCAGAATAATAACTTATTCATCTATAAAACATACTAATGACAATGAAAATCGATTTAGAGGGAGAGGAAAGTTTATATTTAGAAAATTAAATATACACAATACAGACTGAGGTTTTATTGTTATAGAATAAATATAAAACTTATACACAGCACAGTTTTCCTTCTGATAAATTTTATCAATTTCCTTTTGTGACTGGCAACAAAGGTAGCGGAATTGCAATTCCATTCATAAAAGGTTAATCATTTCATCAATGTAATCACACATTTAGTTGTACAAGGAAATATGTTAGAATGAGGGCTTGATCCAATGATTTATGTAATCCATCTAAGTTCTACTATTATTTAATGAAACATCTGGTCTTACATTTGATAATGTGTTGATGTATTCGCCAAATGCATCAGAAATTAGGTTAAAAGCTGTACAGTTATGTTAAACGTTTTGGTAAATATGAACATTCTATCTCTGAAAATATTCCTTATATTCCTTGGAACACGTGATTCAAGTTCAGGTAAGCGTTTTACTGCTTTGTTATGAGACAATGTATGAGTGATTGTGAAAACAAGTTTTTATCATACAATTGCCATACGGCGAATTCCTCGTGATAATTTCTAAAAATCGCGCAAAATTTAAAAAGCGATTGTTATTGATGTTTCACCATTTTCAAGCCAGGTTGTGACAATCGAGTCAAAAGATTATTTATTTTGGTATGTAGAATCATTATTGCAATAGGGGATTTGGACGGCCAAATCTTCACACACTGTAGAATTAATAAATGGAAATTTCCATTTCATTATTTAAAAAAGAGAAGTTCAAGATTTGTTTATCTCATGTGTATAATAACAAGAACATGATAAATAATTCATAATATGCCTACTATTGTTTACATATAAGTAAATTTAAATCAATTTATTATTACCAATATATCAATGAATTATTCAAGTGAATAAAACACAACCACAACATTATTGAGTCATACAAAAGTGAATAAACATTATTAACACAATCTGTGGAATGATAAGTCTATATTTTTTTCTGAAATTGTGATTTGATGGTTCTTACCAATTACGTTATGTAAAAGATAGCTTAAGCATGTGTTTTAATAATGTCAATTTTGAATCAAAGAAATACTCTTTTATACCAAAACTGTAAATGCATGTTTTTTTGTTAACTTGTACACCTAATGAACAAAATAAGGCAAGCATAAATACTTTTCAGGCAGATTTGTTTTGTAAATGTTAATTTAACATTATTTCATAATTAACAGCCTATTGATAATAGTATTGACAAACGTTTTTGATAACTGAGAATGTTGTTGTACATGACATTGAAAACCGAAAAACACAAATTAGGAATAAAACATCAGAAATTGATAATTAGATACTTGACATTGATGTTTAGATAAATAATTGTGGGAAATCACTCTAATGTTTCTTCTCATCACTGGACAGAAAGTTTGGCAATTCAACTTTGTTGAAACGTACATCACTGAGCCAAGCCCAGTCGTGAAGAGTTTTGACATGTTCATTGACACTTTCAATCAATTTTTACGTAAACAATCAAGACAGTATTACAGGTGCCTTTTCTGGCCAATGATAACAACAGAATGTCAATTTTTTACTAAAAACACAGCACTCTTCTGATCAGAAATTGATAGCAAAATCATTCCCGAAACATTGCACTGGCCAAACCACGTCGTTTTGTATGTTATGCCTAACGGACCAATCAGATCGCCCTAGAGGCATTTGGTGCGGAGTAACATTCATCCAGGTTTCTGCGGTTGTTTTGCGAATTCAAATAGATATAAAAGTTATTTGAAGGGTGACATGTGTTGGAAATAAGCCAAGTTTTGGGGGGAAATGTATAACTGAGAGGTTCTTGTGTATGTGTATGAGATGTCACCAATTTGAAGCGATAATTTTGACGTAACTCGGAAGCGAGTCGAGATCAGCAAGATGGATGCGTTTATTCCTTTACTCAATTATATAGAGGGTGGGTCTTTCTTATCTACGTTTTACCTACAATATTATTTACGATATCGGGTTCCTGTGATATTTCCCTTTAAAACAAATTTTAAGTGTTCGAACGTTGGTCAAAAATGTCCGAATAAAGGTACTTTATATCGATATATTTCGAAAATATTTACGATTTACGAAATTTACTTTCAATCGGTTCATTGCCCCTTCTTTGTAGAAAAAGAAAGTAAGAAAATAGGTTCCATAATAGAATATTTAGCAAAAGAAAGCGATACCAAGACAAGTTTTAATAAACAACAATTTGAAACATATGACTTGCATATATTATTACGGTAACTGCGTCAAATGTGCCCGAAGTTAGGGCGACTTAACTTTGGGTGAGTCCGATCAGTTTGTTGTATACATTTGACAATAAGTTATGATAAAACTGTATTATTACAGCGGAAGCAAATAAGATGTGTTGACCCAATGCGGCCTAAGCACTGAGTGTAAGGTTGGAGGTATCTTTGTCAATCCTCACCAAATAAGAAACAAGAGAGGGGATCAATGTAACCATAGAAGCATAAGTAGACATTGACCAAAGAAGCATAAGTTGACACTGACGGCTGACTCTCTATTCTTATCATGTAAACAAGAGCTTGGATATCAGACACATATTTATTTATTCATCAATTACTTTATCTACGAAACAATATTCTACAAAAATGATGTCTTTTAACAGATGCTGTTGAGATGTGTAGAAACAACGGTGCCACTTCTGAGACTGTTACACTTGACCTTTCTCTGTCATACCTCACCCACTATGAAGGAAACTGTACCTGTCGTGTAAACCGTATAAATCAGGGAGGCAATGTGACCATGAAGGCAGACATAAAGATTGATGGTTGTGACTCTCTGTACCTGCAAGTTGAAAAGTGGAACTACCAAACTTCATGTGAAGAGGAACATGGGTATGATCAGACACAGTTCCTACATCCAGGTCCATTCTACAAGATTTTCATGAACAGAAGTCTTGGCGAACCAACTCCAACTATTGGTGGATCTATCACATTCAGGTCTTTAAATTCAGGTAAAATTATTACTTTGAATCAACATCATTTGAAAGGTGTAGAACTTAAATGGTCGATACATCTGAAAAAGATAAGAAATTAAATGGAAAGGAGATTAGTTATCTCCGGTTTCAGGTCTTCTCACATGTATAGACTTGCTATTCAGAAATGTTGTGGTGACATTTTTAAACCTAGTTAAAGTTTAACATAGCTATCCAATAAAATTCTAGCGGATTTAATAGCCTTATATAATGTCTGCAATTGGTAGAATTTTCAACAATGTTAAGTTATTTAATGCACTTCTATGTGTATGTTGTTCACATTCCAGATAAATTGGCACTGGCCTGCAAAGATGCTGTATACGATATACCGACACCAACGACAACAGCATCTAACCCTGGTCCATCAATATTGCCAACAAGTAAAGTTCTCTTCAATCAAAAACTTTCTTTAAGAATATTTGGTTCAAGTTAGACATTTTGCCCAAGTTTGACGTAATTAAACAGTGGTTGGACGTAACGAATTATCATAAACAGCGAGACGGGCTCTTCCCAGCAACAGCTTAACATGACATTAAGGATAATTCCATCATATGATTAATACCAATTCTATCTCATCTGGTAAGGTAGAAAAGTTGAATATTATCATTCGTTGCTGCGGCACTCGTGCAAATAAAATCTGCGTGTTATGTTAACCGCAAAGATGAGGTGGGGACTATAACCATTAAAGCAGAAATAAACATTGCTGTTTGTGACTCTCCATTCCTCTCAAGCTTCAAACGAACAAGACGTTTGATGTCAGACACAGTTTCTTCTTCTAGGAAATATACATGTTTATACAATGTTCAGAGTAGAATACCTGGTGAAACAACTCCGACTGTTCATAAGTCAATCTGATTTATCAATCTGCTATATTTATTTATTCATCAATTGATTAATTCAAAAAACAGTATTTTACGAAAATGTTGTCTTTTCAGAAAACACAGCCGGGATGTGTAGGAACAGCGGTGCCACTGCAGAGACTGTAACACTTGAACTTTCTCTGTTAAACCTCACCGACTATAAAGGAAACTGTACATGCCGTATCAACCGTATAAATAAGAGAGGGAGCGTGATCATGGAAAAAGACATACAGATTGATGGTTGTGACTCTTTAAACCTACAAGTGGAAAAGTGGAACTACCAAAGTTCATGCGGAGAAGAACTTGGTTATCATGAGACACGATTCCTTTGGGTTGGACAATCCTACAAGATTTTCTTGAACAGAAGTCTTGGCGAATCAACCCCCACTAGCGGTGGATCAATCACATTCAGATCTGTAAATTCAGGTAAAATGATCACCACGTAATCGGCTGGTGACCTTTGTCAAAGGATTTATAGTTTTAGCTGTTTTATAATGTCCATCTAGTAACAATAAATCGAAAATTTATATTTCTTATTTTAGGAACTAACTGACAGGCTAATGCCTACAACACTGTTCAATATCTTTTCATTCAGTTTTCATGATGACTTTCACAGCGTCCTTATATTTCGTATAACTTATTAATTATTTGAAGTCGAAAGTCGTTTTAAAATATAACTTAGGCATAGGTATTTTTTTTCATAACATTATGGCTTTCTAGATCTATGACAATGTAAACAATTCAGAAAGGTCATTGTGACACCTTAAAACCATTATTCCTCTCTGAATGGAGGTTGTTAATAATGTAGCTTTCCAGTGATATTTCGGCGGTTTAAACAGTCTTTTTGTTATTTGTAGCATTATCGGAAGATTGAACTTCTATGTTCGTCATATTGCAGATGAATTGTCACTGGCCTGCGAGGATGCTGTGTACGATATACCGCCATTAACGAAAACGGCATCTTCCCCTGGTCCATCAATATTGTCAACAAGTAAAGTTCTCTTCAAACAAAAACTTTATTTAAGAATGTTTGGTTCCAATTCAACATGTTGCACTGACCTATAAAGAGAACCAGCGGGTAAAGGTTAAGGGCCTATTCGGAAGAACATTAAAAGTAAAACACAGATTCTGCCAAAGAAATTATTTTTGTCAAGAACAACATAAATTGTTCATATTAACGCATGACAAAGATACAATGTATTTATTGGGCTCAATTTTAAAATCAAATTCATTAAGATTGAAATGTACGAAAAACCTTGTGGAATCATGTAAGAGTTGCAGGACAGTAACAATATAATTACAATGTACAACATATAAAATACATCTTGATAGTAATAATTTAAACATGACATGATTGAAACATGCCTGTGATGCCTTAGATTCTGTAAAAATATTATTCAAAGCAAATTTGATGTTTTTCAGTTCTTGGTATTGTTGGGGGAGTTCTTGTCGGATTGGTCGTGCTTCTAATGACCATCTTTCTATACATGCGATACAGGTAAGACTTCTACTGTTATAATGATATTGGCATATACTATAATAGTTTAAATCTGTATTTAATCAAAATATTATCCAGAGAAGAAAATACTAATTACACTTTTGCCCTTCACAGGAAAACCAGAATTGTTTCTAGAAAACCCCATATCCGTCTCTTAAATAAATATCGTCAATATGATCCAATAACAAACCAATCAAAGTTGAAGAATAAAGTGTTTGTAAAGACATAGAACATTTTGTTCAACTGTATGTGTGATATTGAATGTACATGTACATTTTTCCGATGGCCCTAAATCCCGATTTTTCATGGATTAAATAAGGATCCAGAAATCAGGATTTTATCATTTAAAACTTTTATTTTCAAAGGAAGAAGCAACAACAGGTACATGGTGTGGAAGAACAAGAGGGAGTTACTGTTCCACATGATACAAGACAAAGAAGACGAAATTACGAGACTCTAGGTCGAAGAGAATTAGGAAATCAAGGATATGAGGATATTTTTTCAAACAGTGATCAAGTGCAAGATGATGTCAATTATGAAAATGGCATTTTTTGTCAAGATCAAACGTCGTGTTATGAACCCAATGAGGCAGCTTTTAACATGCAAAATTGTCAAATTAGTGCAACAAGTTTTGACAATGACATACAAAACCTGAAACCACAATCTGAAGTTTTGTATGAAAACGTGGCTTTTGTAAAGGATCAAAGGTCATTTCATTAAAACGCTTACGCAAATGATGTCATTAGAAGTGATCAAACGTCACTGGGAGAAGTCCCTTACATAAATGCGGTTATATTTAGTGATCAACATTACAAAATGAAGTCTCCTACACAAATGCTGTTCATTATGATAATGAAACACCACAAAGTACCTGTCTTGACAATGATATGCAAGAGGAAACGCAAACTTATGTCAATCTTCACTGAATCGCCAAAATGAAAATGTCTATCGAGAAAGGTCATAGTGGAAAGTTTAAAATATTTACAAGGGAGTCGAAGAATAAAACACCATTTAAAGCTTTAGTTATCTTTGCCAATTTCATTATATTAAGAAAGAATTACATGAATGGATTGTATGAAATCTAGGTATAAATTTTGAATTCACTATCCATCCAATCTTTTATGAAGCAGTAATGCAATTACAAATGTCATCATCCAGTGGGATTTCGAATACCCGGACGTCTGGCTGAGAGTGAGACATTCTACAATTCCATCCAGGGAATATCACTATAGGCGAAGAATGTGGGAATACTTTACACTTTCCCCTATAAAATATATATTTATTACCGATAAATTCATATGATTATAGTATATTCAAGATACAAATGCATCGTTTAGATCGTTATAATACATAATCAAATTAAGTGATTTGACCTAATTTTAAACAGAAGGTTAATGACCAACCACGAGGCTCTCCGCTGCCTGGGCAATCAGTCAGTGGTCACGGTTTCACCTGCGGTCTCTGCTGAGGGCTTGAGATTTTCATTCAGCAGAAAGCTCGAGGGGGAGATCATTGTCTGTCTTATAAACCGACAAATGCATAGGTGTTCATGTTATGCCACTGATTGCCTATCTCTCCTCCCAAAATTAGCAGAGACATAAATTGCTAAATCTGCCTGTCTTGTGGAATTAATACAGTTAGCCAACCGCATTTAGCTCATATGAGTGATTTTTAGGAGTGAAACTAAATACACCTAGTGTAATGGTTTATGGTGAACTGGGGAGGTTTCCGCAAAATATTTACTCGTCTTAAAATGCTTTTAAATATTGGCTAAAACTTTTGTCAATGTCATCTGATAGAATACCGAAAAAAAATTACAACATGATGTTACTGTATGATAAGAATGGACAAAGAAATTGGGCATCTAACGTTAAGGCCCGAATTAATGAAAGGGGTTTAGACCAAGTTTTTGAGTAAACCGGGTCTAAAACATATACGAAACCAGATCTGCTATTATAGAAGCAAGTTTTTAGCAAATCCAGCTTAAAACATATGTACTTAGACTCAGTCTTAAAAAATTCATATTATAGAAGCGGGTTTAAACCACGGTAGTTATATCGTCACCATTCGGCAAACTTCGGCATTTGAAACGAAGTTTGCCGACTAAAGTGGGTTTAGCCTCAGGTTGAACTCTCCTGTTAAACTTGATCGGTATTAAAGAAGCAAAACTGATCCTAATACAGGTCTATACTCTGCATGAAACAGCCAAAATGTAATCCTGCTAGGGGGCAGGTTTACCTTTCATATAAAGCGTGTTTGTATGCGTGATTTTGTAGAAAGAATTTAGTCAAAAACAAAATTTATTTTACCATTATATTCGAAATTATATTAGCTACAGACACGTAATTTTCTTAAACTTCTATGATAATTATTAAGAGAACGGTATCTCTTTAAACAAAACATATGCACTATACCGTTGCAATACCGATTTTCACGACCCTCAATTGGACATTGGAATAACAAGTTCCTTTTACGATATATATCTTACACGTGCAATTCGATCGTTAACCAACTGGTAATTGAAATGTAACTATATATGTACATGTAACTGAGATGATGATCAAAATATGAGAACAAATTTACTGTTATTTAATTTGTGATTTTATTCTAGAAAAATAATTAAGATGTACGTCTTATTATTTTGTGATTATAAAATATATCTATGTACACGAACTATTAAAGCATCATGTGGTATAGTCAACAATGCTTAAAACGATATTAACAAATTTAAATGTTAGTATCTAAAAGGTCTTATCACAAGAGATGCACATGTTAAATATCATGTTACGTCCCACAACTGTCTACTCTAAAGTAACGACCAAGGTTAAAGTTTGGTGTGTGCATACAAAAATAACTAATGCATTTGTCTTGTCAAGGATATGTATTATCTTTATGACTAAAAAATTACAACGTGAACTGGAAACTAACAAAAGAGTGAGACAAAATGTTATCTCCGGCTTCCTGCCTTTAGCATGCATCATATGAATGTAGTAGGTTCAAATGGGTTTTGAAAGTGATTAAGTTTGTGTAGTTTCACAATATGGCTAAAAGAATTATAACAAAATGTACATTTATCGCACATATCACTCAACATTCGAAATGACACAATTTGTCAAATATTCAAATAAACTTGTTAAAAGGATGAAATGTAGCACAACATCTATACCAGTCATTTATAAGCCAAGTATATTTAAACAACTGAACTGAATTCTGCTAATTAGACCAAGTTAAACATCACTAGTCGTTTGTGTTTCAGTGCTGGTTACAATACAATCAATTCCAATATGGATGTTATGTTTACGTGTATATGTTTCTTATCATTGTTATCAACGTCAGCAATATCTTAAGGCATAGTCTCCAGGGACTAAAATTCGAATGAACAAGGGATCTTGAACATGGGACTACATAACCGAGGTCGTATACTCGTATGCCATGATCAAATTTGACATTATTCTTTCCGACCTGAAGATCTCGACCTATGAGAAGAACTGTGTGATGACCATTTGACGCTCTCTCACACCTCGCCGTCTCAAGGCAACATCACGCATGTCGGCGTCATTTTCCTGTCTGTTTTCGTCATCGTCATCTTCGTCACTCTCGTCCTCCTCGTTGAAGTCTGGATCATTGCGAAGAGAGGCAATATTTTGCAGGACTGCACATGCCACAATCACGCTAAATATGGTATCCAATTTCAAACGAAGTCCAAACGACAGACATGGGAAGCGTCGCTTCATGATACCAAAGAGACGTTCCACGGTACCTCGAGTCTTCCTCTGAGCTACATTGTAGCGTCTTTCTGGGTTCGTTCTAGGATTGTTGATTGGCGTGAGAAGGTAAGGCAAACTTGGGTATCCTGGGTCTCCAAGCAAATAACCTTGAATTCGGCCATTTTCAAAATCGTCATTGACCTTGCTTTCTTGTAAGATACGAGAGTCGTGTGAGCAACCTGGCCACCTGGCCACAATGTTCGTTATCAGAGGCACGTGGTCACAGACAACTTGCACATTGATTGAGGAAAAGCCCTTTCGGTTTATGAATCTCAATGCATCTGTGCCGCTCTGGGTTGCTATTGGTATATGGGTGCAATCAATGGCACCTATAACATTAGGGAAATTGGCCATGTTGGCAAAGCCAGTGATAACCCTTTTTGCTCTCGGACCTGATGGTATCTGAATAAACCGATGGCGTAATGACGCCAATGCTTTACTGACTTTCTTGATGACAAGACACACAGTACTCTGGTGTACATTCAACAAATCACCCACAGATGTTTGAAAAGTACCGGTGGCAAAGAACCTCAATGCTATTAACACCTGCAAGGAGGGTGACAATGACTTGCTTCGACGTGCTGATGGCTTCAACTTTTCTGAAATGATGTTCGTGATGAAATGAACATTTTGTTTAGTGAATCTAAAACGTTGGTGAAATTGCTGATCATCATACATATCAAAGGGATTACATCGATCTCTCAAAACTCGTTCACGACGAATCGCGCGTCTCATGGCTTGTATCTGACGCAATGCACGAATGAAATGTCTTGGCATATTTCCAGGCTAGTCAGAATCCGAATCTAGATATTTGATAAATGGAGATGAATAAGCGTATCTATCGTATTGAAGAAACGCCCTTGGTACACTGTTCACAATGTCATGACCGAAGCAAACCTTCATGCAGTTCTCATTTAAAACAGTGGAGAGAGCAACTTCGTCGGTATGACCGTCGACGTCAATGTCTACCAATATCTGTCTGATACGAGGGAAGGTTGACAACAGTGTAGCTAGAGCTGATGGCGTAAAGTCTACACCGACCTCTGTCAAATTGACACTGTAGACACGTGGAAGTCCATGCAAGAGTTCTGTGATTTCGGTCAAGGATAATTTTACTGTGTTTCTTATTTCAAGTTTGGAAAGATAACAACAGTTAATCAACCCCCTCTTCAATTGTTCACCTGTAAATTTAGGAGCACAGCATCCAAGTAAAGCAAAGTATTTCAGTTTTGTTAAGTTTTCTAAAAAGAACAAAGATGATATTTGCCTCTCTGGAACTTTAAGTGAAATTAGATTTCTAGCCTTGAAAATGAAATGACCGATGTCTAAGGACTGAAGACGGTCAGACTCGTCTAATGTGTCAATTAACCTGAAGTTACACCAAAAAGAATCCAACAGAGTGATATGTCGCCAACGACGACAGACGTTGTGAATACCACAAACAACATCAGTAAATCCCAGTTCAAGAAAAATGCACTGTAACACCTCGTCTGGCAGCCTCGCAGTGTAATCAATCTGAAATTCGAAAAATACAAATAAGATTAATTTCCATTCAACACTGGAATGCAAATTTCACAAAATGGTTAAAAAACACACATCACAATTTTTCTAAACAATCAGTTCAGTTCAGTATAAGACCGTTCGCCTTCCCATATGATGTTATTGTGAGATTGAGTCTCGTTTTCAGCTATTCCTTTCTTAAGCCTGAGGATCTCCATTTTGAGGTCATGCTCTTCTTTCATGTAGGCCATCTTAACATCATGTTCTTCTTTTGCCATTTTTACAAAAAGTTGTTCAGACGATTCTGTTGTGGGAACTTGCTCCTTGGTAGAAATACATTTTCTCTTCCTGTAGTTCAGAAGTGGTAACTCCTGGCGACTTACGTCAGTGCTCTGTCCGGCTGCCAGGTCATCTGAGGAGCGTGACGGCGGCGGAGTGCAGGGAGAGGCTGCTGGACGAGGGGTGGAGCAGGAGGATTCAACATCAGCGCTGAAATATACACAATAAATTGTTAGGATTATGATATGTTGAACATTTTTCATGTAGTTTCAAATATTTAAACCTGTTGTTTTTTTAAAGCTTTTGTTACGAGTATTTCAGATTGAGTGAGTATTGGTCTTGAACTTATACTTTTAACAGTCATTTCTCCCCTATAAAATAGCACCATTATAAAAAATTGGCACATGTGAATCCAAAACCCCACTTACTCTACCTTTAATTCTTATAAAAATTGATAGAGAAACAGGTAATAATCTCCCTTTTTAAAGCAACAACAGATCATAGCACGACATATTTTAGATCATGTAATGTTTTGTCTCTTATGGGCCAAGACCGTATATTCTTATTAAGACTCAAATACCAATTAAAGGACAAATACCTTCATGTTCTTTAATGCCACTAAAGAAAGGAATAACAATTACTTGATAAATATTTCACGTTCGCCTGTGTATATCTAGTACATTTTTTTTGGTATTGGACATGCTGAAATTTTGATAATAATTTTGTCAGTCAATAGTTGTTTAGGGGACGCAATTTGATCTTATTTGATTGTGTACCTGATTGAATTGTGTATTGAATAAAACCCACCTGAATTCTTCCATGTCCTCCTCGTGTACTGTAAGAGGTGCGTCATCATCATATGGGTTGGTAAGTTGTGAAAATTCACTTGGTAGCAGAGAAGTTATTTTATGTGTCAAGTTTGATACATCCTTTGGGGGAGGACCACCCCCAGTTTTCTTCAATTGCTTTTGGTAGTCACGGATTTCTTTCTTAGCAGACAACTTCATTCTCTTCCACAAGGTTCTTAATTTTTCAGAGGAAATGCCGACCATGTTGCCAAACCGCGCCTGAAAAGCCTCAGTCACCTTGGCCCAGGCTGCTCCTTTTGCTTTCGGTGCGTTAGCGTTGACATTATCTTCAACACATTCATATAAAAACATTTTATGTTCATCTGTGAAGTTTTGATTTCTGTTTGCCATTGCCTCTGATATTACTAACGTTGACATTATCTTCAACACATTCATATAAAAACATTTTATGTTCATCTGTGAAGTTTTGATTTCTGTTTGCCATTGCCTCTGATATTACTAACCTGTCAGAGGTTCTCAGAACGACCTTGCACCTTGTATAACGTCAACGTCAAATACCACGTTGTTTTAAAAGGGAAGTTATGTCTACGCATGCGTGCAGTGAAGAGTTTTGAAATGTTGAATCAAAACTAAAGCGAAACGCATTAAATCCGTTAACCCAGGTCTAAAACGTTGGTTTTGCCAGACTTGCTATTTGAAATAACGTCTAAGTTAGACCGGGAGTCTAGGTTTTGCCAGACCTGGTTTACTCTTAAACCTGGTCTAAGTTAAACCACTTTTATTAATTCGGGCCTAAGAGTTTTCTTTTTATCCCCCGCCGCGCGTTTAGCGCGAAGCGGGGGATATAGTATTCAGCTCCGTACGTCCGTACGTACGTACGTACGTCCGTCCGTCCCGCTTCTTGTTAGCGCGATATCTCATGAACCGCTCAACCTAGAATCTTCAAACTTGGTACCAGTCTTCATCTGGGGAATGCGCAGACCTGAAAAGTTTTCGGTGACCTTGACTTCATTTTCAAGGTCACAGCGAGACTTTGACCAATTTTGAAAATGTTGTTAGCGGGATATCTAATGAACCGCTCAACCTAGAATCTTCAAACTTGGTACCAGTCTTCATCTGGGGAATACGCAGACCTGAAAAGTTTTCGGTGACCTTGACCTCTTATTCAAGGTCACAGCGAGACTTTGACCAGTTTTGAAAATGTTGTAAGCGCCATATCTCATGAACCGCTCAACCTAGAATCTTCAAACTTGGTACCAGTCTTTATCTGGGGAATACGCAGACCTGAAAAGTTTTCGGTGACCTTGACCTCATTTTCAAGGTCACGGCGAGACTTTGGCCAGTTTTGAAAATGTTGTTAGCGCCATATCTCATTAACACATTAACCCTGAGTCTTCACGGGGGACATAGTATTCCGCCCCGTACATCCGTCCCGCTTCCTGTTGTTAACATCAATTTGCGGCGGGGGATCTTGTCACCTTTGTGACAAATACTTGTTTTTATTGGCTTTGAACACATTTGGATTGTACAATATGTAGAATTTGAATCATTATTTATTAGGCCACTTACTGTTAGACTGAAAGATGCAAATATGGTGTGAACAAAGCTATATTTCAAGTAAATGATCTTATGATTCACAGTTTAAAAATGATTTATTCAAAGAAGCTTACTTATCATGTGTTGATATACAAAAGTTTAAACATCTGCTAGCAAGATTGAGATTCTAATCACACGATTTATTAATTGAAAGCGGAAGATATAGAAATATTAAAAAAATAAGACCAGATTTGTACACTTTGTAATTTACATTTATCTTTGTATGTCCATTATATAAAATAAATTAAACGGTATCATTATGTCCATCCAAATCTAATTAAATTTTATAGTCTGATGAGCTGTAAAAATCAATATATACTAATGGAAATGAATAAAGGAACGCATGTATTGATGGTGAAATTTGTTTTATTGTCATTGGTTTTTGATCAAGTATATTTCATTAAGTATGTACACCACAGGTAAAATTTCAGTATCTGGTGTGTCCTCCCTGTTTCCTGATCACTTCTTCACACCGTCGTGGAACACTTTGGATCAACTTCCGGATGACAGCCCGAGGAACTGCGCGCCACTCTTCTTGGAGAGCCTGGAACATGGCATCAAGTGTCTGGGGTAGAACATCACGATCCCTCACCCGACGTCCAAGAACTTCCCAGAGGTGTTCAATGGAATTAATGTCTGGGCTCTTGGACGGCCATGGCAACACTCTGACGTTGTTCTGCGTGAGAAAATCCCTGCTGACGTGAGCTTTGTGGGGTCGAGCATTGTCATGTTGAAACTCAAAGTTTACACGGAAGGAAAGGAAAGGAAGAACAGGTTGCAACATTTCGTCTCGGTAACGGACACCAGTCACCCTTCCATCAAGTTCGAACAAGGTTGGTCCTATGGTCGTAGGTTATGCCGCCCCATACCATCACAGATCCGCCCCCGTAGGAATCGTGTTGTTTCATGGTGCACTGATGGTGACCACAGAAGGCGTCGCCAAACGCGGATCCGACCATCTGAATCAAATTGAATCTAGACTCGTCACTGAACATCGTATTGCGCCAATGTCGAAGTTGTCTAACTCGATGTTGTGTAGCCCATGCTTTTCTGAGACGACTGTGTTCCGCAGTCAGCCTTATAGTTCGGGGAAATCAATTTTCACGTGCACGGTACCTTTTTCAGTGAAAGTTAACTTCAACATTTTCAGTTTATAATGGCCCCACGCAGCCTCGAATAAACGGAACATGCCAGACATAAGTTAACAGTAATTAAGCGTTCCCTTATTCGTTTCCATCAGTATACATTACACAATCCGCCATGTATATCCATAATGCAATGCTTTATAGAAAACATGTCATGTTACTTTAATAACTTAATACTTATTCATGTGTATCCCAACTATCAATGTAAATGTACTATAGGCCTGAGGCCTCTTCAGTGCTGAAATAAAAATTGATTGATTGGATAAGTTTGAAGTTAAATGGGTTTCATGCTGGAGACTATTTCATTTTTCCTAATATCTATTGGTTTCAATTACTTTCACTACCATGCACGTGCCACGGATTACCTGCAGTTGAATGGGTACACACTTGGAGAGAACTTGCATTCAAAGGAAAGTAAAATGAAGATTTCTGTTTAAATTTCATGGATTTTCCAATAACAGATTTTCTTTTAAATTTCACCTGATAGCAAAGTTTCCTATTCAAACAGTTTTTTACAAATCAGAATTACAAATCAGTGACATGGGTATAAATGAAGCAATGATGGATAGAAAACTTGGGAGATACCGCACGTAAAATTATTAATGGCAACCTCGAATAAAATGATAAAAGCGTTTTTGATGCATACAAATAGTTTACTTATACAGATTGTCTAACATCGGCTAAAATTTTTAATTTTAACTCACGGAAAAAGAAAGGAAATGATATTTGGCGTTTATTTATTACTGAATAAAAATGCAGTTCTTACTTATGTATAAATAACTAAGATTTTCAGAAGGCAGTATTTTCAAACTAGTTTTTGTGTCATGTTAGAATCTTTTATTTCGCAGAATGCTGTCACTGCCCCTACTTCTATTTCACATGTGACCACTTTTCCTGTCACAGTACGTGTCCCCAACCATGACACAAAATATAACTTTCTTGACAGCTTCCACTAAGTTTGAAACAGTTCACCGACAAGCAGTGAACAACGATTTTCAGAGTTACGTCCCTTGATTTGGTCAGTCCTTGACGTTCTTGTAGGGGTGATGGGTCGACCCACGTATTTAGGTTAAAAATCGTAACGTTGACAATATTGAAATCTGTTTTCTATTGATAATATGCTCAATTGATTAATGATGAGTCTATTTAAACACGTTTTTTATGTATGTAATTATATTTTAATCGTTATGTGTTCTTTATGAAAGTGGACCGTACTGTTGTTTTGCAAGTGAGTGGAACCGGTCTGCACCGGTTTGACCTAATCACATTGCTTTTTCGCAAGTCAAAATAGTTCAACCCTTTTTTACTAATTAGTCATGTTAGAATGGTGATAAATCCATTCTGTTTTATATATAATATAATATATGTTTTATTTAAATATAATTTCAAACCGAGCTTGCGAGGTTTGAAATGTTTATTTAGGGGTAAAGAATGCACGACATACAACCCCAAAATAAAAAACAGAATGGATTTATCCCCTAAATAAAGTCACTTCCGTTCATTTGACGAATTGCTGTATGAGAGGTGTGCGATCGTTGATTTTGTTTATAAATCTGTGGACTGTGATTAGTTCACATCGCGAAGCAGTAAGAAACACTTCAGACAGATACCAAAAACCTTGTTATTCGATTAAATTTGTAGGTGTTTCAAAATGTTGACAAGTTTCTGATATTGAAATTTAAAGTGTCGTCGCCAACATGTCTTATTGTAAACAGAAAGTCGCTGAGTGCAGATTGTATACGCGTGCGCGGAGGAATGTGAAGCGGTTGTAAATATTTAGAGGTGATTATCGGCGAAATAATTACTCCAAAATGTTAATGAGTAACCAATCAGAAGGCAGTATTTTCAAACTAGTTTTCGTGTCATGTTAGAATTAAGCTTTAAGTAGAATATACTCCTCAAACTCGTCATTAGTTGTGCACGAGGTTTAGTCTTCGGGCTAAGGCCCTCAGTCTCAACCTCCTGCACAACTAATGACGAGTTTGAGGAGTCTATTCTTTACATCTCAGCATAACACATACATATTTGAAGAGGACATTACACAAAAAGAACCCGTTCTTTTCATGAGACGATTTTGTAAGTATACATGTAGGTTCGACCTTCTGTCTTGGTGCAGATAGGGGAAATACGCGGAAAAGAATTAAGGTTAATATATATTTCTGTAACATTTTGTTAATGGATATAATTGAAAAGTACTATTAAGGTACAACACTCATAATTCCATTAACTGTTTTTATATAGAACAGTATTAACATTTGAGCTCATAAGGCCAGATAGGCGTATGCCATGGCAATCCGTAAACTTTGTGCATTTTCAACTTCTTTTCCGGGCAGCTGAAACTTTATATACAGAGAGAGGATTATAATTAATAGCTTTGATGACCCTGTGGTCCCTAATAAGGGCCACAGGGGCGATACTCTTAAAACATATGTTCATCTTCTCTAGAAGCAAAAAGACTAGAAAGCTGAAATCGTGCCGACTCTTTGACTTGTGAGGATTTTGATTTATAGAAACGGTGCCCCTTTGACCCCTGATCCAAAACCCTATATTATCAATTGCAGATTACATGACCAGGTACGCTATGTTTGAACGATTTCCAATTCTGAATTGATTATCGGTGTTTGAACATACTTAATTGGTGACCCTATAGCCCCTATTAAAATCTTTGCCCATTTTCATCTTCTTCTCCAGATGCAAAAGGTATAGAATGATGAATTGTTTAGTTTCCTTAGGTTATTCGCATCCGAAATATTGCATTGGTGACCATGAACGTTTTTTTAGTACTTAGGGTAAAAGAGCCTTGGTCAAATAGGGATCGTATTTAGAGTGATCGAAATGTAAAGATACATTTCCCATGTCAATCATTTAAGCTTTCAAGTATGATAACATATTTTTAATTTTGATAAAGAAACCTTTTTAAATACAATATTATCTCCGGTTAGGTATCAGGTTATGGCAGGGGGTACGAGTAAGTCAGAGTTCCCGAGCTAGGCTGAAACGGACATTTTAATTAAGCAGCGTTTTAAGCTGTTTCAGTTGGTTATTATTCTCCATATAAATGGGCGGATACCTTCAGTACAAACATTCCTGATAAAAACTTATTGAAAAGTATATCATAACATGCTTGGTACAGTCCACAACCCTTTCACAGCAGCACTTACGGCCTCGATTCAATCCTCGACAAAAACCGACTGGTAACAATCAGAGCACAAAGCAGAAAGAAACAGCATTGGCACAGAGAAACCTTTCAGTGACAATATGTGAGCTTCAACCGTGATACGCTTGTATTGCATATATGTTTGTTAAACGCATTGAAGGCTTACGTGTTTCAAAAGGAAATAGCTGGCTATCAAGTATATTCTATATCTTTTATAAATGCATTTGATAGTTGTGTACTTAACTAGTGACACTATAACAAACTATGTCTGTCTGCTTACATTCAAATTTTTTTATGTTATTCCTTCTCTCCTTTTGGTTAATTCATTTAAGTTCAGGTAAGTTTTCTTATCATTAACGAGAGATCACGTTTAAGTATTTTTCATTTAAAAACACACTTAAATCATGCTTGTATTACTAAAATAGAAAACGAATTCGAGAATTTTTCTCTGAAAGACTCAGTTCTAGTTAATTGAAGTTATATTATAATTTTTACAGTGAGGTCAACGTAAATTTTTAGGTCGTTACTTTTTCTAACGAAGCACAGGTAAGGTGTGTCATCAAACATTGCAAATAAAGACATTGGTTTTAGTCATTCAGCATTGAAGGCAGTGTTTGAATTAAGCGTAGGCCCGACACCCACAGTTATTCACAAGGGCCCACACTTTTCAATTACTGCAAGATATACAGGCTCACAGTTTTTGATATGGTACCGTTCTTTTCTAACAATAATTGCTGTCAGACATATTTCCCTGCCAAACCCTCATTACTATTACTCTAAACTGATAATAGTGTTGTGTATGTATAACATACTGACACCAAGAATATTATTATTTTAGAATATGTCAAATCAGTACTGATAATGAATGCTGACGATTTCGGAGTTAGGCTCACAGTTTTTCCTATCTGTGGGTCCTTATTGACAAGCAGTTTTTGGGTGCGTATTTCAAACACTCCTTGAAGGGCATGTTCTCTGTGATTTGAAATATGTGCCCTTCTTGAATACATTTCTTCATTTGATGTTAATAGTTTTGAATAATGTTTAGTTCATGTCCGCACGACAAAGGTATCTAAATCATAAAATGTTTGATTGCATAAGGCGATTTGCTGATTTCTGGTGATTTAGTCATATAATTGACCACTTCTGAACAGCGTCCCCAACTAACATTCATTGCATCCAATCAGGGTTCTCCCTTTCCTGATATTCGTTTATAGAAAGGAATAGTATCACTTGTAAAGAGTTATGTCACCAGTATTTATGATTTGGGATCCATGCAAGAAAACATTTCTATAATGAAGACACTGATTGTTTTTCTTTTATTTATGAAGTTAAAAAAATGATATAGCTATCAATATTATAGGATTGAGTTGTCTTTTCAGCGGACACTATTGAGATGTGTAGAAACAACGGTGCCAGTGCAGTGAATGTTACGCTTGGATTTTCTCTGTCAAACCCCACCCACTATGAAGGAAACTGTACATGTCGTGTAAACCGTATAAATCGGGGAGGCAATGTGACCATGGAAGCAAACATACAGATTGATGGTTGTGACTCTCTATCCCTGGAAGTTGAAAGATGGAACTACCAAACTTCATGCGAAGAGAAACCTGGGTATGATCAGACACACTTCCTTGTTGCAGGTCAATTCTACAAACAGAAGTGTTGGCGGGTCATCTCCAACTATTGGTGGATCAATCACATTCAGATCTCTAAATAGTGGTAAATTATTAATACAGAATCAGCTTGTGATATCAATATCACATCAAAGTTTTATCAATAACAATGAGGTATACAGTTTAAGTCACCGTTACGTATATATATATGTTGTGTCTTCTTCGGTTAATTTATCTCCTATTCCTTGAAATTTACACATCTATGCAACAGAACCTACACTTTTTCCACAGAATGGCTTATGGCTCACAGCATACAGTATACAGTTTAAGTCACCATTACGTATATATACTATACAAAAAAAGAAACGCATAGGTGAATGTTTTCCGGATAAATGAGTTTTCAAAACGAAATATGTCCATAAAAACTGTGAAACACATTTGGTTGTAGAAACATTTTGATTGTGACAATTTTGAATGTTCGAATCTGTCACTGATTTCAAAATTGTGAATTTGAACGCGTTTTTGACCAAAATGAAAAAAAACATCGCAAAACGGAACCATAAGCACTTAGAAAGTTGAAACTATTGGAAACATGCGTGTATTCACATTTTCCACAAAAGGCTTTCATGGATCACGAATTGCAATAGAAGTTTTACCATATGAAGAGTAAATGCAAATTCCAGGTTTTGGCAATGCAACTCGAATCATCGGCATTGGCAAAATTCAGACTGGAGAGTCGCAAACATTCCTTGCCAGGGGTCATATCGTCTAAAAGAGCACAAACACTTGTCTTTTAGAACGCTTCCAACAATTTGGTTCCACCAATGATTGTCCACGTTCTGGAACACCTTGGGTCATCACAGAGGGTCAAGATCGCTAAATTTGGTTCCTTCATCCATGTAACTGCATTGTCAATGCTGTGTACACAGCTGACAGAGTGCCTATAGTACACATAATTTCGCCACAAACAATACGGAATCGTTTGCAACAGATCAGATTGAGAGTCAGGAGACGCTACTGTGGCAATATGTTATGACGTCATAATCGCTCGCAACGTGTTCTGTGCTGTAACAATGTTCAGGTCTGGAACCTAAGACATGGGAAATGTGTAAGTCTTAGCGATTTATCAGGATTTCTTTTGCAAAGAGGAGATGAAAAAGAATTGGGTATACAGACGTGTACAAATGAAAGATACGCTCCAAACTGCCAAAGTCAAGTCGTTAGATTTTGGAAAGGGTAACCTGATGATGTGGGCGGCCATATGCTACACATTTCTTTCTGGTTTCATTCATTTTCAAGGCAGTCTAATGGGCTTATGTTCATAACACACTACCATCAAACGACACGTGCTTCCGATAAATGACGTAGCGTCGTAACGTTGGCCACTACATCGAAAGAGCACATACTGTTGGTATCACAAGATCATTTCTGACATGTTACAACATCAATGGGATCCCCTATCACTTACGTAATCAGGATCTTAACCTGATTGAACACTTTTGAGATGAACTGGATTGACCTCTCTGGCAGCGTAAACGTTTACGTCAAATGCTTCCAAACCTGGCTCAGTTTATGCAGGACAAGTTGGAGACCATAATCCAATCATCAATGTAGCGACTTATACAGTCTATGCCAAGGCGTTTGAAAATTGTTAAGCGTTCACGTGGTGGTAAAAACAGACAATGACATTCAAGTGACCTCTGATTAGCAAAAGGAAGTTAAAGTCATATGGCGTGTAGATATCATAAAGAGCAATGATCCTGTTATCTCAGTGAGAAATTTCAGTTTGTTATACGCATTTACTAAAAGACAGTGTCAATTCAAAATTGACTGTAACCACACCTTGAAATATCCAGCTATGCGTTTCTTTTTTTGTATAGTATATATAATGTGTCTTCTTCGGCTAATGTATCTCCTACTCCTTGATATTTATATACTGTAAATCAACAAATTAACGCGAGCGATTTATTAACGCGAAAAACGCGTCAGACACCAAGGCGCGATAATAAGTCGCGCGTTTTATAAACGCTTTTGTACACTAAACATAACATAAAATTCAACAAACACAAAATAATCAATCTATGTAGCTTTATTGAATAATTCCATATGATAAAAAGAGACAAAATAACAATAAACAAGCATTTCAACATTTCATTCATTCGTTAATCTTTAGTGGGATGACACGTGTCAATGGACGTTTGAGCACTGTTAGTTACCAGTCAGTCTTTGTTTAAACTCAGCCGAGCATATCATTGGGGGAGTAGATGATTCGCAGATCAACACCTTTGTCGGTATCCTTTGACTGTAGATTGGCTGCCACTTTGTCTGCGTACCACTCAGTGAATTGTTCTTTCATGATTGCTTTCAACTCGCCATTGACCGACAGATCCATGGGTTTTCCTAGAAAACTACAACACGTGTAAAAATGCGCTATGGTTCGAGATTACATTTTCTTAGAAAACTACAACACGTGACTCAAGTTTTTCAATTACGATAATAATTTTTATCAAAAACATTCCCATTACTAATGTTTATGATGAACATATAGTATCATTATATTCTATCACGTAATTAAGCCTTATATGATGTTCAGTTACGATAACAATTTTCAATGCGATCATTAAATATTCAAAATGGCGGCCATCGCTGCACATGCTAGTAATCTACATACCTGAAAAAAACATGACGTTCAAATTCTCTTTACTCAATACATGACACTGAGATGATCCAATAATTAAAGATAACAAGGTAATTATGGCGTTTGAATACAGGATTAGTTGTTTCATTGATGACCGGTTCGTGTTTTCATAACAATTATGACCGATACAAGCGGGGCACTTGGCCTTTATTGATTGCTTGTTAGTCAACTCAGGCTTGTTTATCTGTTTGTTTAGTAATTCTTTGATTATCTTCAATCGGTCAAATGACTTCTTGAATAATCCTGATAATACCAGTAAATTGGGAGGTGATTTTGTAAACACCAATTATCGCCTGCTCGCGTTAATTAGTACACGCATTTGTGTTTGGTGGACGGCATTCGCGTTAATTAATACACGCGTTAATTTGTTGATTTACAGTATCTATGCAACAGAACATAAACTTTTTCCACAGAAAGTGGTTTATTTAATGGCTTATGACTCACAACAAGTCAATTTGTCTTTCATATTTCTCTTTGCATATATAAGAAACTTTGATAGCTAATTGTAAACATAATTTCTGTATATTTTGAAATAACTAAAATACACAATGCAGTATTTTCTTTTATAAATGCACATTTCATTTTTGTCCCGACATATCTAGATAAACTGGCCCTGATTTGCGAGGATGTTGTATCCGATATACCACCATCAACGACAACATTGACAACCTCAACAACCTCACATTTGCCATCAAGTAAATACTGTATTGATTTGAAAAGAAATTCAATGAAGCTATAACTACTTTTAAAATGTTCAGAGAAGAATAAACAAACAGTAGTCTCATCTGTCAGTGTTTAAAACTTTTAAAACACAATCTAGTAACTTTTTTATGTGAAAAGATGGGGGTTCGAATTCCTTCTAACTATAATGTCACCAGTATTTATGATTAAGGATTACTGTTTGAAAACATTTCGTCTTTGCTTCTATTTTCAAGTTAAATTATTGATGTATGTATCAATATTATACGATTGAGTTGTCTTTTCAGCGGACACTGTTGAGATTTGTAGAAACAACGGTGCCAGTGAAGTGAATGTTACGCTTGAACTTTCTCTGTCAGACCTCACCCACTATGAAGGAAACTGTACATGTCGTGTAAACCGTATAAATCAGCGAGGCAATGTGACCATGGAAGCAGACATACAGATTGATGGTTGTGACTCTCTATCCCTGGAAGTTGAAAAGTGGAACTACACTACTTCCTGTGGAGAGGAACCTGGATATGTAGTAAATAGTAACCTATGCCGAGGTTGATACGGGTAATATCACCCCGAGGGAACCGAGGGGTTATATTTCCCGTATCAACCGAGGCATAGGTTACTATTTGCCATACACGCCGAGGAAAACAAAGTTAAATTAATGTTTTAATCGTTGTTGGAACGCAGTAATGTCAAAATTAAAAGAATAATTGCCCATTTATCACATTTCGTCCAATACATTATGAATGCAAGACAGAGTACACCCCACGAGCATAGCGTGGCAGCAAGAACAACTTATCCGTGTGCAATACTTTGCACGAGATTTACGAGCTCGTCTGTTGTCGTGAAGATCGCATTGTCCAATCAGCAAGCAATGTCGCGGTGACGTATGCGCCTGCGTGTAAATGCACGTGTTCTTATCATTTGACTTGACAAAGCGACGAGACAGCAAGGATAGTTTCAAGATGGCCAACACGTGCTTGTCGGAGTACTCTTACAGCGAAGAAAACTTAATGGATAATATTTTTCGAGAGCCCAGCTCAAGAAAACGCTACAGTAACTACATACGTCCAATAAAGGAACACTTTTCGGATATTTGCTGTTTGAGCGCAAGTGTGTGAACAGTGGAATGTGCCGGACTATCCATAATCAACGCATATTTTATTATTCACTGGATTATATTGTCATTTTTTGTGTTACGATGCAGTTGGGCATTCTTTGAATGTTAATGGATCAGCGACACGTCTTTTCCAGACAGAAACACATCTGCAGCTTGTGTACACGGATTATCCATGTTGAATGAAGGTAAGGGATATGTTAGTCCAACTGCATATTTCTTTCAATGAGTGCAAGTTTTTAATACTAGCATTACATGAACCATTAGTTCACCTGTCAAAGTCTTAAAACATGGTTGGCATGAGCTATTGTTTGTACTCATTGTTGAAATCAACATTTCTGTTTCGAAATTGGTGTGCTGAGATTGACGGAATTGCTACTGTGTTCCTAAATAAGTGTTCACGATTAAAGATATATTGGCATTAATGCAAAAGAAACATTTGAGCGTTGAGTATAAACTTTTTAACATTTTAATATAATGATGTAAATTAAGTGGAATTATATTTTTCTTACAGGTAACAAGTGGATTGAAAACATCAGGGATTTACAGGACAGCATCTACCGAATTACGAAGATCACCCCGTACCTGCACACAAACCGAAATCACGCCTCTGACAGAAAACCCAACTGTTGAAGGTTTCAGGAACTAATAAAGGAGTTGACAATGTACCGTTTTCATGAAAGAATAAAAAAAATGAAAGCTTGTCATGTACTTCATACGAAACCATTGATAAAATCGTCACCCCAAGTCGATACTGATCATATTGACCTAGGGAGTTATGAGATATCTAACCTCTATGCCATCTTTCGACCCCATAACATTTATACGGAGGTGTTTTTTTAAATATTACTAGAGGCGAAGACGAGAGTAATATTTAAAAAACACCGACGTGTTTTAACCGAGGGAGGATACTGAAAGTCGAGGCGAAGCCGAGATTTTCAGTATCCGGACGAGGATATGATTTAGCTAAATGTATGACGTCACGAAAGGTTGGATATCTCATAACTCCCAAGGTCATTGGCAAGGTCTGATATCAAATAATGCCCTAGGGCGATATGGATGAACAACCGATGATGACGTCATAAGAGGTTGATATCAGAATGAACCAATGATAAGGGAATGGGACCATATCATCCCTAGGTGTGTATGATCAGACACAGTTCCTTGTTGCAGGTCAATTCTACACTTGAACTTTCATTATCAAACCTCACCCACTATGAAAAGGAAACTGTACATGTCGTTTAAATCGTGTAAATCAGGGAGGCAATGTGACCATGGAAGCAGATATACAGATTGATGGTTGTGACTCTCTATTCCTGCAAGTGGAAAAGTGGAACTACCAAACTTCATGTGGAGAGGAACCTGGTATGATCAGACACAGTTCCTTGTTACAGATTTTACAGGATGATAGCAAACACATTCAGTATTATCTGCTTTTCAGAGATTTTACCACGTGTAAGACTATTTTGACTTTTGATAGGTATGAAGGTACTAATGTACATGTAGTTGGTCCAACGAAATGAATTGCACATCGTTTAGACGAACATTAGATCGAGACAATGAACACGTGACGTCACGAAAGTTTAGAATGCATTGAGTGCCTCTTTTGAAACAACATGTATTACATGATACAAATATTTTGTATAAATACATGTACATCAATCGTTATTATAAAATAAAATATAAAATATACAAAATAAATCTACAGTTTTTGTCAAAAACCATTCGGTATTGATATAATGTTTGTACAATATAATTTGCAATTTATCTCAATCAAACTCTCATTATTATGAATAAACAGACAACAACTTTGAATTCCAACCTACCAATAATAACTGTCCATTTAGATTGCCTCCGATAATTTTGTGTGTGCTTGGAAGTTCTGTATTATTGGTTGAAATTAACTACACACTGGACAAAATACCCTAATTTAATGAGGTATACTGATCAGTATACCCCGAATATACAAAATAGTATACCTCAATATACTTACGATTTCCAAAAATTTCCTGGTCAGTATACTCCGAATTTCCAAAACCAGTATACTCTTGTATATTTTTGTATATTCTTGTATATTTTTGTATACTATTGTATATTTTTGTATACTATTGTATATTTTTATATGCTCTTGTATATTGTTGTTTACTCTTGTATATTGTTGTTTACTATTGTATATTTTGTTTACTATTGTATATTATTGTTTATTTTTTTATACTCTTGTATATTTGTGTATATGTATGTAAGTTTTGTGTTGTCTCAACATTTAAATGTATCAAAAGAAAAGAATATCACCTATTGATGGTTTTTCGACGATACAGGCATGCAGGAGACAACTGCTATCTCTGATGACTGAATTAGTCTTATAAAGTCTGATATCTTGTAGAATGTTCTTAATTCTCGCAAGATTTAAAAAATGTTTATTTTTTAGGTGTCATTTTGATAATTATTTCAAAAGAATAACACTGTGTTTTATGAATGCGAATGACTGATTAAGTCTTGTAAAGTCTGATATATTGTAGAATGTTCTTAATTCTCGCAAGATGTGATAATTATTTCAAAAGAATATCACTGTTTTATGCATGCTTCGTCCAATCTGATGAATACTTGGCGAACCAAAATAACACTTAACTAACAATACAATAATAATAATATGTATGGTTTTCCAACGCAACAGGGATGCAAAAGAGAAATACTATCTCCTTGATGATTAGTCTTGAAAAGTGTGTTATCCTGTAGAATGTTCCTAATTCTCGCATGATTTGAAATAAATAACAGTGATAGTATGGAAACTATCGTAATATGGTCCATGCCCCTAACACTGCATAATGCGACATACATACCAGTTAGAGAAAAATAATCATCAATATTCCTACTAGCAAAAAAGATGCCCATGAGCCAGCCTCTTTAAATAACATATAAAACACAACAACATTATGCTATTACATCATTTAATGTACCGGTATATGTACAAAACAAAATATTTACAATTCAATCACATTATATATTACAATGATAAAGTTATATTGATTATATACAATTTGTTGTAAAATATTACTATTGAATGCATTTGGCAGCTTTTTTAAATGGAATATCCAATTGAAACAAACATTGTTCTTCCTTTTTGTTACAAAGGGACAAGTAATCTAACGTATTTGACATAGTAACAATCTTACAAATTTCGATATCAAACAATTGAAATACATGGCAACCATATATACAAACTACATATCAAATGACCAAGTTTGCCAAAAGATAGGCTACAAAAGCATGTGAAACTTACCTTTTCCGAATATGAGTATCAATATTCCATCAAATGCACATTAATCCATCACTGATTTGATCAGATTAAGCAACACATTTTGGCCCCTGTCTTCATAGGTCATTTCAACAATGATCAGGTCGGGTACATAGGTCAATGCAGACATTTAGCTAAAATCATCTCATTGGTTCTTTCTTAACCACTAGGATTTCAATAATCAGATACTGCATCATATTGTTATAAGAGAGACACGTGACAATCAATGGCTTGAGTATGCCCACCTGTAAGTCTGTATACACAGCAGGTGCCAATCTGTGATATATTGTCAACTTGACAGCAGGGGCTAACGAGGGCTGATTGTAACAATAACAGTTCCCAATTAACGGCTAACATAGATAGGCTTGATGTTGAACACTCTGACATATGCAAAATTGAAGAAAATTAATTGTCAAAAGCATCCAGGAAAACAACCAATAAAGCTTTAAACTTTTCAGAAACCAAAAAAAAAACCCCAAGACAAATTACATTTTTATACAGATAAAATAAAACCCTGAAATGCAAGTAAAATATACCTCATAACACAAAAAATTAATCTGGACTAATTGATATTGTATCATTGTGTTTATTTTCAGTTAATTATTTATCTTGTATTATGTTATTGGTGCAAATATGAGTATGAGTATCAATATTCCATCAAATGCACATTAATCCATCACTGATTTGATCAGATTAAGCAACACATTTTGGCCCCTGTCTTCATAGGTCATTTCAACAATGATCAGGTCGGGTACATAGGTCAATGCAGACATTTAGCTAAAATCATCTCATTGGTTCTTTCTTAACCACTAGGATTTCAATAATCAGATACTGCATCATATTGTTATAAGAGAGACACGTGACAAGCAATGGCTTGAGTATGCCCACCTGTAAGTCTGTATACTATTGTATATTTTTATATGCTCTTGTATATTGTTGTTTACTCTTGTATATTGTTGTTTACTATTGTATATTTTGTTTACTATTGTATATTATTGTTTATTTTTTTATACTCTTGTATATTTGTGTATATGTATGTAAGTTTTGTGTTGTCTCAACATTTAAATGTATCAAAAGAAAAGAATATCACCTATTGATGGTTTTTCGACGATACAGGCATGCAGGAGACAACTGCTATCTCTGATGACTGAATTAGTCTTATAAAGTCTGATATCTTGTAGAATGTTCTTAATTCTCGCAAGATTTAAAAAATGTTTATTTTTTAGGTGTCATTTTGATAATTATTTCAAAAGAATAACACTGTGTTTTATGAATGCGAATGACTGATTAAGTCTTGTAAAGTCTGATATATTGTAGAATGTTCTTAATTCTCGCAAGATGTGATAATTATTTCAAAAGAATATCACTGTTTTATGCATGCTTCGTCCAATCTGATGAATACTTGGCGAACCAAAATAACACTTAACTAACAATACAATAATAATAATATGTATGGTTTTCCAACGCAACAGGGATGCAAAAGAGAAATACTATCTCCTTGATGATTAGTCTTGAAAAGTGTGTTATCCTGTAGAATGTTCCTAATTCTCGCATGATTTGAAATAAATAACAGTGATAGTATGGAAACTATCGTAATATGGTCCATGCCCCTAACACTGCATAATGCGACATACATACCAGTTAGAGAAAAATAATCATCAATATTCCTACTAGCAAAAAAGATGCCCATGAGCCAGCCTCTGTCTTCATAGGTCATTTCAACAATGATCAGGTCGGGTACATAGGTCAATGCAGACATTTAGCTAAAATCATCTCATTGGTTCTTTCTTAACCACTAGGATTTCAATAATCAGATACTGCATCATATTGTTATAAGAGAGACACGTGACAAGCAATGGCTTGAGTATGCCCACCTGTAAGTCTGTATACACAGCAGGTGCCAATCTGTGATATATTGTCAACTTGACAGCAGGGGCTAACGAGGGCTGATTGTTACAATAACAGTTCCCAATTAACGGCTAACATAGATAGGCTTGATGTTGAACACTCTGACATATGCAAAATTGAAGAAAATTAATTGTCAAAAGCATCCAGGAAAACAACCAATAAAGCTTTAAACTTTTCAGAAACCAAAAAAAAAACCCAAGACAAATTACATTTTTATACAGATAAAATAAAACCCTGAAATGCAAGTAAAATATACCTCATAACACAAAAAATGAATCTGGACTAATTGATATTGTATCATTGTGTTTATTTTCAGTTAATTATTTATCTTGTATTATGTTATTGGTGCAAATATGAGTATGAGTATCAATATTCCATCAAATGCACATTAATCCATCACTGATTTGATCAGATTAAGCAACACTTGTTGTTGGATTGGGGTTTAACGTCTTCTTCACCATACGGTGATGTCGCCGACGTTGGGTCTAAGCCTGAGTTATTTCCAAAAAAAGGGGCATGAAATTTAGAATAGGTCTTAGGCACCCAAATAAAATTAATAAAAGTTCTAAAGTGGTTAAAATTAATTTAGAATTTGGAATAGAGTGAGGGGGGGGGGCTGATTTTATGAATAGTCAGTAAATAAATAGTGCTGTGAAATGGCGTGGTACCTGAAAGAGATAGAAAGAATATATTATGTATGGGAAATTATATTGAAGTAAAAAGGTTTAATATAGTATTTGAGATGGTATTTTTAATTGTGATAAGATAAAATTGTATTTGAATAATTGTGTTTGAATTGTATTTATATTTATTTGTAATTAGTAATGTTTTATATCTAAATTTATTGATAATTGAGTGAATGGAGTAATACTTATCTTTTTGGTTTGATATACTTAGTCTGTTATTTGCTGTTGTTTCCAGCGTTGTTATCTTCGCAATGTGCGTTTTTTCTTTCTTGAAGGTCGTCTGACTGGTATTGTACCTATGTAAAGTGCAGGGGGTAGTCTAACCATACACTTAAGGTACAATACCTGTCCTCCCCACTGAACCCGATTAAGAAGCAGGCAGTGAGGGTTTTGAGGTTTGCTACTGGGAAAATTACCAGTTATAATTTAGTGAAGTGCCGGGGATAGCCACACCGTGCACTTTAAGTGAAAAGTTTTAACCATTTTGCCCTGTGCCCAAGTCCTACCAGTTATCCCAAATATGGGAGTGGTAAATATTATTTTAGGTGTTGGGTGGAAATCTCCCGTTGGGAGCCTACGCGCCTGTTTGTATAGGCTTGCGCGAGTGGTCCCGAGGTAATGTATATCGTGAACCCATCTCACCAACCAGCTCTGGTCGTGGGTCGCCATGACCAAAACTTACCAGAAGAAGGAGGTTTAAGAGATCAGTCTCGCTTGCGTAGGGTCCTTCTGGGAGTTTTACCCGTGGGGTGGTTGTTAGGGTTTAGTGACCCTTAAATTGGGGAGGGGATGAGGGGTAGGTAATGGTTAAGAGTTTGGGTGTAAGGCTAGGTGGTTATTAATTATAATGTTTTATACAATTTGGTTTGTAGTAGGAATACTGAAAGGTACTGGTAATTTTTAGCATTGGCTAACAGTTCTTGTGGGTTGTTAGCGCTTACATTTTCAAGGAGTTGTCCCCTGTGTTTTTTGTATTTATCACATTGAAACAGAATGTGATTTATGGTGTCTTCGACATTACATTGATTACATAGATTATTTGGTGCTTTCCCTATTTTGTGGAGATAAACCCCGTTGCAAACATTGTTGAGCCTGAGTCTAGTTATGGCTACATCAACCCTTCTAAAGTTGTGGAAGTTTTTAGCTTTTGTAAGTTTTGTAGGTTGTACTTGATAGTACTGGGTATGTCCCCAGTTGCCTTTAAAGGTTTTGTTGTATTCATCCGTTGTAATTGATTTTACAATGCTCTTAATTTCGTTTTTAGTAAATGGTATGTTGACATTATTGCTGTGGGTTAGGCCTGCTTTTGCTGCTCGGTCGGCTCTTTCATTGCCTGTTAGGCCTATGTGGGAAGGCACCCATATAAATCTAACATTGTTGTTATCCTGAGTTAGATAATTATACCCCTGGTAAATTTGATGTAGAAGTACATGACTATTTTTTTCCGTTTTGTTTTGTATAGCTTGCAGTGAGCTGAGTGAATCTGTAAATATAGCTATATTTTTGTGTTTGTAGCCTTTAGTGATAACGAGTGCTTGTCGAATAGCTACAAGTTCAGCTGTGAAGATAGAGGTTTTGTCTGGTAGTTTAAGGGATATATCTTCATCACCTGTGTGAGTGAAGGCTATCCCAGAGCCTACTCTTCCTTTTTCATCTCTAGACCCGTCAGTAAAGATTTGAATGTATTCAGTTTGATTGTAGTTTTGTTCTATATAGACTTGAGTGTTACTGAGGTCACTAGGTTTGGGATTAGTTTTGTCTATGAGGTCTTTCAATTTGATATCAACTTGGATATCGGGGATGTCTGGAGGTTTTAAGATATGCTTGGTATATGGGTCAGATATAACGTCTATTGTATCAAGGTCATATTTGTCTATATGATTTTTCATGGTAACACCAAATGGTGTTGGTATTTTTATTACTCTTTTTGTCATTATTTGTTTCTTACGAGTGATAATATTTTGTAAACATGGCTTATGTTTTGATCTAACAATATAGTTGGTAATATTATCTTCCCATTCTTTTTCTAGCGGGAGTTCACCTAGTTCATGTCTGACTAGCTCCATTGATGTGCCACTTAGGCATCCTGATATATATCTGTAAGCTTGATTTTGTATGGTTTTTAGCTTTTGTATGTTGGTTTGACTAGTGTCGCACCAAGCTTCTGCTCCATAGTGCAGTTTGGATTTAATCAGAGATTTATATAGTAAGAGTAACATTTCCTTGCTGCTGCCCCACGTGGTGTGAGAAAGCATTCGTAATATATTGAGATCTTTTTTGCATCTATGTGACAGTTCAACAATATGTTGATTCCATGTTAGATATTCATCAAAGATTATACCTAAAAATTTGACATACTTAACTTGGTTTAATGGTTCTTCATTAATGTATAATTTCAGTGGTCTGCAGTCGGCTCTGGGTGTTGGCCGAAAGAGAATTGATACAGTTTTGCTTGTGGATAATTGAAATCCCCAATTTTGGGTCCATTCATTTACTTTGATTAAGGCTTTTTGTAATATTTCTGCAGCTGCATGTTGGTATTTGTGACTGACCCAAAGGGCCCCGTCGTCAGCGAATTGTGAGGTGTTTACTTGTTTGGGTAGTTTGTGAAATAGATCATCTATCATAATATTGAACAAAGTTGGTGATATGATACTTCCTTGTGGGGTCCCATTTTCTAAATTATAGTTGTCTGATATTTGATCATCTGTTTTTAGACGAAATGTTCTGTCTGACATAAAGTCGTTTATAAAGTTTAACATTTCCCCTTGTATGCCCTTTTTCTTAACTTTTTGTATCAAGCCTGTTTTCCAGACCATGTCAAATGCTTTACTGAAGTCTAGAAAGACTGCTGTAGTGAATTTATTATTTTGTTGAGCTTGTCTGATAGAGTGTTGTAATCTAACAATATGGTCAGTGGTGCTATAGGATTTTCTATATCCTGATTGATTTTGTGTGATCAATTCGTTGGTTTCTAAATAGTGTTGTAATCTTTTCGTTGCCATAGCTTCGAGTGTTTTACATAGATTAGATGTTAAAGAAACTGGTCTATATGAATCGGATTTGGTAGGGTCTTTTCCCTGTTTGTGTAATGGTATAATAAGACTTTCTTTCCAGTCTGTTGGTAAATTGCCGTCTTTCCATAGCTTGTTGTAGAAGTCTAATAATACTTGTTTGCATTTATAGGGGAGATGTTTAAGCATAGTGTAACTGGTTTGATCAATACCAGATGCTGTTCCTTTTTTATTATTTACAATATTGTTAAGTTCTGATATTGTGAATGGCTTATTGTACCATAGGTTTGGCTTGTTTTTGTCCTTCGGACAAGGTTGTGTATTTTTTACCTTATCTTGAAAAGCAGTTTTGTAATTATTGGTTGAACTTGCTTGTGAGAATTGTTTGCATAAATTGTCGATTTTTTCCTGTTTGTTTTTGCTGTTGTTGATAATTGGAATATGTGATTTAGTGTTTTTACCTCTAAAGACATTAATCTTTTTCCAGACTTGCCTTGAGTTAGATTTGATATCTAATGTGCTACACATTTTTTTCCAAGATTGGATTTTTGCCTTACTTATTAGAGTTTTGACTCTATTTCTAGCTGCTGCCGCTTGTTGTATTAACTTCTTATCCTTTTTGGCTTTTTTCCTGAGCAGTTTTCTTTCTTTTCTTGCTTGCATAATTTCTTCATTCCACCATGGTACAGGTATTTGATTGTGGATTCTTTTGGTTGGAATGGCTACCTTAGCAGCATTTATAATTACATCGGTGATATTTTTGTTGTATATGTTAACATCCTCGTTTATTACATCGTTGTTTAGGTTTTGCTCACAAATATTTTGAAATATTTCCCAATTTGCTTTGTTAAAATTCCAATTGTTATGGGTATTGTTTTTTTGTGCCTGTTGTGTATTGTTATTCTTTAGTGTGGTGAATAGTGGGAAGTGATCACTTCCCCAACTGTCGTCATGAACATATAAACTAGCATCATTAACTAGGTCTGGTGTAATAATGCTAAGATCTATTGTGGTGTATATACCTTGTGTTAGCCTGTGAAAAGTAGGTTCGCCATTGTTGAGAACAACAAGTTTGTTATCCTCTAACCATGTTTGTATGACTGTACCTCTTGTATCGGTTCTTTCGTCTGCCTCCCAGAGGCGATGGTGTGCATTAAAATCTCCTCCCAGAAAAGCTGAGTTGGCGAGATAGGGTAGTAATTTGTTGAGTATTTCAACTGTAATTTTTGTGCTGTGGGGTAAATAGACATTTATAACATTTGTCTGTTTACTACCATTTATGTTAACTGTTACGCCATTGATTTCTATGCCTTCAATGTTTATGTCTAAGGGTTTGTAATCAATACCATGTTTTACACCAATTATTAGTCCACCATGTGGGTTTTTTCTTATCTCCGTAAAACGATCCTTTCTTACTATATTATAACCTGGGATTTTGAAATCCCTTCTTTTAGATAATCTTGTTTCCTGAAGAAGGATTACGCTTGGTTGTATTGTCTTGTTTTGTAGTAATATTTTAAGCTCATTGGTGCCTAGTCCGTTGACATTTTGTTGTAGTACAGTGAAGTCTGCCATTACAAGTGAGGGGGGCTTAATTGTTTGAGCGTGTGTGATCTAGTAATTGTTTCGTACTGGGTAGCGAGAGGTGACATTTGATGGTTTGTTTTGGTGGATTTTCTCAAAGAAGTGTTCCCAGCTAAAGCTACATAGCCCTAGTTTCATAGCGTTTGAGTACATTCTCTTGACATCTCTTTGGTGTTCTTTGTCAGAGTATGTTGGTGTTGAGTTGATAATTGCTTGGGTTATGAATAGAATGATCCTATCCACTACACTGTTGGTGTGTTTTGATTTTGGTTGTGCTTTTGTGTTTCTACGATTAAGTGTTTCCCTAAGGTCCTGTTGTCTTTGTTGTTGTGACTTTTTGGAAGTGTTTTTTTGAGAATTGTTAGGGTATGCGAGTTTTTTTCTCATCATTGGTGGTAGATATTTTTCTGATTTGTTTTGTTTTTTATTTTTGCCAGCTTTGTTTTGTTGCTCTGATTCCTTGTGGGTAGACCTTATGTCTTCAAGGAGTTTTTCTTCAACCTTTTTCAATGTTTCCTCTAACCTTTTGTGTTTCTCTTCAGAGTTGTGTACGTGTTGTCTTGGTATTACTTTCCTAGAGTAAAGAATTTCTTCATTGATTGGTGATTGTCTGGGTGAAGAGTGATTTGAGGGGTTGAATGCTACAGATTGGTTGTAATCCTCTTTGGTTGTTTTGTTGGTTTTGTTGTCAGTTGTCTTGAAATGATGTTTGTTTAGTTGTTGCAACTGCTTAATTCTATAGGGACATTTTCGTGATAGTGCGCTGTGCCCTGCCTGCCTGCAGTTACCACAATACATTCTGTATCTGCACGTGTCAAAGTCGTGCCCCGAGCTGTGACATCTAGAGCAGTGTTTGGCATTTTTGCAATTTACTGCTGTATGGTCATATTCAAAACATTTAGTACAGAAGGTTGGTTGTTTAAGGAATGGTTCTACTATCATTTTTGGTATACCCGCGAAAGTGATGGCTTTGGGTAGTGTTGTTCCCTCAAATGTCAAGATAACTGTTGGTGTATTTTCCTCCTGTTTTTTTATCCTTTTGACCTGCAGTATTTTTATACTGTTGTACTTGTTTGCATAATTTTTGCAATGTTCCAGATCTTCGTCTGTTCTGCTTTTGCATATTTTTATAACTCCCTTTATTTCTTTTTCCCAGTTTGGAGTGCTGTATTTTACGTTGATTCCATTGATTGTTGTGTGACCTGATATGTTGTCCAGATACTGTTTGTTATCAGTTGTAATAAGGAAACCTTTTCCGCATTTAGTGATTTTGGCGGGGTGTGCGCCTTGTTTGCAGAGCTGGTATGCCATGTCTTGACAACTCATGTTTCTATTGAGATCAGTGTTGTCGGCTGCTGTCATGACTAATTGTAACTTAGTGCTAGTAGTTTTGGTTGATGTGGAATAGTTTGTTTTAGATATTTTTACTTTTTTGCTATTGTCGGGGGTTGAGCTTGTAGAAGCCGACGTGTCGGTCAGATTTCTCTGTCTTTTATTTTTACCTTTACTGTTGCTATAGACAGTAAATCCATCAGTATCCATACTGGTGCTTTCTTGTACATCTAGATCGCCAAATGCAATTTGAAAGTTAGCAGAGCCAAGTAATTGGTTATGATCTCTATTTATCTCGATGGCAGTTGGAGTACAGTCAAAAATGGAGTTTTGGAATAATTCTAGTGGATTATCCATGGTTTGTAATTGCTTATTTAAGTATGGTAAAGATTAACACTAGCCCTGTAAGCGAAGTGTGTTTCTATATATGTATGCAGTTGGGTTCCTAGAGCTATAAAAGAGCTTATAACGAAACCTCCTAGAATAATAAATTATTCTAAAACTCGTCACACCTCCAAGCCCAACCTTGTAGGTCACACCTGACCTTGTCCACGCTAAGGAACAAGGTGATTCACTTGGACGCCACGCCGGCAAGCCGGTTATGCAATCAAACAATAGACCTGAGCTACGTAAGCTAGACCTCTGCAGCTTGGGGTTGGGTATAGAACACACTTCTTAGTTAGATATAATTTATCTAATATTATATTAAATATAAATATAATAAGATGTATGCGCTGTGGTGCGTGAATGCGCTGTGGGGGTGTGGGGTTAGTGAGGGGTGGGTGTTGAGTACTCCTCGTACTCGAGTGATTAGCAAATGTGCTAATTGGTATGTTGTTGTTGTGCTTCAAGGGAGAATCTTAAAGAACTCACGTTGAAGAATTAAAGTCTATTTGGAATTCCTAATAACTGATCCGAATCGGTAAATCCGAATACTCCTTACGATCTGTGTGACCGGGTTGTAAGTCCGAATTGTTGATCCGGGTAGAGTCCAAATAGAATGTGAATACTCCTCGTATTCAAATGTTGAGCGTTGCTCAATTGGTTGTCTCACTGAATCTTGAATAATATCCGAACAGAGTAGTAATGTTCAAATAAATATCCTCAATCCAAGTAGAGATGCTGTGGGTAGAAAGGTAAGGTTGTTTCGTTAGTTGCGCGAGCGACTGACGATACGTCTGATCTCTCCGGTGTCCCAGATTGTCCCGATTAAGCAACACATTTTGGCCTCTGTCTTCATAGGTCATTTCAACAATGATCAGGTCGGGTACATAGGTCAATGCAGACATTTAGCTAAAATCATCTCATTGGTTCTTTCTTAACCACTAGGATTTCAATAATCAGATACTGCATCATATTGTTATAAGAGAGACACGTGACAAGCAATGGCTTGAGTATGCCCACCTGTAAGTCTGTATACACAGCAGGTGCCAATCTGTGATATATTGTCAACTTGACAGCAGGGGCTAACGAGGGCTGATTGTTACAATAACAGTTCCCAATTAACGGCTAACATAGATAGGCTTGATGTTGAACACTCTGACATATGCAAAATTGAAGAAAATTAATTGTCAAAAGCATCCAGGAAAACAACCAATAAAGCTTTAAACTTTTTAGAAACCAAAAAAAAAACCCAAGACAAATTACATTTTTATACAGATAAAATAAAACCCTGAAATGCAAGTAAAATATACCTCATAACACAAAAAATGAATCTGGACTAATTGATATTGTATCATTGTGTTTATTTTCAGTTAATTATTTATCTTGTATTATGTTATTGGTGCAAATAATCCTCAATGACTACCACTGTGAATTAAAACATTGAACAATATCATTATTTGAAATGGTTTCAACATATTTTATTATTCGTGGAAATATGAAACGGACTGACAAACAAGCCAGGGGCTTATATTAATACCGTTCCGATACAAATGTGATGTTTCAAGTAAAGGACATTCTGATGACATGAAATGCAATAATACAATCAACAATAAAAATAGAAATGTCCGTTCAATGGCTTGGAAGTAAACATCTTAAACTCTTTTTTCGAATATATTAGATTATATGGAGAGGGTGTTCTAAATTGGACAACTTGTTCCCAATCCTATTCTTCTGAATAAGATATGTTTAAATCAAAATCATCTATTAGAAGTGGTGATGAAGAGGTTAACAGATTTTAAAATGGTGAAGTTGCCAAGATCAGATATATCATGGTTTCCATATAAGATTGTTTTAAGCTGTACCTTTTTAGTAGTATAATGCACCATTTCTTAAGTGAGAAAAGTTTGGGAAAACCAGTAAATAATGAGATTAGCGCCTCATGAACAGGTGGGATCATCTGAAATATGCCTTTCAATTTTATTAAAATCTAGATCACTAGAGCCTAAACGAAGCCTACAGTACATAATTTGAAATAATATATGTTTAAATTTACAGCTAACTTTGTTGGATAAACTTGCATTTAGTAAGAACGTACTATTACTGTAGCTTAACACATTCATCTGATGGCCATTTGTATCCTTGTGAAAAAGACAATATCTGTGAAGTAATTCATTTGCAAAATATTTATCTGAGTTAATTCTTATGTATTTCTTTACGTTTATCATATCAAATATATCATGCCTAACACATTAAATCTATCATGTTTGGAAATATTACAGCAACCATCCAAGAAAATTCTAAACTTTTAGAATCCATTCATTGCTACATCTAACAAACTGGCAGATTTGGTAAACATCAAGTTGGTTTAAACATATTATTCATGTTAATGATACATGAATTAGGACACGAAAACAAGCAAGTATTTGCTGCCTGAGATTCACTTCCAGCTTGATCTCAAGTGACTTATTCTCAATGAAGAATGCAATTAAAAAGGATTTACTTATACAAAATGAAAAAGGATAAATGCAGAATCCAAGCTTAAAAGATCAGCGAACCGAATTATATATTTAGTGACCTATTAAATGCCCATGTGAAATTACCCTATTTTATTCATAGTTATAAATAAACTTTTGTGTGCAATTTACATGTATAGTTAATCCAACATTTTTCAATATGTGTGTTTATTGTTATCCAGTGTCCATATATAAACACTTTTGTCGTATGAAATAAGCAATATGTGCAAGCAGCATTTTTTTTTTTAATTTAGTTTTGGATTCATGCAAAACAAGGTGGCGTTTATCATCTGTAAATGCACTGTCGTCTTTTAGTTGAATGGACGGTTATATCTCCATGAACAGCTTGTTCTTGTTGTCGTAATCATGAAGACTATTTCCTTTATTTCCTATTGTATTCTATATACAGCGACCGTTGGCCAAAAATCTGTGTTTGGAAGAAAGTTATCAGAAGAAAAGTCCTAAATTTGACAAGAAAAAAGAGTCCCCTGGAAAAAAAGTCCTATTAATGACTTTATATTACTTTATATTTACATATATTACGAAAAAACATTTGGTTGTTATTCACTTTATTTAGATGCAATAATTTAATAACATGATACAATACATATATGAATATTTATTTATTGCCCATTTTTTGATAAGTTCTAATAAATTTGTCTATAGACGGCATTTGTATACCATTCTATATGTTAACTAATATTCAAGCATATTATTTAATCAGAATTTCCTTGAATCTGTCCAAACATTTATGCACGATTCACAACATTTCAAATAATTATTAAACTCCTAAATTCAATTTATCATTGTTGATTGTTTACCGTTTATTGCTGTCCACTATTTTATCATCGTGTAAATACTTATCTAATTACTTTGTGAATTTTGATGTTGTTTTTTTGTGAGATCTAAAGGAACAGCACTTAAATATGCTGAAAGCTTATTGTGCTGATCCATTTTCATTAATAAAAATCATAGATATATAAACATTTTCATTGTTTCTTAGCAAAGATTACATATTCACTGGAATTGAATCTTTGAGATCTCTTTGGCTGATAGCCAACAACTACTTGTTTTACACTTTTTTCATATACACCAATGAAATTATTTGATAATATAATCTCTAAACACTGTTTACACATTCTCACTGACCTAACATCATGAGTTTTTGCACTCTTTGAGACTCACACCTCATGAATGAATACTCTTGATTAATCTGTGTCTAATACCACAGTTGATTCAATAGATGGAGACAAACTCACATTTCCTTAATTCTTAATTAATCCATATTTAGATATCACAACATCATTATTGATATCTTAATTACGAACTAATTATGTTTTTTTACAATATCTTTGATGTTAACCTGTTTTTATAGTAATAAGAGACTTCCAAAAGCGTTTATTATGTTGTTTTAGTCATAGTGTGTTGACAGGGGTCCAGTTGGTGCCCATTCATGACTGATTGCTTGCTGTCATTAATGACTCAGTGTCAAACTCCTCTTCTCTCATGTGCCAAGTTGTGTTGTCCCGTAGTTACATACAGTTTGAAAGGTTTCTGCATTAATTATTTTCATTCTCTGTAAAAGGTATGTTACTTTCGAATTTGATGTCATGTACCTAGGCCCATGAATGCGTCGTCTACTTTTTTACTTTTTATTTTTTCAACTTTAGTAACAAAGACTTACGTTTATAATGCAGAATGAACCCTTTTAAAACAAATGAACTGTGAATGTCATTTTGTTTCCCTCTGACTATGTATTTACAGCAATAGATAAATCTCATCGGAGAGGAAAAAAATACATTTAAACATTTATTATGTACAATAGTGTTTTTAACTGATTTGTATGTTTGAATTATTTTTCTTAAAACTGAGAATAATGAAGGATGTTGTTAATTCTTAACTTGACGATGCATCTTCCAAGTATAATCTACGGGAAAATATCTTATTATTAACAAAAAGCAATACTCAGTTATTACATGTACATATATTATGTAACTTTATTTAGAACAAATGTCTTTAAAGCAAATAACTTCTACAGGCATGAGGCCTTATAAGTACTGAAATTTAAGATTTATTGATCTCACGCAACTTCAAGATGGAATAAGTGAATATTATTTATCAATTTATCTATACAACGAAATTCATGTATCTATTATTTATATAAGGAAATTCATTTATTTTTACATTATATTAAATATCATATCATTATATATATCAATATAAATCATTGTTTTGAGTTATTCAAAGATAATTTAAGATCCTTCTCACAAACGCCACAAAGACAATTTCACTGTCTTTGATCTTTTTATCACCCTGTAATAAAAATCTCGAGGTGTCCCGCCTGGTTCAGCAAAGTATTTGTGTATTGCCTACATGTAACTCGTTTGCAAATGCAGATACTTAGTTGCTGAATTCGATTTATATGTCACAATTATGATTTTTTTTTTCTTGCAAATTCAAAACTTGATTTGTCGATTTATGAAGTAGGTAAACAATAATTTCTCAAAAAGCAAGGGTGATATGCAATTCACATAATAAGTGACTATCAAATAACTATGATAAATGATTGTCTTTGATGTTTGTTTTACTGAAATCTCTTTGATAATAAAGAAGTGAAGATAAGCCCACTGAAGCAAATGTTATCTAGACTTTCTTCACTAGTGTATACTTGTGTGTATTTTAACATATATTTTTCTTTTGATGTAATACAAATTGATTTTTTCTTCCTCGTATCGTAATCTCTATATCTATAAGGTTTGTTGCTAAAAATGTTTTTTATAAACGGTCTTAATAGTTATATATATAGCTATAGGTATGGTTCCCTGTGATTAACTTACGTAAACACATGAATTTACATATCAAGGCAAACGCTGACTCCAGAAATATTTATTTAAACTATCTTTCAAAATATTTCAAATATCTCTAAGACAGAATCATGCCTTTTTAAAACAAATAGAATGTGAATGATGTTTTGTTTTTCTATGATTGTATATTTTCTATTTTATAAGATTAAAAACAGACCAACAAATATATGAATCTTTATTTGTAATTATTATCTTGTAAAGTTATTACATTTTAATGCGTTTTACTGAGAATGTCAGTTATTTGTTCCTGAATTTACATCTCTTTTATCACATATTCTAATTATAAATATAGTTTTATGTCTGAACCGTTTAAGATTATATAACGTGAACATTTCTTTTTTTTCTTTTTATTCCTTTTTGTGGTACGTGAACATTCTTCATAAACAAGTTACAAGTGACAAAAAGAACAAGTGACAAAAAGAAAATACCACAATTATTTCATGTTTATAAATTGTAATAGGAAAGGATATAGACACATTAAGATAATAGATATGTAAAGATTTTTAACCATGCTGGAATATTCCAGCATATGTCAGGAAAACACCTCAACCCAAGTCATTATCTCTGTATCTTTGAACTTTTTATGGCCCTGAAATAAAAGTCTCGTTAGTAAATATGTCCCCGCGCGGGTCTGCCCTTTAAATGTGTATTGCCTACAGGTGCTTCGTTTTCAGGTACAGGCACTTGTATTGGTAATTGTTGGATTATATTTTATTCGTCAATATTGAAATGTCTTAGTGAATACATTTGTAAATTCATATAACCTGATATGTCAGTTAATGTGTTGTAATAACACATTCCAACATTGTGATACAAAAAAAAAGATAAAACAATTTACTGCCCTATAATCAGAGTACGTAGATCAAGTCTATTTTCTTAAGAACTTAAAGTGTGATATGCAATTGTAATATACTACTCAAAGGAACACTCGAGATTTTAATATAGTCTCTGTTAATTCATACCCACATGCATTCCTGACGTTGGGCTACTGATTTTTAAACGGATTTGTGGAAATTTGATTAGTTTTTGAATTTCTGTATTTTCAATCACATTTCTTCAGGGGATTTCACTACAGGTACAGGGGATATCACATTCAAAGCACTAAAATAACCCAAGACAAGACCTCAATGTTTTGAGCATGAGCAATCTGACGTCCTGTAACTTTCATTTTCGACCCTGGCCTTGGTAATAAAGTTTCAATTTTTTATTCATAGATACACACAATAACATGTTTTTTATTACATTATAGAGGCGAACTAGAACATGCATATTTCCGCGCGGTATAAATATAAACATTTGGTTGTTTACCAATCCGGTTCCTTCTTTTGTGTTTAAACCACATGCATATTTGTCAATCTTTACCATAGTTCATTGATTAAGCACTTCTAGTTGAGGGCAGTCATTACTGATTAGGAGCATTACAACTGGTCATTAAGGGGTATGACATAATCAATTTAAATGTATGAATTGGATAACAATTTCATTTATTTTGATATGATAAAAGTATACATCTTTTGAGAATTGTCGGTGTTACATTAATCTTTATAAAAAAAATTCTTCCTTAAAGTGTTATTGGCATCAAAGTTAAAAATTAAATTCCAAATTTCATCAATTTCAACAATATCAAAGTCACAAAAGTAATTTTGTCTTAAATTTCATTAAACTTTTCCTATAATTCCTCTAAAAATCAAACAGAGAGAGGGAATTTGTTTCTTTATGTTTCATCTTCAACAAAATTGGCACAAGAGACAAACAATACATCCCTTAGCACTGACATGCATTCTGCCTTTTTAATTTTTTAATCAGTTAATTCGAAATAATACATTTAACTTTTTCAACTAAAACTTGTTTGATAATAATCTAGTGGAAATAATTATTTCAAGGATGCATACAGGCATCAAAATAGAGCATTATCTTTAACTCATTTGAGGTTGTCATGTCTTTTTGTACAATACTATAAACAAAACCTGGGCTAAAGATATATGCAACAAAAGGGAAATATTAATTAATTAAGGTTATTTTTATGTGTTCTTTCTTTAAAACCGCAAACAAAATTTTAACTGAATATGAACACAATGATAGCAGGTTTTGGCACTTTTGGTGTTATGAAATATGTTTCACTTATATATCTGTTGCTGTATATATGTATCTATATATTCAGTAATGTATTTCTCTTTTCAAAGACAAGCTCATCAATGTAAGCCGTATATTGGAATCTGTTTTTGTAGCATTCAGCCCTCATTAACTATTGGTGTCAATTAGACGATACCATTTCCTCATTAGCTTATGGCGTCAATTAGACAGATTGACACGTGTATTGACAATCCACGCTGACAGGTGAGTAATACTCGAGGCATTGTTTGTCACTGGTCTCTCTTATCTAGTTATCCAATCAGATGTTAGAGGTTAACCAAGACCCAATGCAAAGTTTCTTTCCCTATATTTCTGCATATTCATTTGTACCTAACTTTTGTTGAAGTAAGGCAGAAACTGCAAGGTGCTGCAACATAGTGTTATCACTATTCATTGATGGATTTATGTGCTTTAATATAGAGGATTTCATTTTCGATAAGGTTAGTTTCACATGTTGTTTATGCAGCCGATCCTTTGGCATACTTTGTAATGCCGATGTCACATAATATGTATAAATGATATATGGTTGCCATGTATTTCAAAAACTAAATTTTGAAGATTGTAAGCTCATTCTTTCTGATTCTAAATCCCTCATAGAGAGAGAGTTTATTCAGTAACTAGGCCACCGGCCCATTATACATTGCATAGTTATATAATTCTACATTTCAATCCCTCATAAGAGGAAATGGATTTCTAACCAATGGATACCTATTAAAATGATATGAAAAGCATTCCACCAACCATTGATATTAATATTTCACAATATCCTGAAATGTTTAGATTATTAGAGACTTTTTATTGGGAGTTATTTGAAAAAAAGGATTCTTGATTTTAGCCAGTTATCCAGATCAACACGTTTATTGCCAAGACGATGTTGAAGATGAATTTCACTTTATATTGAATAGTCCACAATATTACGCTTAAAGGGGCAGTAGCACGTTTTTAGAGGGAATATAAGGTGATGTCAGGAAAATGAAAATAAATGGTTCCAATTGAAAGGCAATGTATTCAGACCAAATGGAGCAGTAATAATTCAAATATATAATGTAAAGTTTAGCCATGTGATTCTTTTTCTTACACAAAATGAATTAAAGGTGTTCAAAAAAAAATGGCCGCCAATGGATTTTAGGTAAATCTTCATACTTTGTTCTCTGACTATGAATGATTGGCTTGTGTAATGAGATATTTGACACTATCAAAGTAATACATTTAGCGTTAACATACAATTATCAGTGAAAATTTTTAAATATAAAATTCTCAAAAAACGTGCTACTGCCCCTTTAAAGAACAACGTTTAATAAGCCGCATTGATATAGATATCCATCGGTATTTAAATTTCTATTATGATGATATCTATGTTAGGCTAATTTAAGTCATGAATAAATCAGTAAAAGTGTTATTTCATAACTGTTCATTCTCCCCTAGCGATACTTCAGACCTGTTTCCATACGATATTACAGAATCTGAAACATTGTTACAAAATCATTTAGTTTATGACCTTCAAATCTAATTCACTGTTAATGGTTTTTACTCTATCCTATCAATGTTATTACTCACTTTGACCCGCCGATAAATTCAATTGTGTACACAGTACTACACAACTCATTTAAAAACGAGTAGGTCATTTGGGTTTATGGTGTCGTACGTTATCTATCACATTTATCTATTTATCTAACTAAAAGTTCGATTAGAAGAATTGCAGCTGGAATAAACCAAACAATATATAAATACTACATTATAAATAACACAAAAATCAAATGTATCTTGAATTTGTTTAAATGAGCACTTCCTGACGTAAACTGAGATATACTGAGATATACTGAGCTATGGAAATTCAGAATATACTGACCAGTATACGTCAGTAAATTAGGGTGGTTTCCTAATTAGTATACCTCAGTATATTAGGGTGGTTTACTGACGTATACTGGTCCAGTATACGAGCATTTTTCTTCACGTGACAGTTATAGATATTGTTTTATCTTTATAAGCAGTTAATATGCCCTGTATAGATATTGTAATGGCAGATACATAAGCTTTAATGCCATTATATTTGATAATTGCAAAACTCTTTCTTCTCACATTGAATTAGCATGCTACAACGTCATAGCAAATATCGAAATAATATGTTATATATGCCGGTCTACTTCCAAAAGTGTGGGTTGGCTTTAGAATATCAAATAATGTCAATAGAAAATTAATAATTTTAAAAGATGTGTTTGTCTCTCTCCTAACCACATTTGTAATTGCTAAGCATTCTATATCTACAAAAGATTGGATTTTGGAAAGGCAATTTCATTGTTTGAAAAAAACTGTTATATACATGTATCTCTCTTTTTATATCAAAAATCGTGATTTTGCTTTTTTGGATTAAAATAGATTCGGAATTGATAGCAAAACATTTATTTTCACGAATATAGATTTAAAGCTTTATAATTTATCCATAGTTAAATCGAATGTATTCTTAATATTCAATCTTACATTTTTCATTTTTGATAAACGACGTCCTGTTGAGCTAAAACCAATAAGAAATTAAATGAAATATAAAATAACTATTTTCAAATTGGTTGATATGACTAACATTTTGTTTTGTATTTCTACATTATCTTCTTTTTAATGCGATTAGATGAGTAATGTTTTAAAGTACTTCTAACAAAAAAGCTACTTTGTTTTAAAAGAAAATATCAAATATACAATAAACAATCTAACAATAGGTGAATCTACTTTCAATCAAATTGTAACACTCTAGATCTTAAATCATGTGGGTTTCTGCTCTTGATACCTTACCCTTGCAACAATGTTGGCTAATTTCTGAGAGCATCAAATCCTAATTTTGAAGGTCATCATTACAGAAATCATTAAAGAAGAAGGTTTTTGCTACATATGAAAATCCAATCTAATAGTTTTAATAACCTAAGTGTGATGATAGGACGTGCTGAAGCAAAACCATTGAAGTTTCCCGTAACAATTTGCTTAAGTTTAAGTTTAAGGTTCACATTTATGTCTATATATTCAATTTATCAGCGGTTTTTGAAAATTTGTTAATTTATCCTATGCTAGACCTAGTCAAACGATCACTAGTGATTTTCTATTTTCAACTTCTTTCCAATTTTTCTGCAGCTTTACTTGTTGTATTTGTTGCATACTGACATCTTGTCATAGAGGTGGTAATGTCCATTATTTTGGTCTTGTTACATCAAACCAAACTTAGATAGTTATTTTTAATAAACGAGTGATGATGCCAGTTTAGTTTAAAGCAAAGGTTTAGTGGACACAAATCGGTTTGACTTGATAATTGATCACAACATTATATGTGTCAACCTCTAAAAGCTTATGTAAATTAAAATGTTTGAAATGCACACTCAATTATCGTGCTTATAATTTTTTCAAGACACTTCTAAATATTTCAAAACTGTTCCTGTCTTTTCTTTACTCAACGATTAATGAATGCTTGATTATGTAATCAATGAACGTTTTGAATGCTTCTTGAGATCAATCGTTTGATGGATAGAATCTTATATGCAAACATAAAAAATAAAATAGCCATTTTCTAAGTAAATAACAAACCAATTCCAAATAAGTTCAGGAAGATTGATTATATCAGCTTCTATCGAAAAAGTGTAGATCTTTACTTTTATACTAAAAGAAACACAAAATACGTCAACATTGTCTTTCAAGTGGGTTTAGTATATTTCCAGATCCTTTTAAACATCTCAATAGACCTTTAACTTGCCATGCTCTTATAACCGGATTAGTCTATTGTAAATATCGTCAATATTGATTGGTTTGGTATAGCGGAAAAAATAGTTTCCATTTATGAAACATTTACTATGCATTGGCTTTAAATTGTATCTGCAAATATTTTTCTATTACGAATTTTCCCTTTCCTTCAATACAAATGGTTCCAAAAGTCATCAAAGCTTAGCGGCTCTCAGATGTTTGCTTCAATTGATAAAGAGAGCCTTTTTGTGTTGGCTGAAAAGCGTCATTACAGCTTCTTTCAAAGTATCTGAAGAAGTTGAATAAAGTTTATTTCAAAGTATGTGAAACAAATTATAAAGCAGTATTATTGTAACATCGTTATCATGTCATTGACAGAAATTGTACAAAAATAGTGTTCTCACTATTTGCTTTAAAACTGTAATTCTCCTTAGAGAATTGTCCTTGCAAATATAATGATATAATACTGCGTGTAGTAGTGGTGATTTATTAGGTTATCATTTACACTCATTTAGTCTTACTGAAGCAAAGTATCTTCAAAGACACATTGTGCCCAGATGATAATAGAGACCAGACACTGTTTGTGGACACCATTTGTACTGATAATGACTCCACTGTGGGAAATGACCTCTTATTTTCGACTTTCCTAACAACTGTTAGTAATCGGCGTCTGTGGTGTCCATATCTTTTTGGCTTTAATGGTAACAGACAAACATCCCCTGAAACTATTAATACTTCAGAGATAAATTGATAAACTGACTCTTTGCTTGAAAATGAGTTGCATTTGTTATATATTTAGATTACACTGATTTAGAGCCATTACTTCACTGCAAGTAAATTCAGTACACCATAGATCAGAGTCATCATATATTTGTTACGTAATTTCGGATTTTATGGGACTATTTCCTTTTTAACACCGATACTTATTACATACAGTTATGTTGATTCTATGCATTGTGAGAAATCCCCTTTAAAAAATTCATCGGATGTCAAAAATTATTAAACATGGTTTGTTTTATTATGATAGAAAGCGAAAAACACAAACTGATCAACGGAAGATGTTTGTACCTTGATATTGCGAGTAGTTTCCGAACCAGCATCATGAAATTGAAGTCTTTAACAGGCTTAAACCTAAACTAAAATACTCTTTTTCCTACAATGTAGACTTTGAAAATGCAATGTCTGTATAATGTAAAAGTGAATGCTCAAAGGACCAATGAATCATTACAGCTGCTGACAAAAATTATAACTGTATTAAAGATTCTTTGCTTTATATTGTTGGGAAATTTAAATTGGTAAACATTAAATAGCAAAACAAGTTATAGTCAAAACGTTCTAAATGTATCATAGTTACACTGCAAATACAACGGGCAGGTATGTGACAAGCCAACATCCATTCTATCTTAAATAAGGAGTAAACATTATGATATACCTTATAAGTAAAAATAAGTAATTCGATCTATTATTGAAGCTAATCAAAAGAATATTGATTGCAAAAATCACTGCAGAATGTGTTCCCTTCTACCGTATGTGATGAGGAAAAATCTAAAAAATATTAAAAACCATATCAAATTCAAAACAACAGCAATCATGAGAGATGGTTTATATATTATTTATTATATTATGGTGAAATATAAAATAATTCATCTTTCTGTATTATCGTTGAAGACCAATCGTGATATTTGACTGTTTATTAAAATCAATGATAAAAAGAATCAAGGACATGCATGAATAAGATATGCTTGTATACGTAAGATAAAGTTTCATAATGACAAAATTTGCATAACACATAAATACAAGAGGACATTGTATTGACACGTACACCTTAATATGAATGACAAGAAATGGCATTCAAGATTTGAATATTATGTTTTACGAAAACTTTTGTGTATTTCACAAACTAAAATGGCTCAAAGAAGTATCAGAAATGACTAAAATAGTACAAACCCAATTGAACAAATCAAAAAGGGGTTGTTGGTCACACATTTAACCAGGCTATCTGTAACAAAATTGCTCAAGTAACAATCCTAGTTTATGAGTTTGTCTCAGAGTTCCAGCCTATCCTTTCAAGCATCTTAGAAGAAAAAAGATCAATCTTATGATGTTTCATTGGGGGACCAAATATAGAAGTAATATAACAAAGATCATGTAATGTCACTGATAATACAGGATCCGATTTTGTGAAATAGACAAAGATAAAACGCCGTGCGTTCAATGCATAAAACATAAACCTGGCTAGTTCGCAGTCTCACTCTTTAATTTATTCATATCTTAGTTAAGAGAATAAATAAAAGAGGAAATTATCAACTTGAATCAACATACGAGCTGCTTGATTATTCTAAAGATTTTTGAATTAGCTGCATATACTTACATGTTAAAATCTTGTCAAATTACTATTCCATTCAATTCTGTGCACACAAAAAAGACCTCAGACACGTACATGTACATGTAAGTGATCTTCCTCTTTAAAAAGTTTATGAAAACTCATCGGTTTTACCCTTAAAGTCTTTGAGTTGTATAAATTAAAGTATTAAATTAGGGTATTTATGATTGAAATATACATACATTTCGATGACAGAACATGTTATCACAGATTTACATGTACCTTAGTGATGATAAATCGTAACTGTCAAAGATGTGCTACATTCATCAAAACCTAAGTAATGAGTTACCAATATGTTAGGAAATGGTTAAGATAATCTAATTAACATTCTCATTACACATTTTAAATATGTTTCTTAAATTTAAAGAAACGGGAAATGCTTTTCACATATTTGTATTAATCTAAACTACATCTAATGTTTTTGTTTAAGCCTACGTGCATTTTAGAAAGTAGTTCACCACTTACATCATAATCTTCCTTGGCTAACTGAGATGACAGTTTTCTATTATAAAAAATGATAAAAATCAACTTAACCTGTCCAATCCCCCGAAAAAATAACTAGGTTGCCTCGCATTACGTTAGTAAACTTTGCTCTTTCATTTGCCATAACCAGTCGGTAACGGCTTATTGTTAAGTACATTTCATTCATGATATGTAATTGGTCATAACTTAAGAGAATAACCCATAGCAATAAGGTTATTAATATTGCATAGATCAATGTCGTGGGTATAAGATGACCTCGAGGCTGCAATGCGGACACAGAAAACTTTATTATTTTCTCGTACATTAATATATCAGATAACCTAGAGATCAAAGTTTCTCGGAACGAAATACTTGTATTTCGGACTCCATCTAGAATTGCAATGAAAAAGCAATTACACCAAGCTTAGTGAAAACTTAACTTAAGGGGCAGTAGCACGTTTTTAGGGGGGAATATAAGGTGATGTCAAGAAAATGAAAAAAGTAAGAAGAAGTAATAAATCAAATATATAATTTAAAGTAAAGCCACGCTTAATTAAAGGTGTTCACATAAAAAAGGCTACCAATGGACTGTATGTGAATCCGAATAATGTTCTCTGACTGTGGATGGTTGGTTTGTAGTATTGTTGATACTGTCAAAGGTATACATTCAGCATTTACGTAAAGTTATCAGTGTAAAATTGAAAACATAACATTTTCAACAAAACGTGCTACTGCCCCTTTTTTTTCTGTGTTGATGAAACACAGATGTCGCAAAAATGTTTAAACCTTACGACCTCAATATATTTCCTGGAGCCAAAACAGTAGCTTTCTAGCAGTATGCCAGGCCAAAGGTTAAGCTTTCCCTTATTCCCCTGAACCCTGATCAACTATCAAGTGATCGCTGCAACAGCCTACAGTCGCAGTTGGGCAAGATATGTTGAGTAATAGCAAATATTTAAGGGGATATGTTGTTGGTTTAAGCATGTTCTCGTTAGATTTCTGAACATGTTGAGAGAGGCAATAAGCAAACGGTGCCTTGTGCGAATTGCCTTTATAAAGCATCAAGCAAGTTTGATCAAGTAAACAAAGTATAAACAATAATTTGTTTAAATAAGGGCTTATCGTATCACCTCTTGTCGTTCAATTTGTTTATCTCTAAATCATCAACTTCTTTTAATTAGTTGATGATTTTTTTCGTGATAGATGACATTCAATTATGTCAAGGCGTTTATCCTTAAACTAAACAAAAACTCTTTTTCGTGTTTATTTGTTTTCAATAATTTTATTTTAATCAAAACTCGACAAAGATTGCATGTTGTTATTCATCCATCCTTTTTTCCTCTAAATTTATTAGACAAACAGTATTAATATGAGCGATTAGCCACTTTTTAAGACTGTGGCTAAAGAATGGCATAAAGGTAATATCAATCCGTGGTATACTTACACTACAAAAAGTACCTGTTTATTCATTTGTTGGTTTCCCCAGGGAATGTTCTCGATTCCAAGATCTAGTAAACATGCACATGTATAGAGATAAGAGTGATTTGTGATAGGTTTAATGATTCAATATCATAGCTTTCTGACTCTAAAGGACTTTCCATTAGGAAATATGGATACGATGTAACTCTACGGATTAATAAAATACGTTTATATGCATGGTTCTTTGTAATGTGTTTGCTTTTGATATGGTTCCTGAACTTTTCATCTCGGCCAATAAAGCAAATGAATATATTCCATGCATCATAAATACTATCAAATGTATATTTATGACTTATTATAAGTTATCTATTTTGGTGACTTCAAAGTTAATTGATTATTTCTTGTAGCCCTGGGAATTTGTCGAATTCAATATAAACAACTAAATGCTCTTAGTCTTAAATGGTTATTCTGACAATTTTCCGATGATTTACAAACATATCACTTTTAAAAGGATGAATAAAATGATGGTTTACTTCACACCAAAGACTACTTAAATGAGAAAAACATAATTAATAATCTTTCTTTGTTGTTTATTTTAGGTATCTTTAATATTTTAGGAGTCAATATAAACTCAGCAAGAAAAGGTTTTTGACATGGATATCATTTAAAAAAATCAACTTTAATGTGCAAGTTAATCGATATCGGGTTCACAACACCACGAGGTTGAACCAAGAGGCATCTGTCAAGTTAGCGAAAACTGTGTAAATTTGCATTTCATTACTGATAAAGACACGTTAAAACATTAACAACATTTCTTTTGCAATGGCTGACAGAAAATATACGTGTGGAAGTCATTAGATCGTCAAAATTTGGACAAAAAGACGAGAAATTGCTAATAGTTTTAACGTGAATCTGAACCCATTACATTTCTAAACCAACAGAATAGTCACCCTCGTTGTGGCCGGAGTTTCGACCCAAAGTCAAGAAACATTAGATTCGAACGGCACATATAATGTTCTTTCATTTCACAATTAAGATAACTGGTTGTAGGTCAAGTGTCTGTTCTACAAAATATGAGCGTTTGTCAAACTTATTTGGTTACATCTATTTTTCAGTACGTGTTGCTCAGTATACATATTAATGAATTGTTATAAATATATGCAAATTGTAGATTAAAAGGCATCGAATTGCCAACAATTGTTATGCTTTTTCTTTTCTTGAATGTGGGTACTCACAGAGTTCATATGGTTTTATTAAAGTCGGTTCGTTAATTATCGCTTTTTGTTTTGGAAGTTCTTTCTCAATCCGTGAAGTCAGGAATTTGTAACAAACGTTTAGACCTGTGGAATTTTTTTATAGCAAAGTCCTGGTTGATAAATATGTTTATTAGTTCGTGATAACACCTTTTATTTCATTTTGAATAGTATTTGAACACTCAAATAGGGAGAACTGGTATTCTCCTGGCCATATATATTTTATTTGATTAACGAGAGTTGATCTATATTGATATTGGAAGACAATAGGGAAAGATATTTCCACAAAACCGTAAACCGTTTGCAAATTATGAAATAAATATAAAACTGCCAGGCATCTTAAACAGGACATGTAGGTCAAATCATCACGATTTCATAGCGATAACAAAGCATACCAAAGAGTCCGTTGATTTCAAATATATGAACATGAGTTTATTTAATTAACAATTCTTACCCAAGTGGGCATGATTATTCCGGGTATTAAAGTTTGCATAATGGTCATGGGAATTACAGTTTTTCTAAAAATAACTCGCATTTTGATTGGTTGACGGAACTTTTTGTTACACCCATTCTTGATTCTCTTGGATCTTCTATTTCAGTCGAGAGATATATATGACAAATCTTATACCAAAGTTGCGAAAGTCACACATTACTACAACATTTTTAAAGGGAAGTCAAAAGCTTTTGATGTTTTCTTTGCCGTAAATACTATTTCAAATCTTCAAGGCGGCGCTGTGTGGGAGAGTCGCCAACCGAACTGTCGTTACGTCATAGCTCTATGACGTCATTAAACATGACGTCAAACAGTGACGTCATAACATTCCTCGCTAGGCTTGTCAAACATAACGAAAGCTAACGACGTCTAACTTTTTCTTTCTGGTTGTGCGCGGTCAATAAATAAATTTTTGTGTCATATGAGTCAATATGTTTGTGATAAAATGTGACATAAAAATTATTAACTATTTAAAATTAGAGAGTATTTTGCGAACTACTTCGAGCCGCCCATCTTGAAGTAGTGAGCAACATTATGAATGGCGTATGAGTACAATTTATACTTTACCGGCCGCGTGTAGTTTTTAATGTTAGCCTACTCTTTTTTTTCCCGTTTTATGCATTAAAATGATCTTGGGTAAGAAAAAGAATAACCAACTCGGTGCTCGGAATTACGGATTATCTGTCCCTTGTTAATTATTGTGTCAAACTCCTCGCTGAAGCTCGGAGTTTATCGCAATAATTAACTCAGGACAGATAATCCGTAATTCCTCGCAACTCTTTGATTATTCTTATAATATCCGATGCTTGCCATGGATATCATAAATCTATTAATGAGTGTTTATATATTTGATATCAAAAGACACGAGGGTGAAATTTTTCTTCATTCACAAAACCTTCAGCAGTTTTCAATAATAATGCATATTATTGCCATTAAGCATCTAAAACGGGAAGGTTAAGTCATAATGATGTCCACAGCATCATAATGACATGGTATTGTAATGTCATTAACTTTTTGTAAAGGTTTTGAGAGATCAATTATGTCAATGACTAGTAATGTCATTAACTAATGACACAGATGCATTATGACGATTTCATTGTAGAGGTATCTGCAATGTTAATACCGCTCGTACATGTAATATTAACTCTTTCGTCATTATCACTAGTATCATTAATTCATTCGGGGGTTGATGAGTTGTTTATTCAACCTCCGATCTCCAACGATAGAAAATTGGATTCTATTTTATTTGTATCTGCAGCAAGTTTCAATTGTATGATTTCTATCATAAAAATGTTTCGCATCCGCGATGTATGTCACTAGTAATAGCTGCAACAACCGATGATAAGTCTAATAAACTCGTTAATTCCTTCCCCCTCTCAAACACGCTTGTGTAATACTTGCACTTCTTCGAAAAACATGATTGAATAACCAGTTCTCAATGTCAGGCCTTCCTGCGGATTTAAGAAGAACGGGGCGAGTACAAAGTTTGTACGAACAAATAGCTAGCCACGTGGTAATATTGTACGACTTGTCTACGAATCTAACAGAACAATCTTATGTTAAGCCTTGTGTTTCACACATTGACTACAGACATTTGGAAAAAAGCATTATTGATGGTAGTATTGTAAAGGGGACGTCATTCAGAAAGAGACAAATTAAGTGTTACGTCATATTCATTGTTCTGAGTGTTTGTAGCCAGGATCCAACCAAAATAATGCAATCCTTCCATATAAGTATAATGGTCCTTTGTCAATTACATTTGCAAGTAGAAGACATTTAGGAACAGTATCTTCACGAATGCGAGCTATAAGAAAATAATCTTAACATTCTCTTACATTTGATTTCATAATCCGCTCTGATGGTCCGGGATTCTTCGACTGGTGTATATAAATTGCAAATATTTGATGTAGATTAAGAATAAATGCGGTAAAACGACACCATTGGTCTAGACAATGATAGTAAATCTGGAAATCGAAAACTCTAGACACCATGTGCAGTGATAAAGATTTCGCCAGGGAATTGCTTCACGTATCAACTCTCTTAACAGTCATTAAACATCAGCGTCTTTGATCTAATCGATTGTTTGGCCATTATTGACAAGCGAATAAAATATGGAAGAACATATGACATTTTGAAACCTTACATTTTCTGTAAAAGAATAATCAACCCGCACAAAAGTAACATCAACAAGTTTATAAATACCACACAAATACATGTAAGAAGCATACATAGTTTCATTCTATACATATGTAAAAGAATACATATGGAGAATTTATTTTCGTATTGCTAAATACTTCGGAGAGATCATTAAAGACCAATATTTACCCTCTACATCCAAACCTTAATCTGTGATTTAAAACCATTTAGAAAGTTGTAGTTAACAACATGTCGTCCAATGGTAATACGGAATACAGGTATAATTTGTCAACTGTAAAAGAGAATAAACAAGTTTTGTGAATAAAGAAGTTGGATATCAATCAAATATTGTACTTTACTCAATTATCGATCTTAAGTCGGTCACCATTTCTTCTCATTCACTATTCCTGGGACCTGTGTTGGAGATCAATATCCCCTGCTAGGTGAATGATTGAGAGTACCTACATGTATTTCCATAACACATGATGTGATATCAAGTATATAATTGCTTCCCTGTAAGTGTCCAAACTTCTTTCATTTCCATGATTATGTTTAAGACAGTGTTTAAGCAGTGGATTGAATTATTTTCCAGTCTCGATTTAAATAATGTTTATAGAACATAGTTAGTTATAGAACATTTAACAGTTAGTATGATAAAATGACAAAACTCAAACCTTGTTTATTGCGTTAAGAAGTTGATTTTCCATATGTCAAGACATATTATTTTACACTTTCAGAGAACCTGAACAACATCTGAAATTGTTATTGCATAATCAGTTATGGATGAAAAACAACAAATAATCCATGACAAAATCGTATGGTAATGTATGACATAAATAAAAAAAGGATTGAACATTAGAATAATTGTTAGCGCAAAAAGGACGTGAGAGGGAAATAGAAACCCGCATTACGAGCAATAAAAGGCAATGATCTGGAATCATTTGATCGCTATTTCTGTACCATTAGATTCCTCATATCATCTATCCATTTGTATCGAACGAGAGAACATACCACTGACTGACATTTCCGGTTTTACGGACCATTTCTTTCCTAATCAACCTTAAGATTGTCATCGATAAAGGCACTTAGAAGGCACTAAATAATCAGCTTATACAGTAACGAGTTTTGGTTAGATAGTCTTTTGCATATGTGATCAGGTCTAGATGTAACATTATTAGGAAATACTTAGAGATAATATATAAAGTTTTAAGTTTTTAACAAAGCTTAAAGCAGCATTGTCTCCAAAATTGAATCCCCGTTTTATGTAATAAGTCATTGTATATTAACTGTATGCTGTAATAAAAGTAAGGAAATAACAAATTCAACAGTGTCATGTTGTTATAATGCGCACTGTTGGTGTTTTATATTTAAGATACTACATTGATTAATAAACATTTGAATGATCACACAGACCTACAATGTAGCGCAATTGCCTTTAAAAGGTATAGTCCTGTCCTTCACTTTTTAAATCCATAAATCCTGTGAGTGCCCTTGATCAAAAGAATAACATTATCTTTCCACGTCAACATAATATTCGTCACTCCTGAGTTTCGTGTTACATTGATAGTGTCACCGTAGCGCTTTAAATGTTGCTGTTAATGCCAGTTAACATAAATTGCTTGAGACTCTCTCTTGATGATTGATCTCTTGGAGCTCTTCAATTTGAACTTCCTTTGTCTTAAGTAAACCATTAACATCAATCGCACTGTTCAGACCACGGTACGAGTCACAATGATTCCAGTCCCAAATTGAGCCCCTAATAAAATTAATTCAGAAACCTGGACTTTTGCATTCATATATGTACATGTATGTGTTGTGATAAACCCACATTTCACATTTGAACAAACGAACGAGGACTACTAGCTTCGACTTGATCGAAAACAGACACGCCGACGATTTAAACATTTTCAATTCACCAATTCTTTTCACACAAAAAAAACATTGAACTTCCTGCATCTCTCGTCAAATTGTTGTAACGTCTACTCACTTTTGAAAAGTGACCAGTGCATTCGCATCACCCTTCTCTTTGACAAAATAGGCGAATTTGTTAGTGTTTGTTTATTGTTATGCCCCCGCCATATATGGCAGGTGCATATTGGATTACCCTCTGTTGTCCATCCGTACGTAGGTAACCACTCTATACAGGGTATCGTTTATCCACTTCTCAAAAACCGTTCAACAGATTTGCACACATGGCTTTATAGGCATCCTAAGGGTGTGCATCTCATTTTCTTTTTCATTTTTTGAATTTTATTCACATTTCTGACATGATGAACTTAGGTGAATTTGTGTGCAAGTGAAAGCTCGTAGTAGTGTGATAGGGGGTGTTGTTTATCCACTTTTCCTCAAAAAACGTTCAACAGATTTAATTGAAATTGCACATGTGGCTTAAAGGCATCCCAAGGGTGTGCATCTTTTGTTTTGTTTTTCAATTTTTGATTTTGTCCTCAAATTTCTTACATATTGAATTTAAGTATATTTTGGGGCAAGTGAAAGCTCATATTGGTATGATAAAGGGTGTTCTTTATCAAAAATAAAGTACTGGATAGACAGCGCTGATCTTACAAACATGCTTTATAGGTATCATAATCATATTATGTTTTGGGAATTGTTTATTTTCTATATTATAATGGATATTTGGACTTAAATGAAGCTAAAGATGTGCATCTCTTATTTTGTTTTAAATTTAATGGTTGAAAACATTGAGGGCTTTTTTATTAGCGGGGGTATTTGTGTCCCATGGTCACATATTTTCTAGTTGATATTTGAATGTAAAGGGATTTGAGTAAAATACATTATTGTATATGAAACCTTTTACTTGGTAATTCCGCATAGAACAGCAGTAATTCCATTTTCAAAATATAAAAGATTTTGCGTCATATGCTAATCAATATTAATAGTTTGAATAAAATTATATTGGCTATGCCCACCACATTGATATTTGATATTCACTCTTACGTCTTTTTTTTAACGTTTAATTATATTTTTTTATGTCTCCTGGCAACGTTGCTAAAATATAGTCATCCGTTGATAAGTTAAATTTCTAGTTTAAAAAAAATACAAAGTTTTAGCATCTTTGCTTGTCATATCCAATGCATGCAGATTTTACGTTATAATGTCATTGCCATTGTCAAGTTAGATCATTAGTTTGTAATAAATGAGTGATGATGATTATTTGGTTTGAAGCATATTTTGTGAGTTTGAAAAGAAAATTGATAAAATCATTATAGAAGTTAACCTGTGAAAGCTTAATTTTACAGAAATGTTTGCGCACGCTTTGCGATGACCTTGTAAATAGATATTTTAGAAGTATTCATATTTTCCCTAGAAAAGTCTTTGGTTTTCCTTGTCTTGATCCCGAATGTTGGAAAACAAATTGTAACAACTCACAAAATTATTCGTGTTTGTTTTCTAATCAATGAAGGTTTGGAATACTTTCTGAGATCACTCGTTCGATGCGACTACAAGAAATAAACTGCATATTTTCATTTGTTACTAACAAATTGAAAACAATATGAGTATTGCCAGATTGATCATATCAGCTTGTGTTGAATATCTGTTGCTTCTGTTACTGCATTTCCAATACAAAATAATACAAAAATAAGCAGCAATTGTTTTCCATGAGATTAGGTATCAGTATTATCATATGTTTATGTGTTTGTGTATGTGATATACTTAAATGAAGATATCCTCACTTTTTCAAACCTTTTCTCTTTGAGATATTTTCAAATATCCTCATCCACCAATAAACATGCACATGTATGTGCCCTCAAAATAGATAATTGCTTATAAAATGTCGGTTACCCTAAGGAATCAAGTATCATCTGAACAATGTATTGCAGACAATCTGAAAAAACTAACATGTCATTAAAATTGATGTATATGGTATACAAAACAGAAAATCTCAAGATCTTATTGTTTGTTGCTTTTTCTTTTGATTCACCTGCATATCTTTTCATGGTAAAACTATACTGTAACTGAAATTTAAAACAACTGATGTCAGTGTCAAAATGAAACATAACATTTATAAAGACTAAAGCATTGCAAATAACTTTTAATGTTAGTACTTCATGTGAACGGCCTGTCATGTTTAAGAACTGATCGATGATGGATTAAGAATTGGTCATATATTTCTTTTATACAGTTTATGTTTATTGATTGCTATACAACATGTTTTGATGCTCGAAACACATAAATAACTGTATTTTCATCTGTTTACATCAAAATTCATAAACATACTTATACAAAGGAAACCAGATTTCTTTGGCTGATTTCAACATCATTGCATTCACGTATCGTTTTATATTATTCAGAAATGTAAATATTAGTTTACAGATGGAATTGAGAATATTGATATACATGTATAATATTTTTCTTCTGGCATTTTTTTTATTTTTCCTTTGTATTTACCAACGAGAAGACGTTTATTTTCATGTCTTTAAATAATTTGTATCGGTGCAACTTTGTTAATCATTGATTGAACGTTAATCATGTCAGGTTTTTATACTGCAAAATATATTACCTTCATAATGTCTTTCAATAGGAACTTTTTGAATTAGATTCTGCTAGTGCAAATAGCAGTAATATTTTATTTTTAGTTATAGTGAAAAAGGTGACACATTAACTTTTACGTCTTCTATACACAGACTCTAAATTCCATTGGACAAAGCATAAGAACCAATGTACCATTATGAACATTAACATATAAATCCTTTCAATAACCATCAAAGCTAAGCGTCTTGTCAGATATTGGCGTCCAATGATAAAAGAAAATTTTTTCCTTTCTTGAAAACGTTATCACAGCTTCTTTACAAATGATCTAAAAGTTTAGTTTATTTCAAAAGATGTATAACATGACACATTTAGAAAGCAGGCTTTATTTTTTATACGTTATTATCATTTCATTTAAAGAATTTTATATCATAAAAGAACATGCACAGAGGAAGTTATAGAAATAACTTCCTTGTCGATTTGCTTTAAGACTTTGATTCTCCCTTACAAATTTTCTATGCAATTATGATATAATACTTTGTGAAGTAGTAGTGATTTTTAAGACTCATTAATGTGTTCAAGTTATTAGTTACACTTATTTAGTCTTCCTGAGGCAAATTGTCTTCAAAGACACATTGTGGCCACATAATAATAGGAAGTCTGGAAACCAGACACTGTTTGCGGACACCATTTGTACTGATAATGGCTCCACTGAGGGTAACTGACCTCTTATTAGCCACTCTTCTTTCAACTGTTAGAGATGAGCGTCTGTGATGTCCAGATCATTTTGGCTTTATGGTAAGAGACGTAAACACCCCCTGGAACTAAAGAGATGAAGTGATAGACTAACTCTTATATATCTCGCTGGTTTGTGAACCATAACTTGCATTGCCCTTAGTAAATCAAGCACACCTAAGATCAGAGTCGGCTATGTTTGTGACATAACTTCGGATTCCATACAGTAAATTCTATCGATTGCAATCATTGTCAGATCAGAAACTGAAGGTCTTCACTGACATTGAACAATAATTCATTTAGCAATTCAACACTAATGACACATTTTATCAAGATTATATATTACTTCAGGAATGAAGAGGAAAACGGCAATCATCTTACAGGGGAAATCTAAAGAGTGTTTTGAATTTGTTTTTGATGAAAACATACGCAGTTGGATAACTCTCAACAAATATCAACAAAGTTAACGAATACATTCTTATATATTTCTTTATATAAGATAAGGTTTTAAATCAGAGACAGTATCCTATTAAATACCTTTTTCAAAGCGCAATTGCAGAGATTTTGAATATATATGAATTGCGAGGCTTTGTCTAAATGTGACCACGGCAGACAAGGGCAGTACCGTAACACAGCATTCTTAATGCTAATTGGGGTCGGTGGTAATACTTTTGTAAATGAATAGAGGATTTCACAATGACAATGCAGCTGGTAGACGCCAAGGTAGTCTGTGTAAGTAAGAAAGCGTGGATTTAAATTCGCATGGAGTCAGACTAATAAAGCCTCCAAAGAAGGGTTAAGGTAACTAATTTTGATATTCGGATACTAAAGTTGGCTTGTGAAGATGACTTATTTTGTTTATTTGTAAACTAATCCAAAGAAGGAAAATTATATTCATATTGGCTGAAATTGTTTTCACTCCTGACTTTATAAGGATGCAACATATTTATGACTATGTCATTTCTACAAATATACATGCTATGTGTAACGTTATTTTCAGAAAAATACTTTCACCTATACTTTGTAACATGCAAAAGATTTTTGGATTAGCATTGATGTAAACTTTACTTATGTATAACCATAGTATGTTTTAGTACTGTAATATGTGTTTCATAGCTTTCATAAGTGACTTCAAATGAGTTGGAAAATGTCTAATGTCTACAGAAAGTATCTCTTTGTTTACATTATATTCTATGTGGTCATCTCACGAAACAGAAAAAAAATGTACAAATTGCCAGGCAATATTTTGCAAACAATCATAGTAGTCAGTAAACGAACATAAACAGTTTAGTTTCCATAAACGAACTTCCCCTATGAAGTAATCATATGTTTGAAATATGGTATAATTTGATACAAATTCACATTGTGTCCTAAAATGCAATGTTGACAACTTGTCATCATATAGAGGATATACAGACTACTGTAACGAAATGGTTCCCTAGTTCTTAAAGTGTTATGCATCGCTTGATTAACACATCCAAAGAGCACTGGCAAACAAAATGTTTACATTATGCATGTGAAAATATCTTTATATGTGCTAAACTTTTAATGCAGAGGAATATATGGATGACAACTTCTTTGTTCATTCTACGGACGGGAACGACAGAAGAATCTTTATTGAAACGTCGCAGACAATGGAAAAGGAAGTTGTCATCCATATACTCTTCTGCACTATTGTCATTCCAACTCAAATAAGTTATGCTTAACTTTTGCTAAAACCTCCCATAACAAAAACATATGTTTCGGGATTTTTTGCATGTGGCTAAATAAAGGTTCTTTTTTTGTATTAAATTTCTAAGAAAAAAACTCTTTGAACAAAAGTAAAATTAATTGTTAAAATCACTGGAAAATGTGTTCCTTTTGTATTTACAAAATCAGAACTTTTGGTACTCTAAGTAAAAATGTAAATACAGTCATAAGCAATTCCAATGACAAACGGATTCATTGCTGAATGGTGATGATTGTTTTAAAAGGGTTATGGTAAAGATAAAGAGTCTTGAACTCATGAAGATTTTCCAAGCTTACTGAAGCATTGTGCAATTGCAAGCATACAATCAAATTCAATAATCTATGTTTATGTTATGACAAATATTCATTTTAAAATTCAATTATTTGATCTGAAATCAGTAATTAGATCTGGGTAAACACGTCATACTCGTTAAAATGTCGCATTTGCTCAAAAATCAAGGAAAATCTTGGCTCTACATCTTTATTTCCTCTGATGAATACAAAATGCAGTATCACATGATTAATTTGTTTTGGACATCCAAAACATGGTCCATTGCTTTTTTTGCTGTTAGTAATAGTACTGCTAAAGGGAGATAACTCTTTAACATTTATCATATACATTCAAACAAAAGTAGAATTGCCTGTATTAAAACAAGAAAGGAGATATGTGTATGTATCTATATGTATTGTAATTTTCTCAGATTCTGTATTCGTTTAACTGTAAATATACTAGATAGTGTATAATGCTTTTTGGTTGATGAACTACGTTTTGTTAAAAATACATTATATCTTAGTCATTCAAACGAAAGTAGAAATGGCAATATTTTAATTTTATTTTGATATTTAAATGTTTATGGAAATATCTGAATATATTAAGAAGTTTCCAAGAATCTATAATCTTTTGGTTGTCTGATGATATATGGAACAATGATAAATGGTCACAATGAGCTACGATTTTTTAAAAATGCTCTTCAAAATGCACATTTCCAAAATTTCGACGTTTGACCCTTACTTGTCACTGGTATTGACTTTAGTTGGATGTTCATACAATACAACATGCTAGCAAAATGAGATGAGATAACCACTATTGATAGGAAGGTTTTATATTTAACAAACTTAATGTAAAATAAACAGATGATTGTTTGACTGATTATGCATCTTTTGATTATATTATTCTTATAATCGATGAAAAGGAATCGTACAATTTTATTTTATTTGTGTATTTAAAGCAATGATAACGAGACTCAAGGACATGCATTATTAGATATGACTAATTACCATTTAGATAAATCGTTGTGTATGCTTTTCATTCTGGCAACATTTGTGTTTGTTAATTAAAAGTAAACCTAGCTAGCATAGTTATGATTAACTTTCGTATGAAAATAATTGCAAAACACATAAAAACAAGAGGACATTGTATTGACACATACATCTCAATATGAATGACAAGAAAATGGTGCACAAGAGCTGTAAAGTTTCCGCCTCATAAGTTCTTTATTACATCTAGCGACTTACCCACTCGGTCTATGTGGAGCATGCGCGGAAATCATCCAATGAAAAAAGAACTGGTTCCGTTCTTAGAATCAGGCAATCTGCTTAAATTTAGCTTTTAAAAGCGGACAATCAAGTGAAAACTAGCTGTAATGTTTACGTCCAATAAGTTCTACATTAAATTCTTTACATCTATATTAAAATTATTTTCAAAATGCAATGTAAATCCTTACGACGCCCGATCCTAAAAGTTGAGCCATTTCTTCTTTCATTGGTTGATTTGTGTGCATGCTCAAAACTAACCAAGTTATGGGACATAAAATTACAGCTTGTTTAAACAAGATTGAAACAAAGCGCCTGAAATACCAGTTGGTCACCGAGTTCAACTCTATCCTTCAAAGCTTCTTCAAAGAAAAGACAATCTCTTATGTTTATGGGAAGACCAAGTATAGAAGTACTTGAGCAATATAACAGAGACCATATAATGTCCCTGTTAATACAAGATCAGATATACTGAAATAGACAAAGATAAAACTCTTCCCGTTTAAGTCATAAAACATAAACCTGGCTATTAAACAGTCTGACTCTTAAATAATGTGTCCATATCTAAGTGAAGAAGACATATAAAAGTGGAAAGTATCAAGTAGAATTTGCATATAAACTGCTGGATTATGTTTTACTTGATTAGATTTTTTTACTTTAGTAGCTGCTTAAATGTGCATGGGAACATCGTGTCAAATTTAACTTGAATTCCATGTTACTGCAGTTACTATTCTATTGATGTAAGAGTGACAATTACATGGAAACAAAATATGCTTTGCTAACTTATAGGTGTTTGGTATTATTTTAGGCGAGTTTTACTGTTTTTTAGTATTTTATAACATTGTTGTTCAGGATATATCTATAGAGATTGAAATATATGTTATTAAATTATTTCACCTACATGTAATATGTATTTTAAATACGTTTTTACTATCTTAATTTTCTTGGTATATGCCATTTTTCAAAAGATTATATGTGAATGGTAGTCACTGATTAAAATTCTGTTGTTTCCGTAGAGGTTTATTTAACACTTTAATTTCGTTTTCAAAATGGAGTAAATATTGTTATAATGATTCAATCAATTACCTCACTGTCAGTTATTAAATGAGATATACGAAATTGATGTACGATGTCAGTATTCCTGTGAAGACAAAATGATGAAAAGTGTTCTGCACAAATCAACAAAACAAATAATACCACCTATATATCAACTAAAATTGTACCAGAACGACAATGTTCTCTATGAATGTCTTCGACATTCTTCAGTTGACCGTGAAATATAAACATTTGATTAATAATTCCTTCTTTCTAAATAATGTCGCCTGTTTGGAAGCAGTTTGATTGATTTAGATCAATGTCGTCAAGTTTGGCCAAGTTTCTAAGTACATTCACCAATGGCATATATTTTATAAACAATAATAGAAGTATCTTTTGGCATGATCACATTTAATTCGAGTTGACAAACAAAAGCAGGAATAGTTGCTGAAAACATATATTAATACAGATAAAATGAGAGAAATATGACAGAAACTATCAGATGACTGTGAGTTCTATATATTAATTTTCTACAATAAAAAGGTTAAAAGGAATTCAGAATAATTGACAATAAAAATGTTCTTCCATGTTCATGACTGTCATTATGATCAAACACTGTATGATTCGGATAACACTTTTGATGTAAAAAGGAAAGAAATACATGGTTTTATATCTTATTATTTAGGACAACAAGGTCTGCAATCTGTTACACTGTCAAAGGTTTTAAGAATATGCTGTGCAAGCATATTTGTCTTGACAGCAACTTTAGTTTATTATGTGTGTAACATAAAGCAGCTTTTAAACATTAGATAAGTGATGAGATCATTTACAGGATGAGTATTGATATGTATTGCATCCTTTAAGTATTGAATGTTCAGTAATATCACTAATCAGTGGTATCAATTGCAGTCAGCAGAAATAGTTTCGTTTTTGTTCAGAATATGTGCTGTCATCAAATATTTTAGTATTTTTACCTATGTTCGATCACTCTTGAAACAATTTTTGAAAGTTAACTTAGAGTAACATAAATGTTCCGATAGGTCAGATGGATTTCTTTTTAATTTACTTTAAATACAATAATGTGCAAACATGTACACGAGAATAACTATCATCATTGCAATCTCAACCATCAAATTAAATATTGGAGCATCCCTCCAATCCATTCACATGAAGTATTATTTAATTCATACAGATAGAGCACAATGGTAAATATATTTTTTCCTAGTATTTTATATTACATAATATAACTAAGCACTAAGCACCTTAATGAGTTCGTAATACAGATGATCCCTACTACGCAAGTTGCGTTTGAAAGTGAGAAACCATCTGGTATAAGCGGATATAGAACAGTTTAGGCTGTTTCCTTCCTGGAGCCACATTTATAAAGTCAATAAGGTTCATTGTGAACATATTTCTCCAGCATCATGCCAATCAATGTATATCAAGTCTTATTCAGGTGTCTAGCTAACTTATTTTACTCATCACTTTCCTTTGACTTGAATTTCAGATGACCAATCATAATTGTAAAGTAATTGATTACCACAGATTATATATGAGTAACAAAGAGGGTCCTTGAGCATCGAGGTAGATTTCTTGATTTGAGGAATAAATAACAACGTAAAGATGTTTTGGAAATCCTCTTTCGTTATTCTGTACAATTTTCCTTAATATAAGCTTTTTAACAACGTGTTGCGGCAACATATCCATATAGATATATCGACAGAAGCTTAACTACTTCAAAAACTTAATAATAAGATGTTAGTATATATGAATCTGTTCGATGCACATGTTCCCTGTATAGCTATGTTTTGATAAGTCTACATAGCTGCAGGTGCAATAATTTTAAAACTGCTTTAATTGATCAGAAAAAATATAATTTCAATATTTGCTGTAGGCGTGAATTTGTTTGTTGACTTGAGAGAAACATTACAATAAACATAAAAAAAGAAAGGATAGAAAACATGAAATATTGCTTTTAACAAATGCTTTAGGCAAGAAAATAACTTTGAAAATATATGAATTCTTGTAATTAAAAAAAACTAATCTGAAAAATGTAAAGCTTACATAAATATGCCAATCAAGGAAAAGGAATGGTGAGTCTATTTAAGACAGAATAACATAGATTTAAATATAACTGTATCTCTCTTAAACATATGAGACTACAACTCAAGAGAGCCGGGGATTTCCATGAACATTACATTAACTTGGGTATTCTCACGTACATCTAAACACACAATAGTGAAATATATTACAGTGTTACAATCATGATATTTCAATAACACTGTATTTAGCCTTATAGACATTTATAGTGAAATTGTTAGGAAGAAAATCCCTGAGATTTTCTAAACGTAGAGAATTGGAACGATTTTGATCATCGACCAATTTATACACTAAAGGTAATGACGCTTGTAAAGGAAGATGGTTTTTTTTCTTGCATTACAGGTGTTTTGTGACGCCCTTGTGATATTTTCAATGCAAAGCGGTCACGTACCAACAACATGGTAATGTTAACATACTGATAGGGCTTTTTAATGCTAAGCTTGCATGGAGCTGATTAACACTATAGTCTAGGACTCATGTAAAGCAAAAACATTATGCCAGTGGCAATATATCTTGCGTGGCACAATATATAAGAACTGTGATGGCTAACCCATTGAGGTAATATCCACAAGCTTATAACATCATTAAACACATATCTCTAAACATTACACTATCATTTATATCGTTTATACAGTGGCTATTGCTCAGTGGCCTTAATGCACATTATCTCTCTTACAAGATGTTTCAACAAATGTTTAGAAAAGACAGATATTAAAGAATTGATACGCGGAAACGAATCTGGCACAAGGGACATTGCTTTACAAATTCAACATGAAGGTGGTTAATGATAAGTTAACAAATATTTCTAAAAAAATTACAAGTTTAATTATGAGCATTCAGATAAGGAAAAATGATGTATGGTTTTCTCAAGGGCACGTAAAAAGTTGTTAAGCTTTGTGAAATAATTAGTTTCTTTCTGTAGTAACATGCCTTTTCAAATAAAATAATTTACACTAGAGGATCAAAGAATCGAACGCCTCGGAAGTACAATGAAACACATAACAAAGTAATTCATGAATATGAATTACCAAACTCGATTCCCTTTCTGATCCAACTTACGTCACAAAATCACCCGGGATTGATTATTCTTGTTTTTGTCTAAGATTCCTATAAGACAAATCAAGGAATTGACTATTTATCAAAGTATTGCCGAAAACGATATCCTTAAGAACGAATTATTTTCGCATGGTAACTGACTGGCCATTCATAAATCTTACCTAATGATATCCAGTAATACATGAACCAACAAAATGATTATGGGTAAACACTTTTAATGATAAACAATCTAATTTCGAACTTACTGTTGAAGGATCAATTGACAAAAAGTTTCCTTTCGTTTATCTACTGGATTCAGGACAAGAACTGTAAACGTTTTCATTGATATATCAAATCTCGAAAACGATTCGTTTTCAAACGAATATGTTTTGGATTCGAACATTAAAATATAACATATGTCAAAAAAGAAAACTGTCACGAAACGTTCATATAAGTTGAGAATTGGCATTCTATTTGAAGCTCTTATTTGTTAAAACAACAAAACAAAAGTGTCCCAACAAAAGGCACTGCGAATACCTTAATCATATTCTTACATGTACACCCTAGTTAATTTACCTTACGAATATACATTTTCAAGTTATTAAGACGACATGGATATTCTGTATTTTATTGTATATATTGAATTTGAATATTTACTTAAACCATTATGCAGTTAGCTATTTGATGACCAGCATCGTCAGTTATGATATGTCCAAGCGACACAAACAAAATGAACAGATCAAACAATATTTATCTGCAAAATGTCCTGGGAATGTTCCGCGGATATTTAAAGCCCAAAATAACCAGGTTGCCTCGCATTATGAAAATATAAACTCTGCATTTCTGCGAGTATGTTTTCCTTTAAGCACTCTGAAAAATGACATTGTTTCGTACATTTCGGTCATGATATGGACTTAAACATAACTATAGAGAACAACACTGAAAGTAACAAAGGATTGCTGAGATCAATGTCTTTGGTATCAAATGACCTCGAGGCGGCAAGAAAAGTAATAAGGACACAGAAAAGATTATCAAATATTCCAACATAAATAGCTCAGATAATATAAAGATCAAAGTGTATTTGGCGCTATAAGTCAGTCTTCCTTATGACTATAATGAAAGAAAAATGATATACCTAGCTTAATGATAACTCTATATCTGGCTTAATGCACTCTCAGAAAATTGTGTAAGATATGCTGTTTTTTCTAGTTTTCACTAAAATGCTTTTTGATAAAGTTACCAAGATTAAGATGAACTGATCTGTAAAAGAAGAAGATATTTTGAAAGTTTTAAGAAGAGTTATATATATTAGATCTACATGTATATGCAACTATGATACAACCTTTTGAGTAATATGTGCTCGTCATATCCAAATCGTTAGAAAACAAGTATAAGGCTCTGTATAGATAAACATACAGCGGTCGCATTTTTTTTTAAAATCGTTCATCCTCAATATATTTCATGGAGCCAAAACTGTAATCTTCTAGCGGTAAAACCACCCCAGGCAAAAGCTTTAGCTTCTTCTGATTGTGTTGATAATGGGATGTAAACGCTGAAATATAGAGTTACTTGGTAATAGCTGCAACATTTAGCGCTTTGAACATGTTTTAGGACGTGAAAAAGGCGCAATATAAGAATGCACATTATACACTCTTCAGTGGCAGTTGAGCAAGAGTTGTAATCGCAATCATTCCCGGAGAACTTTCATTAGTTTAGGCAAGGGTCCGTTTAATTTCTTGCAATAACTACAGGGAATCTTGTAAAATGCATTTACCATGAAAGAGTATGAAATATACTTAGTTTGGGTTAAAGTTTACATAACCACAAACATATTTCACTATTTTCTTTGGAATATAGAAAGTTTGAATACAAAATTGTATAGTGCGTTAAAGGTCGCTACTCAAATATGTTTAGTTTGGTGTTGAAAGCCGTTTTTGAAAGCCACATTTGATGGGCCGCTAAGACCTATCTGACAACAAACAAGTGAATGCATGACTGGTCACGCCCCCATTTTGTGACGTCATATACAGAATCAGCCTCGTTATTTATACATCTATCGTAACAATACCACAGGGAAAAAACCTAATAATTAACGATTTTCAGAAAATGTTTTCCACTCAGTTAGATAAATCATTTGACGACGTAACACTACTAAGCATTTGGTGTAAAAAAGATATCCACATCATGGGTAATTAAACAATTATTTAGGCGGTATTTCATTTGAAATAATGATGCGTTACTCTGTATAGTCTGTTTATTACGTTACACCTGCGCGAGTTTTATGGCCCCTAACCCAGGTGGGGTTTTCACAGCCGATAATTACGCTGTGTAAATGAAAGGCTAATTAAAGGTGTTTATTGGACAAATTAACAAAAATTAAGCCCAGCATTTATTTTTTTTAAATCTTTGAACGAACATCGAGAAGTGGTAAGGTCAAGGTTAGTTGATGTTTAAAAGATAATGTATAAAAATCGGTTGGTAATTATGATGGCTAATCAAATCACTTCTTGTCATTTTGATTTCCTTGAACACATTTGAACTTATTTGAACAAATAAGTAATGTTTTGTGATAGACAAAAAGAAATTCATGGGTGTAAATGCTTTTCCCTGAAACCGAAAGAAGCAATTATTCTTTGTTGTTTCTTTTCAATAATCTTTTTTTCGTGAAACAGGATCCTGTAACTACAATGGTGTTGGTTATTGACCCAGTGGTACTTTCCTGTGCTTAAGAACAATAGAACAAGAGGGTAATATCAATATGCGCTACAGTAACTCTACAAATAGTATGCGCGAATTCAATGCTTTTTGTTTTAATTAAGAATGTTGTAGACTCACAGCTGTATCATATCGATACAAAATGAGATAAAGTGGATTTGTTATTGGCTAAAATATCAACATTGTCTTAACTTTCTTTCCTACAGAACATTTCTGTTATAAAAATGGATATTAAATAACTCTGTAGATTAAAAACATACTTGTATATGCATGAATGTTGGTATGTATGTCATTGTATTCATGACTCTTTATAAATGTATTATCACGATGAATACAAAGTTGATTGATTTTTTCATCAGCGTCGTTTTGGGAAATAGTTCTGCCATTCATATATGGACGACAAATTGTTCTGTTTTATATCACTTATTTTGCATGCTTGTTTTTGACAAATGACAAGAATTACGTCTATCCTATTTCTTGTACCAATATTTGCATCACAGTCATATAGCGGATGTCTGCTGCTGGTAAAAACAACAATTAAGTTCACATTGCGATTAAATAAATAAATGTGATATCAGTGTAATTCATGCTAATACAATTTCTCTTAAATCGTATTACAATACCATAGGTTGTGAGATAAATAAATTCTATTATTTTATTATATTATTCTGTTTCTATTACCGTGTTGGTTTTACACACTTAATGTTACTGTTTGAAGTGCCATTTTAAAAGCCAATGGGTTAAACCATTGCATTGAATTGCAATTAAGGGTTATTTCTTATCATAACGCTTTTGTAGTAACATCCCGTGTAAGTATCAATTATTTGAGATATGTTTTACTCATTGATTAATGATCTCTTACCGATTGTTCAAGAAATATTTAAATCCAGAGCACTTGACAGTGTTTAACAAACTGTTTCTGAATGAAGGTCTTATAAAACTTTAATGTTGTGTAGCATTGCCAACAATGTGTTGTGATCGTCAGGGCATGTATTTTACTGCTATTTTACCGATATGTTATATGTGTATGCTACTTAGCTTGTAAGTTAAATTCATCCAATCGCCGTTTTGCTATATTTCTATTTTTTAATTGTTTTGTTGTAATACACTTGCACAACTACGGAAAGTCATGAATACCCACTAAAAATACCTTGTTCAAATTGTGGTCGAAATGCCTAATCGAAGATTGACCATGATAGTTTGTAAGAACTTCTTGATTTGTTGTTTAGAATGCAATGGTATTTTGTTTTTTTCTCACAAATTAGAGAATGGTAACAATTCGAGAATTCTGTCAATGTGTCTTCGGATTACAATGTTTTGCAAACTCTATTTTTAAAAACCAGATGAAAGATGTATGATAAAATCGATTTACGTTCTCATAACAAATATATCAACAGTCGTTGATCAAAGAATAAATATACACCCATCTTTATAAATCTGTTACTTTTAAAAGGGACATAAAACGAAAATAGAATTGGTGTTTCCTTTCATTCTAAACATAGACACCTTGGTTATAATTGGTAATTAGTAAACAGTTTGAAGAAACATCACTAAGTCGTTCTCAAATGATCACAAATTATTTGTAGCTAGGAGAAGAACCAACCAAAATATTACACTTTGTAATTCACCAAGTCACAATACAATAATGCCTCAAGCGAGACAATTCTTCCATGAAATCACAACTGTCCTTTGTCACAAATTTCTATAACTTTACATGAGACAGGTGCTGATCTGACTTTCAGAAAATAACTTTATGTTCATACTCTTTTAGAGTTTAACGAGTGTTTTTTTTTGTTAAGCCTTTGTTTAATATTTGAGGTTATTTATTTTAATTTACGGGTAATTGTTTACAATTGTGAGAGTTTTAGAACTACACTGTTCCTTTATAATCTGCAACCATAGCACAGTATTGTCAGCCATTTCTATAGATAAGCGTCGTTGAATGATGACCGACATGAGACATGACTCATAACATATGCAAGTAGAACACATTAGGGGGAAATATTTTCAAGAATGCCAGCACTTAGTGTAATTAGGACATAATTTCCTTGCCCTTATTTTCAATTGAAACGATGTACATACTATATACTTCATTTGTATTGCCCTCTGGTGGTCCGGGCTTTTTTGTGGCGTTTATAGATGACAAGCATTTAATATTGATTAAAGGCAATCGTTGCTTTTGGTCTAGACAATGATGGCAAATCAGGGAATCGGAAACTGTAAAGAGTAATAAACAGTCCGCCAGGGAAATTGCTTCACGTTATCAACTCTCTCAACAGTTATTAAACTTCAGCATCTCTGATGTCTTTAAATGCTTAGCCATCTTCGATAAGAGAAGCGAAGTTATTGGGGTACGGAATAGCTTAGTCGGCAAGAGCTCCGGTCTCACGTTGCTGAGGTCCGGGGTTCGAAACCCATCCAGGCCAAGGTGTAAAAACCTAGAGTTCACCTCTCTTAGAACTCTATATGTGTCACCCTGGAGCGCTAGTGTGTAGTGCAACAAAAACTGCGCACTTAAAAGATCCCACGAATTCATGTCTGTGGCTGAACGGTGGATACATGAACATGTGCATACGCCGAGCTGTCGGTTATCAGCGTTCATCAGTGTTGGACAAACTGCTGTGACTATGTGTCTCAGTTAACCACGCTGTGAATGGGTACCCTGTGAGGCATAGAATGGTCCCTAACTGAGCGCCGTATATGGATGCCGGTTGAATACTCCCCAGGGAGTTGAATTGGAAAAAAATTATCGAACGGTGAAAGAATGCCATTGACCAGGGGCAACAATGTACGTTGAACTTTGAAATGACAACTTCTTTATGGAACTTTCTATTTTTTGTAAGAATGAAACATCTGCAAATCATAGCATCAACAACCTATGAACAACCCTTTAACCACAATATATTTTAATATGTTAAACGATACAAATATATATATAGTTTCATGTACAATCAAACACTCTTGTTTATAACTCTTGTTAAATAACCAAATGTCTCCCAGCTTTGACTAGCGCAGAAGCTTCAGATGAATAGCTTTCAAAACAAATTGAACATTGATAAGATATACGTGCATCCAGATGATAACTGTTATGTAAACATTTGGTATATTACTGAGGCGTAAACCTATAACTGCAAACTTAAGTGTCAGTTTTGGAGGTTTGTATATTTGCGTATACTTAATGTGTTAGCTGCTCTAAGGACAAATCAATGTACAGCGCAGATTTGTATGATATGTCTTTATGGGAGATTTTTCCACAGCCCTGAAACATTTAGGTTTTGAGTTATTTTCTTACTTAAGAATATTAGATTAAATTTACATCGTAAACGTACCTAACAAAAAGTGCAATAGACTGCAATTAATCTAAATATAACCTTGGCGCAACTGGCTAAAGGGATTTAATACCAAAGTATTTCTATCTCATGTCTGGGAGTCTTCCACCACTATCCAGCCTATCCACTATTCAATTCACTTGGTAAGGATTTAAAATGAAGCACAGCATATACAAACTTTTTTATTTCTTTCTTACCGATTTCACGGAACGATATATCAAACATTTTTTTATCAAATATCTGCTTATCGATAAAACGTTATCGTTTTTTAACTGTAGTGCAATTGTTTAGAGACAGTAAAAGCAAAGACAAGCATGTCTACCATATAGACAAAATCTGCAATGCGGTGAACTCGTGGCGTTCACAAAGTTAGGATTGCACTTAATGTCTGTTTCCCACCAAATGACCTCAATTTATGAGATAGGCATATAGAGAATACTAAACGACGTCCAGTTTAATAACATATTTATGAAACGAGTGGATGGTATTCGTATTTAACGAGCGAAAGCGAGTTAAATACAAATACTATCCACGAGTTTCATAAATATGTTATTAAACTGGACGGAGTTTAGTATTGTATTTATTACATTCTTTAAATTAATAAAATAAACTGAAAATTGTTTGCTTTCAATTCTCGTAGCTGTGCGTAGGAATACAATTCTTACAATGGATGCATGGCGTCATTATATAGACTTTGAACAATGAACAAATAGGTCATGAGTAAATCTCTTAATTAATGAGTTATTATAACAGCTTTAATTTTGAACAATACAAATCAAAAGCTCTCATTTAATTATGTGTTTGTAATAGTTCCGAAAAACGCAAATTGGCGAGTGAACAAAAACATCTGTCGCTGAATTGTGCGAATGAATGTCAAGTGATTGTGACGTCATCGGAATGTGCGTTTTCAAGCGTGATTCATTAAGCTTGAGTTAGTGTCAGTGGGGGGAACACTGTCCTTGTTTACGTTCCATTATTAAGATAGATTGGGGAATACCCTCTTCAATTTAAAATTTCATCTTAATTAAATCTAGATAAAACAAAAAGACCGTTCCTTGAAATGCGAACTCGTCTTCGAGTTGCTAAACGCTGCTAGGAGCTTAGGGTTACAAGGGAGATAACTCTAAAAACCTTTTAGCGTTTCGCCGAATTTGAACTTGTTAAGATAAGATAAGATAATCTTTATTGTCCCAGAAGGGAAATTTGTTTTGTATAATTACAATTCTCCAGAAATGTGATGACAACTAACTACATAATATTCAAAACAATTCATATCAAAAATAATTCACATAGACTAGAATACATGTAAAACGTGATGCAGCATTAGACAGAATTTATTTCTCTAATGCTGCACGGAATGAACGATTGGCGGAACCTGTTTGTTCGAAAAGTCGGCATACGAAGCCTACGTCCGGAAGGTAATGTTGAAAATTCCAAGAAAAGTGGATGGGTAGAATCACCCAAAATTTTGGTTCCTTTTTTTGATAACTGCTTCTTATAAAAACTGCCGATCGTTTCAATAGGAAGCCCCATAATCTTTGATGCAGTATTCAAGATTTTGGACAATTTGTTTCTATTTTGAACAGACAGGTTCCCAAACCAACTTAAAAAGTTAAATGTAAGGACACTTTGAATGAAGGTTCTGTAAAACAACATCATGATGGTTTGATCAATTTTAAAGTGTTTCAGTTTCCACAAGAAATGTAAACGTTGTTGTCCTTTCTTATATATCTTCTCAGTATTCTCATTCCAAGAGAGTTTAGAATCAATGATAGTACCTAAGTATTTATATTCATTTACTCTTTCTATAACATTTCCATCAATACACACAGATTCTAATGTTGACTTTGTTCTCCTAAAATCAATTATCATTTCTTTAGTTTTTTGAACGTTCAGATATAAAAAATTAGCAGATAAAAAAGATATTAAAGATAACATTGCTGACATCGTTGCTTACGGAACCACCGACAATTATCATTTAGTACTGACGGTGACATTTCAAGAACCGACCGAAATCGGAAGGGATAACCTCTACTATCGAATGCCGACTTGAACCTGATTCCGATCGAGGTCATGTTTACATTTGAAGATGAACGCTGGTAATGTTGTGCTGGTATCTCTGATTCTTTTCATTGTTTTTCGGACAATTTAAACATAAAGAGATAGACCTAAACACTTTTTAAAACGATTTATTTTCATCTTGTTTATCTTTCGTTTCGAACACACGCAATTTTGATTGATATCATCAATCGGTAACTTGTCATGCCACGGCAGGAAAGTAGTTCCGGATGCGATCGCTTTCACGTGCAATGTTTCACAACAGTGTTGAATAACATGTCATTGTTTCACAACTGCAGTATCTTCAACGAGAGTGTAATAAATATTTTTATACAATTACATGAATATTAATAGTTATTATTACTGACACAAAATAGGTAACCACGTAAAAAAGTACAGATTTTGTAAAGCTTATGTACAACATAATCGCAACTTTTCTTAACCACACTCTCATTACTGTGAAAAACTATGCACTATACAGACAGAAATCTTGTGTTGTGCCACCTGACCAATGGTTACTGTCTTTTGAGTTTTAGATTTAGGCACTTCTTCAATTGATTTGATTCTAGTGAGTTTGTGCCTGTTGCAGATTTATATTGTTTGTTTGAAGACATGAAAGCAGAGTTTGCGGGCTCCAAAGGAGGCCTGACTGGGTGCAGTCAAAGTAAGTTGTGTAATCAGCAACGGTGTTGTCATTGTTGACACCAACTTCCCTTCTTAAGTGAGACGTGTTTTCAATCGCTTACATATTCAAAATGGTTTATGAAACTACCTTATGCCGCTTTAGAACCTGCCGGAAACCAGTGACTCTGACCAAACAAAGGATAGATCAATATTTAATGCATAATACGATCTACCTCTCTTGAGAGACAATGTTTTGATGTAAGACATTACCATTAAAGGGGCAGTAGCACGTTTTTTGACAATTTTATATTTTCAATTTTTCACTGATAACTATAAGTTAATGCTAAATGTATTACTTTGATAGTATCATAAATCTCATAACACAAACCAATCATCCGTAGTCAGAGAACAAAGTATGAGGATTCACATAAAATCCATTGGCAGCCATTTTTGTGTGAACACCTTTAATTCATTTTGTGTAAGAAAAGGAATCGCATGGCTTAACTTTACATTGTATATTGGATTTATTACTGCTCTATTTAGTTTTTATACATTGTCTAAAGATTGGAACCATTTATTTTCATTTTCCTGACATCACCTTATATTCCCCCTAAAAACGTGCTACTGCCCCTTTAAATACTGCTAACAATTCAGCTGTACACGCTTCACGTCAAAGTAACTAGCATTTATTTTCTGTTTTAGATTTATTTGATAACTGATATTAAGTGAGATTTTAGTCAGTTAAACATCAAAACAAGTATTTGTCACAAAGGTGACAAGATCCCCCGCCGCAAATAGATGTTAACAAAAAATATAATGTATACATAGACACACTTGTCTACACTTGTCATGCTACGAGATGTCATTTAGACAATAACAAATCGACTGGTTCCTTGGTCTTCCAAATAAAATGTGAAAGTCACCAAAACCAAATTGGCCCGATGTCTTCCTAAAATAGATTTATAAAAAGAATCCAGTGAATGACTCTTGAGATATCCACTCAAAAGCTCAACATGCAGGTAAATTGATGATAAATTCAATGTTCTGCTGTGACCTTGAAAACAATGTGAAGGTAATCAAAATTGACTTTGTCCTACGTCTACCCAATAAGATGCTTTGCTTAACTTATGAAGGCAACCTAGTGAACAGTCCTTGAGATATCCTGCTGACAAGACTTAAATGCAGATTTCAATGTTTAAACTTTCAAAGCCTCGCTGTGACCTTGAAAATAATATGAAGGTCACCACAATCGACTGGGCCCGAAGCTTACCCAATAAAATGCTATGTGTAAATTATGAAGAAAATTCAGTATATGGTTCCTGAGATATCGCACTGACTAGCCTAAAGTGCAGGTTTCAATGCTGAAATTTTCAAAGCTTCGCTGTGACCTTGAATATAATGTGAAGGTCACCAAAATGGACTGGGCCCGAAGCTTTCCCAATAAGATGCAATGTGTAAGTTATTAAGAGAATCCAGTTTATTATATTATTATTATTATATGGATATTTATATATTTGAGATATCCCGCTGACAAGGGTAAAATTTCAATGTCTCGTTGTGACCTTGACATAAAGGTCAAGGTCATGAACCTCTATATGGACCTTACTCTCATGGGACGTCTCGTTGATCTTTCAACCCTGTTTTCTATCATCTACCCTTTAGTTCGAACATTTTACTGATGATATTTCTCATCAGATGGTATTATGACCGAAATGCCTGATGTATCAACATCGTTCTGGTCCTTAGGTGTACTACATAGATGGAGTTCACACAATCAAACTTTAAATCACTTTAACTTTTGATATTGTATTTCGCGGTTAAAATACCATATTTAGTATCAGCTGTACCATATATCAGTTGAATTGAATCGTTCCCCGTCTACGTATCTCAACTGTAATCATGAGAAGAAAGTTTTCGAAGTGCGAATTACATCAAATGAAATATAATTACACAAGGGTCAGTGTAGTAGAGGGATTGCCCTTTTTTTGTGAACTGATGATAAACATGCCTCGGAGATCAACGTTAAACACATTCTCTTCTGTAAACTGTTTATGAAGCTTGAAAGCGAATAACAGTGTTATTTATTAGTACAGCGCGAACCGAAAACCGTTTGCAAAACTCTATAAATTAGTGTTGATAAACATCATCAAAATCACTAATCTGTTCTTAGATGTAATACTTGCAGTGGATAACTGGGATCCTTGCAACTTGAAAATTTTAATATATAAGAATCTGTTAATTACAATAAAAACAATTATAAGCAATTACTTGATTTTGCACGTTTTGATATGCATTTATTATACCTTCCGATAGTTTGGTTACAGTCATCATTGGTATCATCTATACAATTCGACAAAAGTTTAGACTCAATGACCGTAATGTATCTAAAATTACATCAAACCAAGAAACTGCTATTTTCATGGTTGAGCAGAAATGACAAAAAGGATGTAAGAAAACAGTTTACATTTCTAATAACTTGATAAAAACGCGCATTTTCAGCAGTGTCTATGAACCTTTCCTCTGTATTTGTTGTTAAAGTTCCATGACACACGTTGTCCAAGATCCATATAATGTAAAAAGATTAGGCTTGAGCTAGCGTGATAAAATTTTACAATTATCGGCAATGATACTCTAAACGTCCCAGAGTCTCAACGTTTGACGCGTCGTATATAACACATTAAGTGGTATCGTGTATTATTACCTCCGAGGGCAGTCATATCGAGGTTCATATTTTTCATATGTTGCCCTAGGGCAAAATATCACTTTTTCATTGTGACGTCACGTAATAAACAATGATTTGACGTCACGGTTCACCTATGACGTCACAATCCATACGGGCCGCCGCCCGCTAGTCTGCCTATGCTGAGAAGTACGTTTTGAGCATTTTCTTCAATTTTGGGACTACGGTAATAAACAGAATATTATATTCGTGCCCATGACATACTATGTTTACGACACTCGTGCCTAAATATCAGTATATCCCTCGCTCTCGCTCGGGAAATACTAATATTTAGGCACTCGTGTCGTAAACATAGTATGTCATGGACACTCATATAATATCCTCTATTTATAGTGCTTCCGGTATTTAAATTAGTTTCATTTGAAATGTAGGTTCATCTCAACATATTAAAAAATACATAGGTGCGTAAGTCCAGGTTTTCGAATATTTATATTTCATTAGGACCCAATACGATTTCCGAGCCTGTACAGTGCTAAACAGTTTTTCAATTGAAATGTATTACGCAACTAGTTGAAGATTGATTAAATTATTTCTCTGAGGTTTTCTTTGTGTTAAAACACAGGAGACATTGGTTTGATAGTAAAGCATGTGTCAATAAAGAAGTCGCAAACACAACTTGTAAATTGAGATAGGATATTTATTTTGTTAACACTCCCTAATATTAAATCAAATAATTTCCCATCATGAAATACAAACAAGACTTGTCGAGATAACATCAAATATATTTCCATACATTGGACTAGACAGAACATTCTGTACTCTTCAATGACACGCCTGTTTATCGTTTAGGAAAAGAATGTTACCGTCATTGGACACAATAGTTGAGAAATTGTTATGGAAACAAATCTATCTAAATTTGCATACCTATATTTGAAACTTCTTTGTTCATAGTTGTCTTATATTCTGCGAAATGATTACATCAAACTCCAATTAACGTTGAAATGGCAGATTTAGGGATATCTGAATGTGTTTAGAGGACTTGACAGCTGTCTGATATAATATGACAAACATGTAATAGAACAGCCAGATTTACGTTTGGTTGTTTTGATTTTCGGTTACCATTTGTCTGCTTAGATTGATATATATGTATGGATATGTACCAAACAAAACGTTATGACTTAAGGAAAATATTATTTAAGTACGAAACAAATGTAAAATATAATGCATGTTATGTTTACGGCCCCAAAGTGCATAAACATTATATAACCAGCGCTAGTGCCCTTAAATATATTTTCTAAGCATTAATGCTTAAATGTTGGTATAGTTTTCAAACTCTTATTAAAACGGGTAATTTTAATATAGATGATTTCAAATATGTGGGACATGAGTCGTTTGTAAAAACTAAATCGTTTAATCTATAATATACAAGCTCCCTCAATTTATAAACAGTTTTGAAAGGTTTTCCGATAAGTTATTTTATTGTTAGAAGAAAGCTTTTACATTTCTATTTTTTTTATCTAACATCATAATTTAGCGTTTTAAGTTAACGTTATACTGAAACAGTGATTATAAAAACATCCAAGAATATAAATTTTAAATGCTGTCTTATTCACAGCTGGTCCTTATTTCTTTCAAGTGGAATTTTGCATTCAGGGCAGAGTTTTCTCTTTTAAATGATTATCTCCTGTTGAGCTAAAATTGATCAAATATAATTAGTTTCATAAAAGAGATCTTTATTTTACCAGGCAAACGTTTTGTGAATTGATTAATTTGTCGTAAATTTGCAGATTTGTTATTTGAGTGAGTGAGTTATTGTTTTACGCCGCTTGGGCAATATATAAGCCATTAGCGGCGTGGATTTGTTATTTGACGTTATCTTCTTTTTGAAGGGTATAAACAAATGTAATGTTTGAAAAAACACTGCAAACGGAATAGATCTTTTTTGGTATTAAATTCGAACATTTCTTGGATATTAGGTTATCGACATATTTTAAATAACTTGTTCTTTAACTCAGTGTTAACTCATTTCAGACAGAACAGTGAGGATAATTTGAGAACACTGAGTAATAACAGTAACTATTCTTTTAAACCTAGAAAACGGAATTTTAAGAAATGAAAGGATTTGGAATCTGATTGCCTGATGTTCACCAAGACTACAAAATGATTTGATATAATCCAGTGAAGTGAAGGTGTGAAAATAATTCATTTTTTCAGCTTTCAAAGTATTTCTATTGCAAACATCAATAATATTTACGTAGAAATTATCATTCAATATTGGATGATTCTTGATTTTTTCATTTTCTCATATAATTTGAATTATCGTCGAAACACCATCGTGTTTGAAGTACATCCTACAAATTAACTAAACAATATATCAACAATAAGTGAATCCAGTTTTAACCAAATTGTAGCGTTCTACATATGACATCTTTTGGGGGATTCCGCCAGTAAAATATGTACTGATAAAATAATGTAAATATAATAATCATTGTAATCTTAAGATAATCTCTTTTGTTTTGTCTACAATGTAGCAATTCATACATCCAAGCGTATATATAAATCTTACAAATAGTGATAAAAATATTGCTACACAAATGCTGACGTCAACATCAATTGTTATGCCATGCTTTGGTATGCAACGGTTAATTTTGGTAGAAATCGATGTACTCTGTGACAATTAATGATTTACATTTAATGTGGATAATAGTTCACATACAAATTTGAATTACTTACCGCCAGGTCTTATGTTACTATTATCGAAAATCGGCAGTGTGGTCGCTACAGAAAGAGTTATAGGGAACAATATTTGACCAATTTCAATATTTTCGTGCAATTCTAGAAGGTCAATTCTATGTTGAAACGAAATTCTAGAACAATGAGCACTTTCTAGATACCCCGTGATTGTGTGATTATGAGAGAGAAATGAGTAATTTGACAAAATAGTTGAAGTCGAGTGGTCTGCGTATTGGCTTAATATTTATGTTTCCAATATGTAGACCACCTCTTGAGACAAGACCACTCGAGTAACAAAGTGATAGTGATACTGATATTGAATTTTACAGTTTCACGTCGTTATAAACTTCATTTAAATAAATCATAATCCAATTCTATATCTTAGTTAACACTAATAGTCTTACACATGAGGTCCCTTATGTGAAAGATAGATTGAAATGCTATAAAATATCAAAATGATTGATGCAATCCTTTAATAGCTGTAAGTGATAGTTTTAGCTCATTTATGTAACGATTACAATAAGTCCATTGGGCCAAGCATTAGCACCATAGTTCCTTTATGAATGTAACTCTATCGTTCACTAAATAGCACTGATATTTACTTTTTGTCATAGTGAAACAGCGAAGACATTAAATTTTACGTCCTCCATACACAGACTTTAAATTCCATAAGGACCATTGTACCATTATGAACATTACCATACAAGTCCTTCCAATAATCTAAGCTTAGCGTCAGTCAGATCCATTGATAAAAGAAGCCCTTATTGTTGTTTGAAAAACGTTATCACGGCTTCCTTACAAAGGGACTGAAACATTTGAATTGACTTTATTTTATATAAAACCCTTGATTGTCATGTCTTACATTTGAAGAAGCTCTACAAAATAACTTCCTGGTCCATTTGCTTTAGGACTTTTGTTCTCCTTGGAGGAATGTCCATGCAAAGATAATGAAATAATAGTAGTAAACGCTGTAGTAGTGGTGAATTCAAAGGCTCTATGATAGGTTCAAGTTATTATTTACACTCATGAAGTCCATCTGAGGCAACTTGTCTTCCAGACCCACTGTGACCAGATAATACTAGGAAGACTAAAAACCAGACACAGATTGTAGACACCATTTGTACTGATAATGGCCCCACTGAGGGAAAATGACCTCTCATTAGCCACTCTTCTTTCAACTGTTAGAGATGGGTGTCTGTGATGTCCATATCATTTTGACCTTTACGGTAAGATAGACACCCATAGAAACTGAACATCTGCAAAGATGCAGTGATCAACCGACTGCATGCTTGAATTTAAAGTGCCCCTGGAACGAAACATGATCGAAATACAAAGAAATCTTTTTCAAACAATTTAAGTAGTCTTTTAAACGAACATACACAATTCAATTCCCAAAACGCTGTGAACCTTAGCCTATGGAGTCCTGATACATTTGATATATCGTATAATTTGATGATTGTGACCTAGAATTCAATGTTGACAATTTGACCTCATATCGGGAATATAAAGACTACTGTAATGGTTCTGTAGTACTGTAATTGTAACGATATTTATACATTCATAGAAAAGTGGCATTTTAGATTGATTGAGTGTGTTTTTTGCAATGTTGGCAAATATTCGTGTTCACATCATTTCAGTTACTTTGGAGAAAGATGTTCACATCATACTTATGAAAATATCTGTAAATGTTGCACATGTTTGAAACTTTACAAACTCCTATTATAAAGAATTTAAGAGCTTATTTTCAAAATTGTTTAAAAGAGACTTGACAAGTTTTATTTTGTAATAAGTTTCTTTACACTTTGAATTCATAAATACTTTTGTGAAATTAAATCTTATTCTGTCCTGACAAAAATCGTTTAATCTTTTTTTGTTATCTGTAGTTGCATATGATCATAAATATGTTCAAGTCAATACTCTTGAGAGTGATAATATTGCTGTGTTCATGGCAAATTGTCCAAGATGTCATGGAACCCGAACATGTAAATGAATATAAGTCCATAAGACTTGGACATTAATCGTTATCTTAAGATGAATATAAGCCAAAAGATGTTTACATATGAAACGTATCTATCTCTTTTTGGTATTTCATTTTTATTTTGTCAATGGCAAAATCAATTGTCACATGTTATTCAAACTATTACTTGTAAATCAATATAATTTTTTATGTAAGCCGTCATATATTAATATTCCAAATGAATCCTAAGTTATGTATCCAATCATTGCTTCATTTGCCATTATTTCATTGAAGTTATATTGATTGTAATTAAATGATAAATAAGATGCCTTTTCACTTCCAATATTACGATAAATGTGTACGATCGGGTAAATATCATAGCAAATATGTTTCGTATCAACTGTTATTGGATTGATTATTATGACAGGTGGAAGAGACATATGTGATATTATATGGACATTTCCAAAATGTTGGTTCTTTTTGGTAATCATATGTTAATGAGAGAAAATTTCAACAAAATGGTTAATAAATGTATTCATCGCAATCCTCATTCTCTCCCCACAGAGGCAGATCAAGTCATGCTGATTTAACCTCTGTTCTATTACGACGAGTTTGTTGGATAGAATGGGAGATTATCATTATATCGATATGTTGAGGTGAAAATGTTTGTTGTTGTTGTTTGTACCTGAATATTACGTAGTGTTAAAATTCCTATAATTCAGCAGGTGTACCATGAAGTTGAAGGCTATACACTGACTCACACTCAACAATATTTAATATGCATATATATGTTTATACTGCGTTAACTTTATCAGACACAATATATCATGCAACAGTGGATGCTCGAAGGTGCCATGAATCATTACAGCTGCTGAATAAAATAGTGTCTATAAGTATGTAAGAACTCATTTGTTATATCTTTTTTGGTTATTTAAATTGGTCACCATTTCATAACAAAATACTGCAAAGCGAACACTTTCTAAAAAGATCACACCCACACTGCATATATGAAAGGGACATATATGTGACAAGCCAAAAACGATTCTGCTATTCAATAAAAGATTCATTAGTTTAAAATTCAAAAATCAGATTTTCACCTTTTTGCAAATATTTAAGAATTATAATTAATTAAGAAACTTTTTGATAATACAAATAGAATAATGCATTTCAGCCCAAGCGTTGCATAATAATTGCTTAATGTTTCCCTTTTGTACTATATGTATCCTCTTTGATTATGTGATGAGATAATATTTTTTCTGAACAATGGAGCCATTGGCTGTGTAGCTCATCAGGCTTCATATGGAATTGCTTTAGGGTGTGGCAATTGTGGTCCCCTTTTAGTAGGGGCCACAGGGTTAGATGATAAAGATGGGTTTTAGGGTGTGGCCCCTGTTGCCCTTATTGGGGACCACAGGGCCACACATTCTATAAATCATAATCCTAACTAATCGAAGGATTCTGTATACAAAGTTTCAGCTTTCTAGGCCTTATGCTTCTGGAGAAGAAGATGAAAATAAGTTTTTATGGTTTGGCCCCTGTTGCCCTTATTAGGGCCACATGGCCACTAAAGCTATAATTATAATCCTCATTAGTCAAGGAGTTTGTAAATAAAGTTAAAGCTTTCTAAACACCATACTTCTGGAAGAGAAGATATTAATATATTTTTAGGGTTTGGCCCCTGTGGCCCAACAGGGCAACCAAACCTATAAATTATGATCCTCACTAGTAAAGAGTCTGTACACACAGTGTCAGCTTTCAAGGCCATATGGTTCTGAAGAAGGAGTCGAAAATGCACAAAGTTTACAGACGGATGGACGGACGGACGCCGGACACCATGCCATACCATAAGCCCATCAGGCCTGACAGGCCAGATTAACTAAAAATCAGAATATTTGGTATTCTAAGATCAAAAGTAATTAATGTAATGCAAGTAATGATTTAAACATAAACTGCTGCCATATCTCGACTCTTGCGAATGTCATCATTGAACACAACTTTCACTCTTCCAAATGTTAAACATTTTGAAAATATAAAGTTTACAAACCAAATATTCCCAGAATGCCTCTCCCTACCGCTTACAAAAACACCAAGTTATGAAAATCATGGTTGATTTCAATTGGAATCAAATTATCCACCTCCTAACAATGTAAATTCGAATTCAAACTGATAACTGTTTTTAAAATGATGATGTAGAAAGGAAGAAAGTGTACAACTATGATGATTATTCGGAATTGTACATAAAGTAAACAAAAAAAAACCTTTTAAATGGGATACATTTGCAAACTCATTGACTTTTTTCTCATTAGTCAATTTGTTTTCTTCTGGAGTTATTTCTTCCTGGAAAGGGTTGAAGATATGTCCTTCCTTAATTCTCGTTGTGAAATGTCTGAAGGACAAAAGAATGGTAAAGGGTTATAATGGAGTTTTGTTTACATAAAATTGCAATAAATAGATTTGATAAGATTGTGTTGTTTTGTATCAAAACAAACTTAATGTTATCTAAATAGATGAACTTAATGTGATTATTGGTTCTTTTCTCTTATTATCGATAAAGGCGGGTCGCATTATTTGATTTATGTTTATTGTTTGTTTACGTAAAGCAATGATAACATGAATCAAGGACATGCATGTATTAGATATGACTAATTAGAACTTAAATAGATCATTATTTTTTCCATTCTGGCAACATCTGTGTTTCATAATTTCTTTATTTGATCATTGCTTACTTAACTCCTCGTTTCAATATTAGTTATACTCTTGATAACATTAAGTAATGAGTATCAGCTGACAAATTAATGTTATATGAATATACAACTTGCAACCAAACTTTTAATAGATTTCCAACATACATGTAGCTAGCATACCTGAAACAAGCATCGTATTGTTAAAAAGAGATGATATCATATATACACAAGAGAACAGTGTATGGACAGTACATGTAAATATGAATGACAAGAAGGCATGAAAGACTTAAATTTCATGTCTTCAAGGGTCTTAGAGTATTGTTTCTTCACACTGTTAAAGGGGCAGTAGCACGTGTTTAGGGGGAATTGAAGTTGATGTCAGGAAAATGAAAAGTACTGATCATGTATTTAAACTAAATGAAACAGTAATAATTCAAATATATAACGTAATGTTTAGCCATTCGATTCCCTTTCCTTACACAAAATGAATTAAAGGTGTTCACAAAAAATGGCCGTCAATGGATTTTATGTGAATCTTCATACTTTGTCCTCTGACTATGTATTATTGGCTTGTGTGGTGAGATTTTTGACACTGTCAAAATAATACATTTAGCATTTACTTACAATCATCAGTGAAATATTTAAAATATAAAATTATCAAAAAACGTGCTACTGCCCCTTTAAAGGGTTCAAAGTTCCATTAGCATGACCATAAGAGTACAAAATCCAATTGAATAAATATAAAAGGGCTGTTGGGGACAAATTTAACCCGATACTGCTTGTATCTTAACACACAAAGTGCCACCAATAACAGTTCTCATTTATGTGTTGGTCACTGAGTTCAAGCTCATCCAACCAAGGATCTTCAAACAAAGAAGATTAATTCTTTGATGTTGATGGGAGCATGGGGGTATAGAAGTTCTTAACCAATAAAACAAAGACCATGTAATGTCACTGTAAACACCGAATCAGATTTCGTGAAATAGACAACGATAAAAGTCAACGAGTTGAAGACGTAAAACATAAACGTGACTATTTCGCAGTCTGACTCTTGAATAAAGTATCCACATTTAGAAAAGAAGATAAATAATAATAATAATAAAAATGACAGTTTAACGTCAAGTATCCATCTCTGGCGAGTTGCACGATAAAACCGAAAAGTATTCAGTAGAATAAGCATACAATGACACATTGATTAATGTTTTACTCTGTAAAATTCGGGGGAAAATATAGAAAAAGAATTAGCATACAAGCTTCTTGTAAATGTTTACTATTCTTAACTTCAGTAGTTGCTTAAATGTACATGTAAAATCGTGTCCTCTTGATCATTGATGTTTATGTTTATTGAGTTTTCTATTATAGATCTTCCATCTTATCATGCCACATTGTTATGAACACAATAATTGAAAATCGATAACTGTTTGTCGTTATTATTTGCTCTGATAATGGCCAACAGACTGGAGTATACCTTGATTATCTGGAAAGAATAATCATGTATTAAATTCTGCTGTTTCCGTTTGGTTTCATTAAGACCATATATATATATATACTGTTAAAAGAGCGACACGACAACAATATTTGAAAAACATATTGAGGTAATCTCAGCTTATCAACGTAACCATAGTGCAATGCTAGCTTAATGACTACTTAAGCAACCTCTGTATAAAAAATATCAGTTTGTTTTACGCATGGACTCCAAAGGAAATTACTTATCTATAATGAATCAGTAACATCATTACTTCCATTTGATCAGTACTCGTTTTCCATTTGAATGCACTATAAGAAAAGCATAAACAGCGTTTCGTAAAAAAATATTTACTACTTTATCATTTCATTACTTATGTAACAGTTTTGTACTGTAACATGGCAATATACACTATTTAGTTGTTATGTCCTACACATAGCGAAATGGTATGCATAAAATTAGCAAACGTTTCTGGAGAACAACTTCAACAGAAACGATGTTTCAGATTGGGAAACATGTATACAAAATAAACATATAATCATTATTGTGGAAGGTTATCCAAAGAAGTAATGTGAATGAGAAAATTATACAGAACACATAAAGGCCGGGTTTGCGTCAAGGCTGAGAAACAAATACATCTGTACCTCTGTTTTACCTTGCTTTGTGTGTGTATGGACAAGGCAATGGAAATTTGAATGTGGCTTTAATTTCTGTAATATATATCATAGACAAATTAAGCGCTATGGGTTAATAGTTTTTGTAAAATTACATAAACTTTTATTTGATTTACATTAATTTTATAAAATATGAGAATTTTTTCAATATTGCTTTGATGGAACTTAAAGGGGCAGTAGCACGTTAATAGGGGGAATATGAGGTGATGTCAGGAACTTGAAAATAAATGGTTCCAATTGAAAGACAATGTATTTAAACTAAAAAGCAGTATTAAATAAGATATATTGTATATAAGGGAATCTTTATTATTTGTTCTCTGACTATGGCTGATTGTGTTGTGTAATAAAATATTTGACACTTTTAATTAACACATTTAGCATTAACATACAATTATCAGTGAACAAACATAAGTACGCTTACATGTAGTGTATGACGTGTAATCTTCATTCAAAGGTTATGAACTTTCCAAGAAAGGAACGACCTCGTATAAGATAAAAACTAACTGCAAACGTGATCAGAATTGAGTAAAAATCACGAATTTAAAGATGTACATTGCGAATGTGAATTTCATTTTAGGTTATGATTAACACAAATACACTATTTAGTTGTTATGTCCTACACATAGCGAAGTGGTAGCAAACGTTTCTGGAGAACAACTTCAACAGAAACGATGTTTCAGATTGGGAAACATGTATACAAAATAAACATATAATCATTATTGTGGAAGGTTATCCAAAGAAGTAATGTGAATGAGAAAATTATACAGAACACATAAAGGGCGGGTTTGCGTCAAGGCTGAGAAACAAATACATCTTTACCTCTGTTTTACCTTGCTTTGTGTATGGACAAGGCAATGGAAATTTGAATGTGGCTTTAATTTCTGTAATATATATCATAGACAAATTAAGCGCTATGGGTTAATAGTTTTTGTAAAATTACATAAACTTTTATTTGATTTACATTAATTTTATAAAATATGAGAATTTTTTCAATATTGCTATGATGGAACTGAAAGGGGCAGTAGCACGTTAATAGGGGGAACATGAGGTGATGTCAGGAACTTGAAAATAAATGGTTCCAATTGAAAGACAATGTATTTAAACTAAAAAAGCAGTATTAAATAAGATATATTGTATATAAGGGAATCTTTATTATTTGTTCTCTGACTATGGCTGATTGTGTTGTGTAATAAAATATTTGACACTTTTAATTAACACATTTAGCATTAACATACAATTATCAGTGAACAAACATAAGTACGCTTACATGTAGTGTATGACGTGTAATCCTCATTCAAAGGTTATGAACTTTCCAAGAAAGGAACGACCTCGTATAAGATAAAAACTAACTGCAAACGTGATCAGAATTGAGTAAATATCACGAATTTAAAGATGTACATTGCGAATGTGAATTTCATTTTAGGTTATGATTAACACAAATACATCAACGTCCACTAACTCATTTATGAAAATTAAATGAAATGATCAATAAATGTCATGACTGTTTCCTGTCTGTAAATGACAATTAGCTGATAAGCTACAAGTAGAAGTCTTGGAAGTTCAGACAATTAACATCGGTGTGCAACGGTTCTTTTATGTTGTTTTCATGTATCTTGACACTTGGGCAATCTCTCAATTACAGAAAGTGCCATGACAGAATGAGACGCTTACCAATCAGGACTTGAGTATCCTTACACCAAAGCTACGAAGAACATAACGTGAATGCAGAATACAGCACAATGCCGAATCTAGATTGATATGACAGAATTCGAGAAACGTTAAAAGACTTTCCTAAGTACTAATGGAAACTGTGTCAGTTGTAATAAGAAGCTGTGAATTGGTCTTGGCATAAGCACATATCCTCTATATTGAAAGTGACTGCAAACGATTGCAATGTGACTCGTATCAGAGTTAACACAAAGATGGATTGCAAATTAAGACTGATAAGAGACCATTTTAAACTAAATAGGTGATATCAGTACACATAATCGAAATATATTTTTTAAATGCAATATGTCGTGAGATAAATAATAATTTCACCAATGTAATGTGTATAAAAGGTTGATTTTTGAGACTTTATTGTTTTTTTATTCATGTAATAAGCATATCCAAAATTTGTTTACCTGTTGTGTTTTTATCTTAAAGTAGTGTAAGAACTAACATCTTGAGTTTATTCACATTGTCTTAACCCAAAAGACTGTGTGACATAATATTTAACATTTATCTGTTCAGTTCGCAATATGATAGTGTTGAAACTTTCTGAATGAAAATAAAAATTAAGGCATTAATAATAACAGTTGAATGGATACATGTTATCAAACTAGATCAAATCTAAACATAAGTAAACGTTTGTGCTTGGAGAAAACCTTGGTTAATTATTTTAGCTGAAAATATTTAAACCAATATACATACATATGCATATACTAATTAATTTGAAGGCTTCTGCATTATCGATTATTATTCGATGAATTGTTTTATTATTGCATGTCATAAAGTCAACTACCTGAAGGGCCAATGACTTTAATGCAATGATGAATCGACTAGAGTTTGATTTGAGTTTACCGTCGTAATTGAATTGTCTTGGAGTAACTTCCACCAAAACTTAATATCAAACTCAATTATTGTCCTGATGTCATTACAAACCGTCATGCGTGTCAGAGAGTTCGCCTGTAATGGAATACGTTGTCAGTAAGATACAATGATCCACATGTATTAATGAAAGAAGCAAACTATTAATCAAAATCATATCAATCAAAATTCGATTTCCGGAATTATTCAACTGAGCAGGTCTTACGCATGTTTTGGAGATGCCCAATTCTCTTAGAACCACTTAGAGTAAGATAGACGAACAATATCTCATGTCTACATACACTTGCCATAACGTCATTGTAAACTAGCAAACAAATGCTGAAAAGTTTGAATGTTGCTTTCATCAATTGAATAAAATATATTGAACATCACATGTTGAGGTTGTAAATTTTAAATCTTAGCAGTGAAATGCTATCGACATTCTTTCCATACTGAAGTAGACAAAGACATAAACCTCTCGACACCTCTGTTGGAATAAGTCGAGATTGTTGTCACATTTGATTGGCCGATATCAAAACACAGATGACTATATTTAAGATGCCACAGGTGTCAAGTGACTTTTCTTGGCACCTTCCGCACAGTTGACAGTAATGAAAGCGAAGGTTATACTAGTGGGACTAGTGTTTGTTGAATTAATTAAATGTGACAATACTGAAGATAGGAGATAGTTTGACATGCTCGACACTGTTTTTGACAATGATGTACCTGTTGATGAAATAGACGAAGAAGATACTAAAACGATAGAGCCATTGGCTCTGTCACTCATCAGGCTTCATATTTAATTTTGCTGAACGTGTGGTCAATGTGGTCGCCCCTTTGGTTGGGCCACAGGGTCACAAATCCGAGAATTAAGTAAATAGGCGTTGTGATTTCAGTTTATCTTTAATCAATTCAGAAATATAAATGGAAATTGTTCAAATATTTAATTGATGATTTATGGTATAGGATCCAAAGGTTTACCAAGCCTTTTTAAGGGGATACAGGGTCACCAAACTGTCAGTTATCATCCTCACAAGTCAAGAAGGCTCCACATTAAGTTTCAGCTTTCTAGGCCTTATGCTTCTGGAGAAGAAGATGAAAATCGATTTTAAAGCCATGGCTCCTGAGGCCCTTATTAGGGACCACATGGCCGCAAAAGCTAAAATTAATAATCCCAACTTGTCAAGGAGTCTGTACACAAAGTTTCCGCTTTCTAGGCCTAATGTTTCTTGAGCAGAAGTCGAAAGTGCACAAAGTTTACAGATTGACGCCGGACACCATGCGATGTCATACAGGCCAGATAAGCTAAAAATGCACCAATGACGGTGTATCGATATACACATGTCAGTAAACTCCTTCAAGGCATTGATACAATGAGGACACACAGACAGACAACACAAGACAAAGAAGTTTATTGTAATTTAGGCTTCCGGCCCGTATACAAATGATACAAGTTTACAAGGTTCACATATACATAAGATTCACAGCAGGTTTAACAATTCAGATAATAGATTGTCTCTTCGGACAACGGCATGTTTTACAAAGAGCGCCAAATTCCTTATTAAATTTTCATTTTTCGAGGATAGAATGGAAACAAAGGCAGTTTTAGGATACTTTAAAAGGTATTGATTTGAAATGTATCGTTTTCTTAAATCAGCATAATGTGGACACACAAAAGCAAAATGGATTTCATTTTCTACAGCAGATTTACATCTTAAACTTCTTTCTATGGAAAATCTTCTGCCTTTATTTACTGATATATCTAACAAGCCCAATCGAACGTTTACAAATGTGCCTCTAATATTGCTAGATGTCAGCGCACAAAGATACAACTCTGGTTGAATTAAGCTTTTAAATGAACAATACAATTGGTATCTTGTGCTATTGTCTAGATCTGAGTGCAATTCTTGATAAAACAGATTGATCTCGGAATTGCTTAAGAAATACGGTAACATTACCAACTGTTTGATGAAGCCATATATATCCAAATCCATGGGTAAATAATAAGTTTCTAATATAATTGCCCATGTTATCTTACCTTTATCATCTAAATGGACAAGCATATTATATGCTAGCTTTGGTAATCTTTGTTCGTGCATTCTAAGGATCCTTAGCTAAAATCTGATTTGTGAGTTTACATATATTGGATATCTACCACATTCGCCATAAATCATGCAGTTTTGTGTTGCTTGGGCCACATTAAAAAAACTTTTACATGCTAGAAGATGTAATTTCTCGCTACAATCATGACGTTGAAATCAAGACTTGTAGTCACATTGTTCTGTTGACCTGTACGGGCATTCATATCACCACAAATATGAAGTGTGAGATTCAGCGAAGTCAGGAAGATTTGCTAGCAGATAGTTTTCAAAATGTTCGATATTTCACTTTGAAGTATTATGCCTGATCCGTTGGAAGGGATATAGGTACATAAAACATCTTTATTAAGTGAAAACTAATTTTTCAGGAATTTTATACAAACGAAGTTGTCAATTTCAGACGTTAATTGTATATACATATTCTTCAAAGAATGGTGGATACAAATGCAAACACCACCTGAAAGTCTACCATGGTCAGTCAGTTTTACAGCAGGAATATAAAATATGTTATCCTACCTGATGTAAGAATCTCGATCTCTGATTGGTCCACTTGACCCTGAATAAATACTGATATCACCCTCTTGAGCGGGGTAATAAATCATATCTCCCATGTACCCCGCCTCTGAATGGTAAAACTTATATTATAACCCTCTAGCCAGTTGTAATGAATTTCTGTAACAAACGTCTCCATCAAAAATATGATATTAAATTTACGAAGATAGTCAACAAAGTTTATATTGTCGATCTTTTCAATAAAACCATTAACGTTCCAGCATATAAATGTTGTTCTTTCAGTGTCAGCAACACTGTTAGTTTGGTATTAAGTTCGTGAATGACGATTATCACCGGTGTCGTTGTTAAGAGGACCCTGTGAAATGAAGTTCGAGCCTATTCAACTACAGCGCCTGTGTGTGGTTGACGATTGTCACGATAGCCCTATACGGATTGGGTTTGTGCGCGGTCATTTGGAACCACTACAAGTTCACCATTCTTAAAATACCCGAACTTGCCAGTTTCGTTTAGGTCATGAAGCTGTTGACGTTGGCGTGTCGTCAAATCACCGGAGATGCCATAGCTATATCCTTTAACACAGACCGAGCTTTCAGCGCTCTCACTTTGTCCTCTGACACTTGCATTTTGACGATAATCGGGCGTGGCTTATCTGAATCGGGACGTGTACGTCCAAGGCGGTGCGCTCTAACAACGTCAAATGGTTGCCATGTTTAGAAGGTTAGATATTTGGCAAAGAGTTCGAGAATAGTTTCTTTGAACGCCATTGATTTTTCCCCTTCAGCTTCCCGTACAGCGTGTATTACAATATTGTCCCGGCGACTAAAGGATTCTAGCTTGTCTAGCTCAGCCTCGATTGTAGTGAACCGTTCATCAAATGTATTGACCGTGTCGGATATGGTGTCTAGATCGGTATACATGATGTCATGTTCATGTTTAGAAGAGGCGATATTTGATTTTATATCTGTCACTGACTTCTCTAAATGATCACATCTCGATCCAGTCGTTTGTATTTCAGTTTTTAGGGCTGTGATTTGTAAATGATAAATCGGATTTGACGTCGCGTATTTCGTTGATCAAAGAGTCTCTTAACTGTTCCAAAGTAAGGGGACCAGGGTTGGTTTCAATATGTCGTTTGCACACATCAGAATATGTTTCACAACACCAACGGGCGGCACGACATCACCAAGAAAACACATTCCACATGCAAACGAAGCCTTGTAGATAGCCAAAACTGGGTCATGGTTGACAGTAAGGACGTCACAAGATGTACACAGGTAAATGTCTTCTTTAGGCACAAATCGTTCACATTCAGTTTCAAGTGCATTAGTGAGAAGATATGATGACGTTAGATGTACAGCAATGAGAAGGGTACAAATTAAGATCCTGAAGTGGACATCTGTCCCAGACACGAAAGGTGAGTACACACTCTCTTGTTTGTGCAACGTCACTTGTCGTGTTCCCCTCGGATGAGTGAAACCGCGGATTCTAGCTTGATATACATCAATCGAGACTGTCCTCAAGAAATGTAAATTATATCATACAGAATTTCACCATTTAGCAATATATCCTTAGACAGCTTTTCTTAATGCATATTTTGGAAACTTTTCGTCTCTCGATGTAAAACGTGTTGCCACCGAAAAGGGACGAAGCTCCTATCAATCCCACACACACATCAACTTTTGTTATCCTATCTTAAATAGTTTATGAGAAAACTGTCCCCTTTGACGACAACCCCGAACAGAGTCCAAAAACACGAAAAAGGGGCAATAGCTCCGTAAAACATAATTTTGCGGCTCGGATTTTCGAACTCCATCAAGGCATTGATACAATGAAGACACACAGCAAGTTTGCTTAACTTATTTTAAATAGTTTCTTAGAAAAATTGTCCCCTTTGACGACAACCTCGAACAGAATCCAAAAACATCAAACATGGGCAATAACTCCGTAAAAATAAATTTGCAGTTTTGATTTTCGAACTCTATCAAGGATTTGATACCCAAAAGAAACACAATAAATTGTGTTATCCTATCTTAAACAGTTTATGAAAAAGGCTGTTCCCTTTAGCTCGGACGGACAAACGGACGGACTGAGCCCAAAACAATATCCCCTTCCACTTCGTGGCGGGGGATATTAATAGTGATGATGATAATAATTCCATTTCGTGTTCGACACTAAAAAAAAAAATTACTTTACCAATTACTTTTTCATTAAGTTCCATGCCTCCATTTAACAATAATGATATCTTCTTAGAGAGTCCCTTTAGAAGCAGGTTTGATGAAGAACAAGTTCTTGGGGATAATCAACTTATTTATTGCATGAAATGCGACGTTTTGATTTTTCACAGAAGAGGGGGGGGGATTTAGGCGTAGACACGACCCCGCCTGTTATGGACCCGAACCTGGATATTGACAGGAGAGGGAAATAACATACTACCAACAGGATGTACGGTGTAGGACCTAGACCTACACTAGACTTTACACTTTTCTTTTTAGGACAAAATTAGAAATTGCAACATTGAAGACAATTGAGATAAATTGGCATTAGTAGTCATTCACTACTTTTTAGAGGTTTGCAAAATAGAGGTAAAATGTAAATCCTTTTTTTCTAAAAAAAACTATTCTATCTTGAATGAAAAAAATAAAACCTCGATCTTTATCTTTTCACGTCAGACTCTTGATAAATGATCTTGATAAAAGTAAAAGTTATTCATCTTTGAAAATAATTTTAACCGATTGAAATATTTTTTTGAAAACGGTTTGAACTGATTTTAATATTCTTAAACCTTCGCAACCAAATCCCACCACGAAATAGTAGCATGTGCATGTTATCTTTATTTAAATTGAAATTTATCAAACCCTTTCTTAAGCAGTCAACTTTACTTGCTTGATGTTTAAATGGTTACAGAATAGGAAACAATGAAGATGTATTAACAATGGAAGTAATTAATCACCCAATGTCTTTTAAAGGACGGAAAGATATAATTAGAAATAACATAAAAAAAACTTGTGTTGCAATTCATTCAATCATTTCTTTGATCGCTTCTATTGTTATTTCGTAATAATGAAAGTTAGATTAATGACAGAGATATCAATCAGATCCCGTTTCATGAAAGTCTCTTCAGAGAGAAAGATAAAGTCATGAATTATTGATCGAGCCTCTGTTCTAATTAGACCACTTTTTTAGCAAATGACAACGCTTCCCGCAATCAGATCTGCCTCCGTGGGGAGAGAATGCAGGATGGATGGTTGTTAGGTAACTCTGGGTGATCACATCCTCTACCTTTCTTATAGATTTTATTATGATAAATACTTTTTAAGTTAGTCAGCAAAGATAAATTTTGTTTTCAAAGTACCAGTTTATAATAATAAATTAAAGTAGTAACATATGATTTATGGTCATTGAACAGTTGTTGTCAGACTTCATGTACATGAGTGTGGTGTACTCTTCTGTTGCTTCTAGACCATGGCTCTTGACTCCATTCACCGACTCCGAGTCTCGACCAGAGAGGTTTAACCCTGTCCACTGCAGGACCAGGAACACTATATAGAAAGGGCGTTAAGAGTTCTAAAGTCACATTTCTCGTATGAATCTACTTTAATTGAAACTTTCAGGTTTTTTCGTGATCATATTTCAAATAGATGGATGTTAAGTAATTAATCTTAAGAGATTTGCATTATTATAATGAAGATATATAATAATCTACAATACGTTGTATATGTTTATTTTTTTTTAAACCTTAAAATTAAGTATTTACTCTTTCAACACCAAATATTATTTCAGATGTCTGCACAAGAGCATGACTGTCTGTCCTTCTCTCCAGAGAACAGTTCAAATTTCGTGTCGTTTCAAACTGCGCAATTTCTAAGTCAATTTATGTGTCGGTAAGACCTTGCCCTGTGCTGTTGTCAGACCTTGCACTGATGGTCACAGAACATGCACAGAGGCAGATCAAAATAGGAAATGTCGATCTAGCCTCTGTCACTGTTGGACTAATCGGAAGGTTCTGGCAGTTTCCCCTGGCGGAAAATTGCATCACAATCCATTTGAATGGTTTTAGCAAATGACAACGCTTCAATATCGCTTCGTATCTCAAAAACTATATAAATCTTTTTACAAAACTTGGTATGTGACTAGATTAAGTGGTTGATTGGTGCCTTTTACTACTTTGATTATTCTCATTTTTCTCTGGTTTCTATGGAAACAAGTTAAACTAAGTGCATATTGGTTACGGTCTGTTTCTGTGCCATAGCTCATAAACAATTCAATATGTTTTATTAAACTTGATATGTGGTTAGAACTTGTTGAGGAGTGGTGCCTTTTTCTATTTTGTTTGTTCTGAATTGTTATTTTTCTGGTTTCCACCAAAGGAATTTGAACTTAGAGTAATTTTCGGAGTAAATGTTGGCGGGGGACAACACAGTCCATCACATGCACCTATTTATAGTTGTTTATTTTTGTGTTTTATATCGTTTTCAGTTTTCCTTTCCATTCCATTCATTTAAATGTTGACTCGGCAGACTGTGAATTTTGACTAAATGGAATTTCTATGACTTAACATGTATATTAAAGCTGTAATTAAAAATAATCTACTGAAATATAAAAACAAGAGCACAAAATGATTTAAAAACATTTCAATGCTTTTATATTCCACTATCCTGACAGTTTCTTTATGGTTTACTAATATGAGTCAATTTAGTATATGACATTATGATTGTATAACTTAAAATATATTGCAGATTGGCTGAGCAAAATATGTTTCATTTATCCACAGCACGATAGATGAAATACTAAACCAGTAGTGTCAAGACTTACACTCTTCTTTCAAATAGAGAATGTTGATGTCTCACTGATAAAGGTTAGTATGATAATATAACAAATTTCAATAGCGATTCAACTGATAAGCTTATTATGATTATGGACCAGCTACCTGGAAACGACCCACTTTCAAATACCGTATTAAAAAATCTTAGGAGGAAAGGCATTAATTCGGAGTGAGAACATTTTATCATTTCGATTATGATACTGTTGGGAGCGACTTCAGGCACTCTTTATTTCATCTCCTGAAATTTATGTTGCCAAAATCATTTCATCAACATCATAGTCATTAGAAGATATATTATCATCATCGAACAAACAGCTGTCGGTTTGTAGCATATCATCATTATTAAATATAGTCTTGAAATGGGTAATCCATTCACATTTTGATATATTGCTTTTAGGAGTTGGTTTCTTTCTATAAGAACGAATTTGTTTCCAAAACTTGGCGGGATTGTTGAACAAGTCATTTAATCTTTTCAATCTCTGGCTACGCAGGTTAGATTTAAATGTTCTACATGAAGCTTTGTATTTATTTCTCATTTTACAAATGAGTGCTTTGCGAGCATATCTCCGAGCGGTTTTGCATTCATGATTAAAGGGGATTTTACGATGTTGCCTATTTCTCTTAGCCTTTTTCTTCATACAACTTGCTGAATCAAGTATGATATCAACGAAATCGTATAAAGCCCCGTTTAGAACAAACTCAAGTTTTGATAAAAGGTGATCAATGGTATATGTCAAATTTCTTTTGAGGGTATCAACAAATAGTTCACAAAGAAATGTTTTCTGTGGAATCATCAACGTTAGATTTACATTTTGAGCGCATCATATTCAGAAACTGACTACGATCATCTAAAGGATACTTGTCATCGTCAACATTGGCTTGGGAAATGTGGCTCATTTTACCATTATCAAGACTTGTAGTCACATCGTTCTGTTGACCTGTAAGGGCATTCATATCACCACAAATACAAAGTGTGAGATTCAGCGAAGTCAGAAAGATTTGCTAGCAGATAGTTTTCTAAATGTTCGATATTACACTTTGAAGTATTATGCTTATAGTATGTTGATCCGTTAGTACATAAAACATCTTTATTAAGTGAAAAAAAAATTTTCAGGAATTTTATAGAAACGAAGTTGTCAATTTCAGACGTTTTAATTATTTATACATGTCGCGGGTTCAGGCCTTGAGTGTGCCGAGTAGACAAAATATAGGACGGAGATCCTCGTTTGGTTAAAAATCTGGTTTATTGCCTGTAAAACATGAATATCAACATTAGAAATATGTTGAATCAGCCATCGTGTAAGTGCGATGGCTGACGGAAGACAACTGAAAGTCATTCCATCAGGCATGATTACATAAATACAATTGAATATAAGAATAATATGCTTATTACATATGATATACATTATTATGATTATAACAATTGTATGGTGATTGTAAACATGATGACGTCACATTTACGTGCGGCATCATATATTATGTCTAAAAATATATACAGTGGGTGTTGATGATAAAACTACATGAAATATATTATGTTATCCTTTCACACACTGTCTTACGTGCTAGTGCTTAAGTTAGTTAGTGAGACGCGATTTATGAGATTACTTTAATGCGCGATCGGAAGTTTATGATTACTAACTTAAGATAATTGATTGCTAATGATTATATATAATATATCTAGCACGATGAATAGAGAAAGAATATAGAGAGTTGCTCACCTGTAAAACATGAATATCAACATTAGAAATATGTTGAATCAGCCATCGTGTAAGTGCGATGGCTGACAGAAGACAACTGAAAGTGATTTCAAATTGTCATACGTCACAGGTGTAGAAGCCCGTGATTTGGCAGAAATCCAAATCAGGTGAAATGTACAACTCACTATATAAGACAGCGGAGTAGCAGCCTTCTGATGGAAAGAAAGATGAATAAAAGGCTGTCAGCGACATCCATATTCTTCAAAGAATGGTGGATACAAATGCAAACACCACCTGAAAGTCTACCATGGTCAGTCAGTTTTACAGCAGGACTATAAAATATGTTATCCTACCTGATGTAAGAATCTCGATCTCTGATTGGTCCACTTGACCCTGAATAAATACTGATATCACCCTCTTGAGCGGGGTAATAAATCATATCTCCCATGTACCCCGCCTCTGAATGGTAAAACTTATATTATAACCCTCTAGCCAGTTGTAATGAATTTCTGTAACAAACGTCTCCACCAAAAATATGATATTAAATTTACGAAGATAGTCAACAAAGTTTATATTGTAGATCTTTTCAATCAAACCATTAACGTTCCAGCATATACATGTTGTTCTTTCAGTGTTAGCAACACTGTTAGTTTGGTATTAAGTTCGTGAATGACGATTATCACCGGTGTCGTTGTTAACAGGACCCTGTGAAATGAAGTTCGAGCCTATTCAACTACAGCGCCTGTGTGTGGTTGACGATTGTCACGACCTGTACGTGTTTGACGTCCACGCGGGGTAGCCCTATACGGATTGGGTTTGTGCGCGGTCATTTGGAACCACTACAAGTTCACCATTCTTAAAATACCCGAACTGGCCAGTTTCGTTTAGGTCATGAACCTGTTGACATTGGCGTGTCGTCAAATCACTGGAGATGCCATAGCTATATCCTTTATCACACACCGAGCTTTCAGCGCTCTCACTTTGTCCTCCGACACTTGCATTTTGACGATGATCAGGCATGGCTTAGCTGAATCGAGACGTTTACGTCCAAGGCGGTGTGCTCTAACAACGTCAAATGGTTGCCATGTTTTGAAAGTTAGATATTTGGCAAACGGTTCGAGAATAGTTTTTTTGAACGCTATTTATTTTTCCCCTTCAGCTTCCGGTACAGCGTGTATTACAATATTGTCCCGGCAACTAAAGATTCTAGCTTGTTTAGCTCGGCGTCGATTGTAGCGAACCGTTCAGATATGGTGTCTAGATCGGTATACATGATGTCATATTCATGTTTAGAAGTGGCGATATTTGATTGTATATCTGTCACTGACTTCTCTAAATGATCACATCTCGATCCAGTCGATTGTATTTCAGTTTTTAGGGCTGTGATTTGCGTATTTCGTTGATCAAAGAGTCTCTTATAACTGTTCCAAAGTAAGGGGACCAGGGTTGGTTTCAATGTCGTTTGCACACATTGTAGATAGCCAAAACTGGGTCATGGTTGACAGTAGTGACGTCACAAGATGTACACAGGTAAATGTCTTCTTTAGGCACAAATCGTTCAAATTCACAGTTTCAAGTGCATCAATGAGAAAATATGATGACGTTAGATGTACAGCAATGAGTAGGGTACAAATTTAGATCCTGAAGTGGACATCTGTCCCAGACACGAAAGGTGAGTACTCACTCTCTTGTTTGTGCGACGTCACGAGTACTCTCTTGTTTGAGCGACATCACTTGTCGTGTTCCCCTTGGATGAGTGAAATCGCCGATTCTAGCTCGATAGACATCGAGACCATTTTGTCCTCAAGAAATATAACTTATATCATACAGAACTTCACTATTTAGCAATATATCCTTAGACAGCTAATGCATATTTTGGACGGAGCCCAAACCCATAACCTCTTCCACTTCGTGGCGGAGGATATTAATAGTGATGGTGATAACAATTCCACTTCGTGTTCGACACTACACAATATCCTTACTTCATATAACTTCAATTACCTTTTCATTTAGTTTCATGCCCCTATTTAACAATAATGGTACCTTCTTAAGAGTCCCTTTAGAAGCATGTTGATGAAGAACAAGTTCTTGGGGATAATCAACTTATTTATTGCATGAAATGCGACGTTTCGGTGTAGATGCCAACACCGTTATCAAGCAAGTGAAATGATGTAGGAGAATTCATACCTAAAATGATACAATGTTTTACAATTAAAAGTTTTTTTCATATTGCTTATATAAAACGTGAGTAGTTGATACAAGGAACAGGGTTGATGTACAAGGTCATGATTCGTTGAGAAAACATACACACCAAAAAAGGTGATAAGCACTCACCCTCCGCCGTTGAAGACAATGGAGATAACTTGGCATTAGAAGTCATTCACTACTTTTTAGGGGTTTGAAAAATAGAGATTAAATGTAAATCCTCTTACTAAAAAAAACTGTTGTATCTTGAATGATAAAACGAAACCTCGATCTTTATCTTTTATTGTCAGACTCTTGATAAATGATATTGATAAAAGTAAACGTTACTCATCTTTGAACATAATTTTAACTGATTTAAGTATTTCTTTGAAAACAGTTTGAACTGATTTTAATATTTTTAAACCTCCGCAACCAAATCCCACCAAGAAATAGTAGCATGTGCATGTTATCTTTATTTTAATTGAAATTTATCAAACCCTTTCTTAAACAGTCACTTTATTTGCTTGATGTTTAATGGTTACAGAATAGGAAACAATGAAGATGTATTAACAATGGAAGTAATTAATCACCAAATGTCTTTTAAAGGACGGAAAGATATAATTAGAAATAACATAAAAAAACTTGTGTTGCAATTCATTCAATCATTTCTTTGATCGCTTCAATTGTTATTTCGTAATAATGAAAGTTTGATTAATGACAGAGATATCAATCAGATCCCGTTTCATGAAAGTCTCTTCAGAGAGAAAGATAAAGTCATGAATAGTTGATCGAGCCTCTGTTCTAATTAGACCACTTTTTAAGCAAATGACAAGGCTCCTCGCAATCAGATCTGCCTCCGTGGGGAGGGAATGCAGGATGGATGGTTGTTAGGTAACTCTGGGTGATCACATCCTCTACCTTTCTTATAGATTTTACTATGATAAATACTTTTAAGGTTAGTCAGCAAAGATAAATTTGGTTTTCAAAGTAATAGTTTATAGTAATAATATAAAGTAGTAACATATGATTTATGGTCATTGAACAGTTGTTTTCAGACTTCATGTACATGATTGTGGTGTACTGTTCTGTTGCTTCTAGACCATGGCTCTTGACTCCATTCACCGACTCAAGAGTCTCGACCAGAGAGGTTTAGCCCTGTCCACTGCAGGACCAAGAACACTATATAGAAAGGGCGTTAAAGCGTAACTCCCGGATAATTTAGACTAATTTATCCAAGCCAAACTGTACATTTATGATAGTGTTTTCATAATATATAGTTCATATTATGAAATTACGTGAGGTCATTATATTTTTAAACTAATCATAAATAGAGGATATTATATGAGTGTCCATGACATACTATGTTTACGACACGAGTGCCTAAATATTAGTATTTCCCGAGCGAGATATTCTGTTTATTACCGTATTCCCAAAATTGAAGAAAAGGCTCAAAACGTACTTCTCAGCATAGGCAGACTAGCGGGCGGCGGCCCATATGAAAAATATGAACCGCGATATGACTGCCCTCGTAGGTAATAAAAGTGATTAATTGCGATTTAAAAAATAATAGTAAGCTTCCTGCCTCGATCGTGTTGTTCCGTAGATTATACCGGAAGTCACGTCAACTGTGGAAAACAAGAGTGACGTAGCCGCCATTACTAACGTAAACAACACCACGTTTTATTTCAGTGATCATGTTCTTGTCGATATTGGCACATCAAACTAAGTTTTAGTGATTACATTTTAATATCTGCTGTATGAAAGGATATTCTAAGTGAAGGAAAAGCTATATGATTATTTTGGCAAATTTAAGGAAACAATTAATGTCAATTATCCGGTATATTGACAATGCCATACTCGGAAAACCTGTGGGCTGCAAGCTGATGCATTTGTTAATATCCCTGCTGCGTCCCAAAAGTCAAAACCACGTTTTTTTCATTTCCATGGAATTTTCATGCACATAACTCCATATAAACCCGTGACAATGGTAACTTGCTATCACATCAACCGAAAAAGCACTAAAGCAATGCCACGTTTGACTGCTGAAGAGAGGGAGAAGGCCATTGGCATGGCCATGATGGGGACGGAAAAGTCAACAATAGCAAAAAGACTTGGTTGTTCACTCCAATGTATAACTAAGTTATTTCAGCGGTTCCAGCAGACTGGCACAACACGTGACCGACCTCGGAGTGGCAGACCACGTGTCACAACCCGCAGGGAAGACCGTTTCCTTAGAACTTTACATCTTCGTAATCGGTTCCTGACAGTGACGCAATCAGCAGCAACAGCGCTTGGTCGTCGTGTGAGTCGACACACTGTGAGGAGACGATTACTTCATGCTGGAATCAGGGCTTACCGACCTCTTCGTGGGATGGCACTGACCCTCGAACATGGCTTCGATGGCCAGACTTCGATGGGCACGACGTGTACTGCGTTGGCAGCGACGCGCATGGCAACGCGTTCTCTTTACTGACGAGAGTAGGTTTAACTTGTTCCATGCTGATGGGAGAATACGTGTTTATCGTCGTAGACATGAAAGAGAGGCCTTACAAGATACGTGGCAACAGATACCTGATTACGTCATCAGAAGACTGACGTCATTCATGAGAAGACGATGTGACGTTTGTGTTCGTGCCAGGGGAGGACATACAAGGTACTAATGGGATACGAACACTTGTCAGTACTAGGAATCGCCGATTCATGTGCCATAGAAGTTTTCCAAAGTTGTCTGGAAAATGACATTTTGGACCCCTAGTGGCCTTCAGAGACTGTAAATATTTGAGATGCACTGGCAGCAATTCGATTCTTTGCATGGATAACCACACATTAACGCAGTAAAAATATTTCATAACATCAAACTTGTATCTGTTGTCGTTTATCTTTTAGAGTCAATTGAAGTGGGTGACAACTTTCTTTTGATCGCCAGTTTATATCCCCCGCTTCGCGCTAAATGCGCGGCAGGGGATAATAATAAGTTGCAGAATTTATGTAAGCACATGCTAGAGTGTCATCGTCTCGTTGATCTTTCAACCCTGTTTTCTATCATCTACCCTTTAGTTCGAACATTTTACTGATGATATTTCTCATCAGATGGTATTATGACCGAAATGCCTGATGTATCAACATCGTTCTGGTCCTTAGGTGTACTACATAGATGGAATTCACACAATCAAACTTTAAATCACTTTAACTTTTGATATTGTATTTCGCGGTTAAAATACCATATTTAGTATCAGCTGTACCATATATCAGTTGAATTGAATCGTTCCCCGTCTACGTATCTCAACTGTTATCATGAGAAGAAAGTTTTCGAAGTGCGAATTACATCAAATGAAATATAATTACACAAGGGTCAGTGTAGTAGAGGGATTGCCCATTCTTTGTGAACTGATGATAAACATGCCTCGGAGATCAACGTTAAACACATTCTCTTCTGTAAACTGTTTATGAAGCTTGAAAGTGAATAACAGTGTTATTTATTAGTACAGCGCGAACCGAAAACCGTTTGCAAAACTCTATAAATTAGTGTTGATAAACATCATCAAAATCACTAATCTGTTCTTAGATGAAATACTTGCAGTGGATAACTGGGATCCTTGCAACTTGAAAATTTTAATTTATAAGAATCTGTTAATTACAATAAAAACAATTGTAAGCAATTACTTGATTTTGCACGTTTTGATATGCATTTATTATACCTTCCGATAGTTTGGTTACAGTCATCATTGGTATCATCTATACAATTCGACAAAAGTTTAGACTCAATGACCGTAATGTATCTAAAATTACATCAAACTTAGAAACTGCTATTTTCATGGTTGAGCAGAAATGAATAAAAGGATGTAAGAAAACCGTATAAATTTCTAAAAACTTGATAAAAACGCGCATTTTCAGCAGTGTCTATGAACCTTTCCTCTGTATTTGTTGTTAAAGTTCCATGACACACGTTGTCCAAGATCCATATTATGTAAAAAGAATTGGCTTGAGCTAGCGTGATAAAATTTTACAATTATTGGCAATGATACTCTCAACGTCCCAGAGTCTCAACGTTTGACGCGTCGTATATAACACATTAAGTGGTATTGTGTAGTATAGTGCTTCCGGTATTTAAATTAGTTTCATTTGAAATGTAGGTGCGTAAGTCCAGGTTTTCGAATATTTATATTTCATTAGGACCCAATACGATTTCCGAGCCTGTACAGTGCTAAACAGTTTTTCAATTGAAATGTATTACGCAACTAGTTGAAGATGGATTAAATTATTTCTCTGAGGTTTTCTTTGTGTTAAAACATAGGAGACATTGGTTTGATAGTATAGCATGTATCAATAAAGAAGTCGCAAAGACAACTTGTAAATTGAGATAGGATATTTATTTTGTTAACACTCCCTAATATTAAATCAAATAATTTCCCATCATGAAATACAAACAAGACTTGTCGAGATAACATCAAATATATTTCCATACATTGGACTAGATAGAACATTCTGTACTCTTCAATGACACGCCTGTTTATCGTTTAGGAAAAGAATGTTACCGTCATTGGACACAATAGTTGAGAAATTGTTATGGAAACAAATCTATCTAAATTTGCATACCTATATTTGAAACTTCTCTGTTCATAGTTGTCTTATATTCTGCGAAATGATTACATCAAACTCCAATTAACGTTGAAATGGCAGATTTAGGGATATCTGAATGTGTTTAGAGGACTTGACAGCTGTCTGATTTAAACCTAAATTAAGTGCCATTATGTGTATTTTGCTTATATAATCGCAAAATTACAGTCCAATATATATGTCCTATTGGTGACCTTTCTTGCATATTGGCGTCCTAGTTCTGCATATTGGCGTCCTAGTTTTGCATATTGGCGACCTAGTTTGTAATATTGGAGACCTAATTTGGATTATTGGCGGCACGTGTAAACGTGCCCCACACTAGCACGTGCGATGCCGTGATAGACAAATAAAACAAAAACAATGTAAATGGATTTTATTGTATTTTCGAAGTAAAATGAAAGTCTCTTCTTGTCAATTTGCAACATTTTGAGATGTACATGTAGTTAAAAACGTTTTTGAAATGATGTTTGCCCTTCAAACTTATCACCTAAAACCATTATATATAAGATTGCTAAGGGTAAGCATTGTGATAAAAATTGAATAATTCAATAAGTACCTTGTGTTTTTGTATAGGTATTGTAATCTACCGTATGATTGCAGTTTCAAATATTAACATTCACACCATGGGGGATTTCGCTTTTGATGTTTAAATTTATAATGTTTATAATAACATTTTAACGTAACAATATTTTTTTCAACTATTTTAGATATCTGTTAGCTTACTTAGCTGTGATAATGCAATACTCGTTTACATTAGGGTTGCTCTAAAGATATCTAGATGTAATGCATTCCTGAATTTAACACTTCATTATCTATTTTCTAGTTCATCATTTCATATTACATCATTATACATTAATCAATCTCTCGCTGCTTTACCAAATGTAACTGCTACTAATACAATCTGATTGATATTAAGTGGTAAGGAATCGCACTTGTTCATGGCTTAATGACATTTGAACAAGAGTTAGTTTTTAATCAGTAAGTTTCAAACCAGCTTTTTAGATCAAATATGGTAAAGCACTGTACTGTTTTATGGGACAGTAGCAAGTTCTTAGGAAAACAAAGTCATGATCTAATGGAAATATAGACAAATGAAAAGGAATATTACACGACATGTTTTTGCAATGTATTTTTTTTCAATCACAAAAAGCATTTATAAACGAACTAAATTTTTCATTTAAGCTACCTGAACCTTTTCCCTACCCACATGGCAATGATGCTCAAAAATGTACTGAACTGGCCGAATGCAGTTTTAGCGCAATACGTGAAAACTTCGTCTTCTAGGTACTGAAAATCGGTTGAGTAATGAGAAGGTTGAATCTGGTTGACCCTTTCAAGTTTATACATTTTGCACAATATTATACTAATATTGGGGGGGGGGATTTCATGGATAAAGAAATTCAATGCAGCAATGCAGCAATGCAGCAATGCAGTAAATGCTTTTTAGAATATCATAAAGCTTACCTGACGACGAGAGATTTCATTTGTTGTTCCATACGTCACACACAATGCCTAATGTTTGACAGGAAATGAAAGCAATATGCGAGTATTTATACCTGTCCAATACTCCTTGAGCTCATGGACCTCGTGCACTTGTTACGATGCACGCGCTTCATCATGCAGCCATCAATTGTAGGACGCCAATATTGGTAGATGCGGTAATCACAAAACTAGCACGCCAATATGTACGAATTTAGGTTTAAGTGGAACAAACTCCTCAAACTCGCCAATATTTGCGGGCCAGGTATCATCGTCGGCCTAACGGCCTCCGACGATACCTAACCCGCAAATATTGGCGAGTTTTCGGAGATTATTCCTTACATAATATGACAAACATGTTATAGAACAGCCAGATTTACGTTTGGTTGTTTTGATTTTCGGTTACCATTTGTCTGCTTAGATTGATATATATGTATGGATATGTACCAAACAAAACGTTATGACCTAAGGAAAATATTATTCAAGTACGAAACAAATGTAAAATATAATGCATGTTATGTTTACGGCCCCAAAGTGCATAAACATTATATAACCAGCGCTAGTGCCCTTAAATATATTTTCTAAGCATTAATGCTTAAATGTTGGTATAGTTTTCAAACTCTTATTAAAACAGGTAATTTTAATATAGATGATTTCAAATATGTGGGACATGAGTCGTTTGTAAAAACTAAATCGTTTTATCTATAATATACAAGCTCCCTCAATGTAGAAACAGTTTTGAAAGGTTTTCCGATAAGTTATTTTATTGTTTGAAGAAAGCTTTTACATTTCTTTTTTTTTATCTAACATCATAATTTAGCGTTTTAAGTTAACGTTATACTGAAACAGTGATTATAAAAACATCCAAGAATATAAATTTTAAATGCTGTCTTATTCACAGCTGGTCCTTATTTCTTTCAAGTGGAATTTTGCATTCAGGGCAGAGTTTTCTCTTTTAAATGATTATCTCCTGTTGAGCTAAAATTGATCAAATATAATTAGTTTCATAAAAGAGATCTTTATTTAACCAGGCAAACGTTTTGTGAATTGATTAATTTGTCGTAAATTTGCAGATTTGTTATTTGAGTGAGTGAGTTATTGTTTTACGCCGCTTGGGCAATATATAACCCATTAGCGGCGTGGATTTTTTATTTAACGTTATCTTCTTTTTGAAGGGTATAAACAAAAGTAATGTTTGAAAAAACACTGCAAACGGAATAGATCTTTTTTGGTATTAAATTCGAACATTTCTTGGATATTAGGTTATCGCAATATTTTAAATAACTTGTTCTTTAACTCAGTGTTAACTCATTTCAGACAGAACATTGAGGATAATTTGAGAACACTGAGTAATAATAGTAACTATTCTTTTAAACCTAGAAAACGGAATTTTAAGAAATGAAAGGATTTGGAATCTGATTGCCTGATGTTCACCAAGACTACAAAATGATTTGATATAATCCAGTGAAGTGAAGGTGTGAAAAAAATTATTTTTTTCAGCTTTCAAAGTATTTCTATTGCAAACATCAATAATATTCACGTAGAAATTATCATTCAATATTGAATGATTCTTGATTTTTTCATTTTCTCATATAATTTGAATTATCGTCGAAACACCATCGTGTTTGAAGTACATCCTACAAATTAACTAAACAATATATCAACAATAAGTGAATCCAGTTTTAACCAAATTGTAGCATTCTACATATGACATCTTTTGGGGGATTCCGCCAGTAAAATATGTACTGATAAATTAAATGTAAATATAATAAACATTGTAATCTTAAGATAATCTCTTTTGTTTTGTCTACAATGTAGCAATTCATTCATCCAAGCGTATATATAAATCTTACAAATAGTGCTAAAAATATTGCTACACAAATGCTGAACGTCAACATCAATTTTTATGCCATGCTTTGGTATGCAACGGTTAATTTTGGTAGAAATCGATGTACTCTGTGACAATTAATGATTTACATTTAATGTGGATAATAGTTCACATACAAATTTGAATTTGCCATATATGTAACATTTGTGGAAAATATATTGACAAAATTGTGACTTTGAAAAAAAAAATCCACGTGTGAAATCTTCACTAACCCGTGACGGGTCAAAGGTAAAAGCGTGCGGTGCGTGCTACACTCAAACTCAGGTGTGTTGAATTGTTTTACCTAATGTCATATATGAAACATTTGTGAAAAATATATTGACAAAATTGTGACTTTGAAAAAAAAAATCCACGTGTGAAATCTTCACTAACTCGTGAGGGGTCAAAGGCTAAAGCGTGCGGTGCGTGCTACACTCAATCTCAGGTGTGTTGAATTTTTTTACCTGCCTTATTAACTATGCCTCCCAAACAAAAGCCTGACCTATCGGAAATAAATTCAGATATTCAAGATCTGCGTCTTATGATTTCCGAAATGCCGACTAAAGAGGACATTAGAGAACTAAACGAAACCATAAAATCATTGCGGGACACTCTAAAAGCCGAGATTATTGAGGCGGTTATTACCGAAACTGGCATCGATGAAGTCAAGAGTGACATTCTGACACTTTATAACGAAAATAAGATGCTCCGTACTAAACTAGAAAAAAACCAGACCAACATTGACAATTTGGAACAGAAATTTTCCGAAGTAGAGAAGCGGGCTAACGAAGCATATAAACAAAGCAATCAAAACGAACAATTTTCCAGAAAGAATAACATTAAAGTGTTCAATGTGCCCCAGACGGAGGGAGAAGATCTACAACAAAAATTCAAACACCTCATGAAAAGTAAAGCCGATGTTGACGTGGATTTCGGACAGATTGTAGCAATACATCGTATTGACCATGCAAATAAATCCATTGTAAAGCCAATACTTGTAAAATTTGCTTCAGCAGAAGCAAAGTCAAGAGTGATTCGCGCCAGAAAGCAAATTAGAGAGAAGTCAGAGGCAAGACTCGCTGATGACGTCACAAAAACCAACGTCTCCCTGATTAATAGACTCAAAAACTATCCTCACATCGAAAGTGCTTGGTATTTTAACGGACGCGTTTATGGCACCACTACAGAAGGCAAACGCTTTAAATTCTACCCATGTGACGACATCGACGCAATTATTAAAAAGTAGAATGCTACTTGCAGATAACTCCACCCTGGTGGATATGTGTATGCTGTGTTTCAATTTCATATTCTGGGATATTTCGGGCAGTGCATGTGTTAAGCCAGAATGTATTCTGCCTCTATTACAGTGCGAGCACCGCCAGTGTTGTGATTCTGTGCGAATTATGTCAATACAGGTGATATAGACATTATTTATACTGAATCAACCGTGAGGACTACACGGACAAACTCTGAAAAATAACACTGACCTCTCTTGTTTTCTTTTCTTTAAGCGAGTGTAGTACTTAGCTTACCGGATTTTTTTTTGGATTTTTTTTATTTTTTTTTACACCTCGCCTCCTTCTCATGCCCAAAACCTTATTTATTAATCTCTTGTTTGATATTATTAATTTATTTCCTGCTTTTTGTTAAAAGGCACACAACTTTAGTTTATCAAGGAAAGGGCAACTTTCCAGGGATTAGCAATCGTTCCACTTTTTTATTTTTACCTTCCTTCTCTCCTTTCCTCTTATTCTCTCTCTTACTATCTCCTATCAATTCCTTCTCACTATCTCTCTATTCTCTCTATCATTGTCTACTCTCTCACTCTCTCATGCACACCCACACTCAGATTTACATATACACTAAACTTAAACCATGAATAATGTAAGTATTTTATCTATGAATGCCAGGGGCCTCCAGTCAGATCCCGTGAAGCGTAGAGATGTATTTAATTTCCTTAGAAAAAGAAAATCATCCATTGTATTTCTTCAAGAAACACATAGTACTCCGGAAAATGAACAGCCATGGGCATCTGAATGGGGTTATAGATGTTTTTTCTCACATGGAACCAGTAACAGTGCGGGGACATTGATATTGATTAAAAACAATTTTGAGTATGAAGTTCATGAAATTATATCAGATGATAGTGGCCGCTTTGTTATATTAGATATCACAGTAGAAAACATGAGGTTCTCGATAACGAATATATATGGTCCAAACAAGGATTCGCCTGATTTTTTTCAACATCTCTTCTCGGAATTAGAACAATTACCCGGGAGTATCATTTGGGGTGGAGACTGGAACGTAGTACAAGATTATTATTTAGATACCTATAACATTAAACACAGGAATAATATTGGGGCATTTGAGAAAATTAAGGAAATAAAACATAAACTTGGGTTGGTTGATCCTTGGAGAATGTTTAACCCCGATAAGCAGCAATATACATGGCGACAAAGTAAGGACATTAAACAAAGTAGACTTGATTATTTCCTAGTCTCTGAAGAAGTTATGTCCCTTGTTAAACGTACTTCCATTGATATCAGCTACAGGTCGGATCATTCCATCATTTCACTCGAGCTTGCGCTAAGTCCAATTGAACGTGGACCAGGGTATTGGAAGTTCAATTCGTCTCTACTCTATGACAGTGATTATGTTGATATAGTTAAACAAACTATACACGATACCGTGTCTGAATATAGAATTTCAGGAGATGTAAACGATTCTGAAACTATTGAACTTTCTGTCAATGACCAATTATTTTTTGAAATACTTAAAATGAACATTAGAACCAAAACAATTAGCTATTCGACTCAACGTAAAAAACAAACGGAAAAGGAGGAAAAAAACCTAGAACGGGAAATATATGAAATGGAAGCAAGATTTTCTACTCTAAGTAAGGCTGAAAATAATGATTTATGTTTGAAAAAAGACAAACTTGAACAAATCAGAACTACTAAGATAAAGGGCATAATTTTTCGTAGCAAGGCGAGATGGTACGAGGAAGGTGAAAAAAATACTGAATATTTTATGAACTTGGAAAAGAGAAATTACATCAATAAAAACATGAGTGAATTGATAACGCCAAACTCAGTTCTCATGAAAAAAGATGAAATATTAAAAGAATCTTCTGATTTTTATAGTAAACTGTATAGAAGTAAACATGACCGTGATTGGCAAAATGAATTGGATTTCTTTACCAATATTAATGTGAAGCTTACAAATGAGAAACGTGCATTCTGTGAAACTGAACTTACGCTTGATGAATGTGCAAGAGCTTTAAAAAATATGAAAAATAGAAAAAGTCCTGGTTCAGACGGGTTTACTGCAGAATTCTATAAATTTTTCTGGAAGGACCTTGGTAATTTTCTCTGGCGATCCATCACGTACTCATACGAAAATGGGATGTTGTCAGATTTTCAAAGACAGGGCATAATAACCTGTATACCAAAAGATTCTCGCGACAGACGATATTTAAAGAATTGGCGACCGATTAGTCTTTTGAACGTTGACTATAAAATTGTATCTGCCGCCATTGCTTCGCGACTTAAAGATGTTCTTCCTGATATAATAAACGAAACACAAACTGGTTTTCTAAAGAATAGATTTATTGGGGAAAATACCAGAATACTATATGATTTAATGCACTATTGCGAGGAAAATGAAATACCTGGACTTCTGGTCGCAATTGATTATGAGAAAGCGTTCGACACAGTTGAGTGGGACTTTATTGATAAGACTCTGGAAGCTTTTAACTTTGGCCCCGCTCTCAGAAATTGAATTATTAGCTATTGCAATTAGATCCAACAAGGATATTAAAGGCATAAAGATAAAGGGTATGGACTATCTTATTTTCCAGTACGCTGATGATACCAATTTTACCCTTGATGGATCCGAAAAAGGATTATCAGAACTTATTTATGTTATCAAAAAGTTTGCCACTGTCTCTGGCTTAAATCTTAATACAGATAAAACCATAGCGATTTGGTTTGGCTCACGGCGCAACTCCAATGAACAACTTTGTCCACACATACCACTTCGCTGGTCAAAAGAACCATTCAAAATTCTTGGAATAACTTTCTCTACTAATTTAAATGAAATGATTTCACTAAACTTCGAACAACAACTTTCAAAAGTCAGAAAAATACTTTTTTCATGGTCAAATAGATCCTTAACTCTTAGAGGAAGGATTATGATTATCAAGTCTCAGATTATCCCCCTTTTTACCCACCTTTTCATGGCGCTTCCCAACCCACCTAAACTCTTCTTTAAACGTTTGAATTCAATCCTCTTTAAGTTTATTTGGGGAGGGAAACGCGATAAAATTAAACGCAACATGTTAATAAATGAGTATGCAAAAGGGGGGCTGAAAATGATAGATATCATATCCTTTTGTAATTATATGAAGATAAAATGGATAAAAAGACTATCCACTGGAAACGGACTATGCCACCACTTAGGCTTTATATCATTATCACCATTTGGAGACATTGATCTGTTTAATTTCCAAAGAGAAAGACTTCTATTATACGCCAAACATGTGAAAAACGCCTTCTGGAAAGATGTACTTACAAGTTTCACGTGTTTAAACAGGAACGATATTTTAATTATTGAAGATTTTTCAATTCTACCAATTCTTAATTTCATTCCATTTGATGATATAACTTTGTTCGTCTCTTGGTACAAGAACGGAATGACATGTTTTCGGAATATCATCTCTAACACTGGTAATTTTAAAACTTTTGAAGTGCTAAAACAGGCGTTTAATCTTGATCACACCTACTTACTTTACTTTAGATTTATCAAATACATACCTAAAAACTACCTCGACTTAATTAAGGCTGCAACCCATATAGGTGAAGTAGTCAAAACACAAGAAACATTATTTACACAAATATGTAACTCGGCGGACTGTAAATTTGTCTATTCACAGCTGTGCGCAAATAAAACAGTACCATTAGACAACCTTCATTTAAAGTGGGAATCAAAACTGAGTACTGCTTTATCAGATAATTATCTTCCTGACTGTTTTGCAATGATAAATGAAACAACATTAGAAACTAAAGCTAGAAATTTCCAGTACAAGCTATTACACAGAATAATATCAACGAAATCATTTCTTTGCAAAATAGGTGTAAATCAAGACAATCTTTGTACATTATGTGGTAGAGAAATTGAAACACTTGAGCACTTATTCTTCCACTGTGAGAAAACTCAACTGCTTATCTATCAATTAGAAAATTGGTACAACCTCAAGATGGACACACACCTCACTATAGACATCAAAGCATTTCTACTGGGGGACCCAACGGCAAACATATTAATAAACCACATTTTTATTTTAACAAAAGAATATATAAATAAAACACGATTTGGCTCTACTGACTTAAATGTCAATCAGCTTATAGCTTTTATAAAATACCATTACCATTTGGAGAAACATATTTTCTCGGATGAAGACCCTGACTTTCAAAGAAAATGGTCCGGACTATTTTAACGTAATAAACTGAGTACCCATCTTTATACACCCTCTCACATTGCACCACTATCCTTTCTTTTCCTATTCTTACCCCTTATCTTTTTCTTTTTTTGTTTTGTTACATCGATCTGTGCCAACTACTTGAATGTGTATGTAACATCCTATTTTTTGTAATAAAAAAAAAAAAAAATTTGAATTACTTACCGCCAGGTCTTATGTTACTATTATCGAAAATCGGCAGTGTGGTCGCTACAGAAAGAGTTATAGGGAACAATATTTGCCAATTTCAATATTTTCGTGCAATTCTAGAAGGTCAATTCTATGTTGAAACGAAATTTTAGAACAATGAGCACTTTCTAGATACCCCGTGATTGTGTGATTATGAGAGAGAAATGAGTAATTTGACAAAATAGTTGAAGTCGAGTGGTCTGCGTATTGGCTTAATATTTATGTTTCCAATATGTAGACCACCTCCTGAGACAAGACCACTCGAGTAACAAAGTGATAGTGATACTGATATTGAATTTTACAGTTTCACGTCGTTATAAACTTCATTTAAATAAATCATAATCCAATGCTATATCTCAGTTCACACTAATAGTCTTACACATAAGGTCCCTTATGTGAAAGATAGATTGAAATGCTATAAATATCAAAATGATTGATGCAATCCTTTAATAGCTGTAAGTGATAGTTTTAGCTCACTTATGTAACGATTACAATAAGTCCATTGGGCCAAGCATTAGCACCATAGTTCCTTTATGAATGTAACTCTATCGTTCACTAAATAGCACTGATATTTACTTTTTGCCATAGTGAAACGGCGAAGACATTAAATTTTACGTCCTCCATACACAGACTTTAAATTCCATAAGGACCATTGTACCATTATGAACATTACCATACAAGTCCTTCCAATAATCTAAGCTTAGCGTCAGTCAGATCCATTGATAAAAGAAGCCCTTATTGTTGTTTGAAAAACGTTATCACGGCTTCCTTACAAAGGGACTGAAACATTTGAATTGACTTTATTTTATATAAAACCCTTGATTGTCATGTCTTACATTTGAAGAAGCTCTACAAAAAAACTTCCTGGTCCATTTGCGTGAGGACTTTTGTTCTCCTTGGAGGAATGTCCATGCAAAGATAATGAAATAATAGTAGTAAACGCTGTAGTAGTGGTGAATTCAAAGGCTCTATGATAGGTTCAAGTTATTATTTACACTCATGAAGTCCATCTGAGGCAACCAGACCAGATAATAATAGGAAGACTAAAAACCAGACACAGATTGTCGACACCATTTGTACTGATAATGGCTCCACTTAATGACCTCTTATTAGCCACTTCTCATACAACTGTTAGAGATGGGTGTCTGTGATGTCCATATCATTTGACCTTTAAGATAGACACCCATAGAAACTGAAAATCTGCAGAGATACAGTGATCAACCGACTGCATGCTTGAATTTGAAGTGCCCCTGAAACAAAACATGATCGAATTACAAAGAAATCTTTTTCAAACGATTAAAGTAGTCTTTTAAACGAACATACAAAATTCAATTCTAAAAACGCTGTGCACCTTAGCCTATGGAGTCCTGATTGTGTCCTAGAATTCAATGTTGACAACTTGACCTCATATAGGGAATATATAGACTACTGTAATGGTTCTGTAGTACTGTAATTGTAACGATATTTATACATTTATAGAAAAGTGGCATTTAGATTGATTAAGTGTTTTTGGCAATGTTGGCAAATGCTCATGTTCACATCATTTCAGTTATTTTGGAGATAGATGTTCACATCATACTTATGAAAATATCTGTAAATGTTGCACATGTTTGAAACTTTAAAAACTCCCATTATAAAGAATTTAAGAGCTTATTTTCAAAATTGTTTAAAAGAGGCTTGACAAGTTTTATTTTGTAATAAGTTTCTAAAAGCTTTGATTCTTTACACTTTGAATTCACATCGTAGATGTCACAAAGAGCAAAGAAACAACTCTTTTTGCGAACTCGTTGTTTCTTTGCTCTTTGTGACATCTACTCGTTCAATACAAATAAAAAAATGCACTAGAATGACGTTTTATATATTTATACTGCGTTAACTTGTGTCAGACACAATGTATCATGCAACAGTGAAAGCTCGAAGGTGCCATGAATCAACACAGTGCTGAATAAAATAGTGTTTATAAGTATATAAGAAATCATTTATTATATCTTTTTTTGGTTATTTAAATTGGTCACCATTTCATAACAAAATACTGCAAAGCGAACACTTTCTAAATCGATCATATCCAAACTGCATATGAGAAAGGGACATATATGTGACAAGCCAAAAACGGATCTGCTATTCAATAAAAGATTCATTAGTTTAAAATTCAAAAATCAGATTTTCATCTTTCTGCAAATATTTAAGAATTGAAACATTTTCGCAAAATAAAATTTTTTGATTATACAAAAAGAATAATGCATTTCAGACCAAGCTTTGCATACTAATTGCTTAATGTATCCCTTTTGTACTAGAAGTATCCTCTTTGATTATGTGATGAGATAGCATGTTTCTAAACAATGGAGCCATTGGCTTTGTAGCTCATCAGGCTTCATATGGAGTTGCTTTAGGGTGTGGCAATTGTGGTTCTCCTTTACTAGGGGCCACAGGGTTTGATGATAAAATTGGGTTTTAGGTAGTGGCCCCTGTTGCCCTTATTATGGAATCATAATCATAATCCTAAATAGTCGAAGGGTCTGTATACAAAGTTTCAGCTTTCTAGGCCTTATGCTTCTGGAGAAGAAGATGAAAATAGATTTTTATGGTGTGGCCCCTGTTGCCCTTATTAGGGGCAAATGACCACCAAAGCTATAAATTATAATCCTCATTAGTCAAGGAGTTTGTAAACAAAGTTTCAGCTTTCTAGACCTCATGCTTCTGGAGGAGATGATAATAATAGTTTTTTTTAGGGTTTGGCCCCTGTGGCCCAACAGGGCAACCAAAGATATAAATTATGATCCTCACTATTAAAGAGTCTGTACACACAGTTTCAGCTTTTAAAGAGGTTATGCAATGTACTTTTTCTAAGAATGATAGATCAATATCTCCAGTACTATTATCTATGAGAATGCAATGAGCATACAATCAGCATTTTATACCCGGTTTTACGAATGCCGCCGAAATCAACAGGCGAACGCGAACTCATTAGAGCGTGACGCCCCGCCCATCGGGCCTGTCACCATTTTCGTGTCTACCATAAAGTCTGGAGACAAACCTCCTTCAAACCAAACGATTTATGTGTTTATTTCAGATTAATAAAAAGGCAAGAAGCAAGTACGATAATATCTAAGAAAATACTCTGTACTACTTTTGTTGACGGAATCGCTTTGATGGATGTGACTGCACCAATATTCGAAATGTTATATGCAAAACAGTGCGATAATATAACATTGTTTCATTTTCGATACGAATTGAAACCTTATATATCTTGAATAGATCAACCACTGTTAAATAATGTTTAATTATTTTATTATTGATATGTGTTGTAAAAATACGGACATTGATCATAACGTACTTAAGATAATCAATCCACTGTGGCGCCTATCTTTTCGTAAGAGAAAAATATCATAATAAATAATATGAAACCGTTCACACTTTTCCTTTTGTTTCAAACCATCATGGTAAAATTATTCACCGTCTATTGGCCTCTTTAAAATATATCTTTATAGTGCAATAAACTCACACAAAATTAACATTGTAGGTATTCGATTGTAGAAAGTAGTCGGTTTGTTCACTGAAAACATAAACGATTTGTTATTTGTCACCGTCGGAAATAATAGTATGTTTTTGTTTAAACATCATTATTTATACTCACCGTCGATAGTTAACAATATGCCCGATTATCCTAATCTGTCTAATTCCGACAATCCTTACACAGAGTAAAGACAGAGTTATCGCTGCCCTAAACTGTATCCAATACTCACCACCAGGTGGCTAACCCTAGGTCATCATTGCTTCTTCTGACGGGCAGAAACAAGCCGATCGAACAGAGGGGAGGCCGGGTGGGAGCTAACGATTGTTAACTATCGACGGTGAGTATAAATAATGATGTTTAAACAAAAACATACTATTATTTAATATACTCTCCTCGATAGTTAACAATATGCCCGAATCCCACAGACGGAGGCAGGTGCGAGAGGCTGAAGCGATAACTTAACTCTATCTTTACAGGTGAGGGCTGGTGACCCACGAGTCGACACTAGAGAGATCCTCGAGGAGGATCCCCCGTCACCCGGAGAGGTTAACCCTGACCCAACCTCGATACGCGAGGGGGTCCGCAACCAAGGTCGCCAGCTAGCAACAAAAGACAACAGACACACAACTAAAATCAACCTCGGGTTTATTACAAAGATGTAAGAAAAGAACAAAGTTAACAAGCAGAGGGATGACTCCTGCGCTGAGGAGCCGAAGGAACTCGCTGCTGGGCGTACACCTGTGCGCCCAGACGGTTGATCCCCTCCAAGTCCTCGTTAGAGATATCCTGGAGGTAATGGTTGGCGAACACCAAGCCTGACTTCCAGAAACAGCCAGCCATGATGTCCGCCACCGCCAAGTTGCTGTGGAGAGCCATCGTCGCTGAGATGGCTCTAATCTCATGCGGATTAGATCTCGCTGGGGGATCAAGACCCGCGGCCTTGTAAGCGTCCAAAACCGCAGAGCGGAGGTAGACGCTCAGTTGTCTCTTGTCAATCTCCCTGACGCTGGTCTGGGAATGTGGGATGAAGAGTCTCCTCCTCTCTTGACGCAGTGTCCGGGTTTTCTCGGTGTAGATCTGTAAAGCTCGGACCGGACAGAGGAGACGGTTCTCCTCGTCGTTCGTCCTCGCCAGGAATCCATCCCTCCTAAGGTTTGTCACCCCGGCTGAAATGCGGGAGGCAGACAACACCATCTGCGCGAGATTCCCGGCCACGGAGCCAAATCCGCGATAGAGTGCCTTAGCTCCTTTCTCCATGCCCGCCTCGTTTGCGAAAGCTGCCATCGCCTGGCAGGCGTGCGCCACGTGGTTGGCTTGTCCCAAGATGCTCCTCGCTTCCTTAGGCAAAGGACAGCGATGCACGGGGAGACCAGACCGGGCCTTGTCCGATAGCACAAGGGGGGGCAAGAGACGACCCGGCGCTGCCGCCGCAACGTTGGAGTCGAAATCCTTGCCCGCCGCCTGCAGGAGTCTGTGAGTCGGAAGCGCAAGCTGGCGCTGCGTCGGCGCCTCCTCCTCGGCGCAGAAAGTTTCCAGTCTGGCCACCCTGGTCGAAGAAGGTTCTTCTTCCAACTCCTGAACGTCCACCAGACACCAATCAGCAATTGCCGTCATGCGGTCTTTGAGGTCAGGAGCGTCGTCGGCCGTCCCCGGCGCCACCGGCGGTGGGGGACTCAGGATCCCACCGCCAGACGCTCCCTCCTCCTGCTCTCGGTCGGTAGTTGGGGAAGAGTCAATGTCCGAGGGGGTGGCGTCAGGAGACACGACCACCACCCTCCTCCTCTTAGGAGTGGACGGCGCCTCAGGGGAAGGTGGAATAGAATTCCTCCCCTCCTCGTCCCTGGGCACAACACGGTCTCTCGTGTCAAACATCGAAACGACCAGATTCCTCACTGAGGACATGATGTCGTCCGTCAGCTTCTTCTGGTCGAAGGCAGGGGTAGAGGATCTCGATCTCTTCCTCTTCTTGTGCTTCCTCTTCTTCCCGCCGGCCCGCCGTGAGCTCGGGGAAGAGGTAAAGTCAGGGGAGGACCTCCGAGCAGGAGATCGCTCAACCCCGCTAGAGGGAGGAGAGGCGACAGGCGCATCCTCAACAGGCGACAGGATCCTATCGGAGCCGCCGCCAGCCTCTGGAAGATCGAACTCCGCGGTATCCTCTGAGATAATGAGGTCGGAGCCCTGGGAAGGGTTATCTGATGCCCTGGAGGCGGTGGCAGAGGAGGCGGCAGAAGGCCGCCTGGAGGACCTGTGCTTCTGCTGACACTCTGATTTTTTCACCGCGGCGTGGTACTCTCTGTGTTCAGCAGGAGAAAGATGTTCGCATTCTCTGCACCTGTCCGACTCGGCGCAGAGGTTCCGACACAGGCGGCAGAGCGAGTGAGGGTCGAAGCGCGCCGACTTCCTGGACCCACACCCTCCACAAAACCCTGCGAAGGGATTGGACATAACGCCTCCACGAGACGAGAGAGGCGAACGGATGCGTCCCACGGGAAGGCGCCTGAAGCGCAGGCGACAGCGCTAGCGCAAGCGACAGCGCTGGCGAAGCGGTAGAGCGCCTGCACAACACTGAGGCGCACACCGCCTGAAGCGGTAAGGCAAGCGGTAGGCGGTAGAGCGCCTGAAGCGCAAGCGACCAGCCTAGCGAGAGCGGTAGAGCGCCTGATGCACCAGGCGGCAGGCGGCAGGCGGCAGGCGCCACTAAACCAAAGCGCTACACGCGTCACACCGCCTGAAGCGGTAAGGCAAGCGCAGGCGGCAGGCGCTACCGAAGGCAAGCGCAAGCAAGGCGAGGCGGTAGATGGGAGGTCTACCTACGAGTCAGCCGAGAGAGAGGGCTGGCCCGGCACGAAAAGCACGTGCAGCTCGAACAGCTGAAATTGGCAACAGTAGACCGAGTCAACTGCTGACAAAACCAGCCACAACAACAGCGATAGGGAGGACTAACTTCACAAGGAAGCAACACCACAGCCCGACACAGATCGCAAACAAATAAGCAAGCTAGATAACCGAGAGAAGGTCGAAATTGCAGAGACAATCAAAAACACAAGTGCTCTTGATGGCCGACAGAAAAGCAATGATGACGTAGGGTTAGCCACCTGGTGGTGAGTATTGGATACAGTTTAGGGCAGCGATAACTCTGTCTTTACTCTGTGTAAGGATTGTCGGAATTAGACAGATTAGGATAATCGGGCATATTGTTAACTATCGAGGAGAGTATATTAAATAATAGTCAGTGTATGTTATGTAAGATTCAGCAAACAACAGACAATCAGATTATCACTCTAACGGACATGTCTAGCCATAACGGCGCCAATTTAACAAGGCAGTCGCCTTTTTGTGTCATTTGATAGGGTTTTGAAATATACGATATTACATGTTTATACAATAATCATTGGCTTGATTACATCGTTATAAAGTCGTTGGATATCTAAGCTTTCGGAATATAAAAAAATTGAGCGTTTTTTTGTGAATATTTGTATGTTAAACAAACGATTAAAAAGGTGTCATTTCCCGTTGAAAAATGATGATTAGGTGCAACTACTCGCCTACTGCTACGTCACAGTAGGTAGACACGCTCGGGCCACGCTTCAGTGACCACAGATTCTGTTCGCCGGGGCTAATTAGGCAGTGTATTTTAAAAGCCGTATTTAGGCAGGTTGCCGTCCAATTTCGAAAATTCAAAGTTGACTCTCATTCAAATTGCAAGCAGTTTTAATAATCCCGTATAATTTCAGTCCCCCTTTAAGGCCTTTTGGTTCTGGAGAAGTAGTCGAAAATGCACGAAGTTTACAGACGGACGGACGCCGGACACCATGCCACGCCATAAATCCATCTGGCCTCACAGGCCAGATTAACTAAAAATCAGAATGTTTGGTATTCTAAGATCAAAAGTAATTAATGTAATGCAAGTAATGATTTAAACATAAACTGCCGCCATAGCTCGACTCCTGCGAATGTCATCATTGAATACAACTATCACTCTTCCAAATTTTAAACATTGTGAAAATATAAAGTTTACAAACAAAATATTCCAAATGCCTTTCCCTACCACTTGTGACATATTTTAGTTACTGTTAACATGAAAGTACAAAAACACCAAGTTATGAAAATCATGGTTGAATTCAAATGGAATCAAATTATCCACTTTCTTAACAATGTAAATTCGGATTCAAACTGATAAAACACATTGTTTTTGAAATTATGATGTAGAAAGGAAGAAAGTGTACAACTATGATGATTATTCGGAATTGTACATAAAGTAAACATAAAAACATTTAAATGGGATACATTTGCAAACTCATTGACTTTTTTCTCATTAGTCAATGTGTTTCCTTCTAGAGTCATTTTTCCTGGAAAGGGTTTGATATATGTCCTTCCTTAATTCTCGTTGTGAAATGTCTAAAGGACAAAAGAATGGTAATGGGTTATTATGGAGTTTTTTTACATAAAATTGCAATAAATAGATTTGATAAGATTTTTTTTTTTTGTATCAAAACAAACTTAATGTTATCTAAATAGATGAACTTAATGTGATTATTGATTCTTTTCTCTTATTATCGATTAAGGCGGGTCGCATTATTTGATTTATGTTTCTTGTTTGTTTACGTAAAGCAATGATAACATGAATCAAGGACATGCATGTATTAGATGACTAATTAGAACTTTAATAGATCATTATATTTGTTCCATTCTGGCAACATGTCTTTCGTAATTTCTTTATTTGATCATTGCTTACTTAACTCCTCGACTCAATATGATTTATACTCTTGATAACATTTACTAATGAGTATCAGCTGACAAATTAATGTTATGCAAACAAACTTTTAATAGATTTGCAACATAGATAGCATATCTGAAACAAGCATCGTATTGTCAAAAAGAGATGATATCAAGAGAACAGTGTATGGACACGTACATGTAAATATGAAAGACAAGAAGAAAGACTTGAATTTCATGTGTTCATGGGTCTTAGAGTCTTGTTTCTTCACACTGTTAAAGGGTTCAAAGTTCCATTAGCATGACCATAAGAGTACAAAATCCAATTGAATAAATATAAAAGGGGCTGTTGGGGACAAATTTAACCCGATACTGCTTATACGTATCTAAGCAAACAAAGTGCCACCAATAACAGTTCTCATTTATGTGTTGGTCACTGAGTTCAAGCCCATCCAGCCTAGGATCTTCAAACAAAGAAGATTCATTCTTTGATGTTGATGGGAGCAGGGGGTATAGAAGTTCTTAACCAATAAAACAAAGACAATGTAATGTCACTGTAAACACAGAATCAGATTTCGTGAAATAGACAACGATAAAAGTCAACGAGTTGAAGACGTATAACATAAACGTGACTATTTCACAGTCTGACTCGTGAATAAAGTATCCACATTTAGAAAAGAAGATAAATAATAATAATAATAAAAATGATAAGTTTCACGTCATGTATCCATCTCTGGCGAGTTGCACGATAAAACCGAAAAGTTCAGTAGAATTAGCATACAATGACACATTGATTAATGTTTTACTCTGTAAAGTTCGGGGAAAAATATAGAAAAAGATTTAGCATACAAGCTTCTTGTAAATGTTTACTATTCTTAACTTCAGTAGTTGCTTAAATGTACATGTAAAATCGTGTCCTCTTGATCAGTGATGTTTATGTATATTGAGTTTTCTATTATAGATCTTCCATCTTATCATGTCACATTGTTAACAACACAATAATTGAAAATTGAGAACTGTTTGTCGTTAATATTTGTTTTGATAATGGCCAACAGACTGGAATATAGCTTGATTATCTGGAAAGAATAGTCACGTATTAAATTCTGTTTCCGTTTGTTTTTCATTAAGACCATGTATATATAAAAGAGCGACAAGACAAAAATATTTGAAAAACATATTGAGGTTACCTCAGCTTATCTAGGTAACCTTGGTGCAATGCTAGCTTAATGACTAAAGCGACCTCTGTGTAAGAATATCAGTTTGTTTTACGCATGGACCCCAAAGGAAATTACCTATCTATAATGAATCAGTAACATCATTACATGTACTTCCATTTGATCAGTACTCGTTTTCCAATTGAATGCTCTATAAGAACAGCATAAAAAGCGTTTCGTAAAAAATATTTACTACTTTATCATTTCATTACTTATGTAACAGTTTTGTACTGTAACGTGGCAGTATACACTATTTAGTTGTTATGTCCTACACACAGCGAAATGGTATACCATAAAATTAGCAAACGTTTCTGGAGAACAACTTCAACAGAAACGATGTTTCAGATTGGGTAACATGTATACAAAGAAAACATATAATCATTATTGTGGAAGGTTATCCAAAGAAGTAATGTAAATGAGAAAATTATACAGAACACATAAAGGCCGGGTTTGCGTCAAGGCTGAGAAACAAATACATCTTTACCTTTGTTTCACCTTGCTTTGTGTATGGACAAGGCCATGGAAATTTGAATGTGGCTTTAATTTCTGTAATATATATCATAGATAAATTAAGCGCTATGGGTTAATAGTTTTTGTAAAAGTACATAAACTTTTATTTGGTTTACATTAATTTCATAAAATATGAGAATGTTTTCAATATTGCTTTGATGGAACTTAAAGGGACAGTAGCACGTTAATAGGGGTAATATGAGGTGATGTCAGGAGATTGAAAATAAATGGTTCTTATTGAAAGACAATGTATTTAAACTAAATGAAGCATTATTAAATACGATATATTGTATATAAGTGAATCCTTATCATTTGTTCTCTAACTATGGCTGATTGTGTTGTGTCATAAACATTTTGACATTTTCAAATAATATATTGAGCATTAACATACAATTATCAGTGAACAAACTTAAGTACGCTTACATGTAGAATATAACGTGTATTCCTCATTCACAGGTTATGAACTTTCCAAAAAAGAACGACCTCGTATAAGATAAAAACTAACTTCAAACGTGATCAGAACTGAGTAAATATCACGAATTTAAAGGTGTACATTGCGAATGTGAATTTCATTTTAGGTTATGATTAATACAAATAAATACAACGTCAAGTAACTCATTTATGAATATTAAATGAAATGATCAATAAATATCATGACTGTTCCCTGTCTGTAAATGACAATTAGCTGATAAGCTACAAGTAGAAGTCTTGGAAGTTCAGACAATTAACATCGGCGTGCAATAGTTCTTTTATGTTGTTTTCATGTATCTTGACACTTGGGCAATCTCTCAATTACAGAAAGTGCCATGACAGAATGAGACGCTTACCAATCAGGACTTGAGTATCCTTACACCAAAGCTACGAAGTACATAAAGTGAATGAAGAAGATACAGTACAATGCCGAATCTAGATTGTTATGACAGAATTCGAGAAACGTTAAAAGACTTTCCTAAGTACTAATGGCAACTGTGTCAGTTGTAATAAGAAGCTGTGAATTGGTCTTGGCATTAGGAAATATCCTCTATATTGCAAGTGACTGCAAACGATTACAATGTGACTCGTATCAGAAAGAGTTAACAAAGATGCATTGCAAATTAAGACTGATAAGAGACCATTTTAAACTAAATAGGCAATATCAGTACACATAATCGTAATTTATTTTCTAAATGTAATATGTCGTGAGATACATAATAATTTCATCAATGTAATGTGTATAAAAGGTTGATTCTTGAGACTTTATTGTTTTTTTTATTCACGTAATAAGCATATCCAAAGTTTGTTTACCTGTTGGGTGTTTATCCTAAAGTAGTGTAAGAACTAACATCAAGAGTTCATTCACATTGTCTTTACCCAAAAGACTGTGTGACATAATATTTAACATTTATCTGTTCAGTTCGCAATATGATAATGTTGAAACTTCCTGAATGAAAATCAAGGCATTAATAAGAACAGTTGAATGGATACATGTCATCAAAATATATCAAATCTAAACATACCTAAACTTTTCCGCTTGGAGAAAACCTTGGTTAATTGTTTTAGCTGAAAATATTAAAATCAGTGTATACATACATATGCATATACTAATTAATTTGAACTTGGAGGCTTCTGCATTATCGATTATTATTCGATGAATTGTTTTATTATTGTATGTTATTAAGTCAACTACCTGGAGGGCCAATGCCTTTAATTCAATGATGAATCGTCTAGAGTTTGAGTTGAGTTTACCGTCGTAATTGAATTGTCTTAGAGTAACTTCCACCAAAACTATATATCAAACTCAATTATTGTCCTGATGTCATTACAAACCATCATGCGTGTCGGAGAGTTCGCCTGTGATGGAATACGTTGTCAGTAAGATACAATGATCCACATGTATTAATGAAAGAAGCAAACTATTAATCCAAATCATATCAATCAAAATTCGATTTCCGGAATTATTCAACTGAACAGGTCTTACGTGTGTTTTGGAGATGTCCTATTCTCTTAGCACCACTTCGAGTAAGATAGACGAAAAATATTCCATGTCTACATACACTTGCCATAACTTCATTGTAAACTAGCAAACAAATGCTGAATAGTTTGAATGTTGCTTTCATCAATTGAATACAATTTATTGAACATCACATGTTGAGGTTGTCAATTCTAAATCTTAGCAGTGAAATGCTATCGACATTCTTTCCATACTGAATTAGACAAAGACATAAACCTCTCGAACCCTCTGTTGGAATAAGTCGAGTTTGTTGTCAAATTTGATTGACAAATATAAAAAGACAGAGGACTTAATTTAAGATGCCACAGGTGTCAAGTGACTTTTCTTGGCACCTTCCGCACAGTTGACAGTAATGAAAGCGAAGATTATACTAGTGGGACTAGTGTTTGTTGAATTAATTAAATGTGACAATACTGAAGATAGGAGATAGTTTGACATGCTCGACACTGTTTTTGACAATGATGTATCTGTTGATGAAATAGACGAAGAAGATACTAAAACGATAGAGCCATTGGCTCTGTAGGTCATCAGGCTTCATATTTAATTTTGCTGAACGTGTGGCCAATGTGGTCTCCCTTTTCGTAGGGGCCACAGGGCCACTAATCCGAGAATTAAGTAAATAGGCGTTATGATTTCAGTTATCGTTAATCAATTCAGAAATATAAATGGAAATTGTTCAAATATTAAATTGATGATTTATGGTATAGGATCTAAAGGTTCACCAAGCCCTTTTAAGGGGATATAGGGTCATTAAACTGTCAATTATCATCCTCACAAGTTAACAAATCTGCATCTAATATTACTAGATGTCAGTGCAGAAAGATACAGCTTTGGTTGAATTAAGCTTTTAAATGATCTATACAATTGGTATCTTGTGCTATTGTCTAGATATGAGTGTTCTTTTATGTACCTTTATCATCTAAATGGACACGCATGTTATATGCTAGCTTTGGGAATATTTGTTCGTGCATTCTAAGGATACTTAGCTAAAATCTGATTTGTGAGTTTACATATATTGGATATCTACCACATTCGCCATAAATCATGCAGTTTGGTGTTGCTTGGGCCACATTAAAACATCGTTTACATGATGGGAGATGTAATTTCTCGATACAATTATGACGTTGCAATCCCTAACAATAGATTGGATTTGTGAATCAAACAATTTAATAAATATCTTCGGGTTCGGGCGAATGGGCCACCTCTTCTAAAGATAGCAATGTTTGTTTTATCAAAATAAACAGATAATTTCCATTCGTTTGTAAATCTTTCCAAAACATTCAGTTGGTTTTGTAGACCGATAATTGTATCTGAAACTAGAACAACATCATCGGCAAAGAGTAAAATAAAAATTTCAATCATAGCTGGAAACATTTGTACACCATGCCTACCTAACATGGAAATATCATAATACAGTTCGCTTCTAAAGAAGGAAAAGAGTATTGGGCTTAAAATACACCCTTGTCGAATGGGACAGTCGAAATAATCGGTGACACCATCATCACAACGAACAAATCATTTGATATTTGAATACATTGATTTTAAAATAGATCTCCCTTGTAAACCAGCCTTCCTTAAATATTGCCACAATTTAAAACGATCAACAGAGTCAAAAACCTTTTTAAAATCGACAAATGCTACATAAAGTTTATATTTACTACGAGCTAAGCATTTTTGTATTATTGCATATAGTGTGAAAATATGGTCAGAAGTCGAATAACCTTTTATAACATGGCTTGGCATTCAGGTGTTAGGTGTTTTTAATGTTTTTGTTATTTTCCCAATTACACTCATAAGGGATATACCTCTATAATTATCTGGATTATTTGTAGCCCCCTTTTTATGTATTGGTAAAATAATTGACTGAGACCAGCTATCTGGAAACGACCCACTTTCAAATACCGTATTAAAACATCTTATGAGGAAAGGAATTAATTCGGAGGGAGAACATTTTATCATTTCGATTATGATATTGTCGGGACCAGGTGATGTTCCGCTCTTTAAGCGACTTATAGCACTCTTTATTTCATCTTCAGAAATTTGTGTTTCCAAAATCATTTCATCAACATCATCATAGTCATTAGAAGATATATTATCATCATCGAACAAACAGCTGTCGGGTTGTAGAATATCGTCATTATTAAATATAGTCATGAAATGGGTAATCTATTCACATTTCGTTATATTGTTTTTAGGAGTTGGTTTCTTTCTAAAAGAACGAATTTGTTTCCAAAACTTGGCGGGATTGTTGAACGAGTCATTTAATCTTTTCAATCTCTGGCTACACTGGTCAGATTTAAATTTTCTACATGAAGCTTTGTATTTATTTCTTATTTTACAAAAATGATTTCTGTTGATATCAGTTAGTCTACAACGAAAACTTCTAAGTGCTTTGCGAGCATATCTCCGAGCGGTTTTGCATTCATGATTAAAGGGGATTTTACGATTTTGCCTATTTCTCTTAGCCTTTTTCTTCATACAACTTGCTGAATCCAGTATGATATCAACGAAATCGTGTAAAGCCCCGTTTAGATCAAACTCAAGTTTTGATAAAAGGTGATCAATGGTATATGTCAAATTACTTTTGAGGGTATCAACAAATAGTTCACAAAGAGAGTCGTTCCAAACAATGTTTTCTGTGGAATCATCAACGTTAGATTTACATTTTGAGCGCATCATATTCGGAAACTGACAAGACAGTTATAACGGGAAATGGTCAGAGTCTACTCTGTCTCCAATGTTCTGGTGAGCAAATAAAATAGTCATCAACACTAGATCCCTGGTGTCCGTGATAAGTATATTCGCCTTGCGAGTCTCCATACACTCTACCATTTACAATAAATAGATTAAAAGCGTAACATAGATCTAATAATAAATCACAAAAATTATATATCACAGTATCATGAGAACTACGATCATCTGAAGGATAATCGTCATCGTCAACACTGGCTTGGAAAATGTAGCTCATTTTACCATTATCAAGACTTGTAGTCACATTGTTCTGTTGACCTGTACGGGCATTCATGTCACCACAAATACAAAGTGTGAGATTCAGCGTAGTCAGGAAAATTTGCTAGCAGTTAGTGTTCTAGATGTTCGATATTATGCTAATAGCATGTTGATCTGAGGGAAGGGATATATAGGTACATAAAACATCTTTATTAAGTGAAAACTTATTTTTGAGGAATTTTATACAAACGAAGTTGTCAATTTCAGAAGTTAATTGTATATACATCTTCTTTAAAGAATGGTGGATACAAATGCAAAATCCACCTGCAAGTCTACCATGGTCAGTCAGTTTTACAGCAGGACTATAAAATATGTTATTCTACCTGATGTAAGAATCTCGATCTCTGATTGGTCCACGTGACCCTGAACAAATACGGCTATCACCCTCTTGAGCGGAATAATAAATCGTATCTCCCAATGTACCCCGCCTCTAAATGGTATAACTTATATTATAACACTCTAGCCAGTTGTAGTGAATTTCTTTAACAAACGTCTCCACCAAAAATATGATATTAAATTAACGAAGATAGTCAACAAAGTTTATATTATCGATCTTTTCAATCAAACCTTTAACGTTCAATCATTTAAATGTTGTTCTCTCACTGTTAGCAACATTGTTAGTTTGGTATAAAGTTCGTGAATGACGATTATCACCGGTGTCGTTGTTAAGAGGACCCTGTGAAAGTTCGAGCCTATTCAACTACAGCGCCTGGGTGTGGTTGACGATTGTCACGACCTGTAAGTGTTTGACGTCTACGCGGGGTAGCCCTATACGGCGGGAGAGATTGGGTTTGTGCGCGGTCATTTGGAACCACTACAAGCTAGATCACCATTCTTAAAATACCCGAACTGGCCAGTTTCTTTGAGGTCATGAAGCTGTTGACGTTGGCGTGTCATCAAATCACTGGAGATGCCATAGCCATTATCCTTTAACTCGGACCGAGCATTCAGTGCTCTCACTTTGTCATCTGACACTTGTATATTGACGATAATCGGGCGTGGCTTAGCTGAATCGGGACGTTTACGTCCTGTGCGCTCTTAAAACGTCAAATGGTTGCCATGTTTTAAAGGTTAGATATTTGTCAAACAGTTCGAGAATGGTTTCTTTGAACGCCATTTTACACTTTTACATGAAATTTTACACTTTTCTTTTTAGGACAAACTTAGAATTGCAACATTGAAGACGATGGAGATATAGTGGCATTAGAAGTCATTCACTACTTTTTAGGTGTTTGCAAAAAAAGAGGTAAAATGTAAATCCTCTTTTCTAAAAAAAAACTATAATGATAAAATAAAACCTCGATCTTTATCTTTAATTGTCATACTCTTGATAAATGATCTTGATAAAAGTAAAAGTTATTCATCTTTGAAAATAATTTTAACCGATTTAAAAAAATTTTAAAAACGGTTTGAACCGATTTGAATATTTTTAAACCTCCGCAACCAAATCCCACCACGAAATAGTAGCATGTGCATGTTATCTTTATTTAAATTGAAATTTATCAAACCCTTTCTTAAGCAGTCAACTTTACTTGCTTGATGTTTAATGGTTACAGAATAGGAAACAATGAAGATGTATTAACAATGGAAGTAATTAATCACCCAATGTCTTTTAAAGGACAGAAAGATATAATTAGAAATAACATTAAAAAAACTTGTGTAGCAATTCATTAAATCATTTCTTTGATCGCTTCTATTGTTATTTCGTAATAATGAAAGTTTGATTAATGACAGAGATATCAATCAGAGCCCGTTACATGAAAGTCTCTTCAGTTATATTCTCTCTCCAAAGAGAAAGATAAAGTCATGAATTGTTGATCGAGCCTCTGTTCTAATTGGACCAATTATTTAGCAAATGACGACGTTTCTCGCAATGAAAAGATGGTTCATGTCAGATCTGTCTCCGGATGGCCGTTAGGTGACTGTGGGTGATAACATCCTCTATTTTTAAGCTAGTAAGCCAAAATAAATTTTGTTTTCCAAGTACCAGTTTATAATAATAAATAAAAGTATTAACATTTGATTTATGGTCATCAAAACAGTTGTTTTGAGATATCATATGTACAAGAGTGTGTGTGTTGTACTGTTGTAGATTTGCTTCTAGACCATGGCTCTTTACTCCATTCAATGACTCTTGAGTCGGGACCAGAGAGGTTTAGCCCTGTCCACTGCAGGACCAGGAACACTATATAGAAAGGGCGTAACGGGTTCTAAAGTCACACGTTTCCATAAAAGCAATTTAAACTTAGGGTAATTTTCGGATTAAATGTTGGCGGGGGACAACACAGTCCATCACATGCACTTATTTATAGATGTGTATTTTTTGTGTTTTATTTCGTTTTCAGTTTTCCTTTCCTTTCCATTCATTTAAATGTTTTAAATCTGTAATTAAAAATAATCTACTGAAATATAAAAAAAGAGCACAAAATGATTTAAAAACATTTCAATGCTTTTATATTCCATTATCCTGACAGTTTCTTAATGATTTATTTTATGGTTTTCAACTATGAGTCAATTTAGTATATGACATTATGATTGTGTAACTTAAAATAGATCGCAGATTGGCTGAGCAAAATATGTTGCATTTATCCACAGCACGATGGATGTAATACCAGTAGTGTCAAGACTTGCACTCGTCTTTCAAAGAGAAAATGTAGATGTCTCACTGATAAAGGTGAGCATGATAATATAACAAATTTCAATTGCGATTCAACTGATAAGCTAATTATGATTATGGATTTTAATTGATTTTTAATTAAATGTTAATGGTTATACATTTTTTTATTTTTTAATAATATTTTATTCATATATTTGCCTCTCCAGATTAAAACATGATAATTCAATTTCAACAGGTGAATATTGATCATGCTGTCACAGAGCTAGTAAAACTGAAGGGTGGTATGGGACACTATGAGGAACATCTTCATAAAGTTCTAGATGTTGATTGGACAACTGTGACATACAAGTAATATCAAGTTCCGAGGCTGTCCATAGAGGGATATTAAATCTGCAAAAGTCAAGTTTAATGAAAAGCTGATTGAAAATATCTCCAGAAGGTAGCTATTAAACAAATATTGATAGACAGATGACCATTAAGTAGTTGACAGTTATACATTTTTATAGGTAAACAATATATCAATCACATGTTTGATTTTTAAATAATGGGGTTTTTTTTCTTCTGGTTTCAAGAGCAAGAATTACTATCAGCAATTAAGGCTCAGGCCAATCAGTTTTCTCCGGGGCGATGACTTGGCCGAATGGGGGAATGACAAGATTGAAGTTCTTATTCAGCAATGGCAGTGAGCAAACAAGCACACAGAAGGAATATAAGACCAACTTCAGCAATTCAAGTCATGGCATAGTTGATCCAGATGGAGTTAAATCTTAATTAATTAACTTGACATTGAGAGCTTTTTTGCCCAGGGCTACCCAAGATGTAATGTACCTGAACTGTCGTCCTTGATCAGCAAGTACCACAAGGAAGAGTTTCCAAACCTAATGAAGTTTGCACAGTGAGCTCTTACTCTTCCAGTTCACACATCTGGTTGTGTAAGGGCCTTTAAATAGTGCTCAAATACCACCCGTGTACCTCTGAGGATGAGGCTTCTGCCAAAAACGGAAAATGCACTCAGAGTTCAGAGTTAAGCTTCAAGGATAGGAGATTTTATTTCAGCTCTCGACAATTGGAGTCAAAAGAAAGTACCGTATTTCCTCTGATAAGCGCCGGGTCTCCAATAAGCGCCGGGCCTCTAATAAGCGCAGGGTCATATCCATTAGATAAAATATCCCTCAGTAAACATATTACAGGAATTCATGGTAAAAGACGACCTCAAAGTTCTATGAAAGAAATAAGCGCCGGGTACTTTAATCTAAACAGAGAAGTGGCTCTATGAAGTGCTATGGCACTACTTTGTCATTGATCTTTTATTGCAACTGTTTGAAAGTTCTCATTGAGTTACACTGTTAGATATATATCAAACTGACAGCTTGTGCTTTACGAGAAATTATGGTTTGTATTGTTATTAATTCAATCTAAAAGATGTTTGAGATAACTAGTATTCAACAATAACAAGTAACTAAGGAATTAAGTTTGCAGTTCCGTTAATTTCATATTTACTTTAAAAGTCTGCAGCCAGAAAATTGATGAATTTTAATCTTAAGGATTTACTTTGAGATGATGACCACAAAGTGCCACTTTGTTATTTGAAGATTCTCAGACTCAAATATTTGAAAGTTTATCAAATGTATCACTTAAATTGAATTTAAAATGTTACTTGAGTACTACTTTATTCTGATGACTGCTGTTTTCAGGAACTGTTAACGTCATTTTGCTGAGTTGTTAATCATGGTTGATATTTCAATTAAATTTGGGAAATTCAGATGGATTATGTAAATTTGTCAACTGGCCTTCACTGTTTGAAAGTATTTCTTCAATTGAAGTTAATCCTAAAGACTAAAGCATTTGGTGAAGGTCAGGTTTATCTAATATGCTAATTATATAATGTCAAGACCTTTATATCTTCTGCTGTAGTGGAGGTTTTAGAAGTAATGTTCAAATTGTAGTCTTATGAATGTTTAGCAGAATTGAGAGTAGAAAAGCTTAATATTTGTGAAAATAAAACACTGAAAGCATTAAGTTAGTCATAGTATATCTTAAATTCATTTACTAAAATGATTTGTGGTATTTTTGTGACTTATTGTTTTATGGCATTGTCCTGAAAGTTGCTGTGTGTCTTCAGGGCATCTTTCGTAAATCAGAATCGCACAATTATTTTTTACGGAGTTATTGCCGTTGTCCCGTGTTTAGGGCTCTGTTGAGATTTATGCAATTACATATTACAGAGTTATGGCACATCTAAGAAAATGATGGGAGCTGTACAAAGAAACATTAGGGGGAGTATGTTGAGGACCTTGTCTACTTGTTTTATTATAGATTTGATAGCCCTTTGACTCCTAAACAGCCTACAGAATCTCTAAAACCATTCTCTCCCCACAGAGGCAGATCAAGTCATGTTGATTTAGCCTCTGTTCTATTACGCCGAAATCCGTGGGTTCCGGCAGTTTCCCTATCAAATAGCAACGCTTCTCGCATGGCAAGGGGGGTTCATATCACAATGCTATTGCCTTGATTCAAGAACAGCGTCGCTGATTGCACAACTAACTTTGATTGTCTTCAATCATAGATCTCCCTATTTATCCGAAAAAGTCGGCGTAATATAACAGAGGCTAAATCAACATGACTTGATCTGCCTCTGTGGGGAGAGAATGCTCTTAAACCTATATCTATCTTATTTTCAAGAAGCAAAAGGACTAGAAGGTCCTCAGCTGAAGGATTGTAAATTACTGATTTTGGTGACCCTAGGATTCTTCAAATGGTGACATTCTGACAATTTCCATAATAAATTACAGATAGCCTGTTGAGCTACAGTGATTGGAATTTCGATTTTCCTTGCTTCAAATATATCCGTTTGTAAGCATGCAGTGAAATAGGTTTAGTTGAATCAGCGTTTCCTCTCCCTCAACTACTTACACAGATGGCTTAACTCATGTTGCAGACAACACATGCTGAGACATGGCCAACAATAATATACACTTCCTCGTCTGTTTTCAAAAAACAAATTGTTTTCAATTTCTCAGGAGAACTTGTTTTTGTCTCCAAAGTCCTGATATTTCGCATAAAGTATGCCATTCGGTTTCGTGTTATAGGAACAATAGCTATTATCTCCATGGTACCTTTATTCTGATAAAACTGTTTTATTGGTTATAATTAGCAGCCCCGTCTAAGGACGGGGCTGCTTTCAGTTTTTGTGAAGTTTCCATCGCCGCCGCACTCGTACTACTAGCTTTTTTCCACTAAGCTTTCCAGAACTCTTATTCATACCTTACTACTCATACCTCGGAGGAACGATTTTGACACGTTCATTTTCAAGGTCAAAGGTCAAGGTCACGAGATATGTATTCACTCTAAGAATTCGTTGTAAACGCGATAACTTGAAAAGTTTTTGTGCTATGAAGCTCTAACTTGGTATATATCATCCTTGGAAAAGTAAAAAATAGAGCCATTGGCTCTGTAGCTCATCAGGCTTCATCATCAATTATGCTGTAGAGTGTGGCCAATGTGATTCCCCCTTTGTAGAGGCCACAAGGGCACCAATCATAAAATTAAGTATATAGACGACAAGTTTCAGTTTTCTAGGCCTGATACTTCAGGAGAAGAAGATGAAAATAGATTTGAAGGACGTTCCTGTTGCCTTTATTAGGGGCAACAGGGTCACCAAAGCTACAATTCATAATCCTCACTAGTCAAGGAGTCTGTACACAAAGTTTCAGCTTTCTAGGCCTTATGTTTCTGGCAAAGACGATGAAATAGGTTTTTAGGGCGCGGCCCCTGTGGCCCTTATTAGGGGTCACAGGGCCACCAAAGCTACAATTTATAATCTTCACCAGTTAAGGAGTCTGCAAACAAAGTTTCAGCTTTCTAGGCCTCATGGTTCTGGAGAAGAAGATGAAAATAGGTTTTTAGGGCATGGCATCTGTGGCCCTTATTAGGGGTCACAGGGCAACCAAAGCTACAATTTATAATCCTCACTAGCGAAGGAGCCTATACACAAAGTTTCAGCTTTCTAGGCCTGACGGTTCTGGAGAAGAAGATGAAAATAGGTTTTTAGGGCTTGGCCCCTGTGGCCCTTATTAGGGGTCACAGAGCCATCAAAGTTGCAATTTATAATCCACACTATTCAAGGAGTCTGTACACAAAGTTTCAGCTTTCTAGGCCTCATGGTTCTGGAGAAAAAGATGAAAATAGGTTTTTAGGGCGTGGCCCCTGTGGCCCTTATTAGGGGTCACAGGGCCACCAAAGCTACAATTTATAATCCACACTATTCAAGGAGTCTGTACACAAAGTTTCAGCTTTCTAGGCCTGATGGTTCTGGAGAAGAAGATGAAAATAGGTTTTTAGGGCGTGGCCCCTGTGGCCCTTATTAGGGGTCACAGGGCCACCAAAGCTACAATTTATAATCCACACTATTCAAGGAGTCTGTACACAAAGTTTCAACTTTCTAGGCCTGATAGTTCTGGAGAAGAAGATGAAAATAGGTTTTTAGGGCGTGGCCCCTGTGGCCCTTATTAGGGGTCACAGGGCCACCAAAGCTACAATTTATAATCCACACTATTCAAGGAGTCTGTACACAAAGTTTCAACTTTCTAGGCCTGATGGTTCTGGAGAAGAAGATGAAAATATGATTTTAGGGCGTGGCCCCTGTGGCCCTTATTAGGGGTCACAGGGCCACCAAAGCTACAATTCATAATCCTCACTAGTCAAGGAGTCTGTACACAAAGTTTCAGCTTTCTAGGCCTTATGTTTCTGGCAAAGACGATGAAATAGGTTTTTAGGGCGCGGCCCCTGTGGCCCTTATTAGGGGTCACAGGGCCTTCAAAGCTACAATTTATAATCTTCACCAGTTAAGGAGTCTGCAAACAAAGTTTCAGCTTTCTAGGCCTCATGGTTCTGGAGAAGAAGATGAAAATAGGTTTTTAGGGCATGGCATCTGTGGCCCTTATTAGGGGTCACAGGGCAACCAAAGCTACAATTTATAATCCTCACTAGCGAAGGAGTCTTTACACAAAGTTTCAGCTTTCTAGGCCTGACGGTTCTGGAGAAGAAGATGAAAATATGTTTTTAGGGCTTGGCCCCTGTGGCCCTTATTAGGGGTCACAGAGCCATCAAAGTTGCAATTTATAATCCACACTATTCAAGGAGTCTGTACACAAAGTTTCAGCTTTCTAGGCCTCATGGTTCTGGAGAAAAAGATGAAAATAGGTTTTTAGGGCGTGGCCCCTGTGGCCCTTATTAGGGGTCACAGGGCCACCAAAGCTACAATTTATAATCCACACTATTCAAGGAGTCTGTACACAAAGTTTCAGCTTTCTAGGCCTGATGGTTCTGGAGAAGAAGATGAAAATAGGTTTTTAGGGCGTGGCCCCTGTGGCCCTTATTAGGGGTCACAGGGCCACCAAAGCTACAATTTATAATCCACACTATTCAAGGAGTCTGTACACAAAGTTTCAACTTTCTAGGCCTGATAGTTCTGGAGAAGAAGATGAAAATATGTTTTTAGGGCGTGGCCCCTGTGTCCCTTATTAGGGGTCACAGGGCCACCAAAGTTACAATTTATAATCCTCACTAGCCAAGGAGTCTGTACACAAAGTTTCAGCTTTCTAGGCCTGATGGTTCTGGAGAAGAAGATGAAAATAGGTTTTTAGGGCGTGGCCCCTGTGGCCCTTATTAGGGGTCACAGGGCCACCAAAGCTACAATTTATAATCCACACTATTCAAGGAGTCTGTACACAAAGTTTCAACTTTCTAGGCCTGATGGTTCTGGAGAAGAAGATGAAAATATGATTTTAGGGCGTGGCCCCTGTGGCCCTTATTAGGGGTCACAGGGCCACCAAAGTTACAATTTATAATCCTCACTAGCCAAGGAGTCTGTACACAGAGTTTCAGTTTTCTAGGCCTTATGGTTCTGGAGAAGAAGTCGAAATTCCACAAAGTTTACGGACGGACGGATGGACGGACGGACGGATGGACGGACGGACGGACGCCGGACACCATGCCATGCCATAAGCCCATCGGGCCTTACAGGCCAGATGAGCTAAAAATTTGAAAAGGTTTTGGCTACAATCCGTCAAAGGTCAAGGTCATGACGTAAGCATGTTTTAGCGAAAATGCTTTATTTTAACTATGAACACTTTTAATCATTACATGATTGTTATACTCAATAAAAAGTGTTCAATGATTGTGTGACCTTGAAGGTCAAAGGTCAAGGTCATCAGATATGAGTTATTACAAAATGCTTTAAATTTGGGTATAACTTTATCCCATTTAGCTTTTCAGAACTCATGAACATGTCTAAATATTAATACTTCCAGGGAATCATTATGACATGTTCACTTTCAAGTTCAAAGGTCAAGCATGGTTTAGCGAAAAAGCTTAATTTTAACTATGATCACCTTTAATCAATACATGATTGTTATACTCAATAAAAAGTGTTCAATTATTATGTGACCTTGAAGGTAAAAGGTCAAGGTCATGAGATATGAGTTATTGCAATTCCTTGTAAACACAATAACTTGAAAAGTTTTTGTGCTATGAAGTTTAGATTTTGTATATATTATCTCTTTGAGAAGTACAAAATTTTCAAAAAGTTTTGGGTACGAACTGTCGAAGGTCAAGGTCACAGCAAGGTCAACATATATGGAGAAAATGGATTAATTTAATTTTTGACACTTTATTTCATTACAATAATGTTATACTCAATGAAATGTGTTCATTGATTGTGTTACCTTAAGTGTCAAAGGTCAAGGTCACGAGAAAATTCCCAATTTGGTGAGGCCCCTAAAAGGCGGAACAGGGTAAGGCGAAACCCCAAGTTCCGGAGCTGCTCTGCTTTTGCGGTATCCCGCAAACGCTAATCTAGTTGTTTAATTGTCATTGAAACAAACGTGCTTTTTACCAAAGATATAGTTTCAAACAAAATAGTTTTGAGTATTTTCTCAGGATCATAGTTACATATAAACCTTGATTAGTGAGGATTATTATTCATAGCCTTGGTGACTTAAAACCTGACTATTATCATTTTCTTCTCCGGAAGCACAAGGCAAAGACTGTTTTGTCGAGACTCATAAAGTAATAGAAATTACGATTTTGCTATAATAGCGGCTCGATCAACATGTCATGACTGGATCTTCCTCTGTGGTGAGAGATTGGTATGTATTGTGCCTTATAGTAACACGTGTTCTCTAACTTGTTTTATGATACCATTGCACAAGGTAAATAATATTTGAAAAATATTATCCGAGAAGTAATCTTATTGACTGTTTATGGAGAGCACTCCAAATAGTAACTAAGTACTTGCCAGTTGTCAAACTTTTAAAAAGTGCCAGACCCATTTCTAATACTACAGCAATGTACAAGCTAAAATGACACTTTATTGCGACATTGCCAACTCAAAATGGGCCACCAGTTGCTGGTGGTATTGACTTAAATCGCTATTTAATGTTTTCTCTTGTCATAAAAATTGTCATTATGAGGTTTACTATCGTAGCTACAATGGGATAAACGTTGAAAACTAGCGTCTGAAAAAATAAACATATTCCTTTGTGAGACATTTATGACAGTAAGGCTACATCAGGATCAAGATCGTTGTCTTACATTCATAGATAATTTGCTAGAAGTAGAGTAATCATGTTGCACTGATACGCGTTCGTTTGGTTTTTTAGAAACGTTTACATTCATAAAAGTTTCAATCTGAGATTTTCAACCTTTTCGCTGTGTTCATCACAATCATTAATAATAACGACACCACAATGCTGTTGTTGCCCTGAACAATATTTAAATATATAAAATGTTGATTAATGTCATGACATATGTACTTAGTTGTATAATTTTAGAAAAAAATTGACGTGCATGAAATAAATCTCCTGAAAATATTTTGAGTTTATGAAACTGAAGTTGGTTAAATTGTTAGGAATAATGCGGTTGTTATGAATTATTATAGATAATCACGTCATTTGTTATGTTTGTCACATACTGTTATTTGTAAATGGATTTCACTTTTGACCAATATGAAATATGTACAGTTGTATACTAATAATGTGTTGATTCGTCGAGAAAGTAGCGTTGATTTTCTCTCTGATCTTTAGACAAAACATGTTCGGTGAACCTCATTCTTCGGTTAGTCCAAAGAGAGAATGGGCATCTGTTTCCATTTCCGCTAATCTTTACTAAGACACATTCTGCTTCATTAAATTCATTAACTACAATTGTTCATAAAGATGCTAATGATAATTTACGTTCACCTGTAAAATGTATGTTTTTTCACGCAAGGTCTATGTTTTTCACTTGCGCTTCAAATGGGTTTGGAGAAAACACAATTATAAACTACCCCACGTGTACATTATGGACACAGGCCTTTAATGCATAGTAATGAATTTCCATTTTAGGTAGCAAAACATTTGAACATTAATTTTGTATGGACATGATGTATATTTTCTTACTGGGGATTTCATTTAGTCATTTATTCGATACCTTGATTAGACCACCTGTTCTATTTTAAAAACAATATGGCCACAAAATCGTTGGTAGCAATGATGATAGAAGAAACGGGGGGTCTGTTGTTTAACATAGTCTCCACGGAGCTCAGCAGTATTGCCACCGACAGACAGTAGTGGATGCGTCCGATTAACGACAACGTAGGCTGGTAAAGGAACGGTATAAACATCCGGAGAAATACTTCGGATACATCCGTCTTTCCAAGGAACAATCATTCTCCCCCCACAGAGGCAGATCAAGTCATGTTAGCGCATGACTGGGGCATGTCAGCCAATCAGATGGCTAATTTTCCACGACACCAAATCACTTGGTGTGACTTGGTTCACGGCAAACCACGTGATCGGACTACGTGAAAGTTAATCATGCGCTAAATTAGATGGTTCACAGGTTCTCGACACCAAGCGATTTGGTCGAGCGTGCCTCGAACCCGTGAACCATCCATTACTTGATTTAGCCTCTGTTATATTACGCGAAGTTTGTGGGATAGAATGGGAGATGTCTGATTGGAGGCGATCAAAGTTAGTTGTGCAATCAGCGACTCTGTCCTTAAATCATCAGTTTGACACCAGAATCATGGCAAAGGCGTTGTGATATGAACCATCCTTTCCATGCGAGCAGCCTTGTCATTTGATAAAGAAATTCAAATGTATTGTGATTAATTTTTATCCCGCTAGGGGAAACTGCCGGAACCCAGTGATTTCGGCGTAATATAACAGAGGCTAAATCAACATGACTTGATCTGCCTCTGTTGGGAGAGAATGAGGAACAATTTGTTGAAGTGTTTTCCTCAAATTGCTAAAGTTATTTCCCGCGAAATTGCGATAATGAGGACATCTATATCCTCTTGAGAAAGACGTTCTGTTACCTTGTTGTTCTGTTACAAAAACAACCGTGAAATTAACCATGAGACACTGTTTATGTCTTTTTATCCTCCACAACAACGAAGTTGCGGGGGGTATTAAAATGGGTACCGTCCGTCCGTCCGTTACACTTTGTGTCCGGCTGTTGCAAGTCCTGTCAGGCTCACAACTTCTAAACTAATCATCACATTTGGATCAAATTTGATATTAAGATACATGATCATCTTAAGGTGTGTCATGAAGAACAATTTTGAATTTTTTTTTATAAAATTTTGCCTTTTTTGCAAAAAAATGAGGACTCTGTTGGAAAACTGTTACAAGTCCTGTCCGGCTCACATCTGCTAGACAAATCATCACAAATTGATCAAATTTGATATGAAGATACATAATCATCTGAAGGTGTGTCATGAAGAACAATTTTGAAAATATTATTTTAAAATTTTGCCTTTTTTGGCAAAAACTTAGGACTCTGTAGGAAAGCTGTTACAAGTCCTGTCCGGCTCACAACTTCTAAACTAATCATCACATTTGGATCAAATTTGATATGGAGATACATACTGGTAATCATATAACGGTGTGTCATGAAGAACAATTTGAAAATATGTTTGTTTACATATCATCAATTTGATCTTGGAGATCCAAATACATTAAAAAAAGTGTTTGAATTTAATTTTTAGCTCATCTGGCCTGTAAGGCCCGATGGGCTTATGGCATGGCATGGTGTCCGGCGTCCGTCCATCCGTCCATCCGTCCGTAAACTTTGTGGAATTTCGACTTCTTCTCCAGAACCATAAGGCATAGAAACCTAAAACTTTGTGTACATACTCCTTGGCTAGTGAGGATTAAAAATTGTAGCTTTGGTGGCCCTGTGACCCCTAATAAGGGCCACAGGGGCCACACCCTAAAAAGCTATTTTGATCTTCTTCCCCAGAACCATGAGGCCAAGAAAGCTAAAACTTTGTGTACAGACTCCTTGACTAGTAAGGATTATAAATTGTAGCTTTGGTGGCCCTGTGACCCCTAATAAGGGCCACAGGGGCCGCGCCCTAAAAACCTATTTTCATCTTCTTCTCCAGAACCATGAGGCCTAGAAAGCTGAAATTGTGTGTACAGACTCCTTGACTAGTGAGGATTATAAATTGTAGCTTTGGTGGTCCTGTGACCCCTAATAAGGGCCACAGGGGCCGCGCCCAAAAATCCTATTTTCATCTTCTTCTCCAGAACCATGAGGCCTAGAAAGCTGAAATTGTGTGTACAGACTCCTTGACTAGTGAGCATTTTGAATTATAGCTTTGATGGCCCTGTGACCCCTAATAAGAGCCACAGGGACCAAGCCCTAAAAACCTATTTTCATCTTCTTCTCCAGAACCACAAGGCCCAGAATGTTGAAACTTTGTGTACAGACTCCTTGACTAGTGAGGATTTTAAACTGAAGCTTTTGTAGCCCTGTGGTGCCTAATAAGGGCCCCAGGGACCACACCCTAAAAACCTATTTTCATCTTTGTTCTGTCAAAAACAGGTAATCCTGGCCATGGTATGGCGTCTTAAGGGGAAAAACACTGCAAAGTAAAGAAAATACCCAAATTAGGAATATATTACACTTAAAATAGCATAATCAAAGGTCAAAGAGTTAAAAACTACCAACAGAAGTCACAAGTATCAATTTTAAGAGATATTTTATGTATGCTTCCCTAGAAAATTTCTGACAAGGAAAGGTTTACTGTTGAAAGATTATATTTTAAGGCAGCTTCAATCAATGTCAAGTGTCTACACAAGTATGGCGAAATAAGTCTTCACATAAGGAACACAATGGGCTTACATTGCAAACTAAGTTAACAGTTAAAATATAATCCCAATATCCTGATATGAAATATTTCCATTTCTGTATTGATTACAGGTATCTGAAATCACATCACATGTAGTTTAGAATTTGAGACTTTGTGGCCCCTACAAATGGGAAACCACATTGGCCAGCGCAAAATTAAATATGAAGCCTGATGAGCTACAGAGCCAATGGCTCTATTTTTTCATATTACTCGAATTATGCCCAACAGTGAACATAAAGTAGTTTATGGATTAGTTCTTTGGATTAGAACAGTTTCCTTCATGTCCTTGAAAATGTTGTGCAACTTGCGGGGGATATAGCTCGACCATGTCAGCTCCTTGTTGTCTATACTCTGAGAGCACAACAACAAAATAAAAATTGTCAGTGAAACTCCTACATGTAGAAGTTCAACACAAGAAAATCAAACTGAAAACACAAATTTAAATCTTCTTGACTTTTTAAGAACCTGAAAACCTACAAAAAATCAGCCTAAATTAAAGAATTGTATTCTTCGCATCTTCAGTGTGTAATCAATGTGTTCGCTCTGCATGTTTATTTGGGTATTGTAATTATTCTGTTGTTGTCTGCTTGTGCTGAAGATGACAAAATGAACCTCGTGAAATATTTGGGTTATTTTCGGTTTCACAAAGTTTTTGCTTGACTCGGGACATTCTTTGGGTTGGGTAGCTTATTTGGATAACATGACGATCTCATGACTGTCACGTTCCCTTTTGAGTTAGGAAGCTTAGGGCTTGTCACGTTGTTCCTGTCTTTCCCTGTTTCTTTCTTTGGTGTTTCCAAAGGGGCCAAGAGTTTGGAGATGTCATTGTGTTTCCGTTTCGTCTGCTTCACTTTGCAGAATAAAAAAGGAAAACATGATGGACTTGCTGAATATTGGACCGACGTCTGCTCATCTTAAACTGCTTGATAAAATATAGAATTATATTATTAATTTTCGTTTATCTGAAAACATCAAAATACCCTAAACCAGGTGTTAAAAGATGGCTTCCAATCAGTAAATGCACATGAAATACCCTAACCAATCAACATTGCTCAATCTCATATCAACCTTTGTACATATCGTAAACACATTGCTTGTATATATTCGCTTTGTCACACCACCACTGTATCACTTGCTTGACAACGACATTAGTATCTATGTCGAAACGTCGCTTTCAAAGAAACAAGAAGTTGTTTGTCCATAAAATAATCTTCCTTATTGATCAACACTTGAGACGTCATACAATTGTTGTATTGAACTTATGTACGGCGATGGCGTCGCGTTGAAGTAAATCAAACCATCGTACAACGTCGTCATCCCGTGATCAGTGGCACACTCAGTGACGAGAACACATTTCTAGAATTAAGAGGATATCTTCTGCATTCAGTGTGATATCACAAATTTCTCAACTAGTGACTGGGTAAAACCAGTGTTTTATGAGTGGCGCATCACATAGACTTGATCCAATTTACGAGTTTGGAATTCAATCTCTCTGTGTGTCTGTCAAAGACATTCTTTCATTGCATTGAATTGATTAAACAAAGATGTACAATAGAATGACAACTATTAAAATAATGGCACAGTAATATATATTGGTATTTGCCCCAGATTGCACAAAACACCGATTTTGTAACTGTTAGAGGGAAAGTTGCAATGATAACATTAAAAAGCTAAATTGATGAATCCAGTCATTAAATATGCGAGAGTTCACATAATTCTCCTGAGAATTTCATATCATTGATTTATCACTCAACATTATGTTATCGCCTAGGAAATTAAGAATTAGACTAAGTTTGAAATTCTCAGCACTTTTCGCAATGTAAATAGAATAATGAATAATCAATTTACACTATTTTGCATCTTTGTGGTACAAACGATTTAATGTTTAAATACATAATGACTGATTGATAAAGTAAATCGCTCCCCAGAGTTGTCAAATATTGAACCACGTGGTTAACAAATTCATCTAACATGTTGCTGGGATTCTACTTTTTAAATGCTTAGATTATCGAACTGAGGAGATAAACGTTCCTGACAAATACAAATTTTTGAATAATATTCTAATGAGTTAAAACGTCTTGAATTAGTCAATAGGTATGAAACAAATCAAACTTTGTTTGGTTATCAATACATTAAATGTCAGCTGAAATTCAGATAAATTATTATCATTATTGTTGCAAATCTCAATGTGTTTCATTGTTTATTTTCCTTAAGCAGGTAATTTTACAAATTGTAATCATTTTGTTGTTTTAATGTCCGTTCTAGAAGACTATCGATAGAGACATGCATGACCTGTTTGAGACAATATTTACTGGAAAAGATTAAATTTATTTAACGATTTTATTGCTTTCGATGCAAACTTAAACCTATTTCTTTATAATTCAATCAGAAAGGATAACATTTTGAGTTCCCTTAGGAATTGGCCGTTTTATAATGTTTTATGAGAAATCATTTTGGATGACTCTCTTGTAAAAAGAACAATGTCTTATATACTCTCTTTTATATTTTGATTACATTACTTTTAAAATTTATGTCAAACAATTTGAACATTTTTCAACAGCGAATATTTACTAAGCACTCTTAAACGCTGTAATATGTCAAATAATGGAATTGTCACTAACCATAAGAGTGTATGTCTGACGTTCCGGGAATTACCATATTATTAAAACGGGATTATTCTCCGTTATTTAGCCCATTGGCTTGAATTTTGATTTGAAGTTATGCCCTTTCAATGTCTACGTTTTGCAACCCGATAAAGGGTCTTTTTTTGCCAACATGTCTCGATGTGTTGTAACTTTTCTCCATTATTTCTTTCAGAAAATGGGATTAAACCAATTGTTAATCACAACGCCAATTAAAAATATTTCAAGTACAAATGATTGTTTCGTGTACTATGTAAACTGTGCAATTCCGTCGTTTATTGTATTAGTATTGTTAATAGTTGGGGCTCATTTAAAGGCCGATTTCGTAGCCAATGCACTTTATTAACAGCTCTTCTTAGCTTTGAGACAATCCATATTGAATAATTGATTGAGGTTCACACTTTGTGTCAGAGAAAACACTTCATCATGTTGTTCTAAACGCACTCTATGACATACAGGATAGTTTGGTTAACCACATTATCTTTCTATTAAGGAGCAACGTGTTCAGCACCACAGTTCATTTCGATGTAAACATATATTTTAAGACTTGTGAATCATGAATTGCTAACACATTTGAAACTATTATTATTCATGTCAGTGACGACATCAAAATTAGAGCGCGGTGGTGTAGTGGTTAGCGTGCTGGCCTATCACGCCAAAGACCCGGGTTCGAATCCAGGTGGAGACACCAAAGATTTGTGACCTGGGCCTTACACCGTGTTGTGTCCTTGGGCAAGGCACTTCATCCACATTGCACTCAGTCTACCCAGCTGTACAATTGGGTACCTGTATACGGGAAGTACGGACCTATGCGGCTTTGAAAGTGCAATTCCTTCAGGGAAATAATGTACAGCCAATGTGTAGTGCTTGCACTTGATATTAGGCTTAAAAATGTATATTATTATTATTATTAGAGTATTTGTCAACATTATGTTCTTGAGACTTTAAACTTGTGGGTTGATTTGACCAAATGGCAGCGTTATACAGAATTTGAATTATAAATTCAAGTATTGTGGTGTCAAACGAAAAAATGTTTCTAAATGAAACGCTTCTTACAGCTACACACAGTTTTCAGTAGCGTTGATCCATTTTCTACGGTCAAGCAAGTAAATAACAATAAATTCGGAAGTTAATTTACCTTAATCTAAAAATATTCACATAACATGACAGCTTAATACAGTACTTGAACACGAAATTGAAGTGAAGCATTGATTTCAAACTTCGGATTTTGGAATTGGCATGTTCATTCAAGCCTGAAACAGTCCTAAATTGGCACTTTGATTGCCTATGAAGTACTCTTTATTACGGTGAATACAGCATCATCTGAAAGCAAACGATGCAATTGACAGAAGGAAATAGCAAATATTTGCTAATTTCAATTTCGTAAATCTGCAAAAATCGTTTTCACATCAGGGTCTAGGAAATGAAGTCGAGTGCACAAGTTAATGTGCATAGCATTTTCCATCAAATAACACTGAACACATTAAGCAAGGTCATATTCTATGGATAATTTGTTTTCATTTTTATCATTGGTTAGTTCACACATTTTCATAACTCAACCTGTCAATTTCAATTCTAATTGTCCTTTCAGGAGGACATGTATATTCTTAACGAGCATATAAGAACAGGTCCCAGTAATAAAGAAGTTTATAGTATCAACTTAGAATATATATTTACTATATGTTTTAGATTAAATTTTGTATTGACGCTGTCGAGTTAAACAGTATAATGTTTAACATTGAACATGAAGGTGGAGTTTCGTGAAATCCTTTTGTCAACCAACATTTCTTCAAAGTAACACTACAGCTTATTTCAAGTACGTAAATTAAATTTTGAGTTTGCCATTACTTTATCAGGCAGGCAGAAAATATTTGCCGAAAAGAGAGCCCAAGCCGATCGCTTGACATATTCCATTAACTATATATTTATTTTAATATTCACAACAGGGTCTCTGTTATCTTAGCATAAGGGTATCTAAATAATAATTGTGAGTTTGTATTAAATGTTTTCCCAACAGCCAGCTTTAAAGTATGTACACAGGAAATCATCTTTCTAGGGTCATTGCGTGTCAAGTCAAAAACATCTATTTAATTGTTGACCTTTTAAAGAGCATTGTTTTAACAAAATCGATGAATCATGATCACTTCCACCTAAAGATTCTGTATCTAAATTTAAGCTTTCTACAACCTTTCGTCTCTAAAATAGATGAAAATAGAGTTAGTGAAAGGGACCTTATGGTGCTAAATGTACCATTTCGAGTTTCCTATTGGCTACGATACATGTACACAAGATTTAAACTTTTTTGACCCAGCAGTAGAAAAAATACAAAAGTTTTATGATTGAACTGGTGGGCGAGAGACGCCTTACGCCATGTTATACCATGCCCTGTACAGAGCCCATTGGACAAAATACGTTGAGGGGAGACTAACCGTATATTCAATAATGAACGTATGATTATATCAATGGAAAACCACGATAAAAACATTTGTGTTTTCGCATAAAACATAAAACAATCGTTCATTTAGTCTGTGATTTGTTTCATAACTCATGGCTGTACATGTAGGTAGGTGAAGTGGTAAATATTCTGTAAATGTTATTTTTTAGAAATTCGTCATAAAAACTTGTGTCAAATGTGATTTTCTTGAAGATTTGTATCAGTGAAAACATCTCAAATGCCATTGGATATTGCCATAAATGTTGCAGCAAATAAAGTGTCAGATTAGGTTGTTTCTCAAGTTTTTGTAGCAAAACAAAGCAATACAAATTTACCTCTGAAGTAATGTGATGTTATTAGTCATTTTATACAATGCATTTGTGCCATAGAATATATTTTAACAATGTTGAATATAGTCTTTTTTTAAACCAAAATACTTAATTCACACGTAAAACATCAGATTTCAGATTGGTTTCGTTTGGTTCATGTTAACACATTTTAACATAATTGTCTAAAAATAAATTCCACATGCGTCATTTCACAGTGTGAATACGTAAGTACATGATTCCAAGATGTATTATGAAATTACATCATACATAGAATAATTACTAACTTCAAACCAGTTTGTGAATGCGTGAGTTGAAAAGCTGTTTGAGATGAATAGACTATCTTAATAAGCGTAGACTATCTTAATAAGCGATACGTACATTGCATACACGTCACTAACTGTCATAAAGTCCAAGTAAATACAACAGCATCTTTCAGTGACGTCTACACACAGCAGGTGAATAATTTTTATAAACCTGGAATGTTCAGGATATTAATTATTTATCATGTACAATTGACTGTTTTGTTTCTTGTTTTTGAGAAAGGTGAGTGTTTTCAATTGGTATGGCAAAGTAAAAGTAAGAAAACATTTCAGGTTAATCATGAGTACATGTCTTATGGAATATAAGACTTATTCATCATCAACTAATGATGGTAATGGAATAGAGTTATACACAAGCGGGAACATAAGATAATATAGATATTTCCCGCTATAACTATATTGACTCTCCCAACTTGCACGTTCATTCCTATAATGCCAGATTGATAAACTGACCGGCGAAAGAAAGTTCACACATTAGTGGAATGTAAGCTTTCCAATTATAAATATGTCGATTATGAATAAATAAGACATATTCTATGTGAAAATCGAGAACCGTGCCTATTTGTTTATTTTCCACATGGTAGAGGTCAATATAGTGTAAAATTTATTCCTTACCCCTGCCTACATTAAACAAATATATTTTAACAAACCATATATATGCATTAACCAGACACAAGAATTATTTTATTCAAATTAATGCAAATATGTGTTATTTTTAACGTGATACAACTAACTACATCACATGTCTCTTAGATATTTAGAAGTACATTCAAACAAAGTGTTGTGTAAACTTTCTTTTGCTTTGTGGATTATATTTCTTCTCACTGAAAATCGAAAAACATCCATAATGGTTTTTTTAATGTCTGTATTTCAAGTTCCCTTGAAATGCATATTAGTTACTACCATTAAACACCACCGATTTATGTTTGTATTTGTATCTTCTGTAAGTAAATGTGTTCAGAAATAAGACTTGAGTCGGCTTAATGTCACAAAAGCAATTTTGAGAAACGCCCTTGAACACACGTCTTTGACGTCAAATAACCATCAAAACACAAATCACCATTCATTAACTATTCAATAAAACATGGCAAATCACTTTCTTATTTCAGGCAAAATCTCTAAACCTTTCGTCAGTAGGACAGAAAATTCCAACATCAACTCAACAAACGCCGAGTCTAATATTATGATTTTCATTTATTCAATCTTGATGAATAAATCCCTTGTATTCCAGTCAACATTTAGTTTGAGCTTTGAAAATGTTGTACAGCTACTCATTACATGGATTATTGAATCCTCTAATGTGAATGTCAGCTTGAATGAGTATTTCATGCCGATCACAGGAAGCTCTTAAGTATTAATTCAAACATGATAAAAAGTACAAAGTAAAAAACAAGTATCTGAACAAAAGGTTTGATTAAAAGAGAATTTTTCAGAATTATTATGGAAATTAATATTTCTATTCCAAAAAAGGGTGACGTGTCAATAAAAAATTGGTTCAATTGATGAGAAAAGAGAAAAAAACATCCTAGAATAAAGACATCGTCCTATATTGGAAATTATATGTATTAAATTCAGGAAATGAAACGAATAGATGATATGATGAATTTAAGTATTTCCTATTTTGAATTGTAATTAAAATAGAAATTGCATCGGTTTCCCTATATGACCCTTTACCACGCCCAACGGATACCAAAAATATTCGTTGGCTTTATGCATTGTATGATAAATACTGGTTATCATGAAAGTGGGATCGTAAATATCCAGCATTAGGAATAAACACTATGTATTTAGCTCGCCACGACTAGCAAAGTACAATCTTTATTCCTAATGCAGGATATTTACGATCCTTAAAGACTCATGATAACCTCTGTTTATTATTGAGCGCTAAGAGCATGCATTAAGCATGGATAATGCCCTTTATTAATCAACTATTATTATCATACATGAACAATGTCGTTTTAAAAACTTTTTTTCGAAAAAAGCCTGAAAATACTCTTTTAATAGTTGACGTTGTTTTAAGATGCGTACGTTGATATATGCAAATGAACAGTGTAAAGAATTTGATGGTGAATTGATAAATTCCTCCTTTTAAATGCCATAAATTACCGTTTTAGTTATTTTGTTACGACTCAAATGTTTTAAAATGTTACAAAGCTTTCAAGGACGGTATTTTTTAAATGAAAAACTTTTCAACGCGTCTTTGGCGCACTCGACCTTACGTTCTTTCATCTTACGTAAGAAAAAGAGAGAGTTGACAAACATCATCCATTGTATTGGTAAATGTCAATATAAGGCATTCATTACTGAATTATGAATGGAAACGAGCATTTGTTGTAGTCTATTTATAGTTTTGTTGTAGTTCTACAGGTCCACTGATAAAGACCCCCGATCTATTCTGTTTACTGGATGGCAGGATGGTCAAAAATGAGTGTACACAAAAGAGTTCACTTGCAGTTTACGAAAGTAATGATTTGGAACACACCCAATGTTTTAACATCATCGGAGATGAATTCGCAGCAATAAAAGACAAAACTCTTTCCCTGTGCCAAGTCAGTATCCAATTCTGCATAATGGGATGAAGGTTGCCTATCATCTCTTCAAAGTTTATTAGGTTCACTTGTTTCATTAATGTGGCTTAATTTTAAATCGAATCCTAAACTGTTGAAATTACTGTTATCTGCATAATGTGGAAAGATTATTCTTATTACCTCATATAATGAACTAGCCCAGAGGTCGTTTGTGTTATGAAATATCTGCTGAATGTTGCTCTTTCCATTCCATTGTAATCGTGGTGCAGTAAAATTTATGGTATGAGCAGTTTGGGGTTGTTTCCTCCTTCTTTTTTCAAACAAAGAGGCTGCTAAATTGGCGCTTTGTAATCGATTTTCCGACCGCCGGATTTCATGATATGTTTAAGTTCAAGTCGAATCTCGAGTTTTAGAAGTTACTCATATGATTAATACTAGGAACGACTCTTTGTTACACTATGACTGTTTTGCATACTTTGGGAAGATAGCTTAATAAAGTCTTTCTAGTCACAGAGGTCGTTTATGAAATAAAATATCTGATAAATGTTTCTATTATTTTCTATTTTCATTGTAATCGAAAGTGCAGCGAAATTGATTGTGTGAGCTGTTTAATGATTAATTTTTTTTCTTCTCCCCTTTCAAACAAAGAGGCTGTTAAATGGGCGTGTCATAGTCGATCGTCCGACAAGGTCCCCTCATGGAATATTAAAGCTGCTTCAACACCAAAGAATTATCTATAACAGGGACATGGTTCATGTAGGTTGATCCAGTCTGAATATGTCTTAAAGATGCTGTATCATACTTGCAAGCGGTTCAGGATGAAACTTAGCTATTGAGAAGTGAAATACATCACTTTGTAGAACAATCTTTCGTCGAAATTTTGATATCATATTTAGATTGTTTAATCAACAATAACATACTTATTTCGACGCTTCAAGCACAGTACCCCTCTTAGAAAGGGCATGTCATTTTGTGAACCCGCTTTCGGTGACGTAATCATTATGCTTGTAGGATTTACACCGTGTCTCAACTACCGTAATTGCGTTCGATGGGTATCAACTTTGACAGCAACGAATACCTAATTCGGAGAAAAAGAATATAAAATCTAGTTGAGCGCGACAAAGACGGTTTTCAAGCGTACATTTAGAAACCGGAAGTTGTGAAATGGCCACACTTGATTCGCCCTTATGTCGACTGCCGTTTCGGTATTATTTGGTAAATTATCTCCTATTTGATGAATTTTGGTCCGATTTTCTCAAGGTTGGTTGCTAACTTTTTCTCAAAATACAACGTATACATAAAAAGTACTTAAAAATTATTGCACTATGATATAGCATCTTTTATTGGTAGTGTGATTTTGTTCTTGAAACACCTCCCTCCGCAATTTTGATTTAGTTTATGTATACCATGCAGTTTATGTTGAGTATGTCATCGCTATAAAAGATTGCTGTATGAGCTTAAAATGGGTATTGTCTTATACAGGAAGCTCTGAGATGAACCACGGACTAAAATGTAGTTCAAAAAGTATGCCGATGAATAAACTTTTTGATATTTTGATTTGAATCAATAATATAGAGGATATCATTTGTTTTGAGTGTGATATTTATCTTGAATGACGGCGTAGAGCCAGTATTCTCACGATTTGCGCAGCCACGAGTGTAAACATAAGCTTTACCCAGTCACGAGATGAGGGATAAGTGATATTATAATCAAAACAAGAGATATTGTGTTTATTATTTGCCTCTCTGGTCGAAAACGTGGTAATTTTTGTCAAACGGGTCTTGATTTGAGAATTTTCTGGCGACGTCATACCATTGTTTATCGTAGCTTAGCTACGGCGATGACGTCGCGTTGATTGTAGAAGTGACGTCGAACCATTGTACACATGACGCCATCCTCTCTCACTGACTTATGGAAGCTCAAGGAGATATCGTTTTGACAGTAGATTTTGACAATGCCCTGTCATCAGAAGGGACATGACATTACAAACATTTTGCGTCATCAGTAATGACGTCACAATGCTATGACATCACTTGTTTAGGAGTTTTTTGGCTATGCAGTGTTCAAAGATGAACATTTTACATGCACATGCACACTCAGTGGCGAGAACACTGTTAAAACTTAGTCTCTCACTGCTTAGCTTATAATGTATCAAGTTCCATGAACTATGTCAGTTGTTTTTCATACTGACAAATTGGGTGTGAAAAGTAAAAAAGAGATATCATAAAGATGCTTCTATAGGGTATTGATTTATTGACAGTTTAATCTCTCTGGATTTATTGCATCAATATAATGTTGTCGACTGGAATTGCAATTGTACAATTTTGGATTCATGGCAACAGTGTCTTAGATACAGCACTTTGTACAATAGTTATTTGTCAATTCAAATGTGGGAGAATAAAGTTGCAAAATGAACACTTGTTTGTGAACCGGAATTTGAAATTTTGGAGCAAAATATATTGTTATTTTATTATCACTGAAACCGATTAACAACAACACTTATTTGTTGAGAGCAGCTCCATCTTTTAATTGAAACAGAAATGTAATGTTGCAAATTCAAGAATAAGTACAACGTTTATGCCTTTCTTCAAAATTGAACATAATCAAATCTTCAATGTTGTAAGTCATGAAAGCAAATTACCAAAACTAAATGAACACGCTTAATGCACTAAAATTCGCAAATGCCATATTTTTTAATAAAGCGAAGTCCTGCAGTTAATTTCAATTTGCAGTTTTGTCTTAAATGTAAGGATTTGAGAAAAAAAGTTGGTTTTCTTTAATGCCAAAGATTGTTTCATTACCTGATTTTAAGTATGGCGTTAACATAAGATTATTTCATTGTCATAGTAACTTTCAATAAAGTGTCTCAAATAATCAATTCGTTGATTTAAAGTCAATTTACTGCAAAAAGATCATCAGATTTTATTAATCTATACTCCAATCTTCTGTTTTATCTATAGAGTAAGGGATTGAACCATAATTATTAAAAGGTAAAGAAACAACCAACAAACGTCTCCAAAAGTTTTTACTTATATTTAGATTCATCTTGGTTCCAACTCTGTAATGTCTTAGCACATAATATACGAAAGAATGTATAATGAAATATTAAAAAGAAACTTTGTCATTTGAAAACGGTTGAAACCCATTTTAATCCATGAATTAATAATGAGAAACTCATAATGAAATACAAATTTTGATTTTTTAAAAGTGACATTTGAGTTAAATATTTTATGCATTCATTACAAGGATTTAAGTCAAATGATGATTGATAGATAATGGAAGTCACGCGTATTTCATATTATTGTATAATGATATTTTTATGTTATATTGATAAAAGCTATTTTGACAGATTAAAATTCATATACAAATCAATCCTCTCAAAAGAAATTACACTAGTTAAATCTAGGAGTTTGATAAAAGATAGACATGAAATTAATCATTGAATATATTGAAAAAATGAATTGTGAAATTACTTTAATATCTCCGAACCAATTAACGAGAAAACTTTAGTGTAACAGTATTTATTGAAATTTGACATACACTTATGAATTTTGGAGAAGATTTAGAGATTTATTCACAAATTGTATACAATAAGTTCATTACAAAGTGGGGTAGTGTACATGACATACAATTATACTGTTAAATTCGCTGAGATTGATTAGATCGCTATAGATTGTTTTCAGAACGTCCGGTGCCAGAACGTCAAATGAATAATTTGCTTCTAATCTTTAAAATACGTCAGCAATCATACTTTATCATTCGCTGAACAGTCATAATTGTGTTCTTGATGTGTTCAAACTTCACGAAATCATGAATTGTATGTGAATGTGAGGAAGTTGTGTTTGCTGTTGGTGAAATGTGAATATGGAATTATTGCCCAACAAAAGAGACTGAATTTTGTCTCATAACTCATCGCATAAAGCAAAAAGTCTATACTTGATTTTACAATCCAAGCTGTAATTCACAACGGCGATGATAATTAAGAAATGAATTTCACAATATAGTTGTCCACACGGTTATAACCTGTTTGAAACTTGTAATATAAACTTGTATAATTGGCGAGCTTGCCGAGCCAATTATGCTAAAGTTTACATTACGAGTTTCAAACAGGTTATAACCGTGTGGACAACTATATTATGAAATTCATTTCTTATAAATTCCCACTTTGTATTTAAAGGCAGAAGTTGTTTTTATATCATTCGAAATGCGATTCTGTAGTAACTTCTAAGCTGCTTGTCGCACTGACCTAGATATCAGTTAGACCCAGGCGGGTCTCTACCGGGTTCAAGCGCATGCAAAAATAGTTCATAACAAAAACGGAAAAGATGCACTTTTTTATTCCACAAATAATCCTTTATGGGTATCATGTTAATAACAATAAAATGTTTTAGGAAAAAAAACTAAAAAATATGTAAAGTTTGATTTGAATATTCCAAAATTAACAATTTGCACTCGCGTATTGATACTGTCCTGTATCGAGTGTAGAGTATCAGCTCTAAAAGCTCGACATGCTTGGGAAAGTTGGGTTGTTTGTTTGACAATGAATGTAAACATAAAGTTATTTAAAGTCCCTCGAGAAATAATGCCAATTGCAGGCCCGCCGATGTTAGACACTGTCATTGACAATGACGAGTACATGTTTTCAAACACGGCAACATCGTTTTGATCATCGGGGGCCTCGAAACTGTCTATGAAGGCAGAGAGCGCGCCACGACACTCTATTTGTTGTGCATGGAATGGGGTGCCTTGAAACTGTGTTGTCGCAAGTCAGGTCATTCAGAATGGAGCTTGAACTCAAGCTTTTGAAATGATGTACATTACATTGTTTAACTTTGCCCAATATCCTCATTTCTGTGACCGGAGATGAACATGAACAACTTTATTTATCTACAACTTAATGTTTATTCTTCGAACATCAAAAACAGATTATTAGGGCGAGTGTTGCTAATAAACAGAAAAATAATATTTGCAAAAAATGAGTCTCAGTGATGACCATCAAGACTGGGGTCAGGTTGGAATGTGGTTGTAAGATCAGGGGAATCCCCGAGAAATGTAGTTCCGGCACGATATCGTATAAACTTCATTTACTGAAAGTTATTTTGTATACAGCTGCCAACCAAAAGTCCGTTTAATTCATAAATGAACTAACAATTGAACATTTACAGGCAAACTATAAAACTATTTGCTGCAAATGATCACACATTTACAGTATGAAGTGAGGATACATATGCAAATGTTGTCAAACTCAATCTTGATTTTAAAAAGTTGAGTAAATGGAAGCCTCAGTATGCCTAGGAAGTCATCAACCCTGGATCTCCAGATACCACTCCAAGATGTCCAAGCAGAAGAAAGGGTGAGTACATGGGTTTATATAATTAAATTGACTAAATACCTATTTTTTTTTCGATGTGATACACTTGCACTCGTGTTATCTTTAAAAAAGACCATTTTCTGTTTAAGCAATATGCAATTTGAACCTTTTTAACTTTGGTTATAGCAATTCTGTCAAAACACGTTGGCACTTTCTTTTTGGGGGACGACTGTTCGATAAAAATGTCGTCCACGCCCTTTTATCTAATAAACAAGGATTTATAAATAAAACTAATGTTTTAGTTTACAGGAAACGATTGGTTGAACAAAGGAAATGGGCAATTTTCGAGAGGACCCAAATTATCACCCTTCGAGACACTGGTATGTCATGGAAGGCAGTGAAGAAACACATGGAGAAAAAACATCAGTGTCATGTTTCTGTGCAAGGCATGATAAAACTCTTTTCGAAATATAAATCATCAGGGTCTGTTGACGACTATCAGAGATCTGGCAGACTGAAATGTACGTCACAGCGTGAAGATTGAATCATCAGAAAAGAGTGCCTCCGTGATAGGTATGCAACGCTGAACATCCTGCACAGAAGATTACCACTTACTCTTGGTAGACGTATTAGTCCGATGACCATCTCCAGAAGACTTCGACATTTTGGACTCAAATGTTATGTTCCAAGTAGAAAACCGTTACTGAATAAAACTCAGAGAAAAATAGACTATTGTGGGCTCGTCGTCATCGTCATTTTAAGGTGCCAGATTGGAATAAAGTGCTTTTTTCCGATGAATCAATCTCCAGATGCTTCTCAAATCGTCGACGAATGAAAGTGAGGCGTTTGACACATGAACGGTACCGGCATTATTGTCTACAAGCAACTGTAAAGCACCCACCCCAAGTTCATGTTTGGGGGATGATGTCTCCAAATGGTCCAGGAACTTTGAAACGTGTGACAGGAACACTTTATAGCCAGAGATATCAGCAAAATTTCATCAATGACATCAAAGAACATGGTTCTTGTCTTGTATTTCCTAACCATGATTTCACATTTCAGCAAGATAATGCCCCTGCACATAACTCAAGGTCTACGCGCACATTTCTTGCTGCAAAGGGAGTTGGTTTGCTGGATTGGCCCGGAAACAGCCCAGACATGAACCCAATAGAGACTCTCTGGGATGTGATTGGCAAAAAAATAACAAAGGATATGCCTACTTCCAGTAAACAGCTTTGGGAATCAGTGAAGAAACATTGGTATGGATTGAAGAAAACCGACCTCCAACCATTGTACAACAGTATGCCTAAAAGAGTCCGTTCTGTGATACGAAATAAGGGTGGGACAACTCCTTATTAATATGTCTTCGCGTACATAAAGTTAATCGAACATGTCCAGCTTCTATTTTGTGAAATTGCCTTGTACATTCTGAAATAAAGTTGTTTAAACACGTTAAACAGACTTTTGGTTGGCAGCTGTAACCTGCGATTTAGGGTTCATTGAAATGTATACCGATCACATGACCTTGTAAGATCCAATCAGAATCGAGCATATCATTTACATTTCAAAGTTTCATTTGTTGACGCCAAACTCTTCACTTTCTATAACTTTGGGACAGAAATACTTATATATCACGAGGAAATGTAGCAGCGTTAGATTGGGTAGCTAGTGAAGGAACCACAAAGCCGCTGGGGTGTGAGTCGTACATGGTTTTTATTCCGATGTATGCATAAGTATAGAGATACAGCCTGAAACACATTAAAATAACAATATAAGTTTACAGTCAAAAGGTGAGATATATCACATCACATGTTATGATACATTAGTTAAACAGTACTTGCACATGTAATGAATATGCAATAAGTATATAAATATGAATTAATCCTGCCATTGCCATGATAATTAATGAGCATATGTTTATAGTTACACATAGATAGGCATACACATACATAGAGGATAATTTATAGTTGCCAACATAATGCTATGACAACAGTATAATGATATATACACATTTACATTATACACAGCGGTAAATAATACATATGGGTAATACATATGTATAAACTCTATTACATGAGATAAATGGAAACATAATTACATAACACATGTAGTATTTTATGATATAGACATTATATAAATTATACACTTAAACAACATAAGAACGCCGATGATAACATGTTACATACCAGGTTGGTATGACCTGAACTCGTGTGCATACAGAGCCATAGGAATGGTCGTTGTCTACATCATCTGCAGGAATAATAAAATGACTATGCAGATGATACTATTTAAGACAATGGTTTAAAAGAGTAAATACGGTAAAAGCTACATACAACCATATCCAATCACACTTACCCACATCATTCACACATACAGACACATTTGCTTATGATGATAATAGTATGTAACTAAACTAATTACTTGACCGTAACTGTAATGAATTATTAGCATAAATACGGTAAATCTATGAGAGTAGAATAAGATATAATTCGTAAGCAATCTCACTGTACTGTGAGGTAGTTATTAAACCTGTCATATAAATATAGCTCACTGTACTGTGAACTGTGAAACAGAAGTAAAAGGTAATATTATAGCCTGAATTAATTAAATAAATATTACATTTAATGGGATAATGAATTAACCTACATAACTCACTATACTGAGAGTTATGGCCTTAAGCAATAAAACTATCAGAACTCACTATACTGTGAGTTATCAAAAACATACAATATTTACACATGATAAATACATACAACTGATGAAATTAACCATACTCTAAACTATAGCCGATAAACTACCAACTACAAAATGCATATAAATACAACACCAAATATATACACAAGACCAAAGATTACTAACCTTGTCATTAAAAGAATAAACACATCCAGATCACCATGATCTCGATCCAAACGAATATTAACACAAATCACATATCCAATGACTTGATCGACCAAAACAGCATAAGAGACTGATCAAGAGATATACAAGATCTAACCCTTTAAAGATAATACTACGCTTGGGTGAACCTAGAACAATAGGAGTTACAGGGGCTAAGCATGGGAGCGCTTGGGTAGAGATTGCAGTGAGAAAAGCATGCAGTGAAAGTTAGTAATGCTGACCTAAGATTAAATTGAAGTTTAGAGAGCTATGGTAGTAATATAAAATGTTAAATATAAAATAATGATTAAAATAGTTTAGCTTAGTTTAACTAATGAGAATGTATTTCTCATCAATACAAAACAAACTAATATATTCAATACACATGTTTATTTACAAAATATCATACAACTCAAAGTTGACTCTGTCACAGAAACACTCCATCATACATTAGCATACTTGAGGTATAATGAAACTATTGACAGTGAACAGTTTACATGGATATATTAAGTTTTATTTATGTATCCGTAATACGAATGAAATACCATAATATTATGTCAGAAGTTTAAGTTTTCACTCTTCCAACTGGCATCCCTATCATAAAAACCTTATTACATATACTATTTTATCAATGGTTTAAAGACGTCCATACAATTTGGAATTGTCTGCACTCAATGTTTATTTTAAATGTATACCAGCTAGTTATTTAACCATATAAATACTGCGAACCCTGTTTGTTTGTCTTTGCGTCTGCTGTAAATTGTACATTTATCTGTTTATTTATTAGAAATCAAGACTTGGGTATGTTTATTGTCACAAAACTGACTGATCAGTACTACGAAAGTAGTTTTCAGAAACACTCAGTTCAACCATCAATATATAATAATGTTCAATCTTGATTCCAATAAAAAAACATTCAGGAATCACCATTAAAAGCTATTCATATGCCATGGCAAATCACTTTCTTATTTCTTGCAATATCTCTTAATCTGTCTTGAATAGGTCATGAAGTTCTTAGATCAATAAACCAAACACCGAATCTAAAATTGTAATTTGGCAAATATTTACAATCTTGCTCAGAGAACTCATCAATTGTATTCCAGTCAACATTTAGATGGAGATTTCAAAATGAACTACGGAAACTCATTACATGGAGTTTAAATCCTCTTAGATGAATGTCAGCTTGACTGAGTGGTTCACGGTGATCAAAGGAAGTTCCATGTTCACTCAAACAGGGTAAAATGCGTGAAATTGCAAGTTCCAACACAATCACCTAAACAAAGGTTCAATTAAACAGATTTTTCGAAATCGAATTTATGCTGAAAATGAAACATTCTATGCCAACAAATAAAAATCTGGTGTGCATTTACTACCTGAATAATGTGCGGTTAAAAAACTTAGTATACAGAAGGCATCCAATTAGAAACCATGTAAGATGTTTTTGATTAACTAATGAAACCAGAGAATAGTTATGTGAATATATGTTGCAGAAATAAACAACCAGATAAGAAACAAGTTGAGTATACCTATTTATCATTTACATTCCAAAGCAACGAGTACTATACACATTACCATGCAGTAAGGGACATAGCTCTGTATCACAGAAGCTGAACTAAAATAGTCTAGATCCAGGCTTTAAAGTCTAGTTATATATCTAACATTAAAATGATTTGTCATCAATCACGATTGAATGAATAGTCTCAAGCTATATTTTCAGGAGACTTGCTGTTTTGTTTCACAGATCATTCAATAATTTAAATATCCCTTTCTTTGTCTATTTGTAGTACCCATCAACAGTTTGTCAGCAATACTTGATACAACTTAAGTCACACAATTATGTTTTTGAGAGGTTAGTATATCACAAGCAGATCACATGACTTTCCTCTTGTGCGAATTCACTATTGAACTTTGCATTTTCTGCATAGCGGGTTTACATTTTTTTGCAAAGTTGATAAGCTTCAGTCGAATTTAATTTTTGTTAATGCCAAGTCGAATCTCGAAGTGTAGAAGTTACCTACGATGTTAATGCTTGGCTACTTCGTTGGTGGTCAAATAATTTTTTGCCAAATTTTTGCAAGATCGCCTTATTTATCGTTGAAAATAATTAGACTACATTGCCGTTTAAATACTGTTCTTAATTGTATATCTGCTGATTGTTATACCATTACCCTGTTTTGTCACTCTGTTGTAAATGATTTCTCCGTTCTACTTCAGGCATTCGAAGTTAATATATATCAAGTTTGCTCAAATATTTGATTTTACGCATTAATGTTTTTCAATTTGTTAAATGTGTAATATGATCAACGTTTTTATCAACAAATTTATTACTGAACTAAAATTTTAAGATATAGAACAATGGTGGCTTCAGAGTTCCACCGACACTTGTTTATTAATCGGATAATGTTTGCTGTGTTACTTTGGTAAGTTGAAAAAAACGATGTCGGTCTATTGAGCATTTGATAGGTTCTTGTCCGTGGTCAAATGCAAATGAATGTGTCCATGCAGTAGATGATAATGATATGATAATGGGTGATTGGTTAAGGCAGGTAATAAGTATGTTTTCTTCAAGTTATTGTAAAACAACCTCATATGTTACCTTAGTCGTGATTTGACACATAGGATGCCTAATTGTTCAAGCCATGTGCTCAAAAAGAAAAAAAATTTAGACGGTATTTCACATGTGTAAATAACAACAAATCATTTATATTTACATAAAGCTTCGTAAAAGAATTGATGTTTTAATTAATATCAAATGTCACCCTGATATACAGCTGCATACCATAAATTTGTTCACCTGCTTGTGCTCTTAGTGCAAATATCATGTAATTTGGGTTTCGTTTTGACGTTCATAAAATAACTCTAGGACCACTTACAGAAGATCATCAATGATCCATATGTACAATAACCATTCCCAAACCATATTTTGGGATCGTCTTGTCACTGGTGCTGAATGTCAATATTTGGCATTGTTAAATAGACAGATGGGGTCATATTTGTGAAAATCAAATTTTCTTAAATTTCGATTAAATCATCCATGTAAATTTTGTAGGATAAAAATCAGCACAGTTTCGTTGCATTAGCGCAAAGGAACACATATGAATAAGATCTAAAGCTGTTGATCACTTAAGAAGAACTTTGTAGAGCATAATAGAAATCAGTGTTTTTGAAATTTTGACCCCTGGTCACTTTAATGACCTGCCAAATGTGTTACAGCTATCTGCTAGGTATGACATGCGAATATGTCAACGCAAACTGAATATTAACTTACGCAGTGAAATTTCATCATTATCGGTTTCGTTTTCACAATGATATGATATCTCGAAGACATTACAAATTACATGGTATTTGCACTAGAATACGAAGGTAAGTGAACAAACTTAAGATACGCAGCTGTAATAATCATTCATAAATTTGTGCCTTTGTGGTATTCAAAATTCATATATGTTTAACAATGTCGTGAATTTAGTATGTCTTTGCTATAACTAATTGCTGTATGAGCTTATAACTGGAATGCTCTTTACTTCTCATGCAGAAAGCTGTCCAATAAACACCATACATATGGTTCACAAATTATGTTGCCGAATGAAGTTTTTTTTATCTCTATTTTAATTTAATTTGAATTGATAACTGAAGGTTTCATAAACTTTTTCATTTGTTTTGCGAATTGACAAATTGGGCTTGAACAGTAAGAAGAGCAATTTCACATGTTTCGATTTAAAGTGTATTGACTGACAGATTCATCTCTCTGGAGATGTTACATCAATATAATTTGTCACAGGGAATTGCAAATGTAAATTTTAAAAATTATCTTTGGCATGTTGAACAGCCCCTTATGTAAAGCATTTTTTGTGAGGGTATATTCTCAAGTAGAATATTTAAGAGCTATGTTTAAAAATGTATGAGAATTTGAAATTGACATTTTGAAGCTAAATAATTTTATATTGCGTTGGTATTTGTTATGTTGAACCTAGCATATATCTGATATGTAGAAGAAAATGACATAATTTCAATAAATTTTCAAGAGCGGTTACTATTTCGAAAAAACCAAAAACATGTTATAATCTATGATGTTTTCAAATAATCTAAATCGAATTAAAGGGATGAATTAGATTATTAAGCATACAAACTAACACTTTGTTTTGATCATCATAGATTAAATAACATATTATCATAACAAAGATCTTGTAGTTATTCTCCATTGTCTTCACAGGATTTGAGATAACTGTTGTTTTAGAAAAGGTTTCACCTAACAACAAGTTTCAATAATGTGCCTGCAACAGAGGACATTGTGACACAAGGACAATGTAAAAACACTCACAGAGTCTGAAATGAAACAAATTACAAATGTTTGCAATCTTGCACTGATGAATACATCCATTCATCAGGTATGTAATCAGGTCAAGTGTAGTCAGGTACAAGCTTTTAATATGTACAACAGAAACTCAGATTTCATGTCAGCTTGGTGAAGGGGCCTCTTGTTGACGAAAGGAAGCTGTCCAGTTTTTAATCAAAATCTGCCCGAGAAGCTGAAAAGGAAGGTACAAAAAGGGAATCTGAACACAAAATAAATTAAAGAGATGTTTTTAAGTTGGAATTTTACAATGGTGTTGGGACGATATGATACATGTAATCATTCTATTAAAACATTGTATACGAACATTTACAAAATTCAAAACAAATGATGATCGATTGATTATGGAAGTCACATATCAATTATTTCATATCGTGACATATTTATTCTTTATTTTAGATTAATAGAAGTAGCTTGAATGAAAATAATGAGATAAAAATTAAAATCACCAATATTCCCCAAATATCACTCTATTTTCAGTTTAAGAGTTTGACAATTGATAGGCATGGAATATAACGTTAGATATATTTACATATTCATTTAAATTTGAGGCATATAATCAAACATTTTGTCACATCAATCTCTCACCTCCCTGTTGTCTTCTGTCTCGCCGGGTAGGGGTTATATTGAAATAATGTCCCTCTAATGCGGGTTGACCTTGTCAGATTCCTATCTTTTACTTTTATATAAAAATACTGTGTGACATTAAGAAAGAAAATTATTAAAAACTATTTTTTACAGACAAACATATAATGACAATACACAGTTACCTTTCAACAAACATTTTAGCATTACCAATCTAACTAGTTTCATCTTGATTATATTGAATTTTCCCTTTAAGAGAAATTTTGAAATACATGTAGTTGATTTCAAACTTAAAACTGTTATGAAATGCAGTGAAAAAACAATGGTATCATATCAAGTTATTTTTAGAATTTCTCAAAAGTTCAATACTCTTAGCTATTGTCAAATGTATATTGAATTCAATGAATTAAAACGCCACTCCGTGATTTTCAACACCCATTGTTTTTGCTTTGAAACAAACATCAGTAGTATGATTAATGATATAGATTTGAACAATTTCACACATTCATTTCAAAACGGCAATTTTCAATGAACGCCTCTTAACGTTGATTATGTTCATGGAAACCTCATGCACACGTCCGGTTTATATTAATACTAGTAATATAACCTGTCAAATACTATCAACACAAAAGCAAAATAACATGTGACTTATTAACGCAAGTCATTGTCCGGTTTTCGATCATAATCAAGGTTTCAAACCTCCTTAATGTTCCTGTAAAACGTCGAATGGTTATTAAATCACATTTCATTGATTAACTTAACTCATGATATTCTTCAAATGAAATCTTTCAAAACAGTTGAATTGACATAGCATTCACCTACATAGATTATATTTAACGTATAACTATTCCGCTCTTGATTTATGTTATAAAGTTACATTGCCAAATACATGAATGATAATTGAGCATTAACATACAAATGAAATAAACCCTCTCAATCCGTATCACTTAACAGGTAAAATTAAAGCAATTGTAATGCCTGAGCTGGATATTGGCGGTATACAATTAACTGTTATAGTAGTAGTAGTAGTAGTCGTAGTAGTAGTAGTAGTAGTAGTAAATTTAATAGATCGTACCGTAAATTTGGCAGCGAACGGCAGATCAAGCTGTTTCTGTAGTTTGTTTAGCAACTGAAAAATCAGAATCTACTTCTGTCAATGTATTCTTATTAAAGCGTCTTATCATGATTTCATAAAATAAGAGTTTGAATAATTGGCGGTTGAGATAAAGGGCTGAGAGCAGTCATCATCTTTAGCAGACAAACGGTTTCGCTTTGCTTTAGATAATCCCTAGGCTGCTTTATCAGATTCCTTGAATTAACATACTTTCAGATTCTTCAGTCAACATATTTTACCTAATGAATGGCAGTATAATTTACAAATCGCAGTAACGATAAGTTAACATTTCAAATAACACCACCAAGCACGTTGATATGGTGTTATTCTATGAAAATATCGATTTTATGTCATTTTAGAACATGGTACTGCAATCATCTACAATAAAACTTAAGGACATCGTTGATTACTTTCTATTTTTTCATTAAAAACATGTATATAACATTCTTGATTTATTCACTAATATATAACAGTACAGTAGATGACCTTTTTTACAATATTGATGAATATGTTTATAGGAATCATGATACATATTTTACACCGCAGATTAAAAACCTGCGGATCAGGATATGTTCAAATATTCAACATGATAGCATGAAAATGTGTTATAATGTAACAACAAATTTCGTTTCCGCCACAGTACGATTATATAATTACATGATTTCAAAGTTCTACTTTTTGAAAACTAATTATCAACTTCACAACAGTTTGTAAAAATATTAATTGATTGACTGTTTACTATGTATAGGTTAACTTAACCAAAAGATAATTTATATACACGTCGTAAGACTGTCTAAAATTCCAACTTTTTATAAATTGAATCTTTCTGTGACGTCAAAACACAGCAGGTGATTTTTATATAAGTCTGAAATGTCTAGGATAGAAATTATTTATCGTGTACAATAGATTATTTGTCTGGTTGATAAGAAAGGTGTAAGCTTTCAGCTTGGGTCACACGGTGAGGTAAGATAATGCCTCAGGTCAATTTAGACCACATGGTATTTGAGACAAAAGACTAAACCACCATCGACAACTGAGGGGAATAAAAAAAGTTAAATATGATTAGTAAGAAATAGCTAAAATAGCAAGCATTTCTAACTCTGCGAAGACTGACTTTTTATTTGATGAAAGTTTAGGGCTTATTATTATATGGTGTTTTCATTTGATGAAGATTAAGGTTTAATTATGATAAAATTACTACTGTTTAAAATAATTAAATTTTCCTCTATAGAAAACCATTTGACATACCACTTTATAAGTTGATATACGAAATAAACTTCAATTACTGCTTGTTCAGCGGTAACATATTGGATAAATGTACACTGCAGCGGTTGTGCTGTGATCTGTTCTTCGCCCTCACCGTTTCAAAATCTGTTTACAACAGGCAAAATAATATTCCTATGAAGGACAGTGAAGTCGAAGTACGGTTTTTATATGAAACAGGGTTGTGCTTAATAATAACTTTTTTTTACCAATTTCTAAATGCTAGTTACATGTAAATTATCGATTGTACACTGCAACCTATATTGTCTTTGTGTCTGCTATACGTTTATGTCATTGTTTGTTTATTATCAGAAATCAAGACTCGAGTCTCGGTATATTGCCGCAATATGAACTGATAACATAGCAATTTTCGAAAATTCTTAATCAACTATCTTGGACCACAAAAACACTATTGATCACTTAAAAATAACCATTTGAAGCATTTTTATATTGTCAAAGCAAATCATCGTCTTTTTTATTGCAATATCTCTTAACCCGTCTGAAGGAGGAGACAAAGTTACCAAATCAATAAACAAACAACGAGCCTAAGTCATTATTAAGCAATATTCACAATCGTTCCCAGTAAACATTTAGTTGGAGCTTTTAATATGTACTATGGAAACTCATTACATGGAGTTTGATTTTCTACGGTTAATGCCAGCTGGACTGAGTGCTTCACGCTGATCAAACGCAGTATCAACATTTTTGTTTTCAAATGGTGAAAAGTGTTAAAATGAAAGGTGCACAAAACAGTATGGTAACTCAATGTTCAATTAAAGCATACAAATTAACAGATGTTGTTGATGAAAGAGTTTATTCTGACAAATGGGAAGTGGTAATAACATGCATGTGCAATGAATGAACAAGATAAATGTATGAAATCATACCATGTGAAACGTAAATGTAAAATAATTTTTTTTTAAATGGATAATGAGAATAACATAAATAAATTATGTTTTTTCAAAGCGTCTTGAAAATCAAAATATTATATGCAATCATTTATTGAATTCGAAACAAATGATGATTGATATATAAACTCACAGGCAAAAGAAACGCTGGTAACATAAATGTCAGGATATTTTATTCCATGTAAGATACATGTGAATGAAGCAGAGTGGCAATGTTTCCTTATAAGTCAACTCAACTATGTTTGCCGTGTTTGAATCATTTTGTGTTGATGTTTTTGCATGGCGCCTTAGAAAACGCGTGTCAAAAAATCATCAATTTGCTATCTCCTTAAATAAGCGAGATTGGAGAGCCAATTTGGTCATTTTTGCATATAACGCGAAGACATATCAATGCAGAAAAGTCAAAATGGATGTTTTTCATTAACGGTATCTTAAATAAACTTCTGATATACATTTCCGAAATTCAAACTTAATTTCAAAATAATTATTAACAAAAAAGTACCTGAAAACAGCAATGTTAGCACCCAAACAGTGTTTAGACAACCACAGTACAAAACGCGCCATGGTTCAAATTATGAACAATAATTCTCCAAATATTTTTTTTATCAAACACATTCGAAATCGAATTGACATGGCATACATAATTTGTTTATCCCTCGTTTGAAATTACCTAGCGTTTCTTTTGCCCATGAGTTTATATAATTGAAGTCATGTTTCACTCATTTTCTCATACAAGCATAATATTTGTTTTTTATTTTATAAAAAATATTTGAATAAATATAATAAGATCCAAAAGTACAAACATAAGATAATATATCTACAATCTACAAGTTATGAAGTATAGAGAGGTGTATTGTCCCATGTCCTCATTTCACACCTGCATTAGAGTCGAACGTTTTATTAATTACAATTTACAGGCCACGTAATAAAACTATTATTAGAATAAAAACATAATCACAGCTAAACTTGAATTCATCTTCATGAATTACGTGTATCTTATAACTTCTGCTTAAAACTTTCTATCTTCGAAGCACACTAAATAGATTGTCAAGGCGCCTTTAAAGGGGCAGTAGCACGTTTTTTGATAATTTTATATTTTATATATATGTCACTGATACTTGTAAGTTAATGTTAAATATATTATTTTGACAGTGTAAAAAATCTCATTTCACAAGTCAATCATCCATAGTCAGAGGACAAAGTATGAAGATTCACATAAAATCCATTGGTGGCCATTTTGTGTGAACACTTTTAATTCATTTTGTGTAAGAAAAAGGAATCGCATGACTAAAGTTTACGTTATATATTTGGATTATTACTGCTCCATTTAGTTTGAATACATTGTCTTTCAATTGGAACCATTATTGTTCATTTTCCTGACATCACCTTATATTCCCCCTAAAGACGTGCTACTACCCCTTTAATGTATTCTGTCAAGTTATTTTGTTTTCACAGAGATGAGAGAGTTGCAGGTATTATTATCCATATATCTCTGGTATATCACCACGATGTTCTGGGTTAAAAACAACTCAACATTTTATAGTGAAGAAACTCTAAAATAGTTATTTCTTTATAACATAACTAAAATAAGAGCTTACTATTTCCAAAACAGTTTCAGATATTTTAAGAACGTTGCTGTACATATATTATATTCATTTTGTCCTTTCAAAAGTAACATACTTACATCAAATTAGCGGAGAGTTTCTTTTTATTTCGGTTTGATTTCTATACATAACCAATACAAAGGGAGAAATAAAACACACTTCAAAATCTTAATCTCAAAATATAAATGATATCTTTAAGAGCGTACCGAAGGTAAACTATGCATTAAACAATATCGGGATCGAATCATAAAATTTCTACTTGGAACAATTTCATAAAAGAACTTCACTTCTCAATTACATTTACTTGTTAATTTTATAAAATTTTCTGACTTTCTTTTTACTTTCTCAGATTTAACATCAAGTCACTTTGTGTAAGCATACAATTAAAGAAACTCCATCTATGCAACGCAAATGGTTACAACTTCGCTTAAGTTCGCGTCAATAAAAAAGAAGACAGTCCTCTAGTGGCACGTAGTAACACATTTTGCATATGTACATAATGAGATCAAGGCTGCCTATCATCTTTTCAAAGTTTATTAGGCTCAATCGATGTTTCACTCATGAGGCTGAATTTCATGTCGAATCTCGAGCTGCAGAACTTAATGGCGAGGTAAATACTAGGAACTACTCGTACTTGCACTATTATTATTTTGCATAATTTGGGAATATGGCTTTATTCCTCATGAAATCTAACAACTCAATGAGGGCGTTTGCGAAATGTGCTTTACAACATATCTGATGAATGTTACTGTCAATCGATTGTAGTCGATAGTGCAGCACCATTGAGGCTGTAAGCGTTTTAAGGTTGTGAATAATATGGTTTTATTCTTCTTCCCTTTCGAACAAAGAGGCTGCTAAATTGGCGCCTTGCTGTCGTCTTCCGATCGCCTCCTTTCATGCTACATTAAAGCTGCTCAAACATGGAAATTGTCAATAACTAGGAGACAGTTCACGTAAGAGCATTCAATCTGAATAATTGTTATATGATAAGACTTAGGCCGTGTTCACATGCCATCAAATACTTATATGAGTATATTTGCTCACATAAGCAAATTTGCATATATGAGCAAAAGTAAATATACTGTGCGTCCATATGGAGAAAGTTCTGTCAGTTGCAAAACAAATTTTCTTACATACGTACTGGAATTTGTTGCCTTATGAAGCATTTGGTCAATTTCTAGATTGAGGGTCATGTCTAGTTTTAAGTATCCAGTATCTGTATCCCTGTTAAACATTTGACTTGTGTTTGGAGAATAATAATAATAATAATAACTAGGGTTGCCCAGGCAACTCTGACGGTCTTCAGACCGCTGTTTTATTCGTAAGGTTCATTTAAATGTATCACAATGCTGGACCGTCATTAAACGTTGTCTGAAGCAATGTGCAAGGCTCTAGAAGCATTTTGGCACTCCATTTCCGGTTAAAATGTGCAAGGTCGTACAGTAAATTCAAAATGGCGCCTTAACCACGTGACCTACGAAGTCGTCATAATTGCCTTTTCTCTTCATCAGGTCAAGGCGCATCTTCATGTGAAATTTCAAGTCACTAAGTGCAATCTGCATGTCTCTGGAAGTCCATTTCCAGTCAAAATGTGCAAGGTCGTACAGTAAATTCAAAATGGCGCCTAAACCACGTGACCTACGAAGTCGTCATGATTGCCTTTTTTCTTCCTCTGGTCAATGCGCATCTTCATGTGAAATTTCAAGTCTCTATGTTCATTTTGAAAATTTTGCCCATGTTAAAATTTTCCGAATCCGAAATTTCAATTTTTGAAGCCCTGTAAAAACCGGAAATGACTGTTCGCGATCGATTTTATTCTTGATTCTTGTAGACCTTATTCATGTCTAGCTCTCATGCAAAAATGATGAAATTCTATGGCCAGGTTTTTGAGCTATGAGCCCTTGAAGTTTGCGATTTTTCGTTTTCGGTCAACTTTGAAAGGTCACAGTGACCTAATTAAAAATGCTAGGAGTCTGAAAGTAGGAATTTTTAAAGAACAATGCTTAAGCTACAAACTGTGCAAATGTCAGCTCTCTAGTGCAAGTATCTTCAGAGGGGAAGATTTTCAAAGGTGGTAGGGGTCAGAAATGGTCAAAAATGCACTAAAAGCAAGATGGCGGCCAAGTCACGTGAGTTAGAGATTTTTCATGATTGACTTTTTTCTTCCTCAGGTCAATGCGCATCTTCGGGTGAAATTTCAAGTCTGTAAGTGCATTTTGAAAAATTTTCCTATGTTAAAATTTCAAATTTGTAATGGCTGTAGACAGGAAACGGAAGTAGATATCCGGAAACGGATTTCCATTGTATAGGGTTCAGCACAGATGCTATCAGTTAATGCGCTACAGCTTCCACAAAATTGTGTAAATAATAATAATAATAATAAAAACTAGGGTTGCCCAGGCAACTCTGACGGTCTTCAGACCGCTGTGCAATTCGTAAGGTGCATTTCAATGTATCACAATGCTGGAATGTCATTATGCATCGTCTTGAGCAATCTACATGTCTCTGGGAGTCTATTTCAGGTCAAAATGTGCAAGGTCGTAGAGTAAATTCTTTTTCGTTTTTGGTCAAATTTGAAAGGTCAAAGTTACCAACCTAAAATTGCTAGGACTTTCAAATGAGCAAATTAAAAACTTCAATGCTTCATCTACATTATGTGTAAATTTCAGCTCTCTAGTGCAACTATCATCAGATGAGAAGATTTTTAAAAGTGGTAGGGGTCCGAAATGGTCAAAAATGCACTTAAAGCAAGATGGCGGCCAAGTCACGTGACCAAGAGATTGTTCTAGTAGAGTTTTTTCTTCAGCACGTCAAAGCGCATCTTCATGTGAAATTTCAAGTCTCTAAGTGCAATCTACATGTCTCTGGATGTCTATTTCCGGTCAAAATGTGCAAGGTCGTACAGTAAATTCAAAATGGCGCCTAAACCATGTGACCTACGAAGTCGTCATGATTGCCTTTTTTCTTCCTCAGGTCAATGCGCATCTTCGTGTGAAATTTCAAGTCTCTAAGTGCATTTTGAAAATTTTGCCCATGTTAAAATTTTCAAAATCCGAAATTTCAATTTTTGAAGCCCTGTAAAAACCGGAAATGACTGTTCGCGATCGATTTTATTCTTGATTCTTGTAGACCTTATTCATGTCTAGCTCTCATGCAAAAATGATGAAATTCTATGGCCAGGTTTTTGATCTATGAGCCCTTGAAGTTTGCGATTTTTCGTTTTTGGTCAACTTTGAGAGGTCACAGTTTGAAAAGTATTAAAGCTAGGACTTTGAAAATTGTCTAAATTTGAAGAACTATATTTCAGCTACATTTTGTGCAACGCTCAGTTGTCTGGTGCAAGTATCTTCAGAGAAGAAGAGTTTCAAAGGTGGTAGGGGTCAGAAATGGTCCAAAATGCACTAAAAGCAAGATGGCGGCAAAGTCACGTGAACTAGAGATTCTTCATGATTGACTTTTTTCTTCCTCAGGTCAATGCGCATCTTCACGTGAAATTTCAAGTCTCTAAGTGCATTTTGAAATTTTTTCCCATGTTAAATTTTCAAATTTATAATGGCTGTAGACCGGAAATGGAAGTAGATATCCGGAAACGGATTTCCATTGTATAGGGTTCAGCACAGACGCTATCAGTTCTGAAAGTTTCATGTAATTTGCTTCAGTAGTTTTTTGGCAATCGCGAAGACAAAATCGTGGAAAATAATAATAATAATAAATATAGCCGCAAGCGGCGACAACAGGATTCAGCCGCATCAACAGCGTGTTCAGTACAAAGATAAACATGTCAGGAGTCATTCCTGAAAGTTTCATCAAGTTCTGTCAACACGTTTAGCTTCAGGAGACTTTTTAGCATTTTTTTTTTTTCTGACCTTTTTTCTATCGATTTTGAGTCACTTGATACTTAACGTTAAAGCCTGTATTTATGTATGTACTTTGATAAACATAAATTTCAACCATTTTGACCATTTTAGCTCCTTGATGTGTTGTTTAGGTCTAAAATACGATTTCCAGCTGCTACATGCTTATTCACAGAGCCCACAAATACATAGTAACAAATTGTCAGTATAAAAAACATGACAAATGTGAAAATACAGAAGCAAATTTGTCAAAGAAAACCAATTTAAATTTTATACTTGTTTTCAGTTTCAAAACAAAAGCAAAGCCTAGCAATATGAGCTGGAGCGCGTCAATGCCCGTGTTTTGCGAGAAAAGCATGCATCCCGCTTTTCAATCCATGAATGAACTCATGGACGACTACTTCGGGGGGTGTTGCATAAATGTTTTTCTTTTCATCTTCAAATGGAGGAATCTGGGCATAGAAACACCAAAGAGCAGTTGAGATGTAGGAAGAGATATGCATAAAAAAATAATGAAAGACGTTTGCTGAGAAGCGATCACTTGGTTGTTGGTTTGAAGGAAATTAGAAAAGGGATGCGCGGAGCCTCTCAATTTGGTTTACTATAAAAGTAAACAAAGCTAATAGGCAAGATTCAGAAAGTACAAACATCATTGTTCCATGTAAAATACAGTGACATTTTGATTCCTGGCACAATCCTGACATAACAGGGCGTGGACGCACAGTTATTGAAAAAAAGGAGGGGTGCTCTTTCAGACGCGTAATGATACAAAAAAAATGCCATATATGGAGACACCTAATAAGGGTTGATACTACGATAGCGTAGTGAAAACCGATCTCCATGTACATTTCTTACTATCAAAGTTGTGAACCCCCATCCTTCTTTCGCACTCGTTTCTCTTGAACGGGGTGGCGAAATTTCAAATGATTTATACCATTGCAAAGGGCGAAGAACCAGCTTCAATCCAATGTGTCATTTGTACATTTGAACGAAAAAGTAAAGAAACGGTAAACGATGCGACATCTGTCTCAAACATCAAGTTTTATCTCGAGATGACTGAGGTACTTGTCTTTCAGCATTGATATATCCCGAACCAATGAAGATATGTTCATATTCTTTCCACCAGTGTGTAGAGGAGAGAATTGTCTAAATTTGCATTTATATTATGGTTATGAGCATGAAAACGTATAGAAATGGTGAGCGATGCGACATCTGTCGCGATTAACACATTTTCCATCAGAATGAGCAATGCCCTAGCGCCCTTTTTACATGTACCCCCCGAACCATTAAAGATATCGGCATATTATTTTCACCAGTGAATAGAGGAGAGATTTGTCTTTATATGCATACATTATTTGTTTATGAGCATGAAAAAGTAAAGAAATGGTGAGCGATGCGACATCTGCCGCAAAAATATTACATTTTCCATCCAAATTAGCAATCCCCTTGCGCCCTCTATGCATGTACCTCCCGAACCATTAAAGATATCTAGTTCATATTTTTTTCACCAGTGAATAGAGGAGAGATTTGTCTTTATATGCATACATTATTTGTTTATGAGCATGAAAAAGTAAAGAAATGGTGAGCGATGCGACATCTGACGCAAATAACAGTTTTCCATCCAAATCAGCAGTCCCCTTGCGCCCTCTATGCATGTACCTCCCGAACCATTTAAGATATCTTCATATTTTTTTCACCAGCTAATAGAGGAGAGATTGGTCTTTATATGCATACATTATTTGTTTATGAGCATGGAAAAGTAAAGAAACGGTGAGCGATGCGACATCTGACGCAAATATCAAGCTTTATCTCAAGAAATAGATAATTCAGCTTATGAGTCATTTACCGTAAACAATTTTATAACGAAGTACTACACAAAAGGTATTTGTCTTCAACAAGCGTAGCCATCGATGTATAGTATGTTTTTCTAGTGTTTTATTGTCAATGAAATACAATTTTTCAATCATTCTTATATCAGGATCATTGAAAACGAAAGAAATATTGACGACATTTAAATGCTCCGAATTTCAATGTTAATGTTCAATCTAATTTTCATTAAATTTATCAAAAATTGTATCGTCTTTTGGCTTTCTAATGATATATGGAACAATGATTTGTCGTCTGTCACTGATGAGCAATGATTTTTTTAACATACCTATATCGTATGCATTCAAAACGAAAGCAGAATTGACAATATTCAAAGGGCCGTAACTCAATGTAAAACAAATATAGGAATATACTGTCAAATTTTTAAAAAATTTATAAACTTTTGGCTTTCATATGATGTATAGAACAAAGCGTTATCGTACACCGTTGATTGGCTACGATATTTCAAACATACCCACTAAAACACCACATGCCCAAAATGGAAAGTTTGACCTCTGACCCTGACCGGAAATGACTGTTCGCGAGCGATTTTATTCTTTTATCTTAAAGACCTTGCCAATGTCTAACTCTCATGCAAAAATCATAAACTTCTATGGTCTGGTTTTTGAGTTATCTGCCCTTGAAGTTTGCGATTTTTAGATTTTGGTCAACTTTGAAAAATCACAGCAAGAAAAGTATTAACATTAGGACTTTTTCGAATGCAAATTCAGAACTACAATGCTTCAGCTACATTGAGTGCAAATTTCAGCTCTCTGTTTCAAGTATCTTCAGAGGAGAAGATTCTCAAAGGTGCATGGGGTCCTGAAATTCTAAAAAGTTGGAAAATCCAATATGGCGGCCAAACCACGTGACCTACGACTTTGTCATGATTTACTTTTTTTCTTAGAATGTCATTATCTATCATTGTGCAAAATTTCAAGTCTCTTAGTGCATTTTGAAAAAAAATCCCATGTTAAATTTTCGATTTTGGAATCGAACTGGACCTTTAATGCGACCTCCGATTTGAAAAAACAAAACGAGAAGATCAAGGTCTCAGTAAGGGCTATCAACTTGCATAGTTTCGCTGTAATAGCATCAGCCGTTTTCGCTAAATCCTGTACACAAAATCGGTGGAATAAAAAAATAATAATAAATATAGCCGCAAGCGGCGACAACAGGATTCAGCCGCATCAACAGCCTGTTCAGTACAAAGATAATCATGTCAGGAGTCATTCCTGAAAGTTTCATCAAGTTCCGTCAACACGTTAAGCTTCAGGAGCCTTTTAAGCATTTCTTTTCCCGACCTTTTTCCTATCGATTTTGATCATAAATTCTGAACTAAATTTACTGTTTGCAATCCATGTTTGATAGATTCCTATTGTTTATATATTTGTCTTACATTCCTGAAAAAATTGCATGATTCTGAGTCCAACTTTTTGAGTTACCGCCCTTTGAAAATGGCACCTTGTACTGAGTCATCCATCTTTGAAAGCTTATAGAGAAAAAACTATTTGAGGTACCGTCTTTGAATTATGCAAGTTTTATGCTCAATGCCTCAGCTACAACAAACAAAAGTTACAGCACTTTGGTGCAAGTATCTTCAGAGGAGAAGATCTTCAAAGGTGCATGGGGTCTGAAAATTCTGAAAAAATCCAATATGGCGGCCAAACCACGTGACCTACAACTTCGTCATGATACTTTTTTTTGCGTAGAATTTCCTTGCGCACCCTCTCATACAAAAATATTTAAATTCTTTGGTCACGTTTTTGATTTATCTGCATTTGAAAATATTATTTTTCTAAGACACAGCAAACTTTGATGGATTTGCTACACATAAAATATGCATTATGCAGTATGCATTGTTCATGGCATAGATAAACATGTCAGGAGTCAGTCCTGAAAATTTCAGCAAGTTCTGCTGACGCGTTAAGCTTCAGGAGCATTTTTAGCAATTTCCGAAATTTTTTCTGTCGACTTTGATCAAGCATTCTGGACGAAAATGATTGTTCGCGATCGATGTTTTGACAGATTCCTGTTGTATATAAACTCGTCTTACATTCCTGAAAAAATTGCATAATTCTGAGTCCAACTTTTTGAGTTATCGCCCTTTGAAAGTTGCACATTGTACTAAGTCACCCGACTTTGAACGCTTCTAGAGAAAAAACTATTTGAGATACAGTCTTCGATGGAACCAAACTTTATTGTCCAATGCCTCAGCTACAATATACAACAAGTTTCAGCTCTCTGTTGCAAGTATCTTCAGAGGAGAAGATTCTCAAAGGTGCATGGGGTCAGGAAATTCTAAAAAGTTCGAAAATCCAATATGGCGGCCAAACCACGTGACCTACGACTTTGTCATGATTTACTTTTTTGCTTAGAATGTCATTATCTATCTCTGTGCAAAATTTCAAGTCTCTAGGTGCATTTTGAAACATTTTTCCATGTTAATTTTTCGATTTTGGATTCGAACTGGACCTTTTATTTATCGACCGATTTCGCCCAAAAGTTTAGCAGATCCTCTTCTCATAGAGGACTATCAGTGTACAAAATGTCACTGTTATAGCATCAGCCGTTTTGGCTAAATGCTGTCCACAAAATCGGTGGAATAAAATAATAAAACACGCCAATAACAATAAGGATTCAGCCGAAAGGCTGAATCCTTAATAAGGATTCAGCCGAAAGGCTGAATCCTTAATAAAACACGCCAATAACAATAAGGATTCAGCCTGAAAGGCTGAATCCTTAATAATAATAATAAAACACGCCAATAACAATAAGGATTCAGCCGAAAGGCTGAATCCTTAAATATAGTTGCAAAGCAACAATAACAGGATTCAGCCAAATATATGAGCTCCATTTGAAGCCTTTTGATGAAATGTTTTAGGTCGAAAATACGATTTCTAGCGATTTTAGCAGTATTCTTAACCCTTTGATATCTCACGAACCAGTGGAGGTATTTTTACAATTTTTACATCCTCGTGTAGAGGAAAGAATTGTCTTCATTGCTATGTATCATTTGTCTATGCACGACAAGAAATAAAGAAGCGCCGTACTGAAGAAACGAAAACTCCGGGTGCCGCTAATTGAACTTGTAGTTACTCCGTTACCTATCGGCACTGATGTCTCACGAACCAGTGGAGATATTTTTATAATTTTTACATCCTCATGTAGAAGAAAGAATTGTCTTCATTTCCATGTATCATTTGTCTACGCACGACAAGAAATAAAGAAGCGCCGTACGGAAGATACGACAAATCCGGGTGCCGCTAATTGAACTTGTAGTTACTCGCGCACCTATCGGCCCTCATATTTCACGAACCATTAGAGATAATTTTATAATTTTTACATCATCTTTTAGACAAAAGAATTGTCTTTTTTTCCATGTATCATATGTCTATGCGCGAACAGAAATAAAGAAGCGGTGGACGGAATAAAAGACCACTCCTGCTATCGCTATTTGAAATTGTAGTTACTCGCGCACCTGTCGGCCCTCATATCTCACGAACCATTAGAGATAATTTTATGATTTTTACATCATCTTTTAGACAAAAGAATTGTCTTTTTTTCCATGTATCATATGTCTATGCGAGAACAGAAATAAAGAAGCGGTGGACGGAATAAAAGACATCGTTCACATGATACACAAAATCTGCCATATATGGAAACACCTTTTAAGGGTTGATACTACGATAGCGTAGTGAAAACCGCTCTCCATGTGTAAGCTTCTTACTATCAAAGTTGTGAAATCCCACCCTTCTCTCGCACCATATTTCTTTTGAACGGGGTGGCGCAATTTCAAAGGGTTTATATCATTGAAAAGCGCGAAGAACCAGCTTCAATTCAATGTGTCATTTTTACATTTGAACGAAAGAGTAAAGAAACGGTAGACGATGCGCCATCTGTTGAAAATATCAAGTTTTATCTCGAGATGACTGGGGGTACTTGTCTTTCAGCACTGATATAACCCGAACCAATAAAGATATCTTCATAATTTTTGCACCTGTTTGTAGGGGAGAGAATTGTCTTGTTTTGTATATATTTTATGTTTATGAGCATGAAAAGGTAAAGAAACGATGAGCGATATGCGACATCTGTCGGAAATAACACATCTTTGACCATTTCGAGCTTTTTGGTGTTGTTTTAGGCGGGAAATACGGCTAGGGCTATTTTGAGTACACTTCCTGCGTCCCGTGTCCTGTTTAGTGACCAAAATCGAATGCACACGACTGGACAGCGTGTTTGCATGAAATGTCTGCAAGCACAAAGTGTAGAACATGCGGCCGGGAGGAAATGCATGTTTCAAAGTTCAAGAGGACGACAGGCATTTTGGAAAAAAGAGTTAATGGAGGACGTCACACCCTTGCCAGTGGAATCTGCCGAGCACATAGGCAGGAATGAGGACGTCCCATATATATCTTTTGACCAAGAGCCCAAGAGCCCAAGAGCTAAATATGGCCGTCATTATGCCCTTTTTGTTAAGGGAAGGTACACTTGCTTGTACCTACCTACGCACCCACCCGTGCCTTTGGTCTTGAAACTAAATCTTGACCATAAAGGCTATCACAGTTTATGAGGCCCACTTTGACAATTTATTGTCAGTCCAAAGCAAAGAGTACAATTGACAATATGTAGAGTTCTTTTTTTCATCGTTAAAGTACATTTAGCATTTTAATGTAAACTTTGCCAGGTTCTATCTCATTTTAGCTGTCTGAGGATATAATAAACACTGCTTAATGCTCTGTTGCACATACCAAAGTTACAGCACTTTAGTGCAAGTATCATCAGAGGAGCAGATCTTCAAAGGTGCATGGGGTCCGAAAATTTTTGAAAAGTTGAAAAATCCAATATGGCGGCCAAACCACGTGACCTACGACTTCGTCATGATACTTTTTTTGCGTAGAATTTCCTTGTGCACCTTCTCATAGAAAAATCATGAAATACTTTGGTCACGTTTTTGATTTATCTGCATTTGAAAATATTTTTTTTCTACAACACAGCAAACTTTGAAGGTTTCGCTACACATAAATTATGCATGATGCAGTATGCATTATTCACGGCAAAGATAAACATGTCAGGAGTCAGTCCTGAAAATTTCAGCAAGTTCTGCTGACGTGTTAAGCTTCAGGAGCATTTTTAGCAATTTCCGACATTTTTTCTGTCGACTTTGATAAAACATTCTGAACGAAAATGATTGTTCGCGATCGATGTCTTGACAGATTCCTGTTGTATATATACTAGTCTTACATTCCTGAAAAAATTGCATAATTCTGAGTCCAACTTTTTGAGTTATCGCCCTTTGAAAGTTGCACATTGTACTAAGTCACCCGACTTTGAACGCTTCTAGAGAAAAAACTATTTGAGATACAGTCTTTGATGGAACCAAACTTTAATGTCCAATGCCTCAGCTACAACAAAAAACAAGTTTCAGCTCTCTGTAGCAAGTATCTTCAGAGGAGAAGATTCTCAAAGGTGCATGGGGTCCGGAAAATCTGAAAAGTTGAAAAATCCAATATGGCGGCCAAACCACGTGACCTACGACTTTGTCATGATTTACTTTTTTTCTAAGAATGTCATTATCTATCTCTGTGCAAAATTTCAAGTCTCTAGGTGCATTTTGAAAAATTTTCCCATGTTAATTTTTCGATTTTGGATTCGAACTGGACCTTTTATTTATCGACCGATTTCGCCCAAAAGTTTAGCAGATCCTCTTCTCATAGAGGACTATCAGTGTACAAAATGTCACTGTTATAGCATCAGCCGTTTTGGCTAAATGCTGTCCACAAAATCGGTGGAATAAAATAATAAAACACGCCAATAACAATAAGGATTCAGCCGAAAGGCTGAATCCTTAATAAAACACGCCAATAACAATAAGGATTCAGCCGAAAGGCTGAATCCTTAATAATCAGGATAATAACAATAGGTCTTTGACTTTCGTCTGAAGACCTAATAATAAAAACTAGGGTTGCCCAGGCAACTCTGACGGTCTTCAGACCGCTGTTTTATTCGTAATGTTCTTTTAAATGTATCATAATGCTGGACCGTCACTAAATATCGTCATTTTCCCCATGTTAAAATTGTCCAAATCCGAAATTTCAATATTTGAAGCCCTGTAAAAACCGGAAATGACTGTTCGCGATCGATGTTATTCTTGATTCTTGTAGACCTTATTCATGTCTAGCTCTCATGCAAAAATGATGAAATTCCACGGCTAGGTTTTTGAGCTATGAGCCCTTGAAGTTTACGATTTTTCGTTTTTGGTCAACTTTGAGAGGTCACAGTTTGAAAAGTATTAAAGCTAGGACTTTGAAAATTGTCTAAATTTGAAGAACTATGCTTCAGCTACATATTGTGCAAAGTTCAGTTCTCTGGTTCAAGTATCTTCAGAGAAGAAGAGTTTCAAAGGTGGTAGGGGTCAGAAATGGTAAAAAATGCACTAAAAGCAAGATGGCGGCCAAGTCACGTGACCTAAATATTTTTTTTGATGGACTTTTTTCTTCAGCACGTCAAAGCGCATCTTCATGTGAAATTTCAAGTCTCTAAGTGGAATCTACATGTCTCTGGAAGTCCATTTCCGCTCAAAATGTGCAAGGTCGTACAGTAAATTCAAAATGGCGCCTAAACCACGTGACCTACCAAGTCGTCATGATTGCCTTTTTTCTTCCTCTGGTCAATGCGCATCTTCATGTGAAATTTCAAGTCTCTATGTTTATTTTGAAAATTTTGCCCATGTTAAAATTTTCCGAATCCGAAATTTCAATTTTGAAGCCCTGTAAAAACCGGAAATGACTGTTCGCGATCGATTTTATTCTTGATTCTTGTAGACCTTATTCATGTCTAGCTCTCATGCAAAAATGATGAAATTCCACGGCTAGGTTTTTGAGCTATGAGCCCTTGAAGTTTGCGATTTTTCGTTTTCGGTCAACTTTGAAAGGTCACAGTGACCTAATTAAAAATGCTAGGAGTCTGAAAGTAGGAATTTTTAAAGAACAATGCTTAAGCTACAAACTGTGCAAATGTCAGCTCTCTAGTGCAAGTATCTTCAGAGGAGAAGATTCTCAAAGGTGGTAGGGGTCCGAAATGGTCAAAAATGCACTAAAAACAAGATGGCGACCAAGTCACGTGACTTAGAGATTTTTCATGATTGACTTTTTTCTTCCTCAGGTCAATGCGCATCTTCGAGTGAAATTTCAAGTCTGTAAGTGCATTTTGAAAAAATTTCCCATGTTAAAATTTAAAATTTGTAATGGCTGTAGACCGGAAACGGAAGTAGATATCCGGAAAAGGATTTCCATTGTATAGGGTTCAGCGCAGATGCTATCAGTGCTGTAAGTTTCATGCAAGTAGCTTCAGTCGTTAATGCGCTAGAGCTTCCACAAAATTGTGTAAATAATAATAATAAACAGGATAATAACAATAGGTCTTTGACTTTCGTCTGAAGACCTAATAATCAGGGTAATAACAATAGGTCTTTGACTTTCGTCTGAAGACCTAACAAGATTAGCTGAATTAGAGAGAATGATCACCAAAACATGACATGTTCAAAATGCAAAGTTTGACCCTTACTTGTGACCGGAAGTGACTGTTCGCGAGCGATTTTATTCTTTTATCTTCAAGACCTTGCTAATGTCTATCTCTCATGCAAAAATCATAAAATTCCACGGCTAGGTTTTTGAGCTATAAGCCGTTAAAGTTTGCAACTTTGAAGGGTTTTATTCGTAAGGTTCATTTAAATGTATCATAATGCTGGACCGTCAATAAACATCGTCTGAAGCAATGTGCAAGGCTCTAGAAGCATTTTGGCAGTCCATTTCTGGTTAAAATGTGCAAAGTCGTACAGTAAATTCAAAATGGCGTCTAAACCACGTGACCTACGAAGTCGTCATGATTGCCTTTTTTCTTCCTCTGGTCAATGCGCATCTTCGTGTGAAATTTCAAGTCTCTAAGTGCATTTTGAAAATTTTGCCCATGTTAAAATTTTCCAAATCCGAAATTTCAATTTTCGAAGCCCTGTAAAAAACGGAAATGACTGTTCGCGATCTATTTTATTCTTGATTCTTGTAGACCGTATTCATGTCTAGCTCTCATGCAAAAATGATGAAATTCCACGGCTAGGTTTTTGAGCTATGAGCCCTTGAAGTTTGCGATTTTCCGTTTTCGGTCAACTTTGAAAGGTGACAGTGACCTAACTAATAATTCTAGGAGTCTGAAAGTAGGAATTTTTAAAGAACAATGCTTAAGCTACAAACTGTGCAAATGTCAGCTCTCTAGTGCAAGTATCTTCAGAGGAGAAAATTTTCAAAGGTGGTAGGGGTCAGAAATGGTCAAAAATGCACTAAAAACAAGATGGCCGCCAAGTCACGTGACTGAGAGATTTTTCATGATTGACTTTTTTGTTCAGCAGGTCGATGCGCATCTTCATGTGAAATTTCAAGTTTCTACGTGCATTTTGAAAAAATTTCCCATGTTAAATTTTCAAATTTGTAATGGCTGTAGACCGGAAACGGAAGTAGATATCCGGAAACGGATTTCCATTGTACAGGGTTCAGCACAGAGGCTATCAGTGCTGAAAGTTTCATGCAAGAAGCTTCAGTCGTTAATGCGCTACAGCTTCCACAAAATTGTGTAAATAATAATAATAAACAGGATAATAACAATAGGTCTTTGACTTTCGTCTGAAGACCTAATAATAAACAGGATAATAACAATAGGTCTTTGACTTTCGTCTGAAGACCTAATAATACTTTATTGCCTTTTCAGGAATTTGTTTTACATCAACACAGAGCTTGAACAGGAGAACAATCATATGAAATATGTATGTACACAATGTACATGCATTTAACTCTTTTCACATTTATTTAATAGACATATTATGTTAGGAACAAAAGATGTATGGGCTCTTTTTTTCAAAACTGGAACTTTGTAGCGGCGGCCTGAAGGGAGAAGGTGATATTCTGAATGAAGGTAATGTGTCGGGTCAGATATGATTTTGACAGCTTGATTTACGATTTGCCGCTCATATATATCAGTTAAACACTCGAACTTGACACCGGCAATCTTACTCGCAACGTTCACAATTTTGTTAACTTTAGATTTAAGATGAACTGAGAGAGACCCGTACCAACAATGGAATGAAAATGTTAATATGCTTTGAATAAAAGCTGTATAAAAGGTTGACATGACGGAGGGGTTAACATCGAAAGATCTGAGTTTTCGCATGAGATGAAGACGTTGTTGACATTTGTTAAACAAGGCATTAATGTTGGAATTCCAGTTCAGTTTAGAATCAATGTAGGTTCCCAAATATTTATATTCCGACACAGTCTCAACACATTCACCATTTATTATGACTGGAAGCATTTTAGATGGTTTACTTCGAAAGTCAATAACCAGTTCCTTCGTTTTTTTTACATTTAAATGTAGATGATTGTCTGCACACCAAGTTGTAAATTTGGTAATTTCATCTTTATACATATGTTCAGATATATCATTATTTAATTTTCCAACAATTGCGGCGTCATCCGCAAACTTGATCGTTGAGCAGGTAGAACTATAACTAACGCAAGCGTTAGTGTAGAGGGTGAACAGAAGTGGAAGGCCGAACGCCAGTTTAAAATTGAAATCCATGGAAACTGATTAAATTCCTGTTGACCTCATTCAGCCATTCAAACACAATTCGGGACAAGTTGAATATGCATGATATGTCTCAAGGATTGATTACAAGGCTGCTCATTTCAAAAGGCTCTTTTTGAGATGTAAAGGATATTGACCTCTCCCTACGGTTTGGTTGAAAATGTAAACATTAGGGTGACCCCGAATGTTTATATTGTAAACCAAACTCAAAGGAAGGGGTTAAAATCTGTCATATAAAGCGAATATATAAACACTGAAAGTATCGAGCAAACGCAGCCATTTATTGCCAGCTGCCTGCTTAACAGCACGCTCTTCGCGTAAGACATTACAAATACACTTTGCATACGATTTTGGGTCAAATATTAATAAATATATACAATATGTATATGAAAATTACAATATGAGTCATGACACAACAAAATGAACATCTGCCGTAAAAGTGTTGCTTGACAACATAGAAGTGCCAGCTTTGAATCCCGCTCAAAACGCTCCTTCCTAAATTGTCCAAAATTTAAATTTTACAAACCTATTACTTTGTTTCATCATATCTTCAAGTTATGAGTGTATAAGTATAAAATAAGTATAAAATGTAAAAATGTAAATGTAAATGTAAATGTAAATGTAAATGTAAATGTAAATGTTAATGTAAATGTATTAATGTAAATGTTGTCCCTTCCAAACCAGGAGCACGGGCTAAAAGCCAAACAATCTTTCTACAGGCTGAAACCAATTAACTCCCCACAGAGGCAGATCAAGTCATGAAATGTTGATAGAGCCGCTGTTATATTACGCAGAAATCCGTGGGTTTCGGCAGTTTCCCCTGACGGAAAAAATGCACCACACTTCATTTGGATTTCTTTATCAAATGACAACGATTCTCACAATGCCTTTGCCATCATTAAGTCAAAATGATATGATTTAAAAACAGCGTCGCTGATTGCACAACTAACTTTAAATGTCTCCAATCAGGTGTCTCCCATTCCATCCCACAAACTCGCCGTAATATAACAGAGGCTGTATCAACATTTCGTGAGTTGATCTGCCTCTGTGGGGAGAGAATGGTTTGTTACATACTAAAGTGATATTGGTAAGTGATGCACTTAACCTACAAGGCAGTGGTAATATTAATGTAATTGAATAAATTTGTTTCACATCCTACAAGCATTGACATCTACAAATTTTGATTACTATCTAACGGTTCATGTCACAAACCATATCAGTACAAATATAAGATAACTTTAAAGTAATGATTAAAAATCATTAACACTTTAATTTCCTCAAATAATTGTAATAATTGACACTAGTTTCTTGAAGATTAATGATCAACTGTAACATTGATTTATTTTCATGAAGACATTCATTCGATGTAATAAAATTTTAAATGTGATTCAATTAGACAGAACCATAGTGAGAAAAAAAATTTACAAAAAAATAACCATTTTAGCTGTTTATCGTAAATTTTAAGTAGGGTACTTAAAATCGAAATAGGAAATTGATGAGAAACTGCAAGCACTTGATGAAAATATCGCCTCTATCGTATTTACGAGCTTAATTTGCTTGAATAAGATGGCATGAGTGCTTGTTAACAGGATACCGACATTACCGCCACACACAATTTACTTTAATCTAATCTATTGGCATGTCAAATGAGGGTCTGTAAAAGTCTAGGATGTGTTCCTGCATCGCTAACATTTCTTGATCGTTGAACTAGCAAGGACATGTAACTAGGAAACTTGGGAAATCGAACATGTTATCAGATTCATTTAACACGTCTTTTAGAAGACAGTTTAGAAAATAGTATCTACACATGACTACCCCTACTGATAAATGGTATCATGAATGTCTAACAAAATAATGATATGTATTTCATTTTGTTCGTAATAGATGAATTAGGAATACCTAGTTTGGATTTCATTTGAACAGTATGGATACGTTATCAAATACATATTTTATCAAAAACAAACAAGTTCTTCAACCAGATTGAAAAGAACAAAAGTTTATGTGTAGTTTTGTCGTTCTGTTCAGGAAATAAACAATGTAATTGACTGAGGAACCACTTTTCATAGTTGATATTTTGGGACCAAGTTATGTGCAGTTACATGGACATCAACTTCCGATTTCAAATTGATATTGCCAATTTAGGAATATCGAGGCAGGTTTACTGCTTTCAATTTGTTCAGCTCTAATCCCAGACATAATGTCAAAGCCGTTGCAATTTTCAATATGAGATGTCATAATGATTTAAACTTATCCACAGCAACGCAACTGTGAGCCTAAAGCTTTCCTTTCGTTTATGATTAACATGTAAGCTCAATATATGGTGCAAAAGTGTGTTAAGCAAATCTAGTAGAGATCCACAAACTACTAAACTATAGCACTGAAGATAAACTAATTGAAAACAGCGAAATGCACTGTCTATTAATTTAATTATGTTTTCCATTTGAAAAACGAAAGTTAAGAAAATGTAATTTATACAGGACATATGTGCATTTAAAAATGGGGTGAAACTTTTTTTTAAAACATTTAAATGCTATCTATTTATATCATATGAAATGTGTTGACACTTGTTAAAATACATTTTCAACGTTGTAAATTTATTAAAATGTAAATTTTACAAAATAAAAGGCAAACCTGCTAAAGCTTTATGTACCAATTTTTATTTTGCAGATGTACCGCAAGAGTTAATCATAGTTTTTCGTGTTAGGTCGCTTTGATAAAACCATTAAGGCAAATCAACAATTTGTTTATTTCATGGAATGGACAAATGTTTAAAAATGTTGGAACTTGATATGGAAATCAGCACATACAACCGTCACTCTTAAAATTGATAAATCAAACAAATAAATTAAATAAACAATTTAGAAAAGTAACGAAGATTAACAATAATTATTGAAATGCAACACTTTCATGACAGGTAAAATCAGTCAATAAGACAACAGTCCATTGCTAAGATTTGATCTGATAGTCTTTGTTTGACTGGTCTAATTAAAAACACAACTGATATATGTTATTGTGCCAAATGTGATTGAATGTTATGCTCGCTGCCAAACTTGAGACCTGACGAGACAAATTCTGAAATTTGCTTATTGTCTAATGTCCTTTATGTTATTTATTAATCATTCTCATATAGCATTTTCTAAATTCACAAGATATGAAACTGGTTCTTCACCTACATGTATTTCTTATAACGTCATCAATAGACTCCAATACTCCAGATTTGTTTTACTTTCTCTCTTTTTGTGTCCCGTCCCAAGCTTCAAACGTATTTCTTACATTTGAAATTGTTCCATTCTTGCCTTTACGTGACTAATTGAAAAGCACACAACAAGAACAGTTCGGTTCTATACAAAACCTCCATGGAAATCCATATTATACCCAATTTCCATAGTTTATTCTCCAATTACATAATGTTACAGTAAAGCTGTTATTTTAGAAGTTGATACAATTTGTGATGGTTATTTCTCTGAAATGCATTCAATCAAAAACTAGAAAGTGTTTTACTCGTAAAAACAGATGTTTCCCCCCATACACCGTTTCAGCTGAATCTTATTTTTGAAAATACCTTCAACTACTTTCAAACTCAAATGAAAACCATATTCTTTTTATAAAACAGCATGAACTGTAAGTTTTGGTTATATTTGATTTTTATTTTTGGGAATAGTTAATCAACAACAATGCAGTTTGACATAAAAACTAACCCTCCCCTTCAAAATGACAAAGTCCAAACTGTTGCCATTGAAACCCAAAAATACACAGTTTAACAGAAGTTAAAAAACCTCCAAAAGGCACCTCTACATGATATAAAGGGGACGAATACCAAATTTGGTGTAAATGGTCTTGAGCCTAAATGTCGTTCACTGAAGGTAATCAATCGTAAAAGTTCATCTTAGGTGTTATTCTTGGATGACACAAACGTTGACAACATTCTCAAAAACTAGAGAATTTCAACCTTTAAACCATTTTAATTAGTTAAGTATTACTTATCGTGCAGGGTGACAAAATATATATCTCATGAAAAACAAACGTGGCTCAGGAATGATTTATTGTTATAACTTACATACATTTGTATGTCTATATGGTAAATATAACTCGCACATGTTAAAACCGTTGTTATTGAGCGCACATTGAATGTTAATTGTGAATAAAACAATACATAAAATACAGCATATTAATATGAATGAAACGCTGTGATAGGTTTACACTGACAACTGCATTTTAAATCGATCGTTTCTCACATTTTTTAGTTATTCTAAAATTTGATTTACTGAGCTTAAACAATTTGAAGAACTTTCTCCCTTGAGTATAAATTTTAGAGGCTATTGATTGCTTGTTTTATTGCCCTAGAGATGTTGCATCAATACAATTTACTCGAGGAGAAAAGCATATCTAAAAATTTTAACTCGTGGATGATTCCATAATCCTCTCGCTGAAGTGGATGAAGAAAGAGACATCTCAAATTTATACCTGTGAAGAAATATAAACAAATGAAAGATGGTACATTTGCGCGCCCTCAATCGTATGAACACTGGCTCAATGAAGGAAACAAAAAAATATATGTGATGCTAATTATACTTTTTGATATTAATTGACAGTTTTATCTCCCTGAAGTCAACTACATGGAGTAAAACATCGTTTGTATGGAATTTGTACAGCACTCAAGGACGTATAAAATTATTTAAATTATGAAACGACCTTGTTCGGCAAATGATATGCATTTGGTGGAATGATCATTTACAGTCGTAGAATACGTCTTTGTACAATTATGCAGTTTTAATATGAAACTATTTTTTATACAAAGCTAAAAGTGTCGATGTATTACCTGACACGATGATATGGATAGTACATGTATTCAGTGATGAGGCTATCTATTTAGAGGTTATAACATGTCACGTTTCATATCATTCCTAATATCAACCCGAGACCCCCATATCAGCCCGAGGCCGCAGGTATGATATGAAAAGTGACATTTTGTAACCTTTTTATCATATATCAAACTTTTTTCTACAAAAGAAATATTGTTTTTTAAAAAAATGTAGGGTTATTATCATAACAAAGTTTAAACGAACATGCTTTTAAGAGTTAAGTTTGATAAAGATACTGTGAGCAGCTCCACTTATTCAAATTACTAGAATATTGAATCTTGTGATGTTTTAAAACAAAATCTACAGTTAAAAGCGGCAACAACATAGTTTTTTGGTGAAGTTAATGTACAGCTCACGATCTATGCTGCAATGACGTTACTTTGCAAAGGGGGATAACTCTAACCAAAAGTCCCCCGGGCCGATATTGATATGGATTTGCGGACCGGACTGATATGGCTGACATGGATTTGCGGACCGGGCGGCAATATGAGTACTGTGTCCATGCCTCTATTACACATGCAAAACACCCCATATTAGTTTTAGATATATGATAATCAAGTAAAGTAATAAAAAAGTAATATGATCATCATTGATTCATATCAGGGAACCAAACAAGGCGTGGATAAGATGCCCTGAGTGTTTGTTAGTGTGATACAAACATGACCACGCATCATTTATTTCTATCTAATCAAACGGCATGTCGAATGAGGGCCAACAATCTCTAGTTCGCTAGTTCCTGGTTAGCATTTCTTGATCAACAAACAGTTTTTGTCAGACGCGTTAAGTATGTAAATTGAAATAGAAGCAAATTAGGCATGTTATCAGGAGAAAATAAACAAACTTTGATGAAACATGTAGTTCACTAGTCAGTCCCCAAAAATGTGAAAACTTACTTGTATGTCCACATATAAAATGACAATTTTTTATGTTACTGTTCAGTGCTACAGCTTCGAAAATCAATCTAGCGATCGTGACTTGATTAACATGACGTGAATTGATAATTGGGAATTAGCTAAGAATACATTCAATATGCCAGATTTTATTGATTCAAAAGGACAGTTACTCATTTTCATACACATATTCGGGATAAGATGGTCTTGATAGTGCAGTCAACACAAGGTGCATAGTCCTTGCAAATGTGTGTACGACGCACTGTGCAAGTTGCACAATGAAACTGCATTGTCTCTGCAGGTCAGGATGGTATCTTGTAACATCCCATGCAAGATGTGGACATGGTTCGGAATGCATGGAACAGAAGGTCTTCATATCTGGATCTAACTGCATCAATTGTCTTCAGGCTAGAGTTTGAGTTGTCACTGCTTCCACGACGTTTTCCTCCAGCGTGCTTTACAAACAAATCGACCAGTCTGTGTTACGAGGTTGAGGTGGTTCAGTAAGTATCTTGATGATGTCCGGGATGACGCCTGTTGGGTAAGAACCGCACTTGTTCTTGTTCTTGTTCTTGTTCTTGTTCTTGTACAAGAAAAAACAGAGTCATGGAAAGTTGCCCTGCAAGACAATTCTGGTCGGAGTTTCATATTGTCGTGGGAAAACAGAAGCCATTTCTAGTCTATTGAAGCTGCATTGGGTAAAAGCCCAAAGACAGCCTTATGTCACATCTGATGGTGTTTGGCAAGCCTTGACAGAACTCTTAACGTGCTCTCTGGCGGAAATATTTTCATTATTTAAAGATTTAGTTTTTATATTTTTTCAGGGGTCCTTTGAACCACATTCAAAATTCCAAGTAGATAGAGTAAGTTAAATACAAAATGTATATGATGACTGATAGTGACAATAAAGTGACCCATAGCAGAAACCCTTCCACATTACAGAAAATGTATTACTTCTGAAGTTTAATGTCATGGAAAAAATATATAAGATAAACACTTTCTTAAATATTTTCCCCGTGTCTTTGAAGTTTGTTATTGCTGTAAAACAATTTGATCAAACAAATAACACCACATGGGTGATATGCTTTTGAGTTGTAATACTGCCAACCTATCAGTTTCAAACTTTCAAAGAACTCAAGTTAATGAGAACAATTCAATGAGGTTGTGCACTCATGTGTTCAAATGGATATCATTATGAGCATGGAATTGAAGATCAAAGGGTTATTTTCATAATATCACATTATCGAGATTCACTTATGAAAATATCGATGAAAATCATTATACAAGTTTGAATAGCAAGTGAAATGTTATTGACATTTTTTATAACCATATCAACTTTAATAGTTTCCCATTGACTGTTAAAGTGAGAATAGGTGATTTATTTGTTAATATTGCATTTTAGTTTCGCCGAATATTAACTTCAAAATCTTAGAATTCCCATCATAGTCCAGGAGCTGAGGGAAAACTATTCTTCTGATAGGACCAACAACTGCACTGGGAAAATCTTTGATAGAAAGTGTCACTTCTAAGTCTCAATAAAAAACACCTGAGGGTACCTTGGTACATTTATTCCACCTAAGAAGCCTTTAACATGTCAACACATTCACATCATTTAGTATTCAACACAACAATAGTAAACAGTTGCAAACAAAGGTTACTACATGTTTGTTATATCATCATTTTGGGTAATATATTAATGGTCTCCATGTATTCACATGATATTTTATAGTCACAACTTTAGGATAAATTTGTAAAGTATAATATTTACTACATAGATAAGGAATTTGCATGTGGCATGCCAGAAATAATTCAGCTTCCTTAACAAATATTCTGCACATTCGTCAAACTTGTCACTAATGGTGATCGGAATGACAGTTTGATAAGATGATATAACATTGAAGCCCAATGCAGAAATCACTGTCAAATACATTCCTTTACTTCTATGTCGATGTGTATCATCTATAGATTTATAATTAAAAAATAATTTTCGTGATCTACTCAAATGATCATATCTTTCTGAAAGAGTAGAGGTTTATTAAGTGAACACCATATTGCCTGATATTGTACTAAGTTCAAAGGTTATGAACGTTTTTTAATAAAAAAATTCTATGTATTCATGACAAGCACTAGCCTTAGTAAGTCTGGGGCACTAAATTTGTTTTCATGTAACAATTTCTGAAATGTAACAAACAATTTTTGAACATACAAATAATCGTTATTTAGTTTTGATATTACAGGGAATTCTGTCAATCTATGCTTACGTTTGTTTGCTTGATGCACAGTTCTTGTTGTTGAAATATATTCAAAATTATGTTTAACATAAAAATACTTTGACTTGCTCAAAAAAGTCCAGATTTAAGATTTAAGTAGATAAAAGAAGACCTTGTTTTTGTTATATTTTTATTGGAAGTTAACAAGCAATTAAAGAAGTGACATCAAGTGATTAGTTAAAAACACATTACTGCATATAAATGAATTACGACAATCAATAAGACTAAAAATTATTAATACACTCATAAATCTCTTGTAGTATATCATATTAAGATATAACATAAACTATGGAAAAATATATCTCCTTCACTGAATTTATTTGTTAGACGAGTACGTTTGGATCAAACAACTTTCCATTTATTCAAGGATGAAGGGGAGAGTTTGGATAAAATAAGATATTGATGAGGTTATAAGATGAAATTAACACTTTTTTCTTTTAATCCTAAATGTACACTTGAATTACTTAACAACCAGCTTGGAATTGGACGATAGTACGCTAGTTCTAGTTTCAAACATCTTCTTATAGTATTAACGAGATAAATATGCGTGAATAAGAAGGCATGAGTGCTTGATGATGGGATGCTAACATTATAACCACTCGTCATTTACTTTAATCTAAATAATTGCTATGTCGAATTCAGGCTAGTTTAAGTATCTGATGCGATCCCGCATGGTCATCATTTCTGGAACATGCAACAAGCAATTTGCTTCATGAGTTAACTATGCAAATTCTCACTTTGGGGAATCGGACATGCAATCAGGACTTCCTAGTTATTTATCAAATGCCAGATCGGCCTCTTATTTGATCAGAACATGTGAGAAATTAGGATCTTTCACATATAAACACTTTTGTGTCATTGATGTTTAATTATTTTCTGATACATTTCACAAAGTTTGATATTATGAGCAGTATGCTGTATAAAAAAGCGTATTCATTTCCTGGTAAAAAGGTAAACGTTCATCTGATTCCCGTGCATTTTGATTTACATGATTTAAAACGCGATGACATTTTTCGACTATTGTAGTATCATTATCTTGATTAGCATAACTCTAGAAGAACTTAAGAGAAATAAAAGGTTAGTTAAGGATCTAATTAAGTGTATTTTTAAAGGTAAAATTAATCAAATCTGCTTTTTAGAAAACTTGTTGAAATAATTATTGTAATAAATTGCTTGTTAAAGTTTTATTAATTCATTGTCCTTGTAAAAGCGCAAAGACATGTACTGAACGATAAAATCGTAGCCATGGCAATTTCAATTAAGATGTATGCAATGATTCTAACACCATTGCCATGACGATAACGTCTAAAAAGAGGTTAACAAAGGTTTATTATTTTGATTAAACAGAACTTTAAACAAATCTCATAAGCAGTATCACAACTTATTTAGTTAGAAATTGAAAATATTTTTGTTTAAATGTATACACAAAACATATCATCCAAAGTTGGTGTGTATAAGGATATAGAATTTAGAATATATATATGTATATAGATGTAGAATTCAATTATAAAAAATGCATGCAGACAGCTACAGCGTCATTTTGACATTAATTATTGGTAGATTAAGTAACTTATAGGACAACTTTATATTTTATATAATCTACACAAATAATGAATAATATCATCGATTTTTGTGAAAGACTAACATTGAACATTTTAAAAAATGGATTCATTTGCATCATATAATTCCAAGTAGCTGACATGACAGATGAACCTTAATTTTAACAATGATTAAAGGAAAAGTTGGTCTCTACATAGTCATTATTATTAAATTGAGTAACAATTTAGGGTATACATTTCTAATGTTTTCTATCCTACACTTATTGGTAATATTCCACATGCTTTTAATACCTAACATACTTACAATGAGATTTATATAACATTACATACAATGTAAGACTTGTGGCTCTACGTAAATCCTCCTTAGGCTAGGTAACAAGGAACGGCGCCAAAAACTTGTATGTGTTCCAAGGCATAAGTCTTTTTAAAGCTTGTGGATAAGCAGATCGGATGTATTTTCAGGGTTTTTCTGGAGAGCATCGAAGAAATCTAACTAATTAGATCTGTCAGTTGATAGGATACATGCTGTTTGGGAAGTTGATGAAGACAATTTCCCCTGAAACCTTAAGCATGTAGACGTAAGGTCACTAAGGTTTAGTAACATGTTTTCAGTAGACACAAAAGTTGCAGGGGGTGGCTGAAATAACCTTTGTAGTTTGCGGCTTTAAGTCGAATAAACTGTCGAATTGAGATTGTTGTCAAATAAATGACTAGAGGGTTATTATTTCCCATTATCACCAACAGACAAAAGGCGGCCGTTTTATTCTTTTTACCGCAAGCACTGAGTTAGTTTTCACTTTTATCATATTTTATCATTTGTCTTATTTCACTTAATTATAAATTACAAACGATGAACGACATATATTCTAAATATTATGATTGCATTGGCATTGAATTTACATACTACAGCTTGCATCATAAAGTTTCACTTCATCTGAAATAAGCAAAATATTCTACTGAAAATGTAAATAAACTGTTCTTTGTATTAACTCTTTAAATTACAGAAAAGCCACGAAAGTCAGAACATTAAGTGAGTATGACAGCAATCGTGTAGAAGTGTCTAGGCTTGATGTGTAGACGTTATTCTCCTTCCCCTGTAGACAAAGAGAGCAACTATGTCGGCGCCTTGACGTCGACCCTACAACCGTCTCCTTTTAAGGCATATTGAAACAGTCAGAATTTGGAATCGCGGCTTAAGTAATTGAAGAAGATTTCACTTATAATGATAGAATAGGGGGAATTGTCTGAGACTGTAACTGTTTCTAGTTAATTTCCCTCAGGCAACGTAAATAAATTTTCCTTTCAGACATTTACTCATTCTCAATTGATGTACATATTTTCTCCAACAAACGTGTCCAGCGCCACTTGCTTGGCTTGACTTGCTCACTGTGTAAGTATCTACACCGAAACGTCGCATTTCATGCAACGTAGAAGTTGATTATCCATAACAACTTCTTCATCATCCAACTAGCCTCCTCAAGAAGTTAAAAAACAATGTTTTATATTATTTCTAAAACTTATTTGAGCATCCCTGTACAGAGAGAGAAATACATGTAAAACAAATTTTGTTAAATTTGCTTCATATGTATTTCTTATGTTCATTTTTATAATAATGATAATGATATTATTTGAGGATCACTAAACCTTTATTCTAACCTATCAATGTGAGATACTTGTGAGAGCATTATCATTGTGCTCGTAGTCATCCACTTGATGTTACCGTTACTAAATCGTGGAAATATGATTAGAAAGTTAAATGCACAGCAAATGCATTACATCATCGATTTCAAAACGTTTGGGATTGATATGACATTTATCACGAATATATTTATGATAAATATCATAAAACAAGCAATTGCCAGCGTGATTTGCATTGGGCTGGCACAGAAATACATTGCAGCTTATAGCATAGATACGTTTTTTAACATGAAATGTATTAAACCACAACATGACTCTGCAGACAGTTTAGATCGAATTTACAACGTTAAATACTCAGGCCTCTCATTTCTTATCACTTCTGTGCCTAGTTTCTAGATGTCTATAGTTAACACATAAGATTATTTTATGGATAATCAACTTCTTTATTCTTTGTAAGCGACGTTTCGACATAGATCCTAATGTCGTTGTCAAGCAAGTGATGACAACTATGGATAATCAACTTCTTTATTCTTTGTAAGCGACGTTTCGACATAGATCCTAATGTCGTTGTCAAGCAAGTGATGACAACTTCGCTTACAAAGAATAAAGAAGTTGATTATCCATAAAATAATCTTCCTTGTTGAGATTAGCTTTACTATCATCTCTTTATGGCCAAAACAATCGCTTTCAAACATTTCGTCAGGAAATTCTCAATATTGTGAAAAAAGCAAACTTTTAAATGAGAAACCTGTTTACTAGATGATTTCTGCACAGTCTAAGAAGTAAAGATCAATGGGGGAAGAAGATTAAAAACGGCGCCAATATGTTGGATGTGTTTCAAGAAAGTAGACTAATTTGGATCGCTTGAAGGAAAGTAGATGCTTCGTGGTTTCAGGGGTATTTAACGGATCTAAACTCGCCTAAGAAATTAGTTGTGTCAGTAGGAGGTATAACTCACATTTTACTTTTGATGAAAAATGGTCAGCCTTTCAAAGAAAGTAAAAATTGAAGGCAGGTTATGTGAGGTTAACAGCTTCTTTTAGTATTTCGAGCCAATGTTTGTCATTGGTGACTGTTGAACAGGAACATTCTATGTCAAAAGAAAAAATTTGAAAACTAAATGACTTAAAAACTAATAATTCACGTAGGTTCTTTATATGTTGTTTTTTGTTTTAACTCCACGATGTCAATTTAACGAAACAGTTATATGATTGAATAATTTTTATACTTAAATGGTCTTTAGAGTGATACATAAATGTATATGGAATGGTATTTATTTGGCAGTAAGTATTGAGTTTCCTGTAAGTTTTCCATCCGCTCACTTACGCTTATATAGTTCGATAAGTTGGACAGTTGGATGCTCGATAAGAAATAACACTGTCAGGAAACTTATATATACACTAGTTTCATATCTATCTATATCTATATTGCTTATCAGATTCAATTTGATGGATATATTTGGCTCAATGAAATCTATTATACCAAATCTTACTACATTCTTAAAAAAGTAGTTCAATAGTGTAATGGTCGATTAGGTTTTATTATGATGCCTTACATTTGTCCTTAATTTTGCATTTCCAATTTTGATTATTTGATTATCTTTTTGATAATAAAGTTTGACTTTCTCGCTTTTGACAATGTCATGCAAGTTCATCAACCTTTACTCGATGTATTTACTAGAACGAACTTAATTTAAGCGCCCCTATCAACATCACTGAAGATGATATCAGTTAACATCAACAGCTATATCCCAATACATACATGAAAATTGTCAAGAACATTATTGAAACTAATACCAAATTGTAATAGGGACCGTTTCCACTATTTCTTCATTCGAAGCACTTTTAAATGAATGTGCAATTTCCCCCGCTGGAATTATTAACCATTTACAATATTTTAGAAAACCAAGGAGTCATAATATAAAGTGTTGATGTGTTGATTAGAATCAAACGTTATATGGAGCACTACCTCACTCTCCATTACACTTTTGGTAACAAAAAAATCAGCATCAAAATTTGCCCAAAGTTTTTTTTCTGGATCGTTTTTCAATTTTCACCGGTCCCAAAGGATTTTCACAATTTTATGAATAACTGACATGAACACTTGAGACCCTAACGTGTTCGTCGTATTGTTTGATATCTTATAACTAAAATTCGTTAATGTCAGTTAATGTCACAATCTTATTAAAATATGATCTACCTGCTACACTACGTTATGCATGTAGATCATACAAGGCTCAGTTATAACAGCCGCCAGGGTCTCCTTTGATTCAGCCAATCAGCGACTTTGCCCGGCACGCTCAGACACATATAACTGAATTCGTGAATGTTGCGACCTATGCAAATCACTTAACTTTGCTATTTGGAAAAATCGAAAGTTCATTAGATGTAGTTTTACGTTTTAATTGCACTGTGTTAGAATATTTGAATCGCACTAATGGCCTTTAAGGACGATTTGATTGGTGGATGAAATCTTCCTCAGCTCCAGCGGTCAAAGGTTAGCTTGACGGCTGGACTTACGGGGCCTTGTGAGATCTATAATCTGTGTAACGTAGTGAAGAAATTATGATATCATTTTAATGAGATTGTTAATGTCATTAAGTGTCATAGATATGTATAACAGTAAAAAGTAAACTTTAATTCTACACAACTACATGTATATCCATTTTTTAACGTTTTGCAACTTCGACGATAAGATTTTAAGTTTGTGTTTTTGAAAATTGGATTCAATCGTTATATTAATTTTTCTTAAATGAATGTAGTATTTATTAAGGAGATGAAGGCAATATTATTGATAAACAACTTCTTTATTCAAGTTTGCGTCGTTTAGACATATATACATAATGTCGTTCTCAAGCAAGTGTAGTATTTATTAGGTGAATGATACAAATTTGTATTATTGAATATGTTGCAATGGGAACACAGTTTTTCCATTCAAATTTTAAACATGGACATGTAGTTAGCAATATATCAAGATTATGTTAATACACTCTTTCGCTGCATATTTATTAAAGGAATGTCAATTACCTCGTTTCACAATGCGGGTAAATAGGGCAGCGATTAACATAAAACAAATCCTGAAATATAAAATATTACCTTAACATTTGCATTTATTTGCTTAGTACGTCATATACTTTATAATTTACAATGTCTAAATCAAGAGGTTTATATCAGGACTTATCTAAGTTTCTTCGAATCAAAACTGCGATCATCGTTATTTGAATATACTGTTTACATATTAATAAAACTGAGGTTAACGAAGCGCACATAAAATAACTTCTATTGACACACTCACTCCCCTCTGATATGTATCTATTATTTCAGATTTATATTAACATGGTTCATCAAAACAAAAACAAAAATTTAAACTTATATAACAATTAATAATGCTGAATAAATTTAAACTGTTTTGACAATTATTTATTGATTTAATTAATTCTTGAAACAATATCGCAAACCACTTTCTGTAACAATTACGCAAGAAATGTTTGTTTGCAAAAGATTTTGGTAAACAGAACTAACAACAATTTAACTTAAACCGTAAGAAATACTCTGTATAAGGTGAGCACGTCTTTTATCATCAGTTAGGATTATGTTAAAAACATGTTTCAGCCGTGGGAGTTTCATGACATTTTACGTGCGCATTTCCAAATTACTGTTAATATCAAGTTCGAATGACATCAAGTCATATTATGTTATTTATTCATAATGTTGATAACATATGCTATTTAAAAATGCTACTCCCACAGAAGCTTTTTTCAAAGAAGACATTGTTTAACGTACTTTTCATGACAACTTAATCTTAAACATGAGAAGGTCTTTAAAGAGCCACTCCGTGAGTTGTCAGGGGTCATATGTGCCAAACTTTACAAATACTCTCATCTGATCGCGGAGTTTCGATTGTTGCAGTAAAGTATAGGGACAACAAGAAGGTTTGAAGTCACGATTATGATCGAAAACCGGACAATGTCGCGCGTCCATTAGTCAAACGTAATTTTTGAAACTTATCTACAGCAATCAAAATGATGGTTACCAGTTGATAAAATTTGATAGGTTGTATGACTAGTATTTCTTTAAATAAGACGTGTGAGTTTGGTTACTGCGAATATATAATTATATTTCAAGGTCTTCGTTAAAAACAGGTATGTACCATATATTTGCCTTTGGTGAATTGATTATGTGAGATGCTTTCAATTGATGTCATGAATTATGCCATATGCCTTCGTATCAGAGCAAAACAATATTTGATGAAAGTTACGGAGTGGCTTAATTTCCATCCATGCATTATTGCTTCAACCTCCAACGTATATGTCTTATATGTGCTTATCGCATAAAATCAAGTATGAATTTTCAAAAGAACAACTAATTCATCTAAAAAAACTCACTAATGACAATGAAAATCGATTTAGAGGGAGAGGAAAGTTTAGATTTAGAAAATTAAATATACACAATACAGACTGAGGTTTTATTGTTATTTAATAAATATAAAACTTATACACAGCACAGTTTTCCTTCTGATAAATTTTATCAATTTCCTGCTATTTCCTTAGCAGAATCGCAATTCCTTTCATAAAAGGTTAATCTTTTCATCAATGTATTCACACATTTAGTTGAACAAGGAAATATTTTCGAATGAGAGCTAGATCTTATAATTTATGTAATACATTTAAGTTCTACTATTATTTAATGAAACATATGGTCTTACGTTTGATAATGTGTTGATGTATTCGCCAAATGCATGATAGATTAGGTTAAAAGCTGTCATGTTAAGCGTTTTTGTAAATATGAACATTTTATCTCTGGAAATATTCCTTATATTCCTTGGAACACGTGATTCAAGTTCAGGTAAGCGTTTTACAATTAATGTGTGATTGTGAAAGCAAGTATTTACCATACAATTACCATTTGGGAATTGAATTTGTGAGATCCTTTGAATTGCTATCATGAAGTATGTCATATGAATCGTTGTAAGAGCAAAACAGTATGTGATTAAAGACACGGAGTGGCTCTTTAATATCTATCAATGATTGGGTAGACTGGGTTGGGCAAATTTCATAACCAAAAATGTTATATTTCAAACATAGATTGTAAAAATCATTGTAACACATGAGGCATGCACAATAATTGTGCTGAAGGCTGAAACAACATAAGTGTACAAAAGCAAGAAAATTTGTAATTATAAGTGTTCGAACGTTGATCAAAACTGTCCGAATAAAGGTACTTATATATCGATATATTTCGAAAAAATTTACGATTACGATCGGTATCTTTGTCAATCCCCACCAAATAAGAAACAAGATAGGGGATCGATGTGACCATAGAAGCATAAGTAGTCATTGGTGGCTGACTCTCTATTCCAACCATGTACACAGGAGCTTCGATATCAGACACATTTTCTGCTTCTAGGGAAAATATTTATTCGTCCATCACTTTATCCGGGAAACAATGATTTACGAAAATTATGTTTTTTCAACAGATACTGTTGAGATTTGTACAAACAACGGTGCTAATGCAAAGACTGTTACACTTGAACTCAATCTGTCAAACCTCACCCACTATGAAGGATACTGTACCTGTCGTGTAAACCGTGTAAATCAGGGAGGCAATGTGACCATGGAAGCAGACATACAGATTGATGGTTGTGAATCTCTGTACCTGCAAGTTGAAAGATGGAACTACCAAACTTCCTGTGGAGAGGAACCTGGGTATGATCAGACACAGTCCCTACTTCCAGGTCAGTTCTACAGGATTTTCATGAAAAGAAGTCTTGGCGAACCAACTCCAACTATTGGTGGATCAATCACATTCAGATCTTTAAATTCAGGTAAAATTATTACTTGAATCAACATCATTTGAAGGGTGTAGAACTTGAGCTTTTGGTAGCCTAAACTTAAAGTCAAAAACTTAAATGGACGATACATTCCAAATTTTAAAGTAATATAATGAAAAGGAGACTAGTTTTCTTCAGTTTTCGGTCTTCTCACTTATATAGACTTGCTATTCAGAAATTTTGTTTTGACATCTTTAAACCATGTTAAAGTTTAATAAAGCTATCCAATAAAAATTCTAGCGGATTTAACAGCCTTTATGTAATGTCTGGCATTGGTAGAATTTTCAATAGTTTTAAATGCACTTCTATGTTCTTCACATACCAGATAAATTGGCACTGGCCTGCGAGGATGCTACCGGTATATACGATAAACCGCCACCAACGACAACATCGGCATCTACTCTTGGTCCATCAATGTTGCCAACAGGTAAAGTTCTCTTGACACAAAAACGTTATCTAAGAATATGTGGTTCTAATTCAGCATTTTGTATATGTTGACGTCACCAAAGGTAACAAATTCGCATATGACATTACATGATGGCCTCTTAAAAGCAACCACTTAACATGAAATTGAACCTTTTTGTTGTGTTTAGAAGGATTTTGTCAAAATAGTTCATTACAATGTCTATCCCATCTGGTAAGGTAGAAAAGTGAGATATATCCAGAAAAGTTAAATATATCCAGAAAAGGTAAATATATCCACTCGGAGCTGTGTCACTCGTAAAAATAAATATATGTGTTATGTTAACCGTAAACATAAGGAGGGGAATGTGACCACAGAAGCAGAAATAGACAGTGATGGTTGTGACTCTCTCATCTCCGAGTGTTCATGGGTAAATCTGCTTTATCGATCTGCTTTATCTATTATTTAATGAATTGATCAATTCACAAATCAATATTTTACGAATATGTTGTCTTTTCAGCAAACATTGCCAGGATGTGTAGAAACAGCGGTGCCACTGCTGAGACTGTTACACTTGAACTCAATCTGTCAAATCTCACCCACTATGAAGAAAACTGTACATGTCGTGTAAACCCTATAAATAAGCGAGGGGACGTGATCATGGAAGAGGACATTCAGATTGATGGTTGTGACTCATTATACCTACAAGTTGAAAAGTGGAACTACCAAACTTCATGTGGAGATGAACCTGGGTATGATCAGACACAGTTCCTTGATACAGGACAATTCTACAAGATTTTCATGAGCAGAAGTCTTGGCGAACCAACTCCAACTATTGGTGGATCTATCACATTCAGGTCTTTAAATTCAGGTAAAATTATTACTTTGAATCAACATCATTTGAAAGGTGTAGAACTTAAAGTCAACAATTAAATGGTCGATACATCTGAAAAAGATAAGAAATTAAATGGAAAGGAGATTAGTTATCTCCGGTTTCAGGTCTTCTCACATGTATAGACTTGCTATTCAGAAATGTTGTGGTGACATCTTTAAACCTAGTTAAAGTTTAACATAGCTATCCAATAAAATTCTAGCGGATTTAATAGCCTTATATAATGTCTGCAATTGGTAGAATTTTCAACAATGTTAAGTTATTTAATGCACTTCTATGTGTATGTTGTTCACATTCCAGATAAATTGGCACTGGCCTGCAAAGATGCTGTATACGATATACAACCACCAACGACAACAGCATCTAACCCTGGTCCATCAATATTGCCAACAAGTAAAGTTCTCTTCAAACAAAAACTTTCTTTAAGAATATTTGGTTCAAGTTCAACATTTTGCCCAAGTTTGACGTAATTAAACAGTGGTTGGACGTAACGAATTATCATAAACAGCGAGACGGGCTCTTCCCAGCAACAGCTTAACATGACATTAAGGATAATTCCATCATATGATTAATACCAGTTCTATCTCATCTGGTAAGGTAGAAAAGTTGAATATTATCATTCGTCGCTGCGGCACTCGTGCAAATAAAATATGCGTGTTATGTTAACCGCCAAGATGAAGTGGGCACTATAACCATTGAAGCAGAAATAAACATCGCTGTTTGTGACTCTCCATTCCTCTCAAGCTTCAAACGAACAGGATGATGTCAGACACAGTTTCTTCTTCTAGGAAATATACATGTTTATACAATGTTCAGAGTAGAATACCTGGTGAAACAACTCCGACTGTTCATAAGTCATTCTGATTTATCAATCTGCTATATTTATTTATTTATTCATCAATTGATTAATTCACAAAACAATATTTTACGAAAATGTTGTCTTTTCAGAAAACACTGCCGGGATGTGTAGGAACAGCAGTGCCACTTCGGAGACCGTAACACTTGAACTTTCTCTGTCAAACCTCACCAACTATAAAGGAAACTGTACATGTCTTATCAGCCGTATAAAGAAGAGAGGGAACGTGATAATGGAAAAAGACATACAGATTGATGGTTGTGACTCTTTAAACCTACAAGTGGAAAAGTGGAACTACCAAACTTCATGTGGAGAGGAACTTGGGTATGATCAGACACAACTCCTTGATCTTGGACAATCCTACAAGATTTTCCTTAACAGAAGTCTTGGCGAATCAGCCCCCACTATTGGTGGATCAATCACATTCAGATCTGTAACTTCAGGTAAAATTATCACTAAGAAATCAGCTTGTAACACTATTCAAAGTATTTTAAGTTTTGGTTGTTTTATAATGTAACACACAAAGTAACACATAGACTATGTTCTGTTTCTTATTTAAGAGTCTAACTGACAGGCTAGTACCTACATTACACAGTTCAATAGTTGTTCATTCAGTTTTTATGATGACTTTCACAACGTCCTTATATTTCGTATAGTTTATTAATTATTTAAAGTCGAAAGTCGTTTTCAAAAGGTTTTTATTTGCTTTTTATATTATTAGGCATAGGCATTACTTTTTTACAGTATATCGGCTTTCTAGATCTATGACAGTGTAAACCAATCCAGAAAGATCATTGTGACACTTTAAAACCATTATTCCTCTCTGCATAGAGGTTGTTTAAAGGGGAAGTAGAACGTTTTCAGAAGGAATCGAAGGTGATGTCAGGTACATAAAAATTAATGGTTCCAATTGAAAGACGATGTTTTCAAACTAAATGAAGCAGTATTAAATCAGATATATAATGCAAAGTTTAGCCATTCGATTCCTTTTTCTTACACAAAATGAATTAAAGGTGTTCACACAAAATAGCTGCCAATTGAGTTTATTTAAATCTTTATTCCTCGTCCTCTGACTATGGATGATTGGTTTGTGTAATGAGATTTTTGACAGTACAGTACAAAACAGTACATTTAGTAATAACGTACAATTATCAGTGAAATATTGAAAATATATCATTTTTTAAAAACGTGCTACTGCCCCTTTAAAATATTGTAGCTTTGCGGCGGATTAAACAGTCTTTATGTTATGTATAGCATTATCGGAATATTTAACCGTGTAGAGTGTTTTTTTAATTGAACTTTTATGTTCGTCATATTGCAGATGAATTGTCACTGGTCTGCGAGGATGCTGTGTACGATATACCGCCATTAACGAAAACGGCATCATCACCTGGTCCATCAATATTGTCAACAAGTAAAGTTCTCTTCAAACAAAAACTATATTTAAGAATATTTGTTTCCAATTCAACATGTTGCACTGACATATAAAGAGAACTAGCAGGTAAAGGTTAAGGGCCCATTTGGAACATTAAACATAAAACACAGTCTCTGCCACGGGAATTCGTTTTGACAAGAACCTCATATATAATGCATGAATTGCATACATTTTAAGATCAAATTAATTAAAATTGAAATGAATGAAAAGCACTTGGAATAAAATAAGAGTTCAAGTTGCAGGACAGTAACAATATACATGTATTTGCAAGGTACAATATCAACTTGACAGTAATCTATTATTTTTTAACAAGTTTGTGATGTCATTTAAAGCAAATTTGGTGTTTTTTAGTTCTTGCCATTGTTGGGGGTGTTCTTGTCGGATTGATCGTGCTTCTTGTGACCATCTTTCTATACATGCGATACAGGTAAGACTTCTACTGTCATATTGATATTGACAATAAAAATAGATATTTAACAATGTCAAAATTTTATTTTATCAAAATATTATCAAGAAAAGAAAATACAAATTATCTTTTTGCTCCTTTTAGGAATACCAGAATTGTTTCTTGAAAACCACATATCAGCTGTTTCTTTATCAAATATCGTCAATATGATCCAATAACAAACTGATCAAAGTTTTAAGAATAAAGTGTTTGTAAAGAAATGTTGAATACATAGACAATTTTGTTCAACTGTATGTGCGATATTGAATGTACATGTACGGTGGTGTAGTGGTGTAGTGGTTAGCGTGCTGGCCTGTCACGCCGAAGGCCCGGGTTCGAATCCCGGTGGAGACACCAAAAATTTGTAACCTGGGTTTAACACTGTGTAGTGTCCTTGGGCAAGGCACTTCATCCACATTGCACTCAGTTCACCCAGCTGTATAAATGGGTACCTGAAAGTACGGACCTATATGGTCGCGCAAGGCGCTTAGTAGCTTGCCTCTAAAGTACTATTCATTCAGGGTAATAATATACATTGCATCGCCATGTGTATCGCCGTTGAGCAGTCCTGGACTGGATACTAGGCGTTAAAATTATTATTATTATTCCGATGACCCTAAATCCCGATAATTCATGGATTAATTTTATCATTTAAAACTTTTATTTTCAAAGGAAGAAGCAACAACAGGTACATGGTGTGGAAGAACAAGAGGGAGTTACTGTTCCACATGATACAAGACAAAGAAGACGAAATTACGAGACTCTAGGTCGAAGAGAATTAGGAAATCAAGGATATGAGGATATTTTTTCAAACAGTGATCAAATGCAAGATGATGTCAATTATGAAAATGGCATTTTTTGTCAAGATCAAACGTCGTGTTATGAACCCAATGAGGCAGCTTTTAACATGCAAAATTGTCAAATTAGTGCAACAAGTTTTGACAATGACATACAAAACCTGAAACCACAATCTGAAGTTTTGTATGAAAACGTGACTTTTGTAAAGGCTCAAAGGTCACTTCATGAAAACGCTTACGCAAATGATGTCATTAGAAGTGATCAAACGTCACTGGGAGAAATCCCTTACATAAATGCGGTTATATTTAGTGATCAAACATTACAAAATGAAGTCTCCTACACAAATGCTGTTCATTATGATAATGAAACACCACAAAGTACCTGTCTTGACAATGATATGCAAGAGGAAACGCAAACTTATGTCAATCTTCACTGAATCGCCAAAATGAAAATGTCTATCGAGAAAGGTCATAGTGGAAAGTTTAAAATATTTACAAGGGAGTCGAAGAATAAATCACCATTTAAAGCTTTAGTTATCTTTGCCAATTTCATTATATTAAGAAAGATTTACATGAATAGATTGTATGAAATCTAGGTATAAATTTTGTATTCACTATCCATCCAATCTTTTATGAAGCAGTAATGCAATTACAAAATAATAATGGTGCATTCTAAAAGGGCACATGTTCTATTGAAATAACATAGGACATGTTCCCTTGTTGCATTCACCCCTTTAATGTCATCATCCAGTGGGATTTCGAATACCCGGACGTCTGGCTGAGAGTGAGACATTCTACAATTCCATCCAGGGAATATCACTATAGGCGAAGAATGTGGGAATACTTTTCACTTTCCCCTATTAAATATATATTTATTACCGGTAAATTCATATGATTATAGTATACTCCAGATACAAATGCATCGTTTAGATCGTTATAATTCATAATCAAATGAAGTGATTTGACCTAATTTTAAACAGAAGGTTAATGACCAACCACGAGGCTCTCCGCTGCCTGGGCAATCAATCAGTCAGTGGTCACGGATAAAACCTGCGGTCGCCGCTGAGAGCTTGAGATTTTCATTCAACAGAAAGCTCGAGGGGGAGATCGTTGTCTGTCTTTAAAACCGACGTTATGCATAGGCGTTCATGTTATGCCACTGATTACCTATCTCATCTCTCCTCCCAAAATTAGCAGAGACATAAATTCCTAAATCTGCCTGTCTTGTGGAATTAATACAGTTAGCCAACCGCATTTAGCTCATATGAGTGATTTTTAGGAGTGAAACTAAATACACCTAGTGTTATGGTTTATGGTGAACTGGGGAGGTTTCCGCAACATATTTACTCGTCTATAAATGCTGTTAAATATTTGCTAAAACGTTTGTCAAAGTCTTCTGATAGAATACTGAAAAAATGTTATAACATGATGTTACTGTATGATAAGAATGGACAAAGAAATTGGACATCTAACGTTAAGAGTTTTCTTTTTCTATTGGCTTTGGACACATTTGGATTGAACAATATGTAGAATCTGAATCATTATTTATTAGGTCACTTACTGTTAGACTGTAGGCCATATATATGCAAACATGGTGTGAACAAATCTATCTTTCAAGTAAATGCTCTTATTATTCACAGTTTTAAAATGATTTATTCAAAGAAGCTTACTTATCATGTGCTGATATACAAAAGTTTAAAGGGGCAGTAGCACGTTTTTTGATAATTTTAGATTTTAGATTTTACACTGATAATTGTACATTAAAGCTATGTGTATTATTTTGATAAGTGTCAAAAATCTCATAACACAAACCAATTATTCATAGTCAGAGGACAAAGTATGAAGATTCACATAAAATGCATGGGCAGCCATTTTGTGTGAACACCTTTTATTCATTTTGGGTAAGAAAAAAGAATCGCATGGCTAAACTTTACATTATATATTTGAATTATAACTGCTCCATTTAGTTTTAATGCATGGTCTTTCAATTGGAACCATTAGTTTTCATTTTCCTGACATCACCTTATATTCCCCCTAAAAATGTGCTACTGTCCCTTTAAACGACCACTAGCAAGATTTATTTGCTCATCACACGATGTATTAAATGAAAGCGGAAAATATAGAAATATTTAAAAAAAAGACCGGATATGTGCACTTTGTAATTTACATTTACCTTTGTATGTCCATTATATAATTCATGCAAATATATTAAACGGCATCATTATGTCCATCCAAATCTAATTAAATTTTATAGTCTTATGAGCTGTAAAAATCAATAAAGATTACAAAATCTTGCCATCCATATCCATAATGCAATGCTTTATAGAAAACATGTCATGTCACTTTAATAACTTAATACTTATTCATGTGTATCCCAACTATCAATGTAAATGTACAAAAGGCCTGAAGCCTCTTCAGTGCCGAAATAAAGATTTATTGATTGGTTAAGTTTGAAGTTAAATGGGTTTCATGCTGGAGACTATTTAATTTTTCCTAATATCTATTGATTTCACAGTTACTTTCATTACCAGAAAGTAACTTAAACCTAAATTAATCGTCAATAGTCGTGTGTTTGGCTCTAAAAACTTGTCAATATCCAAGAGATATCTATATTTCAATGTCAATATCTATCATAAAACGTCAATATTTGGTTGTTACTCGTCATTAGTCAATTACCAAGCAGCCGTCCGAACCACGCGCACCATGAGTTGCACATGCAGATTACACTCCAACTGAAATACGTGCTGCACGTGCCACGGGTTGCCTGCAGTTGAATGGGTACACCCTTGGAGAGAACTTGCACCCAAAGAAAATAAAATGATAAATCTCATGGATTTTCCAATAACAGATTTTCTTTTAAATTTCACCTGAAAGCAAAGTTCTCTGTTCAAACAGTTTTGTACAAATCATAATTGAAACAGTCATCGTTGTACTCTCAATCTAGTGACACGGGTATAAATGAAGCAATGATGGATAGAAAACTTGGGAGATACCGCAAGTAAAACTATTAATGGCAACCTCGAATAAAATGATAAAAGCGTTTTGATACATACAAATAGTTTACTAATACAGATTGTCTAACATCGGCTATAATTTTGAATTTTAACTCACGGAAATAGAAAGGAAATGATATTTGGCGTTTATTTATTACTGAATAAGAATACAGTTCTTACTTATGTATAAATAACTAAGATTTTTCTCAACTAGGCCTCATGATTCTATTGCAAAAAAGTAATTTATAAAACTTTCCTATGGGTAAAATTACTTCAAATTTCATATTTGCAAAACATTTGAAAACACGTTTTAGCTTAATACGTCACTATCAGCAATGAGTTGTTGAATAGTAGTTTATAACATGCTGTAAACATAATATACCTGTACATCTTTCAGTTATTATTTGAATTCAATATCATATAAAGCAAGAATAATAGGGACATAAGATAGATGTATAGATTATTATAAATTAACAACTCCTTTTACCGGATCGTACTGAGATTACAGCTCAATTACATACAATAACTTGCATCAGAGACATACATTTCATACAAGATTTTCTATCCTGTAAACTCATATATTGGAGGGAATTTTACAAAAACTGACGTTTACATAATTTGGGAAATGTTATTTTGAATGTGAATTTAGAATTCAAATTTCAACTTTGTAAAAGAAATAATCGCAAAAGCATTTAAGTCTAAGTCTATAGTTCTGTATTTACAAAAACATGTTTTTGTAGCGAGTGTATTAATCTGTAAAATACACAAGAACTTAAAATTTAATGTTTGAGATGATTGATGTTTATTTTTTTACATATGTCATGCAATTTGCTGTGGTTTCTTTCAGAGCTTTTCAGCTCTTTTCTCCTACTTCAGTACGGTTGTTTTACATCACAAAACCATGAAAAAGGATAAAATAGGGGTGTTTCATGAAGAATTTTACTTGTTAATTATTAAGCATAAATGATAAAAGTCTTCAAAAGGATAACATCTTAGAAACTCTATAAAACTGAGAATTTTAATCGCTCAACACTGCCTCTCAAATCTTTCTTCCGGTCCATAACCCCCGAAACCTTCCGGTTTACGGAGTGAGTAGCAAACAACAATAGAAAAAGGGAATTAACAGTCTTAAATACATGATAAAATACATTGACATACATATTCGTAACATGGTACAGAGTTGAAATATATATCCTTAATAGTCATTTTGTTCAGTAATGTGTTTTTGAAAGATTAACAAGAGAGTAAATCACGTTTTTTGACACCTTGTAATGATGAAAATATAATGTTAATTAGCTGTCAATCTCAATACTGTCACGCAAACTGTACACTATTTTTTTATTATCTGTTCCCTAAAAGTTATATATCTGGTGACATTAAAACATACAATGATTTTTTTTAAAATCACGTTTGTTATTCAGTCCTAAAACTTAGCGCCTGTTACAAATTGCTGTTTCTGACGAGTTCGTTTGTTGAATTTTGTGTCAATTTCACAACGCACGTGCATCCCGTGCAAATTGTTGTGAAGGTTTGTTTCATCTCTATCGACATGGACTGTATCATGTCTCTGAATGTGTGGCAAATATGCTAATTTGTGGAGAATTATTATATATGTTATGCATCACTAGGCCTTGTTGTGAACAAAATTTGTTATTTCAACACATGTAGTCCTTCAACATATTCGTTGAGGAACATAAAAATGTACGCAAAAAAACATGTTTTTCTATATCCATGATTACGATTTGTTGTATGACTTACAATTCATATTTAAGTGGTGAACAGCTTTTAGTAAAAGACATATTTGATCTTTTAAAAAAGGACATTTTTAATTGCACGTCTATTTTATAGAATTTCGTATAGAATCCGCTATTTCATAGATTCTGTAAGTAGTAAAACAACAAAAATTACATTAGTAAAATGCACCAGCATCAACTTACAAATGTCACATTTATGGCATAACATGATTTTTCTTCGCGGCATTTTCAGTTACGTTGTTGCTCCTTCAGCATTGCTGTTGAAAATGACATTGAGCTCACGTGATTTATTTTCATGAGTCGTCATTAGGTAAAATCTCGCCAATAGTAATCAGGGACGTGTGTTGCGAGGTTCACGTGCAAGTTGTGCGTTGACTCAAACCGCTTTCGAATTTAGCTTTAAGTAGAATATACTCCTCAAACTCGTCATTAGTTGTGCACGAGGTTTAGTCTTCGGGATAAGGCCCTCAGTCTAAACTTCGTGCACAACTAATGACGAGTTTGAGGAGTCTATTCTTTACATCTCAGCATAAAACATACATATTTGAAGAGGACATTACACAAAAAGAACCCGTTCTTTTCATGAGACGATTTTGTAAGTATATATGTAGGTTCGACCTTTTGTCTTGGTGCAGATAGGGGAAATACGCGGAAAAGAATAAGTTTATCTTCCCTACCGGACTCAATCCATCCTCGGTCTATCTCCATGAACAAATACCGTGTGTGGTGAAACGTTAATAATGTTCCAAAACGAAGGAATTATTTGGGTTTTACACAGCCAGCACGTTCAACTGGGATAAAGACTGAGTTGAAAGGTTTTTAACATATCCCTGGGATATACATAGTATTACTGTTTCTGCAGTGTCAAAAGAAAATCTCTCCATCTAACTAAAATGAGCATACTTTAAATGCACAAATTAACATAAAACTTGAACGTCAATTCCTTCAAATCATACATATATTTCTGTAACATTTTGTTAATTGATATAATTGAAAAGTACTATTAAGGTACATGTACAACACTCATAATTCCATTAACTGTTTTTATATAGAACAGTATTAACATTTTGAGCTCATAAGGCCAGATAGGCGTATGCCATGGCAATCCGTAAACTTTGTGCATTTTCAACTTCTTTTCCGGGCAGCTGAAACTTTATATACAGAGAGAGGATTATAATTAATAGCTTTGATGACTCTGTGGTCCCTAATAAGGGCCACAGGGGCGATACTCTTAAAACATATTTTCATCTTCTCTAGAAGCAAAAAGACTAGAAAGCTGAAATCTTGCAGACTCCTTGACTAGTGAGGATTTTGATTTATAGATGTGCCCCTTTGACCCCTGATCCAAAACCCTATATTATCAATTGCAGATTACATGACCAGGTACGTTATATTTGAACGATTTCCAATTCTGAATTGATTACCGGTGTTTGAACATACTTAATTGGTGACCCTATAGCCCCTACTAAAATTTTGCCCGTTTTCATCTTCTTCTCCAGATGCAAAGGATATAGAATGATGAATTGTTTAGTTTCATTGGGTAATTCGCATCCGAAATATTGCATTGTTGACCATGAAAGTTTTTTTCGTACTTAAGGTAAAAATGCCTTGGTCAAAAAGGGATGGTATTCAGAGTGATCGAGATGTAAAGATACATTTGCCATGTCAAGCATTTAAGCTTTCAAGTATAATAACCTTTTTTGTAATTTTGATAAAGAAGACGTTTTAAATACAATATTATCTCTTGTTAGATATCAGGTTACGGCAGTAGATAGGTGTTAGAGTTCCCGAGCATGCACTGAAAAGGACATTTTAAAGTAAGCAGCTTTAAAAGCTGTTTCAGTTGGTTATTATTCTCCATATAAGAGGGCGGATGCTTTCAGTACAAACATTCTTGATAAAAACTTATTGAAAAGTATATCATAACATGCTTGGTACACTCCGTAACCCTTTCACAGAAACACTTACGGCCTCGATTCATTCCTCCTTAGAAACCGATTGGTAACAACCAGAGCACAAAGCAGTACGAAACGGCATTGGTATAGCTAAAACCTTTCAGTGACAATATGTGAACTTCAATTGGGTGAAGCTTGCATTGCGTTTATGTTTGTTAAACGCATTGAAGGCTTACGTGTCTCATAAGGAAAATATTAGCTGGTTGTCAAGTATTTTGTATATTTTTATAAATGCCATTGGTATCTGTATACCTAACTTGTGACACTATAGCAAGTTATATCTGTCTGCTTACATTCAAATTTCATCAATATGGAGGTCAAAAATACACGGATTCTATGTCGGGAGTTATTCCTTCTCTCCTTATGGTTAATTCAATTATGTTCAGGTAGGTTTTCCTATCATTAAGGAGAGATCACGTTTAAGTACTTTTCATGTTTAAACACACTTAAATCATGCATGTATTGCTAAAAATAGAAAACGACTTCGAGAGTTTTTCTCTGAAAGACTCAGTTCTCGTTAATGATAGTTAAATGATAATTTTTATAACTTTTACAGTGAAGTCAAGGTAAATTTTTAGAACGTTTAATTTTTCTAAAGAGGTACAGGTAAGATGTGTGCAAATAAAGACCGCTTGGTTTTAAGGCATTCAGCAGTGTTTGAATTAAGGTAGACCGAACACCAACAGTTATTCACAAGGGCCTACACTTTTCAATTACTCCAGGTCCTTACAGGCTCACAGTTTTTATTATGATACTGTTCTTTTCTAACAATTATTGCTGTCAGACACATTTTCCTGCCACACCCTCATTACTATTACTCTAAACTGATAATAGTGTTGTGTATGTATAACATAATGACACCAAGAATATTATTATTTTAGAATATGTCAAATCAGTACTGATAATGAATGCTGACAATTTCGAAGTTTGGCCCAACAGTTTTTGGATGCTTATTTCAAACACCCCTTGAAGGGCATGTTCTATGTGGTTTGAAATATGTGCCTTTCTTGAATACACTCCTTCATTTGATATTTATATTTTTGAATAATTTTTAGTTTATGTCCGCACGAAAAAGTTAGCTCAAATCATAAAATGTTTGATTGCATAAGGCGATTTACTGATTTCTGGTAAGCGGCAAAACATAACAACAGAACAATTTTGAAGACTTCAGCAAATGAAAGCACCACTCTCATTGAAAGGGTAGTTTGGGCACTGAGATCTTTGCCATGATTTAGTCGCATAATTGACCACTTTTGAACAGCGTCGCCAACTAACATTCATTGCATCCAATCAGGGTTCTCCCTTTCTAGTCCGTAACTTCGTCCTCCTCAAATAGGTTTGCGCGAACTCTATGAAAACTCTATGACAATGCATTGATCCTGATATTCGTTTAGAGAAAGGAATTATATCACTTGTAAAGAGTTATGTCACCAGTATTTAGGATTTAGAATCAGTGTATGAAAACATTTCGTTTTTTATTCTATTTCCTAAATTAAACAATTGAAGAATATATCAATATTATACAATTGAATTGTCTTTTCAGCGAACACTATTGAGATGTGTACAAACAAGGGTGCCACTGCAGTGACTGTTACACTTGAACTCTCTCTGTCAAACCTCACCCACTATGAAGGAAACTGTACATGTCGTTTAAACCGTATAAATCAGCCAGGCAATGTGACCATGGAAGCAGACATACAGATTTATGGATGTGACTCTCTATCCCTGCAAGTTGAAAAGTGGAACTACCAAACTTCATGTGGAGAGGAACCTGAGTATGATCAGACACAGGTTCTTCCTTCAGGACAATTCTACAGGATTTTCATGAACAGAAATCTTGGTGGATCAACTCCAACTATTGGTGGATCAATCACATTCAGATCTCTAAATAGTGGTAAATTATTAATACATAATCAGCTTGTGATATGAATATCACATCAAAGTTTTATCAATAACAATGAGGTATACAGTTTAAGTCACCGTTACGTATATATATATGGTGTGTCTTCTTCGGTTAATTTATCTCCTATTCCTTGAAATTTACACATCTATGCAACAGAACATACACTTTTTCCACAGAATGGCTTATGGCTCACAGTATACAGTTTAAGTCACCATTACGTATATATATAATGTGTCTTCTTCGGCTAATGTATCTCCTACTCCTTGATATTTATATATCTATGCAACAGAACATACACTTTTTCCACAGAAAGTGGTTTATTTAATGGCTTATGACTAACAACATGTCAATTTTTCTTACATATTTCTCTTTGCATATATAAGAAACTTTGATAGCTAATTGTAAACATAATTTCTGTATATTTTGAAATAACTAAAATACACAATGCAGTATTTTCTTTTATTAATGCACATTTCATTTTAATTTTGTCCCGACATATCTAGATAAACTGGCCCTGATTTGCGAGGATGTTGTATACGATATACCACCATCAACGACAACATTGACAACCTCAACAACCTCACATTTGCCATCAAGTGAATACTTTATTGATTTGAAAAGAAATTCAGTGAAGCTATAACTACTTTTAAAATGTTCAGAGAAGAATAAACAAACAGTAGTCTCATCTGTCAGTGTTTAAAACTTTTAAAACATAATCTAGTAACTTTTTTATGTGAAAAGATTGGGGTTCGAATTCCTTCTAACTATTATGTCACCAGTATTTATGATTAAGGATTACTGTATGAAAACATTTCGTCTTTGCTTCTATTTTAAAGTTGAATTATTGATGTATGTATCAATATCATACGATTGAGTTGTCTTTTCAGCGGACACTGTTGAGATTTGTAGAAACAACGGTGCCAGTGAAGTGACTGTTACACTTGAAATCTCTCTGTCAGACCTCACCCACTATGAAGGAAACTGTACATGTCGTTTAAACCGTGTAAATCAGGGAGGCAATGTGACCATGGAAGCAGATATACAGATTGATGGTTGTGACTCTCTATACCTGGAAGTTGAAAAGTGGAACTACCAAACTTCCTGTGGAGAGGAACCTGGGTATGATCAGACACAGATCCTACTTCCAGGTCAATTCTACGAGATTTTCATGAAAAGAAGTCTTGGTGGATCAACTCCAACTATTGGTGGATCAATCACGTTCAGATCTTTAAACTCAGGTAAAATATTTACTTTCCATCAACTTACGATTTAGCTTAGAAATTATAATGGTTCAGATGATGCATCACTTATTCAGTTGTACATCGAAAAAAAGACTTTATGATTCGACGCCGCAACTTCCCACCCTCCCACAAATGTCAACACTAAATCGGTCATAAGAATTCTATTATGATCAACATGTACATTGCTCAGGACAAAGGTAAATGTATAATTAAGTGTTAGCCATGCTTTGGTTATTTCATTTGCTCACCATTACGCAATTACAATGTACATGTGTTTCATTTACCCAATCTGAAAATGGCAGTCAATTTTATTATTAACAGAGACCATTGATTGCAATCTCGAATTTGCTTTCCCTTTACAACGTTACCTCTCTCTGCACATACACATTTTAATACATTTTTGTCTGTATGTTTTGAGATAACTAAAAAAGCACAATGTGTTTTGTTTTATCAATGCTCATTTCCTTTTTGTGCCAACATTTCTAGATACACTAGCACTGGCCTGCGAGGATGCTGTATACGATATACCACCATCAACGACAACAATGACAACCTCAACAATGTTGATGACAACTACCCCTTCTCCATCACATTTGCCAACAAGTAAATAGTTTGTTGATTCAAAAAGAAATTCAGTGAAGCTTCAACTATTTTTAAAATGTTCAAAGAAGAATAACCAAACAGTAGCCTCATTTGTCAGTGTTTATGACTTTCTAAACACGTTATAGTAACTTTTTATGTGAAAAGATGGGGGTTCCATCCCACTATTAGTCTTGTATTTGTCACTGTTTACATGAATATACAATATATAAATGTAAGCCTTATCTAGTAAAAATCTTTTCAGTTCTTGGTATTGTTGGGGTTCTTGTCGGATTGATCGTGCTTCTAATGACCATTTGTCTGTACATGCGATACAGGTAAGACTTCTTCTGTTTTAATGCTACGTGATTATACAATTAAAATGGTGAAGAGGTTAATATCAGTTTTCATAGACCCGAGCAAAACACTATTGATATTGTTTTCCTTGGGTCTATAGAAACAGTTATTGACAAAATTCACTATTCTATAATTGCTAAATCTGTTGATAGAGAAAATAATATACAATCATAAACGGCTTTCGGCTTGATTGTTACCGAGGACGGGCCAATTAAACGGTCTGACGTCATCGGGTTCATTCTAATTTTAGTAACTTGAGTCAGTATCACTGTTGGTCGTACTCGGGGTCGGGTCAATATCACTTTCTGCGTCACGTGACCGACTCTCAAACAATCGGATTACCAGAAAAATGAGCTTGCATAATTAAAAAGTGTATGAAACTTTATTTCATGTTTCTGACATAAATTAACCACGTTTGTAACAAATCATGGACTACCATTGCTAGCTCATGTGTTTAGGTCATCAGATAAACGATATAGATTGTCCCTAGACCTCATTCTCTCCCCACAGAGGCAGATCAAGTCATGTTGATTTAGCCTCTGCTATATTACGCCGAGTTTGTTGTATAGAATGGGAGATGCCTGATTGGAGGCAATCAAAGATAGTTGTGCAATCAGCGACGCTGTTCTTCAATCATCGTTTTGGCTACTCAAGGCATGTGATATGAACCACCCTTTCCATGCGTGAAGCGTTGTCATTTGCTAAAAATATTCAAATGTATTTCGACTCAGTTTTTTCCGCCAGGGGAAACTGCCGGAACCCACGGATTTCGGCGTAATAGAACAGAGGCTAAATCAACATGACTTGATCTGCCTCTGTGGGGAGTGAATGGCTAGAACTATACTTCGACATATAAGCAACAAGGATAACAATTTGACGACACATATTTAAATGAATTGCCTTGTGATTATTTAAAGTGATAGAAAGTGAAGTACCCAGAAATGAGCATGATGCATCACCAGAGAGTAAAATATAAGGACTCAGTTAGGGGATTGAGTCATGAATATAGTTTTTATTTTTGAGATGATTGACCCTTATTTTTATTCTCAAATATTCATTAAAAGAGTAATGATATAAATGCAAAAAAAGTAGGAATAAATGTCTGCAATTGAAATATCAAATTCAGGAGAGAATACAGAAAACTTAGTTTTACATTACGATTTAAGTCTAAAGATATTATGCAACATAATCAATATTAATTAAACCAAATTCTCTTACTTTACAATTTGTCCAAAACAACTATGCAGTAAACATCAATATTAAATACTTCCAATGTTTGTTATTCATCCTACATTATGTATTCAGATTTTATATTTCATGTTTAGAAGGAAGAAACAACAAGAAGCGCATGAGACCAACAGACAAGAGAGAGTATCTATTCAAGCTGGTATAGTTTCTGGACGTGGAGATCGTCATTACGAGACTCTGGATCCACGTCAATCAGCAAATCCAGTGTATAATGTCATTTCTTATTCCAACGATCAAAAACGAGATGACGTCATTTATGAAAATGGCAATATTCTGCAAGATTAAGTGTTAGATTTTCCACAAGCAATCTTTTGTTTTCAAAATAACAACCACATTGTAAAGTTGATTTGGAAAAGGATATGGTAAGGGTAAACTATGTTGCTTACATGAATGCTATTATCAATACAGATATAATGTCACACAGTGTTTGATTGTGTTGTTGGTGTTGCAGTCAGAGCATAGGATTTCTGTTTTCAAATGTAAAAACATCCGGGAAATCTTGGACAAATGAGAATATTAAAACAAATAATCTTTATTGATGACAAAATGAAAAAATAACAGACTTATTATGTTTATATCCCCCTAAAAAAATATTGAAAGTCATTGTATAATGTTCCAGCGTTATGCTAGTAGCTTTCTGTCTTGTTGAAATGGTAAAAAAGCATAACATTGTTGAGAATACTTGATAGCAAGTCGAAATGGCACTTAAAGCATCATTAGAATGGCAACTACAAGGGATGTATATTTTATGATAAACCATCATTATATTTATATATATATATTGTGTACCTAATAACAACAATAAAGCATTATGGTTTTTATGACTTCACAGACGTAAATATACGAGCAGTGGCGCTACAACAATCGTTGCTTGGCAAAGGTGATATGTGCACTAATGCTCATATTGAAAATATGCGCTCACTTATTTTCAACCATATGGATAATAGACGTATGTATAAAATAACTTATACGTTTTCTGTGCATTGATATTTGTGAAATGATGATTTGAACATGATAATAATGCGTCTGGTTAAAACACAAGATGATAAGCTATGGAACATGAGTTATGAAAGAACTATTTCGAGCCGAAATATTACTGGTTGTTCTGTTTTCAAGCTGATATCATAAACTTTTAACATAGTGACAGTGACATGTATCATATGTGTTCATTAGTTGCATTTGAATAAGTGTACATGTAGTAGAAATAAGCGAACTTCGATTTGTGATAGGATTGTTTCTATGCGACATCAATGAAATTTTACTATAAGGGTGCAAAAGACAATTAAAATTGCAAATACGGAGTGGTTCATAAACATTTTGTCACCAATTGTCATCATAGGAGTTAAAAGGAAAAATGATTCCCATATATGTTTGATATCACCTACATGTACATGTGGCATTTAGAATATGCCAAGTGATGTAGGTTGATATAAGGTAAGTATTGCCCCTTAATAGTGTAACTGACTATGGACCGTCAACATTTAATCAAGAAAGCTTTGGTGATTCAGAGCAGCAGCTAAGGAACAAAATGATTTCAAAGAATAGACTGATCAAACGACGGTTTTGTCTCTTGGAGCTCATGATCTACATATTCTGTCAGAATAAATACCTTTATTAATTATTATCAACGTAACTCTTAGAAAATGATAAGATAACTTACTAAAATTTAGTTCATGAAATATTTTTGGTAAAGTACTGTATCTTGATTTATATTAGTTTATTTCTTAAAGCTTTTCATTTCATGAATTCAGTCAATTTAAACTTGCCGAACAAAGATCTACACTGTAAGAGGCTCCTATTTGAAACATAGACATGAAGCAGGGATAACTTACATTTAAATATATGGAGATAACAAGTTTCAGGGAAAAACATAAATAATCAAGATTAAAGGAAGTACATACATATTCACGTCAAATATATGCAAAACTACCAATTTCAGTTTGAAAATACTACACAATGTAATTTTGAAAGAGAGGAAAGAGGGAAACTTTAATATCGATTAATATACAGGATAAGAGGTATGATTCGTCATAAACACCAAAATGTAATTTCTATGATGAATCATGAAGTGATATAAAACATTAACCTGATCCACAATCAAATCATCACACTAAATTTACATTGACTTATACCATAATTTGTTAAATTTAAGGATATTTGTAAAATATTTTAAAATCAAAACACCATTTACTCTAAATTCTCGTTCCCATTTTATTTTCATATCCTTAGATGTTTTTATTGTTGAGACATTTGAAACTTAAAAAGATGAAATGCAGCATTCAACCGAAATAATCATTGATTAACATATAATAAACAGTATTATCATTAAAGTTAAACATTGTATGAGTCAAAGTTCTGTTAAACGATCGTTAGACTTTCATATATATAATTTTTTTCCCAATACAAATGTCACAATGATATCAAATTGAAGAAGATTGTAGAAATTTTAAGTAACTTGACATATTGACTCCTTTTTCATAAGTGTAATTTGATAAAATGGACAGGATTTTATTATCCACAAAACATGAATCAATTGAGGTTTTCCTTTCCCGTAAAAACATAACTTGTTCTCAGACACAAACATACTCATAATTGTAAAAATATCGGTCAATGATAGTGAAATGTTATTTTAATCATACTTTAGATTGACAACTAGGTAGTGATTCAATCATATCAAACAATTTATTAAATAATTTTGCATTATGAAGCATGCATAAAATCACTCTTTCGACTTTCGATTCTTATAACTATCAATCATAATTTTACCATTTCGTATCAATTATCATTCATTCCTGAATGAATCTGAAAATATCATGTAAATAATATATTGATTATCCAACTGAAACTAAGTTGCTCAACAGATCATTTAGCAGTCTTTTAATTTCCGTTAAACTCAAGTACCAAGGCATACAATCATATAATGTAAGCAACAACCGCTCATCAATGCTATGGATTTTTTCCATAAGCATTGCACTAATCACCCCAACCAAAACTGCTGTTTGTGTTGTCCTTTTTGTTTAACCTGCGATTTGCTAATCTCTCAATATTGCGTCTCACAGTCAGCAATGGCAGTACAATAATGGTATTAAAATATTCATATTAAAGGCACTTAGCCAGAAAAATAATCTCGATATCACTCACACACATGTCATCTACCAAAAAGGACACATTGCAAATATGTATAAATTCAGGTAAAATAGACAATACTTCTACGGAGTACGGAAGGAATAAATGTAACGAGACATCAAAGTTGAATGGGCACTTCTATCGAAAATATTCAAAATTGAATATTCTCCCAACAAAAACTACAGTCGTTTATGCACGATCAATGATTATAAACTTCATATAGAATTTACCTAGCATTTGACACAAAAATATGAGAACTTTTTTAAATGATTATATACATGTATAATCACGTCAGAATATCAGTTTGAAAATTCAAATCAATGTGATATTCACAGAGGAAACGTTGAGTTGAATGAAACTTAAAAATATACATTTGAATGTTAACGATCAACGGTACATTGTAATACTATAATGTAATTCATGACAAAGTATATAATTTTATCGGTATACAATTTTCAAGAAAAAAATATACAGACTACAAAGGAAGCCCCGACGCAACCGTTGGAGGTAAATGCTTCTGATCAATGTTATCACCTATACCTTTATAAAGCTCTACCAGGAAATGAATTGGTATAATAGATCGACCATATCGACAGCCCTGATATTACTAATGATTTCGTCAATACATTGACGTTCTGCAATATTTTCCGCTACAAGTGATTTTATGGTCAAGTCATGGGAACAATCCCCACACCTTTCACAGCAGCACTAGACGGCCTCTATTCAATTCTGTGTATAAACCCATTGGTGAAAAGCCTCGACATAAAGCAGAACAAGCCAGCATTGATACAGTCAAACCTGTCAATAACAATATGTGAAATCCAACTGGTTTTAGCTGACATAGCTTACAAGATTGCCTAACTCAATGAGAGCTCATGTTGATATGAGGTTTTAGTCGAAATGGAGATCAAATTTACACGGATTCTGTGTCTGGAGCTGTTCCTTATGTTCTTTGTTTCGTTCTATTCATGTTCAGGTAAGTGTGCTGTCATGGTTGAATGTAGGTAGAATGTGTTGACATTTTCGAAACACTGTGCCGTGTAAATGTTAGGGATCAGTGTAATGAATTATCTCAGAAGGAGAATAAATAATTTGGACAAATAGAATTAAAACGTAAACGTTAACAAAGAAGTATTAATAATTATTTCTATTATCATTTAATCTTTGGGATAACGCCTGTATTCTCTTTTTTCATACCGCATATATGAAACTCTTTAAAGGGGCAGTAGCACGTTTTTAGGGGGAATATAAGGTGATGTCAGGAAAATGAAAATGAATGGTTCCAATCGATAGACAATGTGTTTAAACCCAATGGAGCAGTAATAATTCAAACTTATAATGTAAAGTATAGCCATGCGATTCCTTTTTCTTACACAAAATGAATTAAAGGTGTTCACAAAAAATGGCCGCCAATGTATTTTATGTAAATCTTCATACTTTGTCCTCTGACTATGGATAATTGGTTTGTGAAATGAGATTTTTGACACTGTCAAAATAATACATTTAGCATTAACTTACAATTATCAGTGAAAAATTTGAAATATGAAATTATCAAAAAACGTGCTACTGCCCCTTTAACATATAGTGTAGATATTGACCCTCGAAATTTTAATACAAAATGTTGTTTGTGTTCTCTTTATAAATGGAGACTAATATAAGATTTCAAAATTGTACTTATTTACATAGGATATTATGACAAGTCTACAAAACTTTTGTTCACCAGCTGTAGACACAGATTCATTCGGTTTGTATTTATTCATCAAAGAATTAATTCACTTTAACTTAACTTTAACGAATATGTTGTCTTTTCAGCGGACACTGTTGAGATTTGTAGAAACAACGGTGCCATGGCAGTGACTGTTACACTTGAACTTTCTCTGTCAGACCTCACCCACTATGAAGGAAACTGTACATGTCGTGTAAACCGTATAAATCAGCGAGGCAATGTGACCATGGAAGCAGACATACAAATTGATGGTTGTGACTCGCTATCACTGCAAGTTGAAAAGTGGAACTACACTACTTCCTGTGGAGATGAACCTGGGTATGATCAGACACAGTTACTACTTCCAGGTCCATTCTACAAGATTTTCATGAACAGAAGTCTTGGTGGATCAACTCCAACTATTGGTGGATCAATCACATTCAGGTCTCTAAATACAGGTAACATTATTTGGCTTAGAAGATAAGTCATTATTCAAACGTTTCAAATGCTGTACAAAGTGAAATAGGTTTTCAGTAAGTTTAATAAAAGCTTCGCTTATTCACTTGTACATCAATAAATAAACTTCAGTATGTGACGCGCTTTCAATAATTAAATTAGAATAGAATAGAAATTTAATTTTGTTCTTCATGTAATTGTTGAAATACCTTAACAGTATCTGCATATTTTAAATGTGTCACTGATAATTGTACGTAAATTAAGAATTGAATGTCAGTTTGTGTGTTTGCACTGGAAAATGAACGATGTCAACGCTACATTCAAACTCGTGTGAACCTAGCTTACGGCGTACAGAACCCTATATTTATCGTAATGTTAAAATTATAAGGCAAATGTAAATGCATCTCGTTCCGTTCGATCAAATCAGGGTCCCCCTGATCAGGTTTATTTTTAGCAAATTATTTAAAGCAAATTATACGATGAGTATTGTTTACATCAAAATACATTATACTGGCAAATATTTACTAAATATTGAAAAACATTGTTCACACGACTTGAAAACGTTCACACAAATATGAACACTTTTTTGTGAGTTCATGGGAAATGAATCGATGACACTTAGATCACAGGACATGCCCTAGACCAATCATCGTTCAGGAATATGTGTAAACTTCAGAGTGCGAATTATTGATAAATGTAACCAATCATCCGTAATCAGAGATATATTATGACCCATTGGCGGTAATTTTTGCGTGAGCACCTTTAATTCATTTTGTGAAAGAAAGAAGAATCGCATGGCTGAACTTTACATTATATATTTGATTTATTACTGCTTCATTTAGTTTAAATACATTGTCTTTCAAGTTAAATACATTGTCTTTCAATTGGCATTATGTATTTATTCATTTATCACCTAATATTTCCCCTAGAAATGTGTTACTGCCCCTTTACAAGGAATACAAAATATATCCATTAGAACGTTAAATTTAAGATCAGGTAATGTTGGCATTTGCATAATAATAAATATTCATTTTCGTCAGTTTTAAAAGTTACGTCTTTTCAGGAGATGTACAAAAAATATTCTATTAAAATAACCATATAGACTCAATCAGAGAATTCGAGAGTGTAATCTTGACACTTTTCTACCTTAAAGACTGTTTTCATATCCGTAGTCACCCTAAGCTTTAATAACGGTTTACACAATATATTTGTAATGATTAAACACTTTAAAATATTGGAATTGTTTTTCAATTGTACCTTTCCATTTTGATTACCCCTCTAGATAACCTAGCACTGAACTGCGAGGATGCTGTATACGATATACCACCATCAACAACAACAGCGACAACGACAACAACGCTGACGTCAACAACTCCTACTCCATCACAATTGCCAACAAGTAAACCTCTATTTCCTACATACAACTATCATTGATGGCCAATATTTACAATTACTGTACGTAAATGCTGCAGCTTCATGACACAAGCTTCACTTAGGGACAAGACATCTGTTTCCTCTTACGCTTATGAGTACTTACAATGACAACTTTAGCGGAAGAAAATATTTGAATGTATTGCTTTTCGGATAGAGCAACACCATATCATTATTGCAATGCTAGACAAATCATTTTTCTACAGTTTGTGCTAAAAGTAAACTGCGGGACTGTATCTTTTTGATTTCATTAGTCAACAAAGTAGTGTCAAAGTTATAACTCTAAAAATCCATCATTTGCCACAAATCGTGCTCGGTTTCCTTTCGGAAATAAACTATGAATGAACAAAGTCTATTTCGCAATTTTCTCGTTATTCTTACCGCAACGTGATTCCCTTCTTGAAAGTGTATGACCTGAATATGCAAGTCGAATTCATTTTATCTGTATACTATTGAGGTTTTGATCTTATAACTTGAAAAACTATTGCAAGATTTTTTAGGCAGAATAGAAGTTGATGATGATCATGACACATGCTGTATGTGAATTAGCATAATAATGATAACAACTCCCTCTGTCGGTCCATTATCGACCTAGAAGCACATAATGCGCAAAATGTGTTTTTTCCGATGATGAACGGAAAACATGTACATTATTTTCTACTTCGCCGTTGCAAACAAAATTATTATTTATCAATGAACAAAAATGTCTTATAGTTCTGGAATTTACAAAAGCACTTTCGTGGTGCATTAACAGTTTCACGAAATCATTCCTAAAGCTCAATCGTCATTTCCTCAAAAAAGCAGTGCATGCTGTATAACCACTAACCAAATCATAACGCAATTTGTTCACCCCTATAAAGATTCTGAACTAATGATAATTGTTGCACGCACACTTCACTGGCTTCTCGGGAACCGACCCCGGGGGTAGAATATGATGCACAACTAAACACTCAAATGTGGGGCATCTTCAGATTAAGACTCAATTCAACAATATGTTTCATATGCTTCACAGAAAGTATAAGAATCAATAACTATATATTATGTACAATAAATAAGTTGATCATTCGTTCATATATATGTCTTACTTACACTTCCATGCTCTTAATTGCTTATTTTCTTATATACAAAACGTTTTTCAGTTCTCGGCATTGCTGGAGGAGCTCTAATCGGATTCATCATACTGCTGATACTTATCTGTCTGTGCATTCGATACAGGTATGTGTTCTACTGGTGAATAGTTCATTGACACCTGACAAGGCTTAACCATCACCATTCATGTATGTTATTGAAAAAAGATGGTGTGTTTCTGTAACAAATTTCTCATGTTACTTAACTCAATAAACTAATTTGTTTACTCATTAAATGAATCTCTTGTTGTCACAGCTCCTTTGCATCACCTACTGATCAAAGATTTAATTGGACAGCATTCTCAGAAGTGTACAAAGTCATGTATAATCTCAAATTTAATTTCGCTTATTATTTCTTCAGACAAAAGAGACGACGAGCCCACAACGCAAAACTGGCCAACACAACAGGAGTTCTCCCAGATGAGGACCGTGAAAGAATTGATCCTGAAATGACTCGCTTATCTTGGTACAAGTCAATTCCATTTCGTCTGAAACGTCTCTACTCTGGTGAAAGCAGGAAGAATAGAGCCAGCATGCATAGCACCAAAGGTATCAACCTAGACAAAAGTGCCAAGAGTCTCTCAAAAATGCGAATGGGAAACGGTGATGCCACAACTGGAACTAAGGGAGGAAAAACCCTCCAAAGACTCTTCAGAACGAAGAGTTCCTCCTTCAACAGACATGTCAGCAGCCGGGAGAATTCCACTATTGAGGATGACGTTCGAAGACGCGAGGTACAGGATGAGGAACCAGATGATGAAGATGTGTTTCCTGAGGTTGCTCCTCAACATGGTGGCGGGATATTCATGGATTCAAGAAGAACAAGCTGTGAAACATTGGATCAGGCCGGGTTTGACGGCGATTATGCAGGTATTAATGACTTCGATCTGGGTGGTGATGCAGGGACTTCTGACATTGCTGGAGTTTCTGTACACAAGGAGGATATACCAAGGGAGGATGCCAAAAAGAAAGATGTTGATCCGGAACTCGAACTCATTAGTTCCTTGTTCGATGTTTCAGCAAGTCCTACAGACTCCAAAGTCTATTTTGATGACAATTATGCAAGTATTGGACCAAAAGAGAGCCTCGGACCCTCTGAAACCTCAAGTACTGAGTCTGCAAGTGTCACAAAAGATGAGGATGAAAAAACAACCAGTTACCCTTCTCCTAACCTTCCAAACGAAGACCAAGAGTTTGATGACAATGCTCACTTTTCAATCAATGGTGATTTATACTCAACTGTAAATAAGCATAAGTTGGACGTTTCTGAAATTGATCGTGCAAATGAGATTGACAATACTGACTACCTCGCTTCGGTTGATGATGACTATGCTGTAGTTGATAAAACCAGTATTTCCGAAAAGCCAGATTCTTTTTTCAGATTATGAAAATTCATGTTGAGATGACAAAATAACAACTTATTTTCACTGATCCGCAAACGAGTTAAGTTCATGATTATAGTCGATATGAAATAAAAGTGACTTATTCCTATGTTAAACGTTGTGCAGTAAATATGAAAAAACAATTCTTAAGTTTAACGTTCATGAACGATGTAAAACATATCAGTTTACATTGACTTTACGCTCGACTACTGTATTTGAATGCGTCGTATTCAAATAGCCAACACTTTGATCACGTGTATAAATAAAATCACAAAAAGAGGAAGTAGTAAAGAAGCATTGAGCTCGATACTACAAAAATAGGAAATCTTTAGAACCCTTTCAATAAGATATTCCTGTGAGGTGTAATAGCTTTAGAAAGTGTTTGGCTTGCAATGTGAACCTCGCCTATACTATGTTAAGGATAGGTCCTCATGAATGCTCGTACATACAAGCAGTCAATACCAGTGATATTAATGTGTGCCTCGCTGTCATGTTGCAATGACATTGATCGTCATTACATGTCTAAAATTTATTTAAAAGATGTTTTTTCTGCTGTGAAAAATTTCTTTTAAATTTAAGAAATACGCGTTTTAAAGAATTTGATGTGTTGATAATATGTTATTTATAGAGTGGTATTCATATATAACCTAATTTTATGTTTTTATTCAGATTTCATTTTATTTTTCTATAGTTGTCATTAGACTGTTAATAGCGTATTTTGTGTAGTTGTATTTATCGTTTATTTACACATCACCACGGTATGTATATGTATTTTGTAAATAATGTGTGTGATCCAGTAACGATCCATCAAAACATATTTTCTTACAATCTTTAATAATATTGATATGTATAAAATGAATGAACGACGTCATTTCATGGAAACTACATATTCTGCCAGAAGACGTTCTTGTGCATGGGGTAACCTACATGTATTAAACATATGTTTCTTTCACAGGCATTCATTAGAAGTTTCAATAAGATTCATATTGCCTTATTCTGATACAGTAACTACGTGCATGCAAACAAGACAACCAATCTTAAAAATAATTCATTATACTCATAGTAATATTTCAGACTGTACGTGCATGGTAATCCACAATTTCCTATCATAAATAATGTTCACTTTGTACCTTGTCAACAATATAACTAATAGTAAAACCTTTTTGAATTGTAAATAGATATGTCTATATTGTCATTGTTTGCTATTATTCTAAATTACAACATCAAACGACAATTGTGAATGTTGGTATCCGATTTTTTCATATTTTTTAATAAAAAGGTAAAACGAAATATCTTTGTTAGATATCTTCATGAAATAATAATGAAAAACTATCATAAACAGGAAGTGACATTATTGACAACTGGTCTTTGTGACTGGTCAACATGATTTACGACTTAGTCGATAGTCGATAGTGCTCATGAATGCTATCAGAAGTATAACTGTGTCGACAAGAACTGACTGGTGTAGAAAATTATCTTTTGACGCCAATCGGCTTATACTATAGTATAAATCTGCTTATCGTCCTTTATAAAAAAAACTTAACGATCAATCATGGCTTGTGTGCACCAAGTAGAAAAATGTAATTTTGAAAGATATCTTAAACACAAGAAATATAAATAGGAATGCTTACATTGTAGTGTCTGTCTGTACTAGTGCATGTACAGTAGAACACGGATATAACCAACTCCAAGGGACCAAAGAATTTAGTTCGCTATATCCGGTGTTCACTATACGCATTTAATTTTGATGATATTATATAGGGACGAGACTTGAAAATTTGTTCGCTATATCCGATTGTTCGCTATATCCGTGTTCTACTGTATATAACTTGAGCACTAGTTTTGTGGCATCTGTCATATATGAGGTTGAAGTTTGAGTTTCATTGAAAATAATTCGTAAAGAAATGAGGGAAGGAAGAACAGAAATAGGATGTTTTCAGTACGTATTAGCACATATGTGGTATGTTGGACCGAACGCAAGCACATCAACGTATCAGGAAAATCCTTGTTATTAACACAGGACACACCCTTGTATTAGAGAGTGTAGCGATACATGTAATAGAGAATTTGTAATAACTGATAGCATTGTATTCGGTATGTTGTTGGCGACATTGATTTTGAATCTACCGATGTTCTTACTAAAGGTAAAGTATTATTGTTTCCGGTACCAGGAAAATATTAGATTGTGCACGTTTAGAGGAAAACTTTAACAGAGGCGTTGCGTTCAGAAAAATTGGCCATGATTTTATAATAATATCAACCTTGTGTGACAGATGCAAAACCATAAAAAAACACCGCTAAATATATGACAGCGAGAAAATATCAAACTGTATTGGAAATAAGCCATCTCATATTCTATTAAAGTAAGTAAAATGTAAATTTAAGGTTAAATGTGGTTGTACTAATTTCTACTGCTGTAGATTATTAGTGAAATTGAAATGTGTGTCTGTACATGTTTAACGGCGACCACAGTGAATTCCACGCTTGAATCATAATCATATGCAGATATAGCGGTTTCTCGGTGCTTCAAATGTCCGATGTCATCACAAATACTTGGTTTCGTGAATATTTAACTTGTGGTGTAAATAAACTTGAGTTCTAACTGTAAGATTATACGTAATTGGTAATAGTATAGATCTAAACGTTTTTTATCTTACACAATAAATAAAATATTCTACTTCTATATTGAAACTGCTTGCATAAAATTTGACGTTTTTCGCTATTTAAAATATCTAACGTCAATAGAGTTATATTTTTAAATTGTCCGTATACTATTTCTAAGCTATAAAGTCTAACCGAATTCACAGCCATGATTTTAACACATGTATATTTTTATCATTCACCAGATTATCACATTTAAGGGGGGAAGGGGAGGGGGTATCATAAAGAATATCCTTTCCTTGTTGTTAATTGTTGTTAATTATGTAATTTGTCAAGTTGTTCGCATTAAATTTATGAGAGTGAAACTTGGGGACATTTCATTTTTCTCCTATAATTTTCAAGTTAGAGACGCGTCAATGATAACTATAGTTTAGTAGTTTTGCGTATAAGTGTTCAGACATTATAAGGCAGACGTAGTTATCGATACAAACTATTCGCAATACATGTTTATGCATGGACTGTCGATTCAAATAGCAGTTCTCAACAAGCATTCACGGATTACCTCCCTTGCAGTACAAGTGTATAGTCTACTGTCCTTTGAAAACGAACCGGTTGAATAAATTGTGAATTAATGAAAGAAGAGCACGGCGGGGTACATAAGTACATGTCAATTCGCGTTCATTCATTGCTGTGGCGGATAGCGATTGCAAAGTACAACCTTGATATTATCTGATATACATTATGGAATTACGACATTAAACAAACGTTGACAATGGTAAACATTCAATAAACATCATAATATTAGACAGATAATAATAAGATGAATAATATGCACTTTACCTCTATATAAATGAAATATGGCTACGATGAAAATTATATACTTGAGGAATTCATAGCTAACAGGTTAAGGGGTTCTACTAAAATTCGATTTGATATACTGTTAATTCAGGAATTCACTTAACACTTTTATTAAAACCAACATTAAATGTTTGCGTAAAACGCGGGTTTCGAGACCCGGGTTATATGTACTTCGAGACCCGGGTTATATGTACTTCGTGACTCCCTCTTCCCCCGCGCGTGGTGTATTGGAGGCAATACGATATGTGTATGGTACCCCGACTCTTTTTCTGAGATATTCCTTCTACTATAGGCTGTCAATGAGCACTGAAACAATTCTGATTACTCTTTAGTTACTTTGTCAATATCACGTTATATTTTAACAATGGTCAATATTGGACACTAGAGCCCTATGAACCCTGTTTCAAAAGCATGGTTGGAATCTTTAGGATTTATTGTCAATTCAACATCGTTCTGAAATGGAAAATGATAGGCTTGATTCAAGATTCAAGATGTTTATTTGTAGAAAGGCCAAAGACCCAAAGTACAAATGAGATTACGTCTTGAATCTTGAATCTTGATAGACTTGATATGATTAAAAACTACATGAAGATATGAACAGGACACACTTCCTGTATATTTGATGTCACCCCAATATAATTTGACAACAACACACCTCGATCGGTGAGAATTTATAGCCCGGATTTTAAAGAAGTACTTCGAACTCGCATATTCGGTAGCATTCGTCAGAGGAAAATAGAGTATATCATACATGTGCCCATAACATAATATGTTTATGACACGAGAGCCTTAAAAGTTGTATTTCCAGAGTCGAGGGATATTCTGTTATGTAGAAACAACTAAATATTACCACAGTCATGAAAACAAAGACAATTATTACAATAATGTAACACATGTAATGTTATCTTACAAACTTCAGTACTTGTAATATCACAAGGCATGGATGAACTGATTAATATACCATATTAAAAAACAATTTAATTAAAAATAATGAAGAGGCAAAAGTTCATAACAACCTTTAAATGGTCGCAATGTGGATTATGATACAGTGTAAAAATGTCTTTCCTATTATTTATTTGAATCGCTGAGACATTTAATCCAATATTCTGAACTTCTCATTTCTGTATGCTTGATTCAAATTCAAGTTATTATGTGCGGGTACCCCATTCCATACACCGTCCTAATCCTATGTATTAACTCTATTCGCTACGCCTCCAGCCACTTCGTGAGACTTGAATGGCAACCCATATTCTAACTTGTAAACGCCGCAGCACTGTATTTTGAGACCATGAAATATGCACATGCAAGGTAAATGCAGAGATCTGAATACATCTTGAGAATTGAATTGCACTGTGCAATCCGGTATACAGCCAGGTAGCTCCGTTCTTTTACCTGGAGGCGTTAACACCTTGACCCACCACCTGTAATCAGAACGCCGCATAATACCTGTACACAGGTACAACTGTAAGCATGAACAGGTGATCTGTAGTACAAGTGGATTACCTGTAGATATCAGGATTACATTCAGGTAGTTTCATATTCTCATGTAAGTATTTTATGTTTATATCAAACCTAAACATCGATGAGGAAATATCTTGATATGAACTTGATTTTGATCATTAGCTATAGACAAGTGTTTGGATGTTATGTGCGATATATAATACATTATTTGAAGCTATAAAGAAGGTAGGTTTGATGCTTGTCTCTTATCTTGTTACTGCTGATTATCGATTACAATTACCTTTTATCAACAACGTTGTCTCGTAGTAAACCAGTAAGATTGACAAGGGTTATGTTTTTTGTTATTATGTTATCACGGTTTACCTATTTTGATAATATTTCTGGTTAAAACTTTTAGATAAATTCATTCTATAAATTTATTCTATGTTGTTAGTGAATATAGTAATAATTGGGAATTAACTTTCTGATATAGTTTTTATTCCTGTTTATTCGGATCATATTCTGGGTGGGATTTGTATCCACAACTATATCACTGTCCATTACACAACAAAATTACGAATACTTAAGGCACATGAATATATATAGAATAAGTGTGAAGGATTACATGTGGAGGGCATTTCAGTATAGATTAACTTATATAGATAAATTATTCCAATAGATCGATCAAATTCATGTGGTAAGGACAAGTGTCATTTGCTAAATTATCTATCTTTATCTATATCGTCTTTAAGTCATTGTCCAACATACGCACGAATATATTAAGGTACAAGAAATGATATCAACTAAGAGTGAAAGGATTACACAGAGTGGAGACATAAGTATGATTCTATAGATGATATGACTTATGTGCTAAGGACAAGTGTCATTTAATTAATTATCTACCCGACCTGAATATATCCACAATGAGGTAGTTACGTGTATGCGCTCTGCTCAATAATCAGAACTACAAATGTATATATGATATTTAGAAAGAGACTACACGTATGTTGAGAATGATAATATCGCTATGTCCTATGATGAGCTCAAAGCGCTACACACATCATTACCCTGAAGGGGTTATTATTATTATAACCTATCACAACTGTTATTTAGCGCTAGTCGCGACCAGGTAGGTCAGTACATCCTGTTTTCAGGTACCAATTGTAACAGCTGGGTGAGTGAGTGCGATGTTGATGAAGTTCCTTGCCTATAGACACAACTCAGGATGAGACCAGGTCACAAATTTTGATGTTTTGACAAGGATAAGTTCAAATGATAAGCAATTGTCTCTGCATCAATCAAACAGATTACTGACTGGGTCTCGTTCATTCCTAATACTCCAAATAATAGACGACTATCAGACATATTAACTGATCATATAGACACAAGCATATGATATACATAGACACTCATTTTTCCCCACTTGTGCACTTCAATGCAAATACTTGTCTAATGGCAAATGGATTCGTTCGGACTACTATTCATGTTTTGTCATGGAATTATCTTACTTCATTTTTCCAGTAACTATTCTTCCAAAACATATCGTAGAGTAACTCAAACGTCAAAAATTGCCTAAAAGTATTGACACTTTAAATAATATTCCATTTTTTATTTCTTTAGTTTGCGTCATTATGATATCATTCATATGTTTTAAACATTTTATTCATCCATTTCAGATCACCAACCTTTTCAGGGCACGATGACCCAATGCAATGACACAGACATTTCTACAGTGGGGTGTAGTCAACACCTGTACTTTTACCTGAGATAAAGGGGGAACACTTGAGACTTCAAATGTCGGGGGCAACACAAGCAACGGGTAATTTTTGCTTTCGTCAACCTCATAATTTATTCCCCATAAATACGTGCTTTCGTGAAAAGAGTTATTGCCTTAATGCCATCCGACGGCGTTGCTTTCTTACACAAAGAAATATGCATGACAAGAGTACCTTCAACGCTAGTTACGAATTCCCGTGTGTTCAATATAATAGTATATTATAAGCAACTTCGTGATAAAGGCGATTACTCTTTTCAAATAGAAAAGTAGGTATGTACCTTGCAAGGCGATATTATACCAATACGATACACAGGCAGTCAATCCATTGGATGGTTTGTGCATATTTAGATGTTATGTAATTTTTTTTTATCTCAAAAGAATTTATGCACGTTTACATTTTCTTCAATACGATGAATTCATTTCGACCATTATGTGGTGTAATACTTGATACTTGACAAGACCCACATAATGGTCGAAATGAATTCATCGTATTAAAGGAAATTGATCCAGTCCGAACCATCTGATGTTTATTCTTTCTCATATATATATTCTAAACAGCAATATACTATGGGTTTTTTAAGTTCATATCTCTATCTGATACACGTAGCAGTGGCACGTTTTAGGGAGAATATAAGGTGATGTCAGGAAATGATAATAAGTAGTTCCGATTCAAAGACTATGTATTAAGACTGAATTATGCAGAACTGAATCAAATACATGTATATAATGTAAAGTTCAGTAATACTATTCCTTGTTCTTACACAAAATGAAATAAAGGTATTCACACAAAATTGACCTCCAATTGACTTTATGTGAATCTTTATAAATTGTTATCTGACTATGAATGATTGGTTTGTGTAATGAGCTTCTTTGACACTTTAAAAACAATACATTTAGATAAGCTAACAATAATCAGTGAAAATTTAATATATATAAAACTTTCCAAAAATTGCTACTGCCCCTTTGTGATATTGAATCATTTCAATTCACTGTGATGTAACTGTTGACCAATGTCTGTGTAAATCATTGTTGCAGATACACAGACGCCTGTGGGCACTACAGAAGACACGAAAGACGTACCGGGTAAGAAACATAAACAAACAAGCAAACAAATCCACTGTAGGATTTATCATAACCACATACATATTCTGACAAACACGATATTCGTAATATTTGCTCACCTTTTCCTAAGGTGTAGTATATGTAAGAAGTAGTGACGACGATAGCACATCCAACGAAAACTCCCAAGACAAAAAGTTGTTATTCTGCTCTCTGTAGAACCTACATTTTGCAGGGATTAATGTCGATTCCACAGAAGGCAGTTGCTATTGTGATTCATATGTAAGATACTGAATTATAATGCGTGTACATCAATGTACATGGCAAGCAATCCTTAAACCGGGGCTGTTATTAAATGTTTTTGTTCTAAATATAAAACTTATTTCTTAAAATTCCTTTTAATGAGAACGATGAGCGTCTTACTTTTTCCACATGTGTCAACATCTTCCCACGACAAGGGGATACATCCAGGGGAGTCCAGATATATGTTCACCTTTCCGTCGTCGATGCAATATTGATAGTTTAGCATTTCGTAAGCAGATAGAGACACAGAAGAAAATGCTTTGAATTTGTTATATACGTATGTTATTTAAGAGTATGATATTGTGTAAGATGTGTGAATACCAATGTTAACACTTATAATGTGCATTATTCATTTCAGTGGTAGCAATATGCGTAGCTGTGGTTGGCCTGATTCTAATCATAGGAATAGCTATTCTTCTTGTCATGTAAGTATAACTGTTATAAGCTCAAATAAGGAGAACATGGAAGAATACCATTTTATGTTCAGTATATCCTCATCAAGGAGAAAGGGTCGATACTCGATAAGATATCGTCATTGATATTGATAACAGACACTGTCAATATTCTATTACTCTGCGAAATAAAAAAACTGCAAAGTTAGATGTTTTTAACAATTAAATTGTGGTAACACGTCCATGTTAGGAAATCATTATCAGCTGTTTAGCTGCTTACATAATGTCGCAAAAGGCACAACATTGAGTCGAATGTATGATAGCATCTGTTCAACGTCGTGCGTTTTTTTGACTGTATCATGAACAGGAAAGTAAACCTTACCAAAGCGTTAACTTTCCCTACTTGGAACATAACATATTACAATGTTTCTAATCTTTGAACAACATTTGTCTTATATGGAGTAACTATTATGTTTTCTGGTTTATTTGATAACTATTTAAATGTTATATCTTGACCGTCAATAAGCAGGATGTCAATGGTTTATTGAAGTTGTGTTCTTACAATAGAGATGCAACTAAAATACGTTTTAAGCAGTTCAATCAATAATTGTCATGTTTCAATTGAAATAATTTTTCGGGTTAGTTATGAGTGAATTGTTAAAATATCAACGATATAACTATGCTCCTCCCTTTCAGTCGACGCAGAAGAAAGAATCAAGAGATGAAAGAGGCTCCAGAAGATATGGTCACTGAAAGGCGTGACAGTCTCCTGGACATGGACGATAACCTTGGACTTACAATACAGGAACGTGTCCAAAATATGGAAGCTGAAAATGCGGTTCAAGGGTTAGATAACTCTGGATTTTACAAAATGAAAGATGAACGAAACTCAGTAGTGCGGACTCCGAGTGAGGTTGTTGTTCCAAAGAAGGCAATATTCAAAAGAAATGCCTATAGTACAGAAAATCTAGCAGTTGAAAGTTCGAATTTTGGATCAAGAGCGGCAACTAAAGAAGATATCACCTTCATGTACTGACAGATATGGTCGCATGTACCTTGTGTGGCGGTCATATATTTGACCACCTACTGTAAAGCCTTGTTAAACTTATTCAAGTTTGTAAAATCAACGTATATTTGTTGATTGTCACACTTAAAATGGCACTCATATATTTAGCATTCGTTCGACTGAACAATAGCAATGGTTTACTTAAATGTGGTTTCTTATTGGCCGGAACAGAAAGAAATATATATGATTCAGATCAATTCAGTGATAGTAGTGAAAACTGTAACACGGGTGCTATCATCTTCATTAGAATATTCTGTTACAGTTCGCTTTGACTACTAAGACCATCCGCATATCGCACAGTTGAAAAGCCTTATGTCTTCTTTAAGGGATCGTGAACAGCTCAAGTGTTAGGTTTGGAACTAGATAGCAGTTGGCAAAACCTTTACTGGAACCAATTAGGATCCGATAGTTGGGCCATGTGGGTGATCTACTAACAGAGAATACAAGGGAAGAAATTGCTTTTAAAGTGGGAACAGTATCAACAATTGCTTAGATATTGAGGAATAGCTTAGAGTGTAATGTTTACAGAAAAACTATCGTTGACATTATGAATTATGAAGAAGGTAGAACAACATGTCAATGTGTCGCCGACATGAGAACAATAGATATTCGTGTGTACTCCAACCCTTGCTTTTGTTCCTGCAATGTTGGAATATTGGATACAATAATGTAGCGATTGTGAATGGTGAATATCAATTAATCTAGCTTTCTCTCGTCCACTGTAATTTTACACATCTTCCATAAGAGACGCGCTTGCTCAGTTTATTGTAGTATTGTTAGATGGAGGATTAAGTGTTATGCTCGATCTTTATTTAGCAAAAATGATATTAACAACTATAAAGAGCTTCACTAATGATTGACATTGTTTTATTAAAATGTAGCTGTTTTCCATATAACGTGATTTGTTATAATTTCCGTATTTACTTTGTTAATCAGTTCAATGACAAATATTTTTGTCTTTAACATTATTTAAGAACGAAAATATCTAACAAGACGAACAAATAATACGAGTTATCTATTTTATTTTCAAGACAGGAAGTCAGTTACTTTCTGAAATGAATATGGACTTTATTCCAATTATTGATGATGCGTTTATTTTCAACTAAACCAGTTCCTTATTTTTCTGCCTCTGAACTTGAAAGTACAGTAAAACATCTTCAAGTATTGCTTCTGCAATGTAGTGCCGCCCTCAAACCACGAATCTTGGGGCAGTGCAGCATGGCATTTAAATACATGTAGTCAGTAGTTTCGATGGACACGTGTAATACCTTACGGAGGAAATAAAACCTTGTCTTTAAGAAGTTTTAATACCCATAGGGTGTAAAATAAGTGGTGACATAGTTTCCATATGAGTTCATGTATACAAACCACTTTATCCTAGCAACGATTATTGTAGCGCGAGTTCCCGTATAATTCCGTCTGTGACGCCATTACACCATTTTTCGTGACGTCACTGCAGCCGGCTGCCCGTACTTCCTAAGAGAGTAACATGGAACAGAATCGGTACTAATAAGAAAGTGCTTCCCTCGGAAATGTATCATAAGACTTTTACGAAACTCGTGACAATTTGTGTAAAACCTTCGCTCTCGCTCGGGTAATGCAATATTTCACACTCGTTCATATGGCACCCTTCCTAGGATAACAATATCAATGAATATAGCAGTTGGCACACGAAATGTAAGACCCTTTTCACGTCATGAACTCATTTCATGTTTGGCCAGACAAAGACAAACAATACTGTATTTGTTATTACCATTGTGGATGCTCAGTGACTAGAAAATAGATATGGCCCTTATGATCACTTGTGTATGCCCTGATCTCACGATGTACTGATCAGATTACAGAAGTACATTATGATAGGTTCATGACCTGTAACTGCATAGGTACAACCGTTCAAATAGTAGGTTGTTTTTCGCTTAGATGTTATTACATGTATTGTATATATTGTTTAATCCATAATCCATTCATTGGCTTATAAGGTAGTTGACTGTTAGGTCTATTGGGATTGTTCAATAGTATCCTAATATCAACATAAATCGGAAAAGATGTGCAATATTACCAATGAACCATTATCGTATATTGATACATATCGTAAAAAGTAGCTACAAGTCAAATGTGTTGATACATCGTGTTCTAGGGTTAAATGCTCAATGTGAAAGTAAAAATATGTTTTGCTGTAATCCATTTCGAGGATGGTGTTTCAAATGATATTACGTCATATTGAGATACACACGTTAAAAAATTGAAGAGACACTCCGCGTTGTTCATCATATATTGTTTTGCTTTGATACGAATACGAACATAAAAGGCATTATTCAATGTTTACACCTAAAAACTCTCACACATTATTGTCTAAATTGCAAATAAATGACAATTACTTGCTTTCAATGAAATTCTAGAAACACTCATATATATTTACTGATATAAAATTCACACGTACACTTTACATGAACACATGATCAATTTTCTTTCGATAGGTATCAACGCGTAATTGTCATTCTGAATGCTTTTGATAAGTTTATAAAATAGCGTTTTCACTGATTGACACGCGTCATTGTTTCGATCAAACCTTCTTTTTGTAACTATCAAATCTCGATTGAGAATGAAAGTTACGAGTTGATCATGATCATGCTGCATGACTGATTGCTGCGCGGTTTGAAATATACAAGTGTTTTGAGCAAGGAACCCGTTATCGCATTAAAATCACGTGACTGAATGAAGTACGCTCAGATCGAATCGTACGTAAAATATCGTAATTTTGCCTTTTGTGCATTTTTTTAAAGGCAAAACATGTCAACCGTCACAAAACAATGTATGGTCAGACTATCTTAATTAATAAATTTAGATCGACAGTTTCTTATTCACTTTAATAAGAAAGTGTTGAGTTTAATTTATTTAGATTGGTAGTCAGACACATTATTTGGATCGATATTCTAATTTGAACAGTTTAAGTTTTCAAATATTGAGGGTCAGTTCCTTTTATCTTTTTGCTAATATAAAACCCATGCTAAATGAATTTAGATCGACAGTTCCATATGTGTAAACAGCACGATCTATTATTACTAATAATATAACAACATGTAGGTCTTAATTTATTCAGATTGATATCAAACCCTTTATTATAATTTAGAAAAGGACATTGGACAAGTTCTTTGGCATTCACAAAGAGGTATTGTAAGTATATTATTGTTTCTTTACAATGGGGGATATTTTAGATTGTGCGATAAGACGAAAAAAAGAACTATCAAATATAAGCAATGCTTTTAGTATCATACTTTAGCATGTCCTTTCAGCCTAGAACAGGACGTTCGTACCTAATAAAAAAAATTGTTTTTCATCGATTGGTTCGGTTTTATGATGACAAGATTTATTGTCCTGTCCCATGGCAGTATTTGTTATCGCTGGGTTGTTCATAAAAACGTGATGACATATGACATTTCATAATATGTATAATGGTATTTGTCGTTTATTGTGCTTAACAATATTTCATTAATGACATGTTAATTATTTGGCATTGACAATCATGAATACAACCCGACACTCTTAATCATAACTTGCGTAATGCCATGACCAAAGAATACACGTATACGACATTCATAAATTATCTATTTGTCATTTAACTAATTCAATTATATAAATCATATATGATGGATTGATGCAAGATCCAAAATTTTATCAAATATGCAATCGTTCACTTATTCAAAACATAAATTTCATAAGTAGGCCTATTGTGGTTAAAGTCTGATTAAAATCGATGGTGCTCCGGGAATAAATTTTTAAAAACATATTGTATCTATTGGCGGAGAGGATGTCCCGGTTGGTTTGAACCCCGAAAATCTAAATAATTGGAACCCTGAAAGAGACAAATTTTACTATTTTATTCCCCGAAGCAGGGTCGATTTAATCAGACTGTGTGGTTATTTACTGGCTTTTAAAGGGTCCCAAATATGTATATAACAGTTTTAGAGAGGATCACAGCTAACATGTATGTGTGAATGTAGTGTTTGCAAAATACGACAGCAATACGAGATGATTTACTTATTACAACAACGGTATTGTAGGTAGCGCATTGCTACCAGCAGTCGGCAAATATAGCGTGACGAGTTTAAAGTATATGATTGATTTTCCTTCGGTTAGACAGAAGATCTGAAAATTTGCCAGACTCAATGCCTTTATTTAATCCATGTTTTTAAAATCTTCAAGAATTATTGACATTTGAATTCCTGCATGTATTAAGTGCAACCAGCAATCAGTTCGGTTCATTCTTTGGCCATAAAAAAAGCCAAAAGGATTAAGTAAAAGTTAGATGAGAAGGCAAAATAATTCCGTCGTGCACAGGAAAATTTATTAGAAAAATATAAAGTTTGTATTAAAGCAAAACTGGAACATATTTATTATCAAACCACAAATTGTGTGTATAGCAAGGAATCCGGGTAACTGAAAGATAATATGTATGATAATTATTATTAAAAACATTGACGATGACCGATTAGAAAACTGCAATCTAAGTATGAATTTGATGAAAGTATGACATGGGCAATCATAGTTCATCTAATATAAACTCGTATTCCGGCTACTGCCTTCATCGATGAAGGCAGTAGCCGGAATACGAGTTTATATTAAATGAACTAGGGCAATCACGAATTTCGGGTAGCTGCATGTCATAAATGCATCCATCAAAAGGGTTTCTTTGTCATTTTATAATAAAATAGTTTAATAAATTTTCTCAACCATATCAAATAATGTAATTAAACACGACTGTAGAGCTGTTGCTGTTTGCCTGAATAGCACCGTACATCAAGACGGTCGGGTGGTTGATGAATTGAAAGAACCCGTCCTGCAAGTTTTATGAGAACAATAAAAGCAGTGACCGAGTCGGTGAAGAAGATCGATATTAATTCGGCTTCCTCGTCACACCATGATAACATTGATATCTACCGTAGTCCTTGTATTATAAATACCATACTTCCTTGAATGTCTATTTAGAAGTCAAGCAATAAGGAATGACTAGTATTTCTATGAATATACATGTACAACTATGGTATTTTTTATCAGATCTTTCCATATAGTATACAGTTAGAAATACCATATGCGTAAAGAGGACAGCTGATTGATTGATACTTTATTTTAACCTTAATAATACTCTCGTACAAGATACATTTCATTGAGAATATTTACATCCATTCTCTCCCAACAGAGGAAGATCAAGTCATGAAATGTTGATACAGCCTCTGTTCTAATACGCCGAGTTTATGGGATAGAATGGGAGATGCCTGATTGGCGGCAATCAAAGTTGATTGGAGGCTATCAAAGTTAGTTGTGCAATCAGCGACGTTGTTCTAAAATCATCATTTTGGATACTGAATTATGGCAAAACCATTGTGATATGAACCACCCTTTCCATGTGAGAAGCGTTGTCATTTGATAAATAAATTCAAATGGATTGTGATAAAAAAAAATTCCGCAAGGGGAAAATGCCGGAACTCACAAATTTCGGCGTAATAGAACAGAGGCTGTATCAACATTTCATGACTTGATCTGCCTCTGTGGGGAGAGAATGATTTATATCATAAAATGCTCAAAATATATCTCATATATTCATGACGAATTTTTAAAATTGGAAATATTTATATAATGAAACTCGTAAAAAAATTAATTTGATAATAATCTTTAGATTACTAACATCCGAGACAAATAAGGAAAATGTGAATAAAGGTCTGCAGGAGCCCAAGAAATGCATTCTCTCCCCACAGAGATAGATCAGTAATGGATGCAATCAAGTGAGCTGTGTACTAAGGGATGCTGTTCAGAGGCCATCCTGTTTCAGGGTACGAACGAACGTTACGCTAACTCCACTAATCTGTACCCTGGGCTCAGCAGCTAGATCCGCTCGCGCGGCCTGACTTGGGATATAGCCAATCAAATCATTTTCTCGTTGAATATTTATTGAGAAGGTGGCGATAAAAATATTAGATTGGCTGTATCCAACATAGGGCCGCCCGAGCGAATCTAGCTTCTGAGCCCAGGGTACAGATTAGTGGAGTTAGCGTAACGTTCGTACCCTGAGACAGGATGTTCAAAGGCCATCATTTTGGTTACTGAATCATGGTAACTTAGGCCTTCATAATTGTGACAATAATCACCTTTCCAGGCATCTAGTGTTTCCATTGGAAATTGTCGTGCAAAGTTTTGCCTCTTGGGCAAACGGCAGGAAATTAGGGATCTAGTCTAAATCAAACAGTTTTGATCAGCTTTTATGACTTGATCTACCTCTTTTGGAAGACAATGGAAGATCTGGCGCTCCGCACATTGAATAAACCCATTTCATTGGCTGAATGAGCCACAGCCAGGCAACCGCTAGTCATGAAAGATTACATGTTAGTGATTCCAATCACTTTGCTTGATATTTATCAGGGAATTGTTGAAGCTATAGGAAAACAAATGAACTAATGTAGCAAAATTTTCATTCTCTCCCCACAGAGGCAACTCAGTCATACCTGAATTAGCCTCTGTTCTATTACGGCTAGATCCTGTGGTTCCGGCAGATGGCCCTAGCGGCAAAAAGTTGTAACTTAAAATATCTCCTTTATTTGCAGCCAATGAAAACACCTTTTGGATATCCATGACTTGGGGAGTTCTTAACGGTCGTATAGTGACAAAGAAAAAATATTATGTCTTTATGTTTATTTTTCATTAACAGTGTGAGAGGGAAACTATTTGAAAATCTGATATGGATAGGGTTTTTCATTAGATAGAAATTGTTTTATATTTGTGTAAATCATTATTTGTTTTATGATAGATTTTATTGTATTAATCAACCAAAAAATAACTAATAAGAAGGCAAAAAGCAATGTTTTGTAATAGGAAGAATTACCTCCCCTGGATGTGAAATTTCAACGAAAGCTTTGACGAACCACACAGAGATTGACAAGGTTATGCGAATGACCACTTTTGAAACGGTGTCACTGATTGCACAACTAAATTTGATTGCCTCCAATCAGATTTCTGCCTTTCTGTCCTGTGTATTAGCCGTAATAGAACAGAGGCTAATTCAGGTATGACTGAGTTGCCTCTGTGGGAAGAGAATGCAAAATTATATGGACCCTTCTTTAATTTACTTCTCATTTACGGACTAAATTTATCTTCTATTGTCATTAAATAGGGTAAACACAACATGTAGCCATTTTGAATGCACACTTTTTAATGATTTAATCAACTTGGTAATAATTCAAGAAATGCTTAAAATTATTAAAAGTATTGTTGTACAATTATATATTTACAATATTCACTTGTTCTCCTTTCTGTGCTCATGTATTGCCTATTACTTTCTATAAAAAAATCTACATCCTTTAAAAAGTGCTTGAATTGTGTTAAATTGTTTGTAGTTGTTCTTGTTCTGTGATCATGTATTGGCTAATTTCTTTACAGGGATAGTGCTACTGTATGAGCCTTAAAGGGGCAGTAGCACGTTATTTGATAATTTTATATTTTAATTTTTTCAATGATAATTGTATGTTAACGTTAAATGTATTGTTTTGATAGTGTCAAAAATCTCATTACACAAGCCAATCTTCCATGGTCAGAGAACAAAGTATGAAGATTCACCTAAAATCCATTGGCGGCCATTTTTTGTGAACTTCTTTTAATCATTTTGTGTAAGAAAAAGGAATCCCATGGCTAAATTGTACATCATATATTTGAATTAATACTGCTCCATTTAGTTTAAATGCATTGTCTTTCAATTGGAACCATTAATTTTCATTTTTCGCACATCACCTTATATTCCCCCTTAAAACGTGCTACTGCCCCTTTAAAAGCAGAACCATAATGACATTCACAAACAGTCAATATTATTTAAAACAAGGAAGCAGTTTATCATAAATATCTTCATTTCATATTCCTTTTCATATTCATATCATATACAGTTCAAAGTTTCAAAGGAAAAAGTCATTTCCTGAATATTCTAGTGAAGTAACTTAATAGTTCACTACATATGATAATTAAAACAGTGACAAGTGGCAAGCAAATGGCAATATGTGGTGGTTTACATATGCAATATACTTGATCATATCATCAAATATTTCAATGGAAACAGATGGCATATCATTTAATATATCATTGCAAAAGTAGGTTATTTGCAAATGTATTACATAGAAATTCCCTTTCAAGATCTGTTTAGAATTAAAACATTAAACATTATAGAAATTGACCCATATGATTTCTGGTTTAAATTTTCTTTTTATGTGAATGAAAAATTGTTATCATATATTCAAAAGACTTCTTGAGTAGATTGTAAACAAAGACATATTTATTTTATCAGATTTTCATAATCTACCTATAAGAAAAACAGAAAATGTATCTTTTATTTTAGGAGCATTTAAAGGGGCAGTAGCATGTATTTATGGGAATACAAGGTGATGTCAGGAAATGAAAATGAATTGTTCCATTTGTTCCATTGTTCAGCCTGGAATTCCCTTTTCTTACACAAAATAAATTAAAGGTGATCACACAAAAATGACCGCCAATGAACTTTATGTGAACCTTTATAATTGGTTCTTTGCTTTTGGATGATTGGTTTGTGTAAGGAGATTTTTGACACTATCAAAATAATGCAGTTAGCATGAACATAAATTTATCAGGGAAAATTGAAAATATAAAGTTTTCAAAACATGTGCTACTGTCCCTTTAAAGGTTCAATGCATATGAAAAGCCTTCTCATTTTTATCAAATTCTACATATATATTTTTTTTGAACATTTTACTTAAAAGTGCCTTCTCATTCACAATTGAAGATGTGATATTACAGGGAACACAAACTATCAAGATTAATATACAGCAAAGCATATATAGACTAGTAAAGTAAGTATATTGAAATTGTGAGCATATCAAATCACAGAGTATAAGAATGTATGCTATTCAAATATCAAGAATCGAAATGTACATATACAGGAGATAAGTAGACATATATATACCGGTAATGTAAGCAGACAGTTTAACAGCTTTATTGAAGTAGTGCCTGAAAGAGTAAATCTATTTATAGACTGTTCATATGCATAAACTTAAAGCTTAAAATATTTAGAGCATGATAGAATTAACTTAGATTGAAACTTAAATTTATTGTCGTTCATAGATAGAAATAACAAATTTACATAATCAATGAAACTTTTGATTTTAAAAAATATCTTTTAATAATCTTTCTTGTACAAAGGTAGGTGATCACATCACCGTCTATCAAAATCCCAAAAAGTTAATAACACACTACATGCATGCATATGAGAAAAATGAACGAGGGCATGCTTACATGTTAATTTTTCAAACATAGTCTAAGTTGTCTGCAAGCATAAATTTACAGAAATAATTAAATTTATTTTATTAATATTGTATTCTATATCAAACAAGCTAAGATATCCCACTTATCAAATTTACCTATACCACAAATGACATACTCAAGATCAAACACAATAGCTCAATATATTCATAACCTTTTTAATGGCAACATGAGCCATAAACCTATTAGTTCGTCAGCTTAAATGGTTATGTCTAGACTTGCTAGGGTCTTCTTTAGAACTAATCAACAAAAGATATGCTACCAAACAAATCACAAGGTAATTTAAACCACGGGCGATTGTTATGAGTGTATCATAGTAACATAAATTCCATGGTAGCATTGATTGATAATTATAAAACATTATCTTTTCATGTTTATGAAAAAACATGCCTTTAAAAAACTGTCGATTTGGAATCTCCTTAACTTGGCAAGATAGCAGTGAGAAATTGAACACTTTTACTTTTTTTTAGCAGGATGATTACTTACCCATATGATATTTATAATTCAGTAATAGTGACGGTTAAGTTTTAATTCCCAAGCTGACACCATAAAATGTCATAACTGATAGTGTTTTTATTAATCATGAAATTCACAAATGTAATATAGCTTTATTACATATATGATATCAGCATACTGAACATAAACATAATCAAGTGTGATATTAAAAACATGTTTTTAGCAGTTTAATTAAATCTTCAATTATCAATTAAATAAACCCGCTATCAACCCTCAGGTTATCTTAAATCAGAACTACACTAAACAGTAAAAATTATTTAATTTCATTTGGAAGATGTGAAAATGTGTTAGAAAATAATTTCAAAATAAAACTTCATCATATAAGAACAAAATATATCATATGAGAACAAAATATTCAATTTAAATGTATATATCCAAACAGGTGTTACACAAGAAAAAAAATTCATAAAACTAAATATATTAAATTAGATCCATCAAAATTTTTGAATATGTAAACATATTTAAGCCTTGATCATGATTGAACAAAATGAGGAAACTGAAACACTGGGAGCAAATACAGCAAATTTAATACAAAAACTCTTGCCATTTTAAGGAAATAGAAGAACAAACTATAAATGTTTCCCCCATTTTGTCTTTATCCTTTCCTCAAGAAATAAATAAAGGCAATAAAGGAAATGATAAAAAAAAATTTGATTCCTCTATTTTGCCCAGTTCACCTACAGAATCCTGCTAGAACAATTAGAGCTCCTAGTTTACACTAATTACGGTAAGCCCCATGAGGTAAACAAGCCAGTGTGTGATTATATCTGTCTTTGTAGTCGTAATGTTCAGTTCGGGTCGAGTCAGTCATCCGACTCTAGGTGTATGCATAAATACATACATACATACATGAATAATATACCATGAGTGAAGGAGGGCAGTTTATAACACTGCATGAACAGGAAATAAAATCTGCCTCGGAATTGAGGAGTTCTCGTATTGATCAACAATGGATACCTGGTGGAAAGCCATTGGATTTTACCTGATTGTCTGCTCCTTAAGGATAGGATTAAATCAAGGTATGTAATGATTTTACAGGTAAATGAATTCATTACGTTATAGGCTTCATGATGTAATTTTGTTGGGACAGCATTAGATGTCTGTTTTGCTATAGTTCTAATCAAGGCATTTTATTAGGATTGTCAATGATTTTATGAGAAAGAGAAAGAGAGAGAGATAAGGTTTATTTAGGTCTATCTTTCTGTACAGGGTTATTATATTATATAAAACAATTTCATTGATTGTAAGAGTAAAGAAACCACATTATAAGGTTAAGAATTATGAAAACAATGTACATACAATCAATCTAAACATATAAAAAGCAAAGATAGAAAGACCACATCTAATGAATGTTCATATTAATATAAATATATATAAATGTTAACATACATAGGACATAATTCAGACTTCAAAAATAAAAGGTGTTGGAACTCGATACTTCGTCCGACTATTTAAAGTATAGCAAAACAAAGGCTTGATTTAAGGTTTCCATAACAAGGTTAGACATTGTCAATTAATTCATTAAGTACTCACGCACTCAAATATAAGGTACAATAGGATGGAATGACAGGCTAAAGTAATTGACCAATTTTCTTACCTTATTACCAGAGTATTTTCATAAAAAGTACATCATGAGCGTGCATTTATATCAAAATTTATTGTCACTGTGTCAAACAGTTCACAAAACTATCTATTTTTATAACCTGGTAGCTTTAATCAAGAACAAATGTCAATTTTTAGAAGGCCACTACAAATATACAACATACTTTGATGTGTAAAATCTTGAATTGGTAAACCAAGGATTATCAAATAGGATTTATTTGACATAGGTAGATTGATATCAAAAGGTTTTTAAAACATCCTGTCTTCGGGTACGAACATTAAGCTAACTCCACTAATCTGTAGTTAGCGTTATATTCGTACCCGGAGACAGGATGTTTTTAAAAAGGATTGGTTCATGTCATCAGGATCGCATAGTCAATAGTTAGAGGTTATTTGTTGACGTGACATTGTCATTAATATACTTTGTCAACCAATTTCCTTATAATGGCAGTGTATAAAATAGATTGGAAACCTAGCCTGTCCTGAAAATTAATTGGTCAATCCGTAAGGGTAAAATAAAGAAATTTTTTGAAAAGTTACCAGTCCTGACCAAAAAGTAACCATGGTGCAGTCCTGACAAAAAATAGCCAGTCGCGGACGGGCTGTATTTTAAACACTGATAATGGTCCTCTTATTCAAATCTGATATTTTGAATTCATTGAATAATATCAAATAATTTTACTTCATTGTAATTAAAAAATGTCAAAATTTCAATGTATATTTTCAGCTTGATAAGTGTTTACAACACCTGGTAATATTTTTTACCATCTTATCAAAGCACAATCTACAACAATTTCCAACATTTCAAATAAAATAGCACTTAAATATCCATTAAAACATTTGAATTATAGTTTAAATGAAAGTGTTCACATGACAAGGGCGTGATAGAATCACTTAAGCATGCATGATAGAAATACTGACTCATCTCTGTGAATAAATATTTCCTACAGAATAAGTGAAAATAGACTGGCTTTGCCCTAATTGTATGTCGCACTGTGTTTAAATGACTACAGCTGTTGTGTGGGCTAACTGTATTGTTCGAAGCAAGGCGGATAGAAACAGTGTAGAAAGTGTGATCAGGAAGAGGACAAATACAGTGGCAAACAAAAGAAAGTATGTGTTTTGGGATTTGAGAAATAGATCCCAAGAGATTCTGTTCAGCCATGACAATGGACTGCAAAGCAGGTGTATTACATGAATAATTGAAGAGGGCTTGGGATTGGTGTTTATATTTAGAACATGTCTAATGTATTAATAATGACATTACACAATTGTTGCTCTCATAACCAGACAAAATGTTTGAAGCATAACTTTGCTAACACTCTAACTGGTTACTGTATGACTTGGCAACAGTGTCCATACGAAAGGTGGATACAGATTATTGTTGGAGGGAATTGTACAGGGGGACTTCAATCTATTTAGAGACTTTTCTACAACTGCTAAACAAAGTTTGTTCCACTGCCCATAACTTCCTATGTATTTTAAGTTGGATAACTTGTTCCCAATCCTTTTCCAAGTGAATAAAATATGTTTAAACCATGTAAAGTCATCATTTTTGGAAATTTACAAAAAATATTAAAAAAATCATTACAAAAGAAGGCATGTGATTAGGGATTTGATAATTATAACCCTGAGATCCCTTTCAGCCATGACAATGCACTGCACTATTACATAAATAATTGGTTGAATGCTGGGGACTGTTTTACTAATGAAATTAAACAATTGTTGCTCTCATAACCAGATAAAGTGTTTGAAGCAAAAGATCACTAACACTCTAGCTGGTTACTGTATGACTTTGCAACTTTGCAACAGTGTTAATACAGAAGGGCAGATACAAGATTGTCTTGGTAGGGAGGAATAATTTTACTGGGCCTTTCTGTTGCACTCCATCCAGTCTCAGGGTACGAACCTTACGCTAACTCCACAATCATTTTCTTGTTGAAATGTTATGGAGAAGGTGGCGAGAAAATGATTTGATTGGCTATATCCCAAGTCGTGCCGTGTAAGCGAATCTGACTTCTGAGCCCAGGGTACAGATATGTGGAGTTAACATAACATTCGCAACCTGAGACAGGATGGTTGCACTCTATTTTGCAACTCTTCTACTGCTGAACAAAAGTTTGTTTCACTGTCCATCCCTCTGTAATTGTAGATTCACAATTTTTGGAATTTTATCCAAAAGAGCATATATAATGGCATTGTTCAACAATAAACTCTAAAATGAAACTAAACTGCAGGATTGTTAAAAAAGTGTAAATGAATATTTAAGCAGATGGAACATTTAATCAACCAAATGGGGTAATCATTTGTTGTCATACTTCTTATGGGTTAACTGATATCATCAATAAGGAGATTTTTATCTATGGCTCAAACATTGCAGGCACAAGTGTTCTCTGTTTACTTTTTCAAAATCATTAACTTCATCAACTTCATAAGCTCTAAAACTTGTTTAGATTGATAGTTTAATCAAAATTCATCAAAATTAATTTACTCTATATATATTCACATTCTCCATGACCAAAATCTAAGATGGAATTGCATGTAATTAATGGAAATCGAACAATAATGACTTTTGTAAAACTGAAAACTGAGATCGAAGTCTCATGGCTGGACAGTTTCTTTTGTTAAGCGCTGTATAATGTGTAGGTAAGTGTTAGGCATATATCTGTCACAGCTTGCCTGACAGATATTACACACATATAAGGTTTATGATTCACTGAATCTGAAATTATTTTTATAATGAACTGTACCAAATGTGCACAATATAGATACAGTTATATTTATGAAACATGATCTTTTATTTATTTTCTGAGGTACAACCTAGTTTTATCAGGTTATCTAAATATTTTTAATTCTTTGTAAGCTTTATAAAAACATTATTCAGCTCACACCCAAAAAAAACATTTCAGAGGGCCTTTTAAGGAAAAATGATAAAACCTATACTTTGACTTTCAGATGTCATCTTGAATTTTTATCATTAGTAGGAAACAATGATAATCATTATTGCACAAACAAGTAAGACCTCTTGACTTTTATTTATAGAAAAAAAATACCCAAATAGAACTGTCCCTTTAAGTTAAATGATAAATTGATCTGTAAATTATGTTTTATCATTTATAACTGTTTATTTTTATTTTTTTTATTTTTTTATCAAACATGAAAAAAAATTATTTATGCTTATTGCACAGTTAATATATAGGTAACATGTTGCTTTTCAAAAAAATAAAAATTCCCCCAGTAATTATAAGTAAGAAAAGTTAATGTTTGAAATCCTAGAATACATAAGATGATGATTTAAACAATTTCATCAATTATACACTTTGATATTAAATACAATTTGATTTTAACACAGGATATATGCTAAGCTTTCTTTGAATGCAGTTTAATACTTCATATTCTTTACAATTGACAAGTATTCAGTATGCAAAATTAGACAGCAAACATCACAAGATATCAAAATCTCTTGTAGTTAGTTGTGCTCAATATTGGTAATCCTTGGGCGTAGTTCAGTTATACAGTGTCCGCTCGTCACCTGGAAGACCGGGGTTAGATTTTCGGCCATGTCATATCCAAAGACGTTAAAAGGTGGGAGTTGTTGCTGTCTTGCTTGACACCCAGCATTGTAAAGTGAGAACAACGCATTAACTGGCGCTGCACCATGGCTGCCAGGTGCCATGGGCACAAATCGAATTTAAAAAAATAGAGCCATTGGCTCTGTAGCTCATCAGGCTTCATCATCAATTATGCTAACTTCTTTGAGAGGCATTTTAGAAGTTGGGATGATAATAATACTGAGGAATATACGGATGACAACTTCTTTGTTCATTGTATGCGACGTTTCGACACGGATTCTTGTGTCGTTCTCAAGCAGAAGTTGTCATCCATATATTCCTCAGTATTATTATCAATTATGCTGTAGAGCGTTGCCAATGTGATTCCCCCTTTGTAGAGGCCATAGGGGCACCAATCATAAAATTAAGTATATAAGCGACAAGTTTCAGTTTTCTAGGCCTTATACTTCAGGAGAAGAAGATGAAAATAGATTTGAAGGACGTTCCTGTTGCCTTTATTAGGGGCAACAGGGTCACCAAAGCTACAATTCATAATCCTCACTAGTCAAGGAGTCTGTACACAAAGTTTCAGCTTTCTAGGCCTTATGCTCCTGGAAAAGACGATGAAAATAGGTTTTTAGGGCGTGGCCCCTGTGGCCCTTATTTGGGGTCACAGGGCTACCGAAGCTACAATTTATAATCTTCACCAGTCAAGGAGTCTGCAAACAAAGTTTCAGCTTTCTAGGCCTCATGGTTCTATAGAAGAAGATGAAAATAGGTTTTTAGGGCATGGCATCTGTGGCTCTTATAAGGGGTCACAGGGCCACCAAAGCTATATTTTATAATCTCCACCAGTCAAGGAGTCTGCAAACAAAGTTTCAGCTTTCTAGGCCTAATGGTTCTGGAGAAGAAGATGAAAATAGGTATTTATGGAGTGGCCGCTGTGGCCCTTATTAGGGGTCACAGGGCCACCAAAGCTACAATTTATAATCTTCACCAGCCAAGGAGTCTGTACACAAAGTTTCAGCTTTCTAGGCCTCATGGTTCTGGAGAAGAAGATGAATATAGGTTTTTAGGGCGTGGCCCCTGTGGCCCTTATTTGGGGTCACAGGGCTACCGAAGCTACAATTTGTAATCTTCACTAGCCAAGGAGTCTGTACACAAAGTTTCAGTCTTCTAGGCCTCATGGTTCTGGAGGAGAAGATGAAAATAGGTTTTTAGGGCATGGCCCCTGTGGCCCTTATTTGGGGTCACAGGGCTACCGAAGCTACATTTTGTAATCTTCACTAGCCAAGGAGTCTGTACACAAAGTTTCAGCTTTCTAGGCCTTATGGTTCTGGAGAAGAAGTCGAAATTCCACAAAGTTTACGGACGGATGGACGGACGGACGCCAGACACCATGCCATGCCATAAGCCCATCGGGCCTTACAGGCCAGATGAGCTAAAAAAGGATAATAAAGTGTTTTTATTATAGTTATTAATTTGAAATGGCTTAAGTCATAATGTGTGCCTTCTTCAGCTTTTGAAGATACAGTAGAACACAGATATAGCGAACAATCGGATATAGCGAACAAGTTTTTAAGTCCTGTCAAAAGTCATATATAATATCATTAAAATTAATTGTATATAGCGAACTCGGATATACCGAATTAATAGATATAGTGAACTGAATTTCATGCCCCGGGGCCCAATTAACATTACTTATTGATCTCAATCAGTGTCTGCTTTAGTCAATCAGTAGTATCAACAACTTTGTTAAGTAAAAAAAATGTTGGCAAACTGAAGATGGCCCGAAGAAATGTACATCTAAAGATTGGAGATTTTGTCAAACGTATGAAGGCTATTGAATAAATAACCAGAATGAAGTTGTGAAGTGCAGTACATATATGAATCTTTATCTTTTTTACATTGCATTTTAAGGTTTTACATTATATTATGGCGGCCTAACGCGAATAGCGAACAACGGATATAGCAAATTAAATTCTTTGGTCCCTTTGAGTTCGTTATATTAGTGTTCTACTGTACATAAAATGATAACACTTTATTGTCCTCTGTATTGGAAATTTGTTTTCTGACTGTAGCATCAGACATTGTTCGTTAATAGGGCTTCCACGGGTCCCAAAACTTGGCCTCGAGTACTCAAGGGGTCAGACTCGACTCGGATCCGAGTAAAATTTTATCATTACCACACTGCACAGAACCATGTGATTGTTGTTCAGACAAAATAATATAAACATATATTTCGACCTTTAAATGGTAATGTAAAGCATATTTTGTCATCAATGTTTAGAAATGGTAATGTTGATCACCTGTCTTCACAAGTTACAGACAAACAGACTGAAATAACTTAGACAATAACAGTGAGTTTCACTTTTTGAGCCCCGAGTCCAATAAAACGGACTTGAGTCCACCTGGCCCTGACTCGGACTTGAGTACTAGAGTACCTGTGAAAACACTATTCTTTACTTACAATGTTAAGTGACAAGGAGGCATCTACAACTCCCATCTTTAAATGTCTTTTGGTGTGACGTGACAGGGCATCTAACCCCAACCTTCCCGGTGACGAGCAGATACTCTACCAACTCAACTATGTTACCAACCTATTAGCTTATCCTATTCTTTAAAAACTGTTTAAGCACTGCTGTCACATTTATCATAGCAGGAACTGTTTTCGGTTTTTGTATTAGTTTTTTTATATCTCCTAGTCTATCTGTTTCATTGCTTGTACTGTGTTGCAAAATCTTAATTTCCGTAGAATGCAGCTTTAATGAAACGCTACAAAAAATCCTTTCAAACTTTTATAATATGATTCATAATCCAAGTAATTAACATGTTCATTAACATTTTTTAAACTTATATGAACCTTGGGTTTTTAATATTGCTTGATATATCAAGAGACTTACACACAAAACAGAATTATCCTCCAATACCAATTAAAGATGGATGATCCTCTAAATCTGGTGTTCCAAAATATTGTAAACAAAAAATAAATCAATATTTGGAATACAGAGAGTGTAAATATGCACAGAATTGAAGTTGAAGCATCCATAAAATAACCATATTCATTCTCAGTTCAACATAAACATATTTGAGTAGATGAGTGATGTATGTTGTAACTTTGTTTTCTGTACTACAAATTGCTGTTTACTAAACCAATTAAGAATATAAAAAAGTCAGATACACTTTAAAAAATTTTCTCTGATGCATATTCTGAAATATTGTAAAATTAAAACAAATTCCTGTAGTAAAGAAACATCTCAGTACTCATCCTCATTTAAAACTTCATGTGGAAATAAAAGTGAAAACACCGCTTAAGAATTTTTGTTTGGGCTATGAGTTTGCCAAGCTTAAAAATTTTTTGTATTTTTCTTAAGACTACTTTCATTGGTAGTCATAGACTGTTTAGTGTTTGGCAACATTAGAATTTAATATTGATATATCTTGTTTAGTAATTGTGTATAACTTAGTCTGACTCTATTGGTACAGTATTTCACAAAATATTGGTTCTTTTATATTGTCATGGGCTCTTTGTGAAGTTAATTAAAAAGCGTGTTGAGTGGATAATGAAACTATATGAAAATGATCCATCTTTATATATCTAAACAACAAGGAAAATGGAAGTTCACCATTTTCCAATACATTTTAACATTGACCCTTGCCAAAAATTCAAATGTTGTTCTTCCCTTGCAGTTAATGAAAACCCATATCAAGTTAAATCTTAGAAAGAGTTTGTTATTATAGAAAATATGAGCCTTGATGATAAACATATAATATTTTAACTCCACACCAGTGTATGAAATAATTTTTCAAGATCACTAGCAAACCGGGCTAGAAAGTTTTTTAAGTTACTAGCCCAAAAGAAAAATTACTAGCCCAATTAGGGTAAAGATAAAAAATGTTTTCTGACATTCATTGTTTTAAATTCAAACACATATCTGCTCAAGAGGTCTTGGCATGTGATGGGGGTGATCGGAAACTGACACAAAAATAGTAATTGAATTAATTACAAAATTGAATGAAAAATTTAAAGAAGACAAAATATTTTTGATATACCAATCCACACTAGCCAACTACCGGGTATCATTACTTTATTTCTACTAGCCCAGGCAAATTTCAACTAGCATCGGGCTACCGGGCTAGTGGTTATTTCGGACACTGCTCCACACAGAAATCCTGTCTGATCTGATCTAAAGTAGGTTGTAATACGTACAGGCTGAATGTAGGGCTCCCCTAGTAGCAAAACTTTACAAACTATCTGCAGAATTCCTGCCAAAAAAGACATTTCACACAGAAAGCTTGCTTGTTGTTACCTAGGATTATGCCATTATTCACTCTCCAAATTAAGTGACCATTTTCTGTCAGGAGGCTCAAAGTAAAATGTGAAGTTGAATAAATCACATTTACCTAAAGCATAAAGGAATACAGAGCATTTTAGATGATTCATTTTGAAAAGAAGTGTTTATTGCATCTCTAGTATGAGAAGGACTCTTCCCATATTTAAAGAGGATAATTCTGCATTGGCAGATCAAAGGTTGAAGTAGATGTTGAGGAAGTACTTCTGTGACAATAGATACACATTTACACCGCATCAACAAGTCCTGTACCTAATTTCCAACAGTCACATATTTTTGGATCCAAAGTGATCATTTTAATAGTTGTACTTGTGACACCCATAGAGCCCACCTCTTCCAATCCGCTATAAGTCTCTATTCAGGATTTTATGACTTTAGCTACCTGTGAAGAGAGAGCATTCCATTTTTAATTACAGGATGCTTGTAAGGTTATTTGCATTAAAAAGAATACATTTTTATATCAATATCACTGAATTCACATTGTTTCTTTTCCAGCGTTACAACTTTGTCAAAATGCTGTCATCACCGAAAGCTCAATAAACCTGGATTTGAACTCCTCACCAATCACAAGCTCTAATGGAATGTGCTCCTGTAAAATAACCCTTGGTGAAGACGCAAAGATAACTATGTTTGCCTCTGACATAAAATCTCCTGAATGCAAAACAAGCATTTTGCTATCAGATACCTCCTTCACATTTACTTGTGTGAATGAGAAAATTGATCCTGTGGCATCATATGCAAAGGATTTACTAGCTGGAAAAACACTATGGGTATCTGTCACATCATCAGGAAGTCTCAACCCTATGTCGGGAACTCTGCAAATAAAATCAAAACCATTAGGTAAGATTAACTATTTATTCATCAAATAATGATCTGAATAAATTTCAATCCCTTGAAATTGTAAATGTCCAAAACTTCAAACAACATTGATCTAAAATCTTATTTTTCAAACAAAGTTCACATTTAGTTGCATGATAATATGATTTGATAAACATTCTCAGTTTTCAGAGACACGTATTTGAGATTTTGTTATGGACTTTAACATCAATATTATTAATTTATAGAATAATTTAACTTAACTGGATCTATCTTTCTCAGATACTGAGTTCACACTTCAATGCTTTGAGCCAAATACAAATTCAACAGAAACAACTCCAATACCAATATCAACAACTACAACAACTGTAACAACAACTGTGGCAACATCATCAACACCACCACCAACAACAACCACAACTTCATCACCAACAACAACATCAGATTCACCTCCATCACCAGTTACAGTTCCCCCACAACAACCTTCTACAACAACCACAAAAACATCATCACAACAACCTCAACCAACTACAACAGATCTGATCAGCACAACCCACACAGAGAACACAACATCAGATACTGGATCCACCAACTCAACAACTGGATCCACTCCTGCAAGCACTTCTGGGTCCACTGGTGTTGTTGCTCCAGTAGATGACGACGATAAAGAATTCCCAGGTATCTATACATCTATATTACCATATGGGAAGATTGTCACAGGGTAGTAGTTTACTTGTAGATCAAATGGGAGTTGCATTTTCATGGCTTTTGATTATAACAAATGTTTGAAACACTTTCACAAGAGCCATGCGTAGGTTAAGGTAGGAAGTTAATTTTAAGCTACAGCACATGCCCATGAATTGACCACCCTATCATATCCTTTATACTAAAAACTCTATTCTATTATAGTCTGGTCTTATATATATTACCTCATAAAATATTATAAATATCATAAACAACACTCAATTTGTGAAGGCAAATGACATTTATTCTTTTCCGATATTATCATTTTTGTAATTTTCTTGCCAAGTGGAGTATATATGGAAATTCATATCAGTTTGGAATGATAATCTGCCATCCCCCATACACTTACAATTTGGGGGCGGAAAAGCGCAGTCAAAAGCACGTTGGGCTTTGCATCGAGAGGTCTGGGGTTCGAATCCCACCAGGGGCTTAGCAACTTTGACTGCAATAGAGAACTGTTCTACATGAAGAAAGGTTTGGTAGTAATGCTATGCTGAATTTAAGTGCAGTATCAGCCATGGTTTACTAGTTCATGCCGATGCTTGCAGCTTTCACCACGATGCAGAGCCACACTAGTGTTGAAGGCTTTCTGAAGTTAAACCCAATATCACCTCACCTCTTCTCCTTTGTTAGTTATTGTCTACTTGATTATCCATTGAATGTAGTTATTGTCTACTTGATTATCCATGGAATGTAGGTCAGAGAAGAGAGCTTTATATATAGACAGAATCTCACACATTAGTGTCTTCTGATATCAAATATTTCAACGAGTGTTTATATCTGTTATCAGAAGAGCCAAGGGTCATCCAATATATCATTTTTCATCACATTTGCATGACAAATGTTTATCTTTGAACACTGCACAGCCCAAAAACTCCTAAACCAGTGATGTCATGGGATTGTGACCTCATTGTGTTTATGATGTCATAGCATTGTGATGTCTTTGCTGATGATACAAAACGTTTGTGATATGTCTTCCACAAGCAATATCCCCTGTGGAACACAGTTTTGGACGATAAATACTGTTATTATATGAATGGATTATATCCTTCTTTCCGATTGGCCCACTTGGTCACATGACAGCATTGACGTCAAGCAATCTCAACCTGTGTGACGCGCGAGAGGTTGATATAACAATCCAAGCACCTCCCGTGGCTAAAAATAGATTTGAGATTTACGTCTCGAACTCTGCACATCACATGTTGCACTGTTAATCAGGCAATAGGCTTCGCTTTGTGACTGTGTTGAATTAGAGTTATGTCCCTTATGGTTTTAGGCATATTAGAGTGATGTCCCTTATTTGCACAGAAGAAAAGTGATTCAAGAACATTTTTCATATAATAAAACAATTATAGACTTCAGATTCGGTTGATCCAATGATTTGTCGACCTTGCACACGTGATATTCACCTCGGCGTTGCCTCGGTGAATATCACGTGTCCAAGGTCGACAAATCATTGGATTAACCTCACTTGAAGTCAACAATTGTATATTATCAAATACGTGACAAAAATATTAATAACAACATTTATTGCCTGAATCTCCCAAGCTCAAGTCAGTTAGATTATGTCAAAAAAATTCCTGTCTTTTGATAATTTTGCAATTATCTAAGCAATTATTAAGTTATTCTCTCCCAACAGAGACCATCAGATAGCCCTCTATTTCTGGATTAAATTACTTATGTCTTCTCAACAGCATGGAAAATATACTACAAGTATAGAATGAATTGCCCTCCTTGGTATTGAAAATATGAATTGATAAGCCATGCTTTATATTACCTTACAGTTGGAGCTGTGGTGGGAGGCATTCTTGGAGGTGTGGCTTTCATCATCATCATCATCATCCTGATAGCAGTGTGCCTCAGGTATCATACTTATATTGTCCGAAACATATATAGATAATATATAAACACGGATTATCATTTTATCAAGATCACATAAAAAGATCTCATAGCAGTATATGAATCACTTAGAGTTATTCAAAGGGAGCCCATTTTAGAATGTCATTTTGAACTTCGGGATCCGGTCACAAAGCTGTGTATAAATTTGCTTGTAGAAGTTTTTAATGTTTTAAGTACATCAAAATTTTTTTATAAAGAAATGTTTGACAATAAACTTGTGCTCGTGTCACAACCTGGTACCATGAAAGGGCAAATGACATATACAAAGACATCCAATTTTCTATGGGTTAGAGTTGGGAGGGGGGACTCACCATTGCTAAATTTGCGAATTGGAGAGAGTCTGATGCTAACTTTAAGGAAGGGTGATACACATTACCCTGATCACAACGAATCTATTATTCTGGTTACAATATGCATGCTAAAGGCATAATAAACATTTAGAAAGGTGATATACTTCATCTGCTTGAATTTTGTAGATATGTATCCTTATTTAACATTTTAATTACACAAGGAATACTTAAAGTAATACTGATGCAAACTTAACCCATCCCAAGACTATTGTGATACTCCGATAGCAGCTGACTTAAATGTATCTTTTATTTCTTATTCAACAGGAGAAGGAGAAAAGAACCAAGCTTTTTGGAAAGTGGTCAAAAACAATCAAAAGGACACAAAAACAAGGGATATGACAATGGGGTGCCCAATATCAGAAACATGCCAAAACACTCACTTTATGAATCCACACCGGTCAACTTGGAAAATGGGCAACGGTCAAATGATGCCCCTCGGCAGAATGAACCTCTTGATAATGATGACTTGGTCGAAGGAAGTGAAGTGGTTGTAACTTCATCTGGGGACATTTATGCAGTTGTGGACAAATCAAATCCAGAAAGGAACTCTAATATTTCCCCTTCTGGAGATGTGTACGCTTCAGTAAACAAACCCAAAAAGCCAAATGTGACTTTCAGTACCGATCCAAGAGACCAAAGTGGTACCAGTGACTCGTATGCACCTGTGGATAAATCCAGACCACATTATGATGAGGATGAAGAAGCAGCCATCAGCAGGATGATGAGGGTTCCTGATAAAGTCCTACAGGAAAGAATATCGTCTGTCCAATCAACAGCACTGTGATAATATTATGTTCTCATTTGAGATTGCTGAAAGTAGATGAGGATGAAGAGACAATAAGTAAGCTTCATGATGAAGTTCTGCAGAAAAAATATCTTCCGTTCAATCCATGGCTCTCTTATCTGTTCGCATATTTGATTGCTGAAAGAATACAATTAGAACATTTGTTGATTAGAAAGAAGATAGTCCTACAGGACAAAATATCCTCTGTTCAATAAGTGACAGCTCTCTGATATGCTCGCATATTGGATTGCTGAAACAGTATAATCAGAACTTTTGTTGATGAGGCTGAAGTAAGAGAACTTCAGCAGCAAGATGAAGTCTGGGATGAAGAGGTCTTCTGTTCAATCAACAGCTCTGTGATATGTTATTGCTGAAATGAAATCGCTTTTAACAGCAAAGGATCAAAATGATGAATGGGAGGATGAATTGACATGTCAAATTTGATTTTTATAAAAAATTAAAGAGCTGCCATCCAGCTTTTCTTTTCACATTCCTCATCTTATAAGTGCTTACATACAGATGAAGAGAATGAAGCAGCTAAACTGCTGCAGAATTAAAGTTTCTGTTGAGTAAGGGTGTGCATTATTATTGTTGTATCGGTATATTGGGATATGGCAACACAACAATACGTATCGCAATACAATTTCAAATAACCAATATATTGATCAATAACAATGCACTTTCAGTATAAAAAAAAGTCAGAATTAGACCTAAAAATCATAAGGGATACCAATATAATAACATATACCCGGGTAATCAGATACATGTTCCAATTTTTCAAAACAAATCAAACCAAGCAAGTATTTGAGCATCATGCACAGTCTGTTACAAGTGCTTATCGAACAAGATATCATTTGGATACTACCCTTTACAGAATCGACAAATGATATATCATTCAGGTATAGATAATGATAAATAACATGATTTATGATTTTTTTTCTGGTTTTCAAATTAAGTGTGTTTATTTTTGCTTTAAAAAATATTGCAGTACATATCCCAATAAATTGCTTATCTATCGCAATATATCACAATATAAAAATCAGGGCAATACACAGCCCTCCTGTTGAGAAGAGGATTTCTGCTGTCTATGAGATATTATCTTGTGCATGTATTATCAAACCATCTTCAAATACATAAGGATAATCAGCTTATCTATTTATATATGTCTATAACAGCTTTCTGATATTTCACAGGCAATATCATATTGGTAATAGAAATTAACATTCAGTGAATGGTTGGAGTCGCAATTGCCAAACTTTATCATTAGTAAAACTTGATATAGGGCCACGGACAGTTACTGAAAAGTATCACTTTTAAGCTAATCCCAATAATGTACAGTGACAAACTAAAAGTATGAAGTTGCAATTATGATAAAAAAAAAAGACACTTTGTGAAACATAGTCTTTGTAACCGCTACCTAAAGCATTAAAAAAGACAGTAATACCGGTATATGAATTCATAGTGTCTGACAGGTTAATCACTTGTATTCGTTAAATAAGAATGAAACATTTTCATAAAAGGTGAAATTCAAATGATGAAGTGGATAATGCGGCAGCTTTCTTGAATGATGAAGTGCTGATGAAGAACTTTGAAAGTTATGATCTTGCTTGTTTGTTGTTTTGAGGAGAGACAAATATACACTCACAGGCAAAAGAAACGATACCATATAAAATGCATGATTGGTCAAGCTACGAGTGATAGTTACGACTGAAATAGGGTTACTTCATGTCTTCAATGGCTAACTGAACTAAGATTTGAATTCCAAAGCTATATCTGTTAATGCTTTTGAAATACAGGCCTTTCAAAAAACGCTGATTAACAATCGCCTTAACTAGACAAGATAGGACAGTGAAAATGGCTCTTTCTTGTTTTTAACCAATATACAGGCAAAAAGCGTGAACAAATTAACTTCTACCAGGGTTATTTATATTGATAACATCTTAGATGTAATAGATTTTTACATTTCATAGTTTTTGTATTCTAATTCCAAATATTATGACCAAAAATAACATCGAAAAAGCTGTTTTTGGACCCCTTGTGTATTTGATCAGCCATACAATTATAAGTATCATACTTTGATGTTTGAAATTGTGAGGACTTCTTAGCAACTGATGTTCCTATCACAAGGGCTCGTAGTCGCATTTCATTTACAACAGGATTTTGTTTTGTACTCTTTTGAAAAGTTGGTATCGTTACTTTTGCCCCTGAGTGTAGTATATCTATAGTATATTCTTAATTTCAAAAACAACTATTTCTGCAATAAAATTGCACTTATCCAATTTTGAAACTTTTGAATACAATAAATTGCTTATTTTGTTGTAAATGCACTGATTGTATTGACTGTTCTTCTATTAACAACAATGCCCAAAGAGGGTAAAAACACCAACTCACTCACTCACTTACAATGAATTGATACCCAATTAGGAAAAACAGCTATAATCATCCCATATTTTCCTGTTGTGAGCAACCATTTGTCATCTGACAAAATCACTCAAAAGTATGAAAAATACTCCCATCTTACATTTAAAGCCATATAGTGTTTTGGGAAATTGTTTTTTAAAAAGCGATCCCCTGAAATTGATATCTGTAATGCTCAAAAATATAAACTTTATAGCAATAAAATCAGTTTTCATGAGGTAAATTCCAAACAACTGATTTTTATTTCAATTATAAATGTATTCCTTAATCTGCTTATAGTATACAATTTCATTTAAAAAGTTCATAATATTTTATTTAGTAATGTTTTATCATGACATGACATGTCAGATGAAAGTTTAACTCTGTAACTTAGTTTTTATGCTTATTTAACCAAGACCTTCAAGACACTGTTGATATCATATGAAACTTTTACTATTGTAACTCAATTTTTCAGTAATCGTTTCTAGACAGGTTGCCAAGCACCATCCCTCTTCTTAAGAGTTATTGTTTGTGTGTTTGTAACAATGATCTGATAGGTTACCTTAATATTTAGAAATTTGAGTGTCCTCTATCTAATATATTAAAACTATTTACTATGATTGAAGTGTAAGCCTTTACAAATCAACATGTCACATTATTAAAAAATATATTGTTATATTGCAAGATTGTTATCATTTATTTCTTACAAAATAAAATATTATATATACAGATATTGATCTTGTTTTTCCTGAACTGAAACCTTTGAGATCTGTATCAAAATGCATGGTACCTTAACAGAGGAAATAATTAGTTGACCTTATTGCCTTGGACAAATATTGCTGAAAATAATATGTCCTCACCAGGGTCCAAAATTTGTCAGTTTGAACAATATCGAGCATGTTCTGCGGAATAAAAGTTTCAATTGAACGTGTTCTTTCAGAGAGCTTCCCGTTAATGCAGTCTATATATAAATCTACCTTCTGGCATTGCCATAACCAGTTAGCACAGACAAAACTCAGTCATAAGCTTTCCCATTACATCATTGATTATAAATAATGTTTAGAAGAGATCATTTATAATGAATGGTACACTGGGGTGATACAAAAAGCTTTTGTCATAGTTCTTGCAATTTGCTAAATAAGCAAGTGAAACAGGTTGGTTACTGTCCGACTGTGAATTAGAGGAAATATTGGCTGGAGATTGAGTTCAAACTCCGGTTGAGTCAATCATTTTACAATTTTATTCCTCCTCAGACTGAAATTCATTCACTGACAAATATGGTACAAATTGAAGAAGTCATCAATAGTTATGATAATCATCGATGAAAATGTTTTTGACCTAGGGCATTCTATTTATGACAATACCGGTTCCTGTGATTATTCCATCAGTGTGGTTCCTGCACAGAGGAAAGAACAAAATGTATTTCTTTGATGTATTACTACTGTAGTAGGCAAAATTCATCAGAATATGACATATCTAATCAGTCCCATTATTTCAACATAGTTTTTTTAGCATCCTGCTATGACTTAATGGTTAACTTGAATCACACTGTCATGAAGTCTCATTAAAGTGGTACAGGAACCATTTATATATATATTAGGATATATAGATATAAGGCTTTTGGCCAAATGGATATTAGGGTATGGGTTTGGGTCCTATGCAGAGACATATATGGTGCCCAGAAACCACCATCATAGTAAGTAGAAATATGTGCATATGAGATCCACTGTGATGTCCCCCGCCTCAGCATTTAATAAAAAGACACTACCTAATACCCCCATTTCACTGAGCTACGAGCCGTTGCCAACTGAAAATAGGCCAAATGACGTCATTGACTCGTAATTAAGCGTCTCTGAGTCCTCTTTAGTCGCCTCTGAGCGTAGTTGAGTCTGTATGGGTCTGTATGAGTCTGGGAGAGTCGGGAGGTCAAATTTTGTCGGGAGTGGGTTTTTGAACATGTTCAAAAACCCACTCCCGACTTTTTAAGTCCGGCGAGGTTCGTACTTTTCAACTGGAAATTCCAGAAATTCCATTGACGTCGTATTGAGACGTATGTTGCTTGTATCTGAGTCTTATTGAGTCGTCTGGAATCATATTGAATCGTGAATAAGTCGTACATAGTTGGATTGAAACGTGGTTGTCGTGTGAGTCGGGAATGGTTCTTTCCCTAATTTACATGCCGACTCACTTCCAACTAGTGCAAACACATGTACGACTAACCAATACTCAAAGACGATCAGTGACGACCCGTTCCTGACTAATCATAACAAAAATGTCGGTGGTTGTTGGCCTTTTATATGCCCGATTCCGGTCTAAAATTGCCGATTTTATCTTACGTGGATCGTACGTGAGACGTTTCTGTGTTGTGAAGAGTCTTCATTGTCGTGAACGAGTCGTAAATAAGTCGTTCAGGTCGTGAGTGGGTCGACAGTGAGTCGTTAGAGAGTCGGAAATGAGTCTTTGTCAGAGTCGTGGTGGTGACTTGGTGTTGTGAAAGACTCAGCAGTGAGTCGTGAACGAGTCGGTCTCAGTCGTATTGAGTCGTATCTGAGTTTGGATGAGTCGTAAGTTCCTCAGTTTATTGTCGGGGGTGCCTCGTAGGTCTGTCGGGAGTTCCTCTTCATTGTGTCGTATGTCAGTCGTGTATGTCGTAAGTAACTCGTAGAAATATCAAATTTCATAATTTGACCTCTATTTGCTCCCGACTCATGCCAACAAAGTCGTAGTGGAAAAGTCGGGAATAGTCGGGAAGAGTCTTGAACACTTTTCAAAGTCGTAGCTCAGTGAAATGGGGGTATTACCATATTAAATAGATTTTGAGCTATTGCCCAGAAACAAACCCTAACCCAAAAATAAGTTCAAATTGTTTCAATGGAAACCCCCCCCTAAAAAAAACATTAAGAATTCAAAATAACAAAGGGCACCACTTCCCCATTTGGACTAACCAAAATACCAAGTTTTGTTAATAATATTGAAAGGCATTTGAGATATGGTCCCGAAACGAAAGTGTTTTGGAACCACGGAGCCACGGAACCATGGACGGGACTGAAAGGATTATGTCTCCTGCAAAGTTTATCCATATCAATTAAACAGTAATCTACATCTCCTGTCATTGCTAAAACTATGAAATATATATGGGTATATCAGTTCTTCAACCTTTACTTACTCACATTTGCAGTGCTGAAAATTTTTATTACCATGACACATCATCAAACAATTTTAATGATCTACATGCATGTTTATTTCATTGTTTTAACTTTCACTAGCCATTGCTTTTTATTGAACCACAAAAAATAATAAACAAGAAGTTGAAAATTGAAAAAGGCATACCTCAGCATATGCTGATTGAGCCACATACCAAATTTCATTGACCAAGGTCTTTCAGTTTTAAAGTTGAAGTCTGGAAAATAATATAAGATACATGTACAATAAAATGGAAAGTGCCAAAAATTTAAAAAAAATAAAATCTCTATATATCTTTCTTTAATTCTGGACGGAAATAGTAAACTTAGGTTTCCCTATCTGGGATCCTCACAGTTCAGAGACAGAAGGTCATCAAATTTACAATTGAAAATCCAATTAATGTTTGTATAAAGGCCTGTTCACATATACAGACAACAGAAATATATTTTCAGTGACCATGTATTAAAGAAGCTTTTTTTCAGATTTAAGTTTCCAGGGCCTTTATCTTCTGAAGAAAGACATTAAATATGTTTTAAAGGATAAGGCTGGCATTCCATGTGTCTGTAGTGCATAATGCATAAACAACCCTTTGAACTAAAATAGTATAGATTCATTTCATGTACACAAAGTACGAAGTGTTCAATGCGAAATGCATAGTGCGTGTTCGCTGGAACACTCACGAGAGTGTCCGAATACTCATAATGCACTTACGTAGACCAAATAAGGACATCACTTTACCCATTACACGTACATGGAATCAACTTCTATTATCTAACTGCAAAGTGTAAAACACTCATTACACATTGCATGTCAAAGTGGTTACTCACGCCACATTATTGTGGATACATGGAATCAGACATTACACGTCAAATAACAGACATCACGCAACACGCATCACATACAAATACATACACATGGAATGCAAGCGTAAGGCCTCCCATGCCCTTCTCATGGGACACAGAGGCACCAAAGCTGCAATTTATAATCACCAATAGATCTTTCTGTATACAAAATTCTGGTCTTCTTCAGCTTTAAATGGAATAAGAAGATGACAATAAGGGCAACTCAGCCCTCAGGTGGGGCCACCAAGTCATCAAATCTACCGTTCATAATCCCCATTGCCCAACATTGCTACCTGCACACATTACTTCAGCCTTCATGATAAGTCACAGTCACCAATTCTCTTTACCCAATGGATATTGAGAGGAGGTTGAAAGATTTCAAAGTTTACAAGAGGCCATATTCAACGCATGAAGAGCTGGACGAAGGTTGCCATGTCTTGTCATAAAGCCATAAGGCCCTCAGTATAGGCCTGACAAACTCAGACTGCTCAGTAAACTCAAATATCACTTTAAGATTATATATTGTATATGCAAGGTCAAATGTTGTGAATTTATTCACACTTTGGAGGATGATAAAAAAGACAAACCTAATGCTAGAAAGAAGCAGAACTTTACTGTAAATGATACATATCAGTTGGATGAAAATCTTATGTCTATGATATCAAAAGTTAGAATCTTGGGAAATTCCCTAAGGCTTCTTCTCTAAATGAGACAGACAACACCTTGGGCAAGGGCAGATAATTCATGTAACTTAATCTCTTAAGCTTTTTATGATCAGACATCAACATAAAGATAATATGATAATATCAACATGAATACACAGATTGCTTTCACTAACTGCAAGCTGATCCAAATAGAGGATAATTTGACTGGCTGCAGCATAGATCATCAATGAGTAAGTGTCATTTATGATTATTTACACAAAAAGTATGATTATTTGAAGTAAATACTTCCTGTAATTTTATTTTTATCAAAGACATGTATTCTAAAAATTGTTTTTGACTACTTTGAATTATGATTGCATCTTTTCTGGATATACAATTCTAAACTTGAAAATCACTTTTCAAAAGCATATGTTACACAGTAGTATAAAGTTTAACAATTCACAAAATTGCTACTAAACAAATTCATAATTCATTATCCAAGAGTTATAACATAAAATATAACATTATGAAAAGCTAACAAAATTCATATATTGTCTATATTTCACTTATAACTATTTATAAAATATTTGAAAATATTAAAAACAATTTCATTTTGTTTTTTTGCTTAAAATCGTTTTCATCAGTAAAACACCAGATCAATTATTGATCAACAAAGGTCGCAAACTGTTCAATCATAAAAAGTGATTAACTATTCATACCATAATAAAAGAAACCTCTTGAAAACTACAAGCCACTGAATGAGTATGGTGAACCTTAACAAAACACAACATTACCTTACAATACCTGATCAATAATAGCCACAGGCAGTCATGGGTGGAACAAAGCTCAGGTAATTTACCTTGGGCAGGTGAAATGATTACAGGTGAGATGTTGATTACAGAAAGATGCTATCTGGATTGTCCTTCATTAACACCTGTAGTCCAATAATACACCTTTATCTTTATAGACCTACCTTTAACATTCTACCTTTCAGGTGTTAAGACTTAAAGAGCAAGTGCATGTTTTACCTGGATCAAGCACCTAACTCTTTGATTGCAATTCAGGTGAGACTATTGATGCCTCATCAATTATTGACTACCTTTGCAGAGGCAACCACATTTCTTGTTTTACAGGTACACAGGATTACCTTTTTGCTCAGGTAAGTGAGAAGAAAATATATAGCTACTGATACTGGCAACTTACAAATGATTTTAAATGTTTTATTTTGAAGGAAACGAACATTTGAACTTCAATCTAATCTGACATTCAAACTCCTTTACGAGGCATTTTCAATCAAAGGTTAAAGCATAGGTTTTGAGGTTAACTTTCAATGCCAATTTCAATGATATACGGAGGAAAAAGTAAAGATTTCCATCTTATCTGAAAATTTTGTAATTTGATAAATGTTTTTCGAAAGACTTATTACCGATAGTCAATGTTTTTGCCAATGACACTGTACATTTTGTTGATTTTGAAAGACGACAACTTTTCAAAAATGGCACATGTGAGTGACCTTGAAATAAAATATTCATATTATTCATTCAAGGTTCTTTATTTGATAAGTCCTTTGAATACTATTTCAGAGATATTGTAATTTATTTTTTAAATTTTAAATGCTAAGTGTCAATAGATATTTATCCAAAATAGGTAGCTTAAGAAGCAAATTCTTAGTAGTCATAGTCAACCTGATAAAGGGGTAAGCATTAATTCAAAATCAACAATAAGGATGTTGTCATCAAGAAAAGATCATCAATTCAGTATTCTGAAGACTTTTGAAAATCAGGAATATTGTTCAATGCCACATGTTGAACATTGCCATGAAATTGTACTGACAACTGTCAATTTAGAATCATAAATTTCCTAAGATTAATTATGTTTATGAACTTTGAGAAAAGTCTTAACTAAAATCCTTTAGTGCAAATCTATAGATGGTAATCTACAAGAAACCTTTCTCATGTTCAACATGCCAAGACATAAAACTTCTTGGTACAGAATTATTGATTAGATGCTTGTATGAATTATCACATGACTGATCATTTACAATAAGAAAATGCATGGTTATGTGTATGAATGCATGCATGGTTAACAGTTCCAATTAGTTATTAACTAAGAGAAGGTAGTGACATTTTAATAAGAACATAACAAGGGGGGCTACAAAACACATTGAAAACCAAGCGGGTGACAACTTCAAGGTTTAAATTGTAATGTTTCGCCACCCATGAGGGCGGCTTCATCGTTTGGTTTGACGAAAGGTGGCAAAACATTACAATTAAAATCTTGAAGTTGTCTCTCGCTTGGTTTTATATGTGTTTGGTAGTTTTACTTTACTAATGTTTAATCACATTAGCGTGGCTACTTGTATCCTTTAGTGGATCCATGTAGTAACCAGCTTGTTACCTCCTCAAACCTACCAAGGACAAGCGCCTCCCAAATTATGATACCACAGTGGACATTATAAGTGCCTTCTCCTATTGGCGACCTTATTAACACCTAAATGGATAGGGCAAGATTGGGCCCCTTCCCAAAACTTAGTAGCCCTTCTAGATGAGCAATTTCACTGCAAAAAATGTCTCACCGTCTTGCTCCTACTTAATTTCTACAATGACCTATGAAGCCTCTTGCATGAATTCAACAGTTTTGTCATTTTTCTTGTGATGTAAAAAAACAACCCAAAAAAAAGCTGTTCGTTTTAGAGAAGGGACAAAACGAACTTTTCAGAAAAAAACTGACCCCTACCCTTTCCAAAAAGACATGAAAATATATCACAACTATATGATTTAAATGTTGAAATTATAGACTCAGTTTGACATAACAAACATTTAATCCCCTCAGGCATACATTGACTTACATCCGGCTTTCCTCCGCCAAAATGCGCCCTCAACATATCAATTCAAACAGCACGATCCCTCTTGTTGGCATACAACTAAGTTTACCATTTTACAAAAACAACACAGCATAAGCATCATTCAAATCCCTTTTCTGAAATTGCAAACTCACATTTCTTATTTTCCAAAAGCTTTTCGTACTTCATTACAGCCCTCAATCAGCATTAAAACACAAATTTTTTAAAAGTTTTTTAAAACCTTGTTGACATTGCTTAAGGCCTAGAACAAAAACATTGGTTTCTGGTTTCTGTCCCTGTCAGATTCAAAACCCCGCATCAAGCTTTTTTTTCTCCAGAAGTTGACAAGGAGGAAAATGAAAATGTAGTGACACCAGGTCAAGAAAAAAACATTGAAACTTGAACTTTAATAATTTAACTTGTTTCTGGTAGTGTAGGCCTTCAAATACACTGTTATGAAGTGATCCGAAGTTTATATTCATTTATTTTTTCAAATTCTGTTGAATAATTTTCATATTCACAAAAAAAATATTTTGAAATAAAAAGAAATCTGCGTCATCGCATCAATTTGCCCGTATGCAAAGACCAGAAACATTTTTTTTGGGGCCTAATAATGTTTTATTCCCGAGCTTTTTACTAATGCAGTAGAAATGTTTATCAAGATTAAAGCTTCAAGAGTTTCCTTGCAAACTTAAGTTCCATTAACCTGTTAGTCTCTGGACAATCAAGGTTAGCTTAGCTTAATTAAAACACTGAGCTAATCCAGGTTTTCCCCAAGTTATCAAGTCATGATTCCTGTAAATTGTCCACACTGAATGACATGCATCCATAAGGGAAGCAGCTTGTTATTACTGAACCATTAGAAGAGAAGTATGAATGTACCATTTTCAGTAAAGCTAGTCTTACAAATGCCTTTCCTTATTTCAAATGATAAAAAGGTGTTCACACAAAAATGGCTGTTGACAGTTTTTATTTGACATTTGATAATTTCTTGTAAAAATGGAGAATCAAGTTGAGTTATGAGATTTTTGACTAAACCTCTACAAAAACAACTAGAAATATGTGCACGTGATGCACTGTGTTGTCCCCCGCTAACATTTAATCTGAAAGTGACCCTACCCCAATTATGTACAAATTTCAAATTGTTTCCATGGAAACCAGAAAAATAACAATTCAGAATAACCAAAGTAGCAAAAGGCACCACTCCTCCAGTAGTTCTAACCACATATCAAGTCTAGTAAAAATATTTGAATAGTTTTTAAGCTAAAGCACGGAAACAGACCCTACCCCCCATATACACCTAGTTCAACTTGTTTCTATAGAAACCAGAAAAAAAATATCAGAATAACTAAAATAGAAAAAGGCACCACTCCAGTACTAGATCTAACCACATACCAAGTTTCGTTAAAAAATATTGAACAGTTTTGGAGATATGGTCTGGAAACGAAAGCGTAAGGGAATTACAGACGGAACTGAAAACATTATGTCTCCCACAAAGCTTTGCGGGGGACAAAATAATCAATTTCATCTGCATCTCAATAGATATCTAAAATACATCTAGGAATATTTTACTCTAAAACAATTAATCAATAAACAACTCAATCATATCTTCACCTCAGTTTAACGTTGATTCCAGATAGACGTTCAATGTGTTTGATCATTGATTTCAGAGGGACATAAATGTGTTTTATGAATATTTTATCCTAACACGAACACATTTTGTTTCCCTATTGCAAAATGTGCTATTTTCATTAATGGATAACTAAGGACAAGCATTTAATCAATGAGTCACTGGAATCACAGGTGTGTATCAAATCAATTGATATATCACAAATCAAAGTGTCACATAACTTCTGATTTATCAAACACTTCTAGTAATAAGATTGATAGTTTTAGGTCCTTGAACGACACCCGACACGTTTTACATTAACATTCTGAAAGTTTTGTTGATGATCCTCAACATTCTGAATTAAGAATTCTCATTCTTGTAACAAATTTTAAGCCTTTTAGAGAATATCCATCTTGAAAAAAATGTTCAGATTCTCGTTTCTATAGATAGCTCAACATCCTAAACTTAAATATTCAGTTTCTATATTCTTAATAATCAAATTTTAGTCTCTAAGCATACATATATCAAAAAAAAATAATGCATTAAACTCACAATTATTGTTTCTAAAAAACCTCTATAAATTATTCAAACATGTTTTTTTTAAATATCAAAAGTTATAGTTTTACATGTGAATTTCTGGTATCTTGTTGGACACTGGCATTGATGAATTGAGGTTATTTTGGAGATGACACTCTAAGTGAGTAATAGCAGAATATCAATAAGAGACATGTGTATATGACCTGATGATAATTTTTTTGTATCTTAATAATAGACATCCAGCTGTAATAGTTTTGGTAATAACACATTAAAGGGGCAGTAGCACATTTTCAGAGGGAATATAAGGTGATGTCAGGGAAATGAAAATAAATGGTTCCAATTGAAAGACAATGTATTTAGACTAAATGAAGCAGTAATAAATAAATTATATAATGTAAAGTTAAGCCATGAGATTCCTTTTTCTTACACAAAATAAATTAAAGGTGTTCAAACAAATATGGCGGGCGATGGAGTTTATGTGAATCTTTCTAATTTGTTCTCTGACTATGGATGATTGGTTTGTGTAATGCGATTTTGGATACTATTAAAATAATACATTTAGCATGAAAGTTCAATTATCAGTGAAAAATTGAAAACATAAAATTTTCAAAAAATGTGCTACTGCCCCTTTAAAGTTAAAATTACTCACAAACACTATTCTTTGTAACTTGCACAAATGAATAACCTAAATATCAAGCAAATTGTTTCGAAAAGAAGTTTCAATTTTGTGTCTTATTTTTGTTTAAATATTTAGCATAATCTGTCCAAAATGTACAATAGTTTGATGAAGAGTGATAAGTTTGCACCCATTATGGCAATACCCTTGTGTATTAAATTCATTTTATAATGAAGAGTGATGAACAAAAATTGCTTTAAAAGATTAATATGATGAACTCCATGCCCTGGGGAATTGCACAAATAACATACTGAAGGATATACCCAGCTTGAGATAGCCAATGAAACTGGTTTGTTTATCTCCCATAGTTCACACAGATATTGACAAGAACAGTCGTTTATTTCACTAGAACAGTCGCTTATTTCAACAAGATCATGTGCCTATCAGGACGTGTTAGACTTGATTGATAAAAAAAGGGGGCTAGCAACAGAGCTCCATTGTTGAAATCTACATCATAACAGTAAATTGGCTATTACTTGGATACTTTTTATGGCATTGTGTTGTTCATTGCAAGAGAAATTGACAATTTGTTGATGAAGTCGACCATACATTATTGATCAGGAAGGTTTCAAGACACACCTACAAGTAAGGATCTCTGGCTTCTAAGTTTTCGAGTTTTTCACTTAAAATATTTTTATTTGCACTTTAAAAATGGTGAGAAAGCTTTATTGATTTCATGTTGAAAGAGGACTCATAATTTGTCTATATATCTATACGCTAAATGAAATATTCATGGAAATTCTGGATGGTAAAATAATCGATAATCATTTTTTCAATACATAGTGCTTAGTAGGTAGGTAATCAATGATGATCAATCTAATCAATCAACAAAATCAATATCTAATCACCTCAGTACCTTAAAATACATAATATAAGGAATCTTTGCATAGATAATCCTTAGTCCTTATTGTAACCAGAAATGGTCATATCATCAACAAATATTTATAGATTGGAAACCAATAATTACCATAAAAATGTAAAATTATATCAAAATTATATTTTTATCTCCAAACTATTAAATGGGTCAAAATGCCCCGTAAACACACCGGATGACATCATTTGTAAAACATTTATCCCATGTACCCTGATAACCAATAATTAGGGTCGTTTTTAAATTTTTTTAAGAATAAAAAGGAATGTCACAAAATAATCAATGTCAATTCACATGATTCTCAAACCTTTCAGGTGAAACCAGTTATACAAAGGCTTGTGTTTGAAGACGAGGAATGAAAAGCGACGTCAGTTCCATGTCGGGTAGACGAAATTGACGACACTGGCGACACTTTTGCTGATGCTCATTACAAGTGATCAGTATTCTGCCTCATCCAATTAGCACTGTGCAATCATCCTGTGACGGATATAAATACCTATACTTTGAGTCCTGTTTCATAAAAGTGTCCCACTTTTTTGAAATCATATCATATCAAGATGTCTGGATTAGCTAATGCAGCTAAGTGGTATACATGCATTTTCTTACTGATGACATGGATAGATCAAGCAAAAGGTAAGATAAATGGATTTATCATAAACAAATAATATATTTTTAAATTTTACTTTTTTACTTAAGATATGTGTGTTTAGCTATTTTTTTGTTATATTTTGATTACATAGCTTTTTGTTGAATTAATGATTTTGATTTATAATTTTGTTTAACATTTCGTATAAATGTTATTTATTTCACTGAACAACAGACAAAACCAAACATTAAGCATCCTCTGATTTAATTTCCTTGAATACACCCAGTTTCTGACAATTTCTTTCATTCATTTGACAGCAAAATGGTGTACATACAAAATGTCTTGTAGTTGTTGTATGACCTTTAGTTGTATTGTATGAAGATTGATTTACACTCTAGATGTTTGGGCTTTACTGTGTATTGCCATGACAATGTGATGAAATATTCATGTCAATCTTAGCAGCATGTTTCTGTCTTAGTCTGCATAATCTATAACTGGTACATATTTATGAGGTGTCACATAGCTAAGCTTACTGCTATACTGAGGTTCAGCAATACCGGGTACATTTCATTGCTGAGTGGGTGGTCAACATAATTTAGATTAAAGTCTGTGAAAACAAGAGTTAATCTATGGATGTAGTGACTTTAAAGGCCATGCTACACTTATGAGAAGAGAAAGTTTTTTCCCATGAGCAAGACATAAAATTTAATTTATTTAAGTAAGGATTAGACTTTACTGATCCTGTACTTTTTAAGCTTAGACCATTAATATGTCTTGACAAGTGTTTTTAAATCCCCATTTATATAATTGTTTAATACATGCATATTCAATATAAATTATGCCGAATTTTTACATTTTACTTCAATTTGCAATAAATATAATTACAGGCCCCACTAACGCACGGAAATAAAAATGTCTTTTTGGAAATAATCTCCTCCTGTTTTGTACAAAAAACAACAAAAACAGAAAAAATCTCCTCTGATTTGGAAAAAATGTGTCAATTTTACATGCACAAGCGTTAATTTCGGCAGCGATAATGTCAATTGCAGTGACGATACTTGCCATTACGGTCGCAAAAACAGCCTTTACGGAAATATAACGGTGCGATATGGCAATTGATCCGGTTTTCTTGGTGACCAATCGGCGTAAATGGAGGCAAAACTGTTCTTGACGGTTCATTCACGGCCCAAAACAATTGCTGAGATTGCGACTATTTATTCTTTTTATCAGCTACAAAAATTTTCTTTACTAGATTTATTAATCACATTGAACAACAACAACCATTAGCTTTCAATATGTTTCACCATTTTGTCTCGAATGTCTATAGATTGTTGTTAAAACAAGCTACAAAGTGTCAGACGGGTGATAAACATAGCCGGTGATAGTTATGTTTATCACCCGTCTGACACTTTGTAGCTCGTTTTAACAACGATCTATAGACATTCGAGAATAAAAGGTAAAAATCTTTGAAAGCTAATGATTGATGTTGATCAACGCAATCATTAAATTAAATAAAAATAATTTTTGTAGCTGATAAAACGGATAAATAGTCGCAATCTCAACAATGTTTTCCACCATGAATGAACCGGAAAGAACAGTTTCGCCTCCATTTACGCCGATTGGTCACGAAGAAAACCGGATCAGTAGCCGTACCGCACCGTTATATTTCCGTAAAGGCCGTTTTTGCGACCGTAATGGCAAGTATCGTCACTGCAATTGACATTATCGCTGCCGAAATTAACGCTCTTGCATGTAAAATTGACGCATTTTTTCCATAGTTTTTTGTACAAAACAGGAGGAGATTATTTCCAAAAGGACATTTTATTTCCGTGCGTTAGGGGGCCTGAATTATGTATTCAACTTATCTACATATCTCAAAATATTTTATAAACCTCATGCAGAATAACTGCATCAAAGACATTTTAGTTTTTAACAATCTTTCACCCCAAACAAACCAGGGACAATACCATTTCAGGCCTGTAGGGTAAAACTTTGTTCAATCAATATTTCAAAAGCTTGGTAAATTGCAAAACCGGTACAAATTGTGAAATTTATTCGGGCATGCCAAACAAACTGATTTCTGAAATTTGCGACCATCATGAGATTACTGAATAACTTACATGGAAATTCAAAAAGAAACTTATCAGTATCTATAAATGATACAATTAATGAAATGTGAATTCTTAAAGCAACAGTTAAAAGATTTATTGCAAAAAGAATCTTTAAAGCTGTGATGGTATTTAAGGACTAATTGCATGCTAACCATATTTTCATTATTGACAAAATAATGAAATATTTATATCTACTTTTGATCTTTGGCATTTATCTGTAACTTATAACTTAAAGGGGCAGTAGCACGTTTTTTGATAATTTTTTATTTTAAATATTTCACTTATAATTGTAAGTAAATGCTAAATGTATTATATTGACAGCGTCAACAATCTCATTACACAAGCCAATCACCCATAGTCAGAGGACAAAGTATGAGGATTCTCATAAAATCCATTGGCGGCCATTTTTGTGTGAACCCCTTTAATTCATTTTTGTAAGAAAAAGGAATCGCATGTCTGAACTTTACGTTATATATTTGAATTATAACTGCTTCATTTTGTTTAAATAGAATGTCTTTCAATTGGAACCATTTATTTTCATTTTCCTGACATCACCTTATATTCTCCATAAAAACGTGTTACTGCCCCTTTAAAATACTAAAGTAGGACATATGAGTGACAATATTGTCTTTTCAGTTAGATGTATAACCATATTCTTGTGATTTTCAAGTCCTAAAACCTAAAACAGGTATCTTTCAAATGTTTAGAACCTTTTGTTCAGCAAGTTATAAGCTAAAATTTTTATATAAACGTCAATGAACGAAATGACCTTAAAAATGATTTACTTTAAGCATTACTTTACTTGAAGTCTGAAGCAAATATTTTGGAATGTCTCTAACATAAAAATATTTATACAATGCAATGAGAAAAATCATGAACTGTTGAACACTATAGTACTTAACCTCTCACAAACTGCCCATTATCACATGATGGTATCATTTGCTTATCTTTACTACTAATCTTGGCCAGCTAAGGGGGTCGTAGCAGTATTATAGAGATCCAACTATAGTAAATGTTGTGTCATATTTCCAAAATGATAAATGTTTACAAGAAAATTGTTGACATTGAGGTGCAAATTCCCTCAAATGAAAATCCTGTATCCTAATCCTTGTAACAATTAATAAAGGTGATATTCTTCATCTGGATAAGATTTAGAGTATTAAGAAGGTAAACAAAATGCATGAAATTGTGAACTGACTTTTCCCATAATTATCAATTTCAGCACTTGGGTGTGATGGAGCGGACCCAATTCTAGGTAAGTATATTATATAATAGAGGAGAGCCGGGATCATATGGGCTATTTTCAGAGAAATCTTCCTTCACTATTCAAGACCAAGATTAAAATTTTTATGAACCATACCTTTCAGTAGCCCATGAAGGGGTTGGTTGAATCAGGTGAAATTCAGGGGTTTGAAATTCAATCTTAATCTTAGTCCATACATGACATCAAACTGATATTTTTACATTTTACACACATTTCCAATATATTACTTTTACAATGGGTTTTGGGTGCTTACTCATTGGATATGGGATATATACAAACTGAAGACATCCTTGAAATGGATTCCTCCATGCGCATGAATCTCCAATCATTCTTATCTGTCAATTGAAAATAAACATGCTACTTATTGACAGATTTACGTGTTTGTCAAACCTCCTTAGTCTAGTGGATAAAATCAATGATTTAACATGAGAGGGTTGCACGTTTGAGTCTTGACTCCCTGTGACACTTTACAGGGGCAGTAGCACATTTTTGAAAATTTTACTTTTTGAATTTTTCACTGGTAATTGTATGTTAATACTAAATGAATTAATTTGATAGTGTCAGAAATCTCATAACACATATCAATCATTCATAGTCAGAGGACAAAGCATAAAGATTCACATAAATTCCATTGGCTGCCATTTTGAGTGAACACCTTTTCTGTAAGAAAAAAGCAATCGCATCGCTGAACTATTCATTATATGTGTTTGAATTATCACTGCTTCAGTTAGTTTAAATACATTGTCTTTCAATTGGAACGATTAGTTTTCATTTTCCTGACATCACCTCATATTCCCCCTAAAAACGTGCTAAAAGTAACTGCCCTTTTAAAAGGAAGGTTCAAATTTGAGAAGTTTCACTCTTTTGTATTCCACACCCATTGAACAAACATCCTGGACAGTAATTCTCACAAGGAAACTACTGATATGACAAAAATCAGAAGACCCCAGGATCTTTTGATTGCTTGGTGTTAACCTGGAAACAGCTTTATCACACTGCTGTGGTCATGTTAAGCCTTTAAGGTCCTTGTTTATGATGGGCCTGAACTCTGGTGACACATTCATGAATAGACTTTAATTTATTGATGGCAATACAGATTACAGAGATATTTTAACTTCAACAAATGATGAAGTATATAACAATGGCAATCATATTCAATATCCCAATGTAGATTTTCCTTTTAGAAATCTCAAAGTCAAATGCAATAAATTTAAACCAACAAAATACTTTCCAAAAAGGAAAGTGTTTTGATGTCAAGCCTCGACAAAATGCTTTGGTTTTTTGGATGAAATATAGAATACAAAGATACTTGTACTCCTTATAAGATTTCTGCTTACCCATCCACTTAGATTTCAGAACCTGTAGAAGCTTATACAAAATTTCATTAGTATAAACGTCAATGGTTAATTCACTTCACTTTTCATATATACTTGCTAAGGTGAAGTCAATCTCAAACAGATAAATGATAAATTTTAACATGTCTTAAACTTTTCTTTTTTTTTCAATTTTTTTTTCATTCTTTCTTTATCAATCAATCGCTGTTGATAATATCACCAAATTAATAAGAAGAAAAAAGGTAGATAGGATAGATAGAAGCGGAGGGTGAAAAAAGTGAAAGGGTGTAGAAATAGAAGGGACTCACAGTACATTTTTAACAGTACATGTCTTAAACTACTCAAGATATATATTTTAATTCTTGTATTTGACAAATCGGAAGTTATCAAAAGTAGGTTAGAAGTCGCTCATAGAAAGTTAATAATACACAGGAGTGAGGAAGAAATAATATTCGGCGAGTTGCATAAACCAAGCAAGAGGCGGATATCTCCCTGTGTGTCCTGCCTCTGAATGGTATAACAAATTTATCTTACCGAATGTTTAAACAAAACGCATATATATAATATCAAGATAAAGGGTAGAACAAAATCTTGATATCAAGCGATACACGTGGCGACAGAAAAATCCTTTTAAACAAGCAAGACTAGATTATTTCATCATATCAAAAAGTTTAGAAAGCTCAGTCCAGGAAACTGGAATTGATGCAGCCTATAGATCAGATCACTCTGTGACTTGGATAACATTGAAGATAAGCAATATTGAACGAGGTAAAAGTTATTGGAAGTTTAACAATTCGTTACTCCATGATAAAATATATGTTGACAAAGTCAAACTTTTAATTAAAGAAACAAAAGAACTTTATAAATCATACATAGACGAAACTGGTAAATATGTATTTAAAATCAATGACCAACTATTTTTTGAAACGTTGCTCTTAATGATAAGAGGACATACAATAAAATATTCATCTTATAAAAAAAAGGAAAGCTTAAAACTCAGACAAAACCTTGAAAAAACAATTCATGAGCTTGAAAATGAGATTGACAAATTAGATGATATTGTTTCTAAGCAGATATTACAAAACAAATTGATAGATGCAAATGAAAAATTACAGAGTATTAATAGAAATGAAATCGAAGGAATTCTCTTGAGATCTAAAGCTAAATGGAAAGAAGAGGGAGAAAAACCAACAAGATATTTTTTATCATTAGAGAATAGAAATTTCTTAAACAAAGCAATATTCAAACTTGAAAATGAACAGAAAGAAATACTTACAAAAAAGGATGACCTAATAAAGGAGACTAAATCGTTTTACTACAACCTGTACAATAAGAAATCATGTAAGAAAGTAAATCTCAAAGAATTACTTAAAGGTATTGATGTTCCAACATTATCTGAAGCACAAAAAGTAACATTAGAAGGGAAGCTTGAGTATGAAGAAGTTTTAAAAAGTCTGAAAAATATGAAAAATGAAAAAAGTCCTGGCTCATCTGGATTTACAGTTGAATTCTTTAAATTTTTCTGGTCAGATATAAACGAATACCTTATCAGGTCTTTAAACTTAGCTTATGAAAAAGGTGAATTATCACTGACTCAAAAGCAAGGCGTCATAACCTGTTTTCCTAAAAAAGGGAAATCTAAACATTTGTTACAAAATTGGCGACCAATCTCTTTACTGAATGTATCATATAAAATTGGCTCTTCTACTATAGCGAATAGAATCAAAACTGTCCTACCAATTATAATAAATGAAGATCAAAAAGGTTTCATGTCGAAAAGATATATTGGTGAATGTACTCGGTTGATTTATGACATAATTGACTACACCGAATATATGAATATACCAGGAATTCTTCTACTTATTGATTTTGAAAAGGCTTTCGATTCTGTTGATTGGAATTTCATTCAAGAGGTCCTTACATATTTTAACTTTGGAAAATCTATCACGAGATGGATAAATACTTTTTTTAATAACATCCAATCATGTGTCGTTGTAAATGGTTTTCTTTCAAATTATTTTGAAAATCAAGAGGGTGTAGACAGGGCGATCCTATATCCCTGTACATTTTCCTTATTTGCGCAGAAATATTGGCCATAATGATACGAAACAACGATAAGATAAAAGGGATACAGATAGGAGATATAGAATATCTTATATCACAGTATGCTGATGACACTTCACTTGTTTTAGATGGCACTGAAAAATGCTTACAGGCCACGTTAGAAACACTAAGCATATATGCCTCTTTCTCAGGATTAAAAATAAATATCAACAAAACACAAGTAATATGGATAGGTTCAGAAAAAAAATTGAAAAGAAAATTTTGCAGAAGTTGGAATTTAGATTGGTGTAATGATTCATTTACATTGTTAGGTATTGTATTCACTCATAATCTTGCGGAAATGGTTGAACGCAACTACAAAGACAAACTTAAGCTTTTGAAATTATCGATGAATCAATGGTTAGCTAGAGATCTAACTCCCCAAGGAAGAAATTAAGCCTATTACTTCCTAGATTTAATCACCTCTTTGCCTCCCTATCCAATCCAAATAATCTAATGATTAAAGAAATTGAGCAATTATGCTTTAAATTCATATGGAAGAACAAACCAGATAAAGTTAACCGAAACACTATAATAAAGCCGTATGAAAACGGTGGAATACGAGCCCCAGATATAGTAAGTCTTATTCAATCGCAAAAAATTTCATGGATAAAAAAAATAACAAACTCTGAATCAAAAATTAAGCAATTGTTACATGTTAATACACAACGGGACATAAACAGCTACATACAAACATGCGAAACACATATACTCGAATCTGTTATCACACCAAACACTAATCCATTCTGGAAAGACACACTTGAATCTTCGGGTAAATTTATAACAGCAAAAACTAGGAATGTACAAAACGCAAATGATATCCTTTCCCAGAATTTATGGCTAAATGAGAACATAAAAATCGGTGGAAAAATAATACACTATAAACATTACTCAAAAAGGGGAATAACATATATAAACGACTTGCTCAACAATAATGGCAATTTCTTAAATATGGAACAAGTAAACGAAAATTACCAGTGCAAAACGAATTTTATAGAACTTCAAGGCTTAATAGAATCCATTAAAAACTACTTTAAAAGAGCAAATGTTCATATTGAAAAGAAAATTGAAACACCAATTCTTCCATATTTATTACAAAATATAGTGGGAGATAAAAAAGGATGCAGGGATGTATATGACATTCTCATATTGCAAAAAAATATAAAGCCTTTATCATACCGAGAAAAATGGCAAACTGAACTAAATGAAAACATTGACGCAGAAACCTGGAAAAAAATCGAGAAAAATACCTTTAAATCATATTATAGTGTAAAACAATCTTGGTTCCAATACAGTATAATTCATAGAATTCTGCCAACAAATGATTTACTAACAAAGATGAAATACATAGATTCAAACAAATGTTCCTTTTGCAAATCCAATGTTGAGTCAATTTCGCACTTACTGTTTAAATGTAAATTTGTCAGAAATATATGGAATGAAATAGAAGAATGGATAAAAGAAAAAACTGGTACAAAAATAACTTTCACTGGGAGAAATATTATCCTAGGATACTGCGAAAAGAGAAACTCTGTTTTAAATATGATTATGTCAATTGTTAAGTATAATACGGTATATACAAAATGAAACAAAAAGATAGATTACCAAACTTAAAATATATAAAAGAAGACATCAAGACAAGTTATCTGATAGACCGCTATAATTTATATTCACAATGCAAGTATGATGACTTTATAAAATTCTGGTCTATATGTCATAATCTATTTTAATACTTTTTGTAACCTTTTCTTGATGTACCTATCCAATTACAATCTGCAAACCTGTTTTTTCAAACTGTGTTTATGTAACTATTGTTATGCAAATCATGTATGTAATAATGTTGTTTATCATATAATGGGCAGTGTTATCTGTGCAATAAACCCATCTTGTAATCATGTTATCAGATCCCTGATAACAATGCAAATGAGGTCAAAACCCGAACTATTTTCTCAAAACTCCATGCATGTCATGCGAGTCCTAAACCGGTCTCTAAACCTTGATAACGTCGTCGGGAGTTTTCAGGTTTTGTGGGTTTTTTATTGAATAAAATATCGTAAACAAAATCTGTCAAAACTTATCACGCATTCGTATTTTAGAAATAGCTTGGTTATCGAAGCATTTCAAGTTGTTTTCATTGTGCGTTTAAAAATAAAACGATATGCAGCTAACAATATCCATATCGGCTATCGAAAAAATAGGTGCTTCAATTTTCGTGCATTTCATAGGGCTAGATCGCTTTGGTCGTGTCGGTTACCAACTTATCAGCATAAAGAAATCATATTCTAGTGATAGTACAGATTATCTAGTAGCGTAGTTACAAACGCAACAACCTCACCTTCGCAAATACTGCCAAATAGTCGACGTTTAGTCTAAGGATACCGTAACTGAACTGCGTAACAACAATGACAATGCAGCTTTTCAAAATGCAGTTAGAGTTACTTCCCCTGTTGTAGCGACGTTGATAACTGGTTCTTACACATTTTGTGTTATTAAAAAATACAATGTTTACTTGTGCATTGGAAATCAGACTGAAAATGTTCATAGATTGAAGGAGACGTTTCTATCACTGTGAAAAAAATCATTTCATGAAGGAATATTTCTAGACTGTTCACAACTGTACATCGCCGACAATATGACCTTCACCTTGCTTTATTGTGAAAGCAATTACTCCGCGAAATCTAGGTCAAACATATTTTTAGAAGGTATCAATTTTTCGTTTAAATCCTTTTATTTCAAAATGACATTATATGATAAAGAAATTATTAACCTCGTGTGTTTCCGTATCATTAATATCATATAATAGGAATAAAAATATATGTATTATGCTCGCCAAAGGCTCGCATAATACAAATTTTATTCCTATTATATGATATTAATGATACGGAAACACACTCGGTTAATAATCTCTATGAAATGAACTGATTGAATGTATTGTATGATGGAGATTTCAAAAATAAAAAAAGTTAAAAAAAAAAAAAAAAGATAAAGGGTAAGAACTTTGTAAGTCATTTCACTATAGTTTGTTAAAAGCTATATATACTGGGTACATATCGGTTGATCAAAAGTAACCAGCTTGATCATGTGTTTGAGGTTACATACATTGTATATTTTCAAGACGCTCAATCTGCATGCTTTTTATGTGCCGGAGTATAAATGATTTATTATCCCGCTCAAGAGGGTGATTTCAGTATTTATTCAGGGTCACATGGACCAATCAGAGATCGAGATTCTTACATGAAGTAGGATAATGTTGTAAGCTTGAATTATTTTTTTAAGAGTTGATGAATTAAGTTTGATTATAATTTAAAGGGTTTCAAATTATGATAATGGAAGGGATTGAAAAATATTGGGAAATATCTCATTTGGGAGTTTGATTCTTCATCTTTAAACCAAATGAGCTACACAGTCCATTGCTCTATTTTATTAATTCACCATTACAGTTGTGAACATCTGCGAGGGCCAGGTGAAGACAGCTCCCCGACTGTTCCTGGACATGACCAGTATCCCAGACGACACCTTCAACTGCAGCTGTTCCCTCACCACCTCTGCGGATTACCTCAATATCTCACTCTACGCAGCACCAAACTACAGTGGGTGCCAGTCGAGTCTTGCGTTCATGACCTCCAGCCCAATCACATTCGAGTGCCTCCTCTCTGGAATCAATACAGATGTCTCCTCAAAGAAGCAGTTTGATGTCAACTTCAGAAGGACCATGTTGTCTGCTGTCAACAACTACTGTGCAGATATCCGAGCACATCCTTCTGCAGGAGGTAAGAATCAGATTGCTAAGTTCCAAACTTCATATTGCCTGAGTGGCAGGACGAGTTATAAGCTTTCCTATTATGGCCATGGCTAGAGTATAATATTATATCTTTAGCTGAATCAGTTGAGTGTCGGCCTCTCTACCTGGAGATCTAACTTCGAAATCTCATGAAAGAGATGTTACATTATCACTTCTGTTACATTTTTGGCATTTGAGTTGGGCCCGGGGTTACTCCCAATTGCTTACTACCCCTTATAGATATGTTGAACTTAGGTGCTGGAAAACTCCAATTAGAAGCAATGTATGTGGCAGGGTGAGATATAAGCATTCCTCAGCTTTCGCTTAGGTGGAAATCTTCTAGAATGTCTGCTACTCAACCTGAGAGTTCCGATCGTCCCGATCGTCCCAATCGTCCCAAACCTTTCGATCCGGGCCTCTTAGTAGGGAGTCAGACACTCTATGCTTTCTGCTAAAGAGATTTCCCGCTAGTCAAAGCCAAAAGGGATATTTTGACCCCATCCTACAACGGTTACATTATGTGCAGATCACTCTTTGAAAATTATACTAAATCCTACATCCAAAACTTATTCCCTTAGTTGAAATGCAAATAATTAAACATCATAAAATAATATATAGAGAATACTAAACGACGTCCCGTTACATAACATATTTATGAAACGAGTGAATGGGTTGGTATTTAACGAGCGAAAGCGAGTTAAATACCTATACCATTCACGAGTTTCATAAAAATGTTATGAAACGGGACCGAGTTTAGTATTTTATTTATTACTTGCTTAATAACATCGTAAAAAAACAAAGAAAGTCGCCAACATGACTGTCGCGGCCGGCCCGCTGACATTATGACGTCATACTTAACAATTGTGACGTCATCATTACGTCACGTCATTCGGTCAGAGCGCGATGTTATTACACAATGTGTAATAACATTGTAGATTATTCAACAGCGATGTCTTCAACGGGAGAGTAATAAAATGTTTTATTAAATGTGACATATATAAATATAACTACTGCTCTTGGAAATTGAAAATGATCATTTAGAAAATAACCACACTCCTTGAGATTTATGTGTCTTCAGAGGAATTTTTTTTGTATATGTTGCATTCTTGAAACACCTTGAATAAGATATGATTGACTTTATGACCTCATAGCAAACAGCAGGATCTGTCAAGTTCAAGTTTTTATTTTCTCCTTTCGCTTGTAATATTTCTCTTTAAACTGTCATATACTTGTGACAAAGATTTCACAAATCCATAAATAAATCATCAAAATTTTTACTGTCATGTTTGAATAAGAATATATATCCCCAAGGCATACATTTATGTGTATAAATGTATCCTGAATAAAAGTTTGTATATCTTACATCAAGTTTGTATATTTCCATCTCATCATTATGATCATAAACTTAACCGTAACATTTCATAACATTCTTGAGATCATAGAAATTGACATAAATGTAATGACTAAAAGTAGTTAGGATATTTGAAAAATTTCAAATCATAAAAATTGATAAATATTTACATATTTGACATATATTGAACTCTCTAAGTGACATTTTAGAAGATGGTAGTATATATTAAGAAAGACAAGGGAAATTTTATGGATGAATAAATCTATATCAACAGTCGCATTTTAACATAGATCCTTATACTGTTTTTATGCAAACAGTTTTAGAACCAGCTGTATCTACCAGTTTTGAATCTAAGTTGTTATAATTGTTCTTTGAATAAATTTTTACAAACTAATCCATGGACTTTGGATTTCTTATGCGTAGAGTAAATTCACTAGTTAGGCAATCCACCCAGGATAACAAAAGTTTTGGATGAGGATTACCTGAAACCTTGCCTCAGCTTCATTTCTCAATAAATGTTGGCATCTTCAATCCGATTACAGCATTTTATCGGACTAGGGAACAGTTTTCTGGTGTTCTACACAATATCACCCCTGGTATTTTCATCAGGAAAATCTAGATTGAAATTATCTGCCCTGTTGAAACCATAGAACCAAATCAATGAAGTTGCTGGAAGAACTTGTCATTGTATGTTATGGCTTGATTAGGATTTCCTTTTTGGGCACGACAAGGGACTAGAAATTAAAACTTCAAAGGAAGAAACTGATAATGTAGGTTCGTTGGAAGAGTGAGCGAGGAACTGGAATAATAATGCACAGCAATTTCCTCAACACAGAAATGTTTTTTGTAACATGTCTTTTGAAAACCTTGTAGGGCAAATTGATATGACAGTTATATTGGCTTTCTCAAAATCGAGGGTTAGTAATTTCAGTGAAGATTGGAATAGTCCTTGGGGTGAAAAAGTTAATGGAGCATTAGAACATTATTATGCCCCTGGCTTTCTGAGGATGACACATTGTTTGAAAAAAAGCACTTTTGATGCATCATTGTAGTTTAGTTCATGATATGATGCACAATAGGGTTAACATAATCGTGATAAATGTTGGGTTAAGATGATAAAGATCTAAACGAATATGGCCTTTGGCCTCATTTTGTATTTGTTTGTCCCAAAATATTGTTACCTTCTTACATTTCAGGTTCATTTACAACCTTAACTCTGAACTGCCCTTCATCACAACCTACAACTTCAACATCTACATCAACATCAACATCCACAACAACATCTACAACAACAACTTCTACGACAACAACTACAACAACAACACCAACCCCAACAACAACACTCGCACCGCCTGTCACCTTCCAACCCCAGACTACAAGTCAAGGTCAAGTGACAGGGGAGATAACTACTGATGGGCAGACAACTGTGACTGAAGAAACTACCAGTCAGACAACTACTTACATCAACACAGGGTTTCCAAGCAGCGTCAGTCAGACCGCAAGTGAGCCGATATTTAAAGTAAATGTTGTTAAAATGTCTTAAATAGCTAAAGAAGAAGCTTGGCTTATATAAATGCATGAATGCAGCTGCAATACTAACAAGTAAGTAAATAGGTAGTATTCTAGTTGAACTGCCTGGGCAACTTTGATCTTATATAACAAGCAGGCTGTAATTCAATTTAGTAATCATATGTCACACATAGAATAAGAATAGTATATTGCAATATCCTTTAATTTGTTCATGAATATTAAAATCAATATTGACTTTTGAGTTTTTTACTGAGTGAAATATAAACCTGTATCATCAAAAATACTTTTCCTAATATTTCCACTTTGAAATCATTTTCAAAAATGGATTGAAGGTTCATATTTGATCATTTTGCGTGCACTTTTTGTAAATTTGAAACCCTTCTTTACCTTATCAAAAAAGTCATGAAAATGAGGATTGAGAGAGTTGACCTTTTTGAGACATTCATGGAAAACATCTCTGTCAGTGAATTGAAAAATACTTACTTGTTTGAAGATTCCCCTCACAAAATGCTGCAAAGAAATTTGCTCCATAATGAATACTGGCTTTATTTACCTGCAAACAAGAAACATTAGATATTATAATTCCTCATTTGTTGTTCTTTGCTTAAATTTGCAGGTAACTTTTCCATTTTGGGTTTTTAGTCTTCAGTTATTTGCATTCATAAAACACTTGTTGCTTTGATGGTGGAGGAAATATATATATACTGCTGATATATGCTGTGATAGTTAATCTACACGGCATTTATGGTGCTGGGCACATTCATATTTGTCATTCATCAGAAAACTTATCAAATAATTTATTAATACTACATAACCCCCAGCTGTTAAAATTTGGTTTTCAAAATGTATATAAGGTTTGGAGCTCTCAATGTTAAAATGACAACAATGTATAATCATATGGTAGCTAAGTATAACAAATCTTACAATTTGATTTTAAACTTGCATATTTAAAGCCAAAATAAATAAGCTGCCTTGATACATTTTGAAAAAAATATGCAGAGCAGGAATTAATTTATATATTTTACATGTATGTCACCTAATTGTCAGTTTGCAATTAATTTTTTTGAAAAAGATTGACATTATAACTGTTGTTTGTTTCAGTTATCATTATTTGTGCTATTGTTGGCGCTGGTCTTCTAGTTGGTATTCTTATTGCAGTCGTCGCTATTTTGGGAAAACGGTATGTTGAAATAAATAATTCTACGTACTAAGAATTTGCATTAAGTGATCTGTACATACAATTCTCTGTAACAGTGTTCTAAACACTCCTCAATTTTTTCACATTTTGAATAATCAAATTGTTTATCACATGTAAAATTCATATATATTACAAATATCATTTGCCAATTATCATTATTATTTAAATTGAATTATATGAAATCTTAGAGTTAAACATTTCTAATGTAACCAAACAGTATGCTAATGCATTTTACTGAATTTGTTTTACATTAAAACAAATCTGAATTACAGAATTAATAGTACGATTTCTTTTCAGGAATGAGTCAACCAAGAACAAAGACAAACACAGATTCAGTGTACCTCGAAACAGCAACTTTGAATTGGCGGCAGAGAATGGAACAGCCAATGGAAACTCATCTGCAATCAAAGACAAAAACACAGATCAGCTTCACCGTACTCCAGCATCTAGTGCTAAATCCAAACCTTCTCACATAGTCTATGAAAATAATGGTTATGTTTCTACAGAATCTAACAAAGACACTTTGGTTGTCAGTGATAGACTATAGGTAAAACTGAGAGGCCCTTTCTTTATCTCAAGGTGAGGTCTACAGCATTCCTACTGGATATCCAGATATACTGGTTGTCCCTTTGGTCAAATTGGTAGAGTGTCTGCCTCTCAACTCATGGATGCGAAAAATTTATTTTCACTCCTGATTCTTTCGACAACAAAGTTTTGTTTTGGACTGTTCACAACACCTTCATTCCTTTTCAGGCTTGAAGATCCTTATTTAAAGGTATGTAAATCCCTTATGAGATGTGATAGCTCACGCTACAAACTGTGGTAATTTGTTGATTTTAAAATTTAAATTGTCCAAAAAAATAACGTTAGCGTCTAGGCTGTCTGGCAGACGGGCCTGAATTCATACAATGTTGAATTTATGGGTAAAAGGACGTAACCCTTCTATACTTTTGATAGCATGACATTTATATAACGAGACATGATATCACATTCCATGGTCTGATCTTGTATGGAAAGATTTAATGTAAAGCCGCTACTGTTCACGAAATTTGCAATTATAGCAACTCATAAACCTGTGTTGATAGTTTTTAGAATACTCTACCAAAAAGGATTTAGACTAGCTGTTTTAGCTGTTTTATTTAGCGTTAATTGCGCTAAGAGAGTGTCCATCATGTTTATGCTTTGTAATTTGCCATTTATAGAGGAACATATTAATCCCAAAAATGACTTAAATTTATGAGATCTCTCCCAAAGACTTTCAATAATGTTTATCTTAAAAATTGCAATTTTATAACTTGATATCTTCCAAAATATACATTTTCTATAAAGCAAACTCAATTTAAATATGCCATGAGGATGATTTTAAAGAAAATAATTCATCCATCCAAATTTCTTTGATAATCATCCAGATTATTTACAAATTAATCATATCTGATAACGGATAGCTAACATAAGAGTTTCAAAAAGGGGAGAAAAAGTCACCATTGTCTATTTGTATATGCAAAGCCATAAAATGCAGACAAAATGTAGATATATTAATTTTAGTGTTGCTTTTAGCTTTGGACTTGGAAACTGCTAATTAGTCATGTATAATTTCCATGTATAGTACTTTTTCTTATGTTGTCTTCCAATTCCTTTGAGATGGATGAAATTATCTAAAATTATAAAATTCTGTAACATATTTCATGGGTTACCATAAATCTGGAAATAATGTCTGATATTTATTAATTTCAAATGTACAAGTGATCATTCAAGGCATGAAATTTATCATAAATTAATTCATATATATATATATCTATGAAGTATTAAAAAGGGGGATTTTATCAAGTATATTCATATAGTTTTATCCAATCTTTTTCAAGTCGGGTGATTACATAAAACAGCTAATAATTCAATGATGAATGGTGATACTCAAATGTAACTTGCCACAGAACAGTTTCAATGCTGTTTCAAAAGGCTCATGTCTTTAAACACATAATGCCCTGAAAATTAAACTTGTATTTCTGTCTGCTAGAGACTGTGAGTCTTCATACTATTAAAAACATTTGCTTCTCCCTCGTAATGAATTGACAGTACCAATATTGAAAAGAAAACCTTATTTACTTATCAACTTCTCTTTTGTATTGAAACTAGCAATGATGTGTCAAATCTGAATCAGCCTTAAAACATAGAGATATCATGAAAAAAGGGTTACTGTCACATCTGATATTCAACTAAAAGGGATAACTTGTTGAAACGAAATATATAGTTCAAGATTCATAAACATATTCTATGTCTTTGTAAATAGAATTTAATTGGTGATTGCAAATATTTATCTATCATATTCAATGTTATTACCAAAGTGCTTTGTTAGTTTTATTGACATGAAATGTATTTATCTTCATATGATTGATGGTTCATGGATAAAACATGTATGATTGCTTGAAATAAATATGCATTTTTATAATGATTTTCAGTTTTTATTTTTCTATACAGGTTATAATATTGTGCAAAGAGAGATAATGTTAACAATACAAGTGCAAATGTGTTAAAAAATATTTGTAGAAGCCACGTCACTTGAGACTAATTCATTAATTCTATGCTCTGATTAAAGTCTGAAAAGAGTTTGAAATGACACTATGGCCCAAAGAAATCAGACTGTCCTGACAGAGTTATATACCTTTGTTCACAATTCTTTAATTGAAAGAAGAATTATGTAGTACGTAGCCTAAAAAAAACATGAATTATCCAAATATCAAGTTCTACTAAAAAAGGTCTTACAGTTTTTTCACTAAGTTTTGCTAGGGAAAATCATTGTACATTGTTGCAAAAGAAAGTGCCAAAAATGATTTTTAGAAGAAGTTGAAAATTCCATTTGGTATCGAAATGGCAAGTTTCATGGTGCTAGGTCTTACAGTTTTTGAATTCTCCTCTGAAAACCAACAAATAAGTTTCCTTTCTTTGTACACAACCCTGTATGTATACCTGAAAAAACAAAAAAATAAAAAAAAAGAATTAAAAAAAAAAAGTTTCCTTTCAATTGAACAAACAAAAATAAAAATCTATTGCACATCCCGTATATACAGTGGAATTCTTCAAAGGCATGTAGAAATTGATGTGATAATACAAGACAAATATTGTGGATTTGAAATTGAAGCGAGTTAAACCTGAGAAACAGAATTATTTTTTGTACAAGACCTAATATGCTGTTTTTCAGCTAAAGGGTATTTTTGCAAGACATTTTATATATCTGAGATGCTATTGAATTGTCAGACAGATAGAGCTTCCACGGGTCCAACCAATTGGACTCGAGTACTCGAGGGGTCAGACTCGACTCGGACCAGAGTACCCGACAATCTATCATTACCCAAAGATTTTCGGATTTTTATAGCCCTTTAGTCTTTGGCTAACCTATAGAACCTTGAATTGTTGTATAGCCTAGATATTATAACTTATAATTCAACCTCTATATATTTCTTTATAGAATAAGTATGACATCAACACTTGAAATGGTAATGTTGATCATCTGTCTGATCATCTGACAAACATACTGAAATAATTTATATTATTACCTACGAGGGCAGTCATATCGAGGTTCATATTTTTCATATGTTGCCCTAGGGCAAAATATCACTTTTGCACTGTGACGTCACGTTAAAACAGTGCTTTGACGTCACTGTTCACTTATGACGTCACAATCTATACGAGCCGGCAGCGGCTAGTCCGCCTTTACTGAGAAGTAGGTTTTGAGTATTTTCTTTAATTTTTGGACTACGGTAATAAACAGAATATTATATTCGTGCCTATGACATACTATGTTTACAAAACTTGTGCCTAAATATCAGTATATCCCTCGCTCTTGCTCGGAAAATACAAATGTTTGGGCACTTGTGTCGTAAACAAAGTACGTCATGGACGCTCATATAATATCCTCTATTAAATAACTAACAGCGATATCCACTTTTCGAGTCCTCGAGTCCCAAAAATGGACTGGAATCAAGCTGGACCCGACTCTGGCCTGAGTAGCCTTGGAGGCCCTACAGACAGACAAACAATCTTTAGATTCTTGAGAGGCATTTAGAAGTTGGCTTATAAGTAAAACAATCCTTAACATTATTAGAATCTATCACTGTGTATATACAGTAAGTTTTCACTTTCTGAACCTTCCTTGAGTGTAACTACTCATAGATCAGCATTCTTGTAAATATACAAAGAGCTTATTTAATTTCTTCCATTCTTTATTTTGTTATAAGGAACAGGTAAAGAGACCTTACACTATTCCTGTCCAGAAATAGACAAAATTTTACCATTACCGCAAAATGCAGTAACTATAAATTTGGGTCAATTTGACACTTATATTTAAAACAAGCAAACAAAAGTGACCACTTGTCATTATCATACCAAACTTAAAATGATAAAACTCATGAAATTTGAAATACAAATATAAATTCATTTACAAGTTTAAGCAATTTTGTAATACTTTTAACATTGTGCTGTAATATATATAATGAACAACAGATGATTTGGCTTGATAACATAGAATATGATATTATAGTTATATCAAGGCAAGGGAGTTAATCCTCTACAGAATAAGGGAGATAAGTCTTTCATGAAGAGCCCTGATGCACAATAAAACAAAAAATACTTATTGTTAGAATAACAACTGAATATATACTTCCATAACAATTATAATAATCATTTCATCAAAATTTGTAAAAAAAAGATAGAAAAAGATTGAAAATATAAAATAAATAATGACAAACTAATTAGTTTTAGATATCTATAACAAAGCTATTCATAAATAATCTAATATTAGTTACATTGCAAATAAATGTTGTTGATTAAAGATAAATTGTGTTCACATCTTACAGAAAATATGATTAATAAAATAAATATCATAATATGATAATTTGTTTAAAATGATATAATTAATAAACTTTTATATATTTATATGTTTTTATGTTTATGTCATTTCTCGCCTTAAGTGTAATTCTTCATTGATGATATAATTCAATATTTAAGCTTAAACTTGTACATTTTTACAAAATGACAAGTAATCTTAAAAAAATGACACGCTATTTATTTGATTACCAGAAAGTGAAAAAATGTTGTTTTGCCACATACAAATGACCTATAATTTCTAGAATTAATGAAAGACAGAAAATTTAAATAAAGCCTTGATTCAATTGACAAGAGAAATGTTCAAATCTGAACCTCCTCAATAGCAAAGCATGCATCTCTTGGCAGGCTTTTTACAAAGTACCTGGTAGAATTACTTTGTAAGAGGCTTGATGGAGTTACCTCCCTTTTCTGTAATAACTTTATTTATATAAAAATAATATATAGGTAGGAATTTCTTTGTATAATTTGTTAATATTGATTTTTTTCTATGTATTTGCATCTTATCATTAAAATATCAACATGATTTTCTTTGCTGAAAATTAAATTATTTTCTTGCAAAATGTAAATTATTTATTTCCCAAAAGCATTTTTGAAAGAAAATATTTTCATTTGTCAGCAAGGATGGCACATCTATATATTCCTTTAAATGACACATATAAGAAACCAATCATCAATATTTATATAGTATTTGGAAGATATTTCTATGAATTAAAAATCATGGAATTCAAATCAAAAGTTTTGACTTACCGAAAATAGATTTAAGCTGAATATGAATTGAAGCCCCAAATTCAAGTTCTTTAGAATGTGATTACACTTCAGCCTGATCCAGGTTTATGATATGGAAGCAGTATTTATAAAGATTCTTTAAGCTCTAATGTCAAACAGAGAGGAGTTTGAACTGCCTCAGTGCAGGAAATCAGATAGGGTCTGACAGAGTTATCTCCCTTTGTCTTCAAATCTTTTATTGCATATATTGTTCATAATTTGTTAAGTAGTTACATTTGTGAATACATAGTATTATCATAAATATTGTTTTATAAGTTTGTTTTATATATAGTGATATTTATATAATAATGATATTTCTTTTAGTGAATTTCAGTATTTAAAATAAAATATGGTAATGAGGTTTAAGTGATACTTGACGATTTGTGTTACATTATACGTCTATTTGGTGAGCTAGAATAAACCAATCAAAGTCAATATATCTAGATTTTTGGCAGGGACATTCTTACAGTGTGTCCCTTAGGCAACTATAAAGATTGATGGGTATAAAATAACAGGCGGTTGCCTGTTTAAGTACAAAGGGTTTCATTTTTTTAAGGAAAATCAAGACGATAGATAGTACAAACTTTAAATTGATTAACAATGTGAAAAAGCAAATTTGGACATAAACAAGTTGCTTTTCAAAAGTAAATATTTCTGGGCTATGATATTAAAAATATTATATATTATATTATAATATATATGATATTATGATATAATGTTTCTTATACAACATTTTATTTCAAACTCCTAAAAAATTACATCAATCAGCAGATAATTCTATTACAATTGGATATATGAGAAAATGCTTTTAAATCACAATGCTAGTCAATGTTATGTTCAAAAGGCACCTACTGTTACCATAAGGGCATACTAGTGATATGTGATGTCATTAAGCAGATTTCCCTTTTTGTTGAACTACGCCAGCTCGCTTATTATGATCTGCAATACTAATCAATTACTAAAGGAAATCAACATGAGAGAACAACCAGAGAGCAGCCAATTATTTAAACAAAATGTCGAATAGTTGATAGTCAATTAAATGTCAACTGTTACCTAGTATTCTCCTAAACATTCCGCGTAGAAACATTTATAAGGATTTAAAACTTCTTTGCAAAGAGATGCAAAGTTTCTGTGTAGATGCTAACACTGTTTTCAAGCAAAAGCTGCTGAACATTAGAAGGCTGAGAATATTTACATATGGCAAAACATATTTTTAAAAGTAATTAGGTTGTTAGTATCTACACCAAAATGTTGCATCTCTTTGCAATTAAGAAGATGTAAATCCATATTGTAACCAACTTCTAAAATGTCACTGAAAGAAAGTAGCTTTAATTCCTTTTCTTTTACACTTTGCCATCTCTTTAAAAACTACTTAAAATAGGATGTGTTAAAATTAACCATTACAATACAGTCCAAAATGCTATTGATAGTAAGATATGCTATCGATAATATTATCATTTTAAAAAAGGACTCTCGATAAATTACTATTTCAGCAACTATCATGATAAGTTGATAGTGTGATCTATTGATAATATGTTATACCCCTAGCTACTATCAAGTGCTTGGATCTTATTTCCTGGAGTTAACAATCAAAAGGACAACCCCTTTGAACAAAATGTTTCCATCAAATGTGTGAGATTCACAATATTTTTAATCATTTTGTGTATATTTTGGCTTATCTAAATATTTCACTCACGATGGCTTCTTAGCTATTTCTTTTGCCTCTGGTCAGTATGCTGATGATACCCAACTATTTTTAGATGGATCTGAAAAAAGTCTAAATCCAGCATTAGAAACACTTCAGACATTTTACCAAATTTCAGGGCTTAAAATGAACATAGAAAAAACTAAGGCGATTTGGATAGGATCTATGTCTGAAAGTACTATTACTTTAGTCAGTGACCTTAAACTTGACTGGCATAAAGGGAACTTTGACATTCTAGGAATCACATTGAATGCTTCATTAAGTGATCTATGGGTGATAAACACAAGAAAACGATTAGAACATATTAACAGATTATTTGCCAATTGGCGCAGAAGAAACTTAACACTTATTGGAAAAATTACAGTTATTAACACCTTGGCTATATCAACCTTAGTACATTTATTCTCTGACTTGCCTAATCCAACCAAAACATTCATTAAAGAATTAAACAAGATAATCTACAGATTTTTGTGGAATAACAAAAATGATAAAATCAAGAGATCAACTATAAGTAGAGACCATCAAGACGGAGGTCTAAGAATGATTGATGTTGAATGCTTTATTAATGCTCTTAAACTATTTTCATTGAAAAAATATATTAGAAAATCAAAAACTTCAAACATTTTTCCCTTAGATAATCTTTTCAAACTAGGTTGTAATGCGGTTGATTTTTTATCTGAACATGACAATCCTTTCTGGAATGATGCTTTATCTGCATGGAGGATTTACTACCAAAAATAACCTTTAATGAAAATGACATGGACCAAATCCTCACTCAACCACTTTGGTATAATCATCTTTTTAAATCATCTTATATTATTAAAAACTGGTTTAATCTTGGAATCCAAAATATTATGGATATATGTGATGAAAATGGCTTCCTAAGTTTTGAAAAATTTACAGAAAGATACAAAATTAAAGGAACCTTCTTAGACTATCAACGGCTAATATGCAATATTCCATCCAACTGGAGATATCAAATAAGGAATACAACACCATTATTCAACCTACCTCATGTTACAAATAGATACAAAAAAATGTTTACCATGGCTGAAATCTCCAGGAAATATTATGATGAGTTAATTAAAAATGATACAACACCCAAGTCATTAGAATATTGGAATTTGATATTTTTGCATGAGATTGAATGGAAAGATGTATTTAGTTACTACCGTAAATCCACCAAAGATTGCAAGCTGTTGGATTTCCAATACCGATTTATTAACAGAATTATTTACACAAAGAAAGAATTAATGAAAATGAAATTAGTTGATAATGATACTTGCTCTTTCTGATAACATTCGGTACATTTCCGCTGCTTATCAGCAATGCAATGACTAGTATACTAAATCTTCTAACTTGGAATGTGAGAGGAATCATGTGGTCTGCACTCTCATTGTGTGAAATTGTTGATCAGAGCAACATATATATTGCATTTATAACAGAACACAAACTACATGAGTACTCCGACAGTTTCTTGGATAGTGTTCACCCTATTTACTCATCATTTGTGAAGTATGACCAAAACAGTTCTGCAAATTCCTATTGTGGCAAAGGTGGAGTTGCTGTGATGTACAAGTCATCACTGATCCCGTATGTGAAACACATTGATGCAATCAACAGCTCTCGTATTATTGGGATTGAGGTAAAAGCTCGTGATATGCCATCATTTTATCTGTTTGGCGTATATATGCCAACTTCTTCATATGGGTATGAAGCTTTGAAACAAGAAATTGACACACTGCAAGACTTACACGACTTTTATGAAAGTAAAGGAATAGTGCTCTTCCTTGGCGACTTCAACATTCCAATCAAGAAAAACAACTGTTCTGCAGAATGTAGACGATCAACTCTACTACAAAGCTTCCTAGAGAATAACAATTTAGTCATCCTCCAAAATACTGGCTCTTCTCCATTCACCTTTGTCCCTTCACAGTCAATGTTAGACCTTGTTCTAATGCCAAGAGAACATCAACAAACTGTGCATGACTTTTATATCCATCCTGAAGATGATTTAAACTGTGTCTCAGACCATCTACCAGTATCACTGTCCCTCCTAATACATCATTCCCATGAAAGTGATACGACACCACAGAAACCCATGACATCATGGAAAAGGTGTGATGAAACAAACCTCAGGAATTACAAAGATACACTAAGCATGGAACTAAATATGAAAAAGCCCTGTGACAATATAACACATACTAGTCAACTGGACGCTCTTTACCAGCATATCACTGAAAGCATTATCAACGCTAGCACTACTACGTTACCATTCTCAAGATTTAATTCACATACAAAGCCATATTGGTCACAGGAATTAAAGAATGCTCATAAACTTTAAAGACAATCACGACGTCTATGGATAAACAAAGGCCGTCCAAGGGGACCAGAACATGAAAGTTATTCTAACTATAAAAAGTTCAAATCTGACTTCAGAAAAGCTCAACGTAAAGCCATTCAAGAATCAACTGAAAAATCTCTGCAAGAATTTGAAACTTCATTTGAGTATAACATTTAAAGCTTCTGGAAGCTGATTAACAAACGAAAAGGCAAGAAAAACAACAATTGTGCTCATCTCACCTACAACAACAATGACATATGGGAAGCTGATGAAATAGGCAATGTTTTTGCTGACTTTTACGAAACAGTTCACTCCCCTCTGCAAAACTCAGACTTTGATGATGAATTTTTCAAATCCACAAACTCGAAGGTCAATAAATTACTCGAAACAGAGTCTTTCCAACACATTGACGTCCTGAAAGAACCAGTAACCTTGAATGAACTGAGAAGTATTATTAACAAACTCAAAAAATCTAAAGCTCCTGGAGATGACGGTATTCAAAACGAACACATCATCTATGGTGGACAAACTTTAACAGTCTATCTGATAGATCTTTTCACTGGAATGCTTAAGCTTAGTTTCCCAGACTCTTGTAAATCAGGAATAATTATTCCTATTCACAAAGGGGGCAACAAACCCAGGAACGATCCTGGTAATTACCGCCCAATAACCCTACTTCCTGTTATCTACAAACTTTTTGAGAAATTCTTGCATACCAGACTACAATCTTGGATCGATCTAAAGAACATCAACATTCCAAATCAGCAACAACAGGGATATCAAAGTGGAATAGGTTGTATGACAGCAGAGTTTAACCTAACAGAATCAATATGTCATAATTTGGAATTAGGAAGCAAGGTTTATACAGCATTTTTAGACAATAAAAGAGCTTTTGACACTGTTTGGCACAATGGCCTGTTCTTGAAACTGCATCAACTTGGCATAAAAGGACAGTCTTGGAGAATCCTTATTGATGCATATACCAGCCTCAAAAGTGCAGTTCTTGTGAATGGCATCCAATCAAGATTCTTTCCTGTACGTCAAGGTGTAAGACAAGGGGGAGTGTTGTCAACCCTGCTGTATCTCATTTTTATTGATGAACTCCTTGACGAACTCGAGACATCAAGATGCGGTGTGGATGTGATTGATCTAAATCTTGGAAACCCAACGTTAGCTGATGACATCACCCTTCTGGCTATCACACCAGATGCCCTACAGACACTCCTGGATATTGTCTCCAGATATTCCCAGCGGTGGAGATATGAACTAAATCCCTCGAAATGCCAAATAATCGTATTTGGAACCAAACCAGGATACAACTCAACCTTCAAGTGGCATCTAACAGGTGATATTGTATCTACCACTGCCTGTACCAAACACCTAGGAGTACAACTGCAGAAAAACCTTAAGCATGAGTATGCCGTAAAGGAAGCATGTAGGAAAGCAAAATCATGCTTTCACGCTCTAATGGGCATTGGATTAAAACCCAAAGGTGTGAATCCTCTTATATCTGCAGATACTGTCCGTAAGACAGTTCTCCCTTGCATGCTGTACGGATGTGAACTGTGGACAAAACTCTCTCAGCAGGATATCCGACAGCTGTCCACAACATGGCATTATATGGCAAAATCCCTTCAAGGTTTTCAAATTAGGACAAGGACTGATATGTGCCTAAGTATGCTCAACTGGACTCCCATTACAGAAGAAATCTCAAAGCGTCAACTTATGTTTTGTCACAGACTTTGTTCACTTCCTCCTAACAATATATCTAAGAAGCTGTTTCATAGACGACTTTTCCAATATCTTCAAAACCCAGGCAAACAACAGTTAGGCTTCATACCTCACATAATAAATCTTCTCCAAAAGTATGACATACTGGACACTATGACCCAATACCTGACCATCAATGATCTACCTAACAAACATGAGTGGAAGAGAATCATTTCACAAAGAATCACCAGCAAATATAACACAAAGTGGGAAGAACGTACCAGCATTGACCCTGATTTTGCACGATTCAGAATGCTACATCATGTTCCTGGACCAGCATCAGTCTGGATACGAGCTAGAGACAGAGAGTTCATACGTCAATATACTCATCTGGCTCAAATGTGGGTTGCAGTTCCACAACAAACATTGATACGGTGTGATCTGTGCAACATTGAGTATACTGACCTTCTAAGACATGTGATCATTTCCTGTAATCACATAAAAGATGTTCACAACAACTTCTGGTCACACATCATAAACAGTTTCCCAGTTGAAATGACAGTACCACTAAGTAGCATCGATGACGAAACTCTACTGCAGCACCTTCTTGGACGACCGAATGATGCAATAACTGACTCTGATTACAGTGACTCATTCTTCAATATTTGTGCATCATTTGTAATGAAGATAATGGCCATCTACCAACGAGAGCTTTCAAAACATGTCAAGAACAATAATAGCTCTTGACATACATGTCAAACAAACATGAACTCATTTCAACATGTTTTCAGTGAATTTTTACCTATTTTCCCATTCCTAATCAGACCAACTCTTTAACTACTAACATCTCCTTTTGAAAATGTCAATGTCCATCTACTGTCCAAGTTTAAAATACCGATTTATTAACAGAATTATTTACACAAAGAAAGAATTAATGAAAATGAAATTAGTTGATAATGATACTTGCTCTTTCTGTAAAAATGCTCCAGAGGATATATCACATGTTTATTTTGACTGTCATCTTGTTCAAGACGTTTGGCATAAAATTGAAGCTTTCTTGAATGACAATTTTAAAAGGAATCTGAAATTGTCTAAATTCATTATTATGTTTGGAGTGTTCTCAAAAACACAAATCCTAACTCACATTTTACTTATTGCCAAAAGATATATATATATATCAAGTCTAAAACAACAAGATATATCCTATGCAGCATTTTTGTCAATACTTAAGGATGTACATAATATAGAAAGATTTATTGCAATAAAAAATGACAGATATTATCACTTTTCCAGGAAATGGCAAGGCCTGGCCATGATTCTATAATTTGTTCACGAAGCACCCATAAAATCCCTGAAATGCTGTCCATTTTACAGACAAATACTCTCTTAAGCCTTAAAGATTGCTTTATGACTACTGTATGAAACCAAATGTATAGTTGTTCTTCTGCAACATTGTTTATTGCCACAACATAGATGCAACTCTGTAATGTTCATGTTGAAAATGGAATAAAAAAATTTAAATTTAAAAAAAAAAAATGTTTCCATCAAATGTGTGAGATTCACAATATTTTTAATCATTTTGTGTACATTTTGGCTTATCTAAATATTTCACTCATGATGGCTTCTTAGCTATTTCTTTTGCCTCTGGTCAGAAATCCATAACTCGTCTGATTAATTTTGTTTGGTCCAAAGAGATATCTTTAAACCACCCTGATTACACATATTGTTCATGTTACCTAAGACAATGAAACTATCAAAAATACCTACATCATAGCTTTGTTGAATTTCATAGACTTTGACAAGGTTTATATCTATACAAGTTTTACAATGTCTGCAGATTTTTCGACTAGAATATTTTTATTCAATTTTTAACATTTTTATGAAATTAAATTATGGCTGGCAGGTAATCCAATCCAACTGTGTTTATATGAAAGTTCTGAAACTCATAAAAATTTATTACATTTAACCAGTGCTACAAATTGGGAGTCTGGTGTATTTCCTTGTGAGAATGATCTTATTGAGGGTGGAAACATATAAAGCATAAAATATTACTTCTGGGAAGTGTAAATGACTCCATTAAATCTTTGTTGAATTTAATAATTTTTATTGATTAAGAGAAATGGCAATTTTATGAATATTCATACAGATATTTAAACAAAATTGCTAAATAAAATAGGGCTGGATAATTTTAAATCATTACACAAATTATGTTGATGTAAATTCATAAAATCCTGGGCTACTAGATGGTGAAGCAGTCATAAAATCTCTACCACTGCTCTGTGAGGAGAGTATTGTGGAGGTTGAAAACAAAAATTAGGTATAGAATATTACGGTATATCCAATGTGGCTATAAAACAATGAACATTGAAATAATCAACCTTTAATTCAGTGTAATGTATAATTCAAAATATATAATGTTTTTGGCACTGTCTGAAAAATATTGAAAATAATGGACAATTTTAATTTCCTTGTAAGATTTTTATAGTCCTTATATATATATATATATGACTTACCTCTGAGGGAAGGGGATGGGGTATGGTGTGACCCATCTAGATACTGATCTGTACATTGATGCATCGCTGAAGTTTTATGGTATCAATTATTCACCTTTTCTACATTATTTTCAGTGTCCTAATACTTTTGATCTTTATATAAAACTTAACATATACAGTTATGAAGTTCAAAGTAACAGGAACTCGATATCGTAAATAAAATGTAGGTAAAACTTAGATAAGAAAGACCCACTCCTCTATAATTGAGTAATTATATAGAAGGGTGGGTCTTTCTTATCTACGTTTTACCTACATTTTATTTACGATATCAGGTACCTGTGCTCAAAGTGTGTTATTATATAAATGATTCACCTTTCCCACATGATATTTGCATTTTCAAAACATGATCTTCATTGAAACTTTTCAGCTTCCTGATACATACTATGATTTGGTAGATAGAAATGCTTATATTTTGTTTGAAGGGGTAATGTAACACCCATGTTGATTTTCAATTGCTACAAGTGATTTTTATAATACTTTTCAACCCCTTAAAGATAAAATATATGTTTTTTATAGTGATAGACATATTAACCACAATACAAAACCTTAATTTCTGCCATTACAAGAATCCCAACACAGAGCAATTGTATACATGGTCATGATGGACCTTTTATATTTGTCTAACATGCCAAAATCTAATACATTCAATGGGAAATTATGAGATATGTCTAATCTGTAAAACAGTCTTTTCAAATGATATCTTGAATTTACAACTTTCATAAAGACTGATGAGTGTCTGGTCAACTCGAAGTAACTGAAGCATTCGTAAAATATCAAAAAGTGTCAGAAATTGAAAACAAAGATTATTTTGATAAACGACGTTTAGTAAATCCAAGGAATTGTAATTTTCACTTATCTGCTTCGAACATCGGAAAGTGAAATTGTGAAAATAAAATATAGTAATACATTTGAAAATGAAACGAGGAGGACATTCTAAATGCCTAGCTCTATCCTAAGTAATATTTCATTAACGAATTCCTTTATATCAAAAAGTACTATTAATGGAAGACGAGAATACATTGAAAACACCTTGAAATTGATTTACAAAATGTTATCACTAGAACATTGAAGAACGACTACATTAAATGCCGGTATTTCATCCAAAAATTATTATTCACCTACCTGTCAGCTTGCAAACCTTGTTCGCGGAGTGATACAAAGCCTGAAAACTAGTCCGAACTAGCTACTGGTGAGGTATCCAAATATTAATCCACTGTAATGAAAAAGAAAGAGCTGAACAACTATTCTACATAACTTCAAGTATTGACCGTATGAAAATTCAAATAGTATGTTTTTCAAGTTTTAAAGGCAAAACTAGATGTTTAAACTAAATTTACATGAATACTACTTAGTATAGCCTATTTAATTCGGAAAAAAACTAAATTTCCCGAAAACGAACATAAATGTCACAAATTGCAAATTGTTTAAAAAAATCATAAATTCCAAACATACCATGCACAGTTACGCTATTCGCATCGATCTCCCTACATTTAACGACTCAAAATTGTTCACAAAAATACTAATAACTTTTTGATACTTCCATACATTGATGGTAAATGCATTAATGAACCTATGATTAGAATTTTTCCTGTTTCATTTTGATCATGAGATCAATGGTAGCAGTTATCAAATTAATTACAATAACAAAATGACAAATTGAAATTATATTAAAAAAGACAAGAGTAACCTATATCAGAGAAAAACAGACAATATCAAGTCAAGATCAAATGCATGAATTGTGTTAATGTTGTCTTTGATAACTGATAGAGTTGTTCAAAACATACTTACACATTATTGAGTAGAAAATAACACATATTGCAGCTAATGTATCCTTTAATTCCTCATGAAACAAAGTGAATATGTTGAATTTATTATTTTAGTACAGCTGGTACATGGGCGGTTATTTGACCCATAATTACAAAAAAAACATTTGAGGCGCTTATTAGGTCCATTACAGTAGTACAATTTCGATATTTTAGTAGTGAATATTTCGTCAATGAAATGCAAATGTGAAACTGTCATTACATTCATTCAAGGACAAAGCTATGATAGATGTTGTGTTGTGATAGATACTTATATCAAACATGTATGTAATAAACATGTCCGGTTTACTTTGATATAGAAATTAGGAGAATGGTTGATAGCAAAAACACCCGGGAAGTAATCATTTGAGAGCCAAACTGCATAAATCTGTTTTAATACACATGGTAAGTTTTTTTATTGCTACGTGATGAATGATAACATATATGTAATAGAATACTTTCATGTGATAATAATTGCCTGTCACTTTTAGTTTGATATGAAATTTGGCGTAAGTTATAAGAGGGGTGCATTTTGTGAAGAGTAATAACAACGCTTATTCTCAGTGTTACCCCTTGAAACTTGGGAGAGAATGAAAGTCACATTGGCTGCCATTTTCGTGTGACCACCTTTAATACAATCTTTGGGAAATCGCATGGTTGAACTTTACATAATATATATGTGATTTATACTGCTTTTATTTGTTTAAATACACTGTCTTTCATTTTAACCACTTATTTTCATTTCCCTGCTATCACCTTATAGTCCCACTTAAACGTGATATTGTCCCTTTAAAGGGGCAGTAGCACGTTTTTTGATAATTTTACATTTTAAATATTTCACTTATAATTGCAAGTAAATGCTAAATGTATCATATTGACAGTGTCAACAATCTCATTACACAAGCCAATCACCCATAGTCAGAGGACAAAATATGAGGCTTCACATAAAATCCATTGGCGGCCATTTTTGTGTGAACACCTTTAATTCATTTTTGTAAGAAAAATGAATCGCATGGCTGAACTTTACGTTATATATTTGAATTATTACTGCTTCGTTTAGTTTGAATACATTGTCTTTCAATTGGAATCATTTATTTTCATTTTCCTGACATCACCTTATATTCCCCCTAAAAACGTGCTACTGCCCCTTTAAAGCTAATATCAGGCGTAAAGAACTGCTCATTGACTGTACATTATTACTTATCGAAAATAATCAACAATTAAAAGAATGTTCACTATAGATATCCATAACCAAACCCTTCCTTATACAATTGGCTAAAGGAAGGACAGTCGCCATTTTGTTCAGTTGTTTTGGCTTATTCTACATATCGATCTTTGTTGTAATTTACTGCAATTAACTATTAGTTTACCGACTATTATATACTGATAAGGATTCCCGTAAATACACGAACTCTTGCCAACAACCTCGACCATACATCTCTATTTATTATGAACACATCAGTATCATCTGCCAGACAGAAACCATAGACTTGATTCAGCAATAACATGCTCTTTATGCAAGTTGATTGTCGAAATAGACAACTAAACTCACGAGCAAAAGAAAGGTTTCACCTTAGTTGATTTCATCATATACATAATTTTCAATTACAAATACTTTCATTTTTAGACGTCGTACGCTAAAACAGAACAGTGCAAGCCTTTAGTTATCAATCAAAGAATACTTATAGACGTGTTTGATTTTTTTTTTTAACATTAATTTTAATAAACAACAAATGGCCATCGATATATAAGCTATATTTTACTAAAAAATCACAAAACAAACCTTGTTTTCCACTCATTTACACCCTTTTTAACATGGTAGGGGTCATGTTGGTGTAAATTTCATTTTTTACCCCGGTCTTCTTTAAACAAAGATATCTTAACAAAAAATTAATCAATCAACGATCAATTCATATGAATATTGTAGATATGATTAATGTTGATGATTCCATAATCAAATGCGTCATATATATTTCAAATCGTTGTAAAATCGAAACCAACTGAGGTGAAACCTTTCTTTTGCCCGTGAGTTTAGACCACTGGGATTAAATTTCGACGATAAACTTACCACAATAATAAGCAAATAGAATATACTGTACTGCTGAGTCACGTCTAGGATATCTGTCTGGCAAATGATACTGATCATATATTTGTTCATAGCGAATTGATGATTGTTGAGTTTTGTAGGCAAGTGTGTGTGTGTGTACGAAAACCTTTTTCCGTTTTCAGTTAGTAGTAAGCCCTATAGCGAGAAACAGCTGATGACAATGTACAGAAGTTTATATAGCTTTAAAAATATCACAAAATAAAGGGGTGTCTCTTTAAATAACAATAGCTTCACCTTCCGGTTTCCTCATTTATGCGAGGAACCCTATATTTGACACTAAATAGCAGATATTTCAAAAAGACCCATTGTGAGTACCCCAGGAGGTAGGGAGGGATCATTTAATGACTATAATTTATATATTTTGTACTTTTTAATTGGATTTTCTTCAGCTTCCTGTGGCTTAATGACCTTTCTGTTTTATCTTGGCAATAAACAACAATACCGAAGTCGTTCTTAATTTCGCAAAAAAGGTAATTGTTTTCCCTAAAACGTAATCGGTTCTGCCGACAGTGAAGGGTCGAGGTCATCTGTCTCTGATTCGCGCTGCTCCAAAACACCGTCCGCCGTTGACTTTAGAGAGAGTTCGCGATTTTAAAGGTCATAATGTTATAGGTGGTAGCGGTTTTCTGTTTCGCTGGCGACACACTATCCTGATGCCTTGTACCGCTGGGAACAATATGGAATGGTCAGGAGAGCTTATTTAATCTTATAAATATAATTTTTGTTAATATCATTCCTTATCGTTAGTCCTGGATTTATCATGAGAGTACTTGCAAATGTATTCCTTTTGTAACATCAAGCCATGCGAGGACCTCTGGTTTGAAGAACACATGCTGTAATGCAGAAGACCCTTTACAACTTGTTTCAAGCGGTGACGTAATCGTCATATATGTGTGTTTATAACTTTATATGATTGGGTTCACATTGCTATTTTGAACATTTTAAAGCGTGTGAGTATTTTGAACAAACGACCATATAATTTCTTTTTCCAGGTATCATATATATAATAAATCACAAAAGGTTCCAAAATTAAACATTATACATCCATGTGATGATATCGCGTTTTGTGCACGATGTTGATACAGAGTACGGCGACAGTGATATCCAGTGGATGCTAATACGAATATTTTACATATAAACTATTTTATGATTTAAAAAAATAAGATTATCTTCCGCGTCTTTGTCAACCGTGTTGGCCATCTCTGTGATTTGACTATCGGTATATCTCTAGAATGTCTCTCGCTCCGCAAATAACATTCAAGCTCTCGGTCACGTAACCAAAACATGACAAGAACACTCAAAGAACATGCTCATGCGTCAGACGCTTTACAAATGATATCGTTCAGCTTCTTTGATATACAGATCAATTGTGATATATGCGTGACACAATCGTGGCGCTTTAGCTTCATATTTGGCTAATTTTCAATCTTGTTCAAATGCTAATGTTTCCCTTCAGTATCAATAGAATATGTCAGATAGCACACTCGTTAAAATCGGTTGGCATGTTTACAGACGTAATGAATGTTGATGAACCCTATGGTTTTCTGATGTAGATCAAACACTTGGGAATACTCCGATGAGCATTCGGCCAGTGTATGTACATATCATAGAAATGTTTAACTCATTGAGCTTAAGCGTCAATAGTTTGATTGCTAAATCAATGAGGTTGATGAGTGAAGTGTGATTAAGAACAGTTTGACAGTGTTGCCATGCGAAATATATATCATTGTCGATATGAACTCCAAACCATACGGGACCGTCTTGGTTTTCATGTTATGGATACTACCATCAACAATGTGTAACATTCCAAATGGTAAGTTTGATTTATTGATTTGTGTGTTTTATTTAAATTAAATATCTATTATATATAAATATATAGTTTGAAGATAAGCTACGATGTTATCGGAAAACATATTAAACCAAGTGACTACTTATCACATTGAGTCTACACAAAAGCTTAACAATTGATGCAGGGACAACACAACCTTCCACAAGGTTAGTGAACATGTAATTATTGCGTTCATTTTATGCGACGGGTGTTCTGTGTTCTTTTTGTGCAATGTTCGATCTTAAACATCCATTAAAAGATTCGTGAGCAGCTTTCATTTGCAAACAAACTAACCTTACCTCAAGTCATGTGGATACCAAATAGCAACTATATACAAATAGCATTGCTAAGCTTTACATAAGATATTTGATTCATTACCATTTTATTTTCAGTTCGTTTAAATACATTGTCTTTCAATTGGAAACATTTATTTCCATTTTCCTGACATCACCTCATATTCCCCTAATACGTGCTACTGCCTCTTTAAATTAGGTTGACTTCATGGCAAAGTTGAATCGATCGTTTGATCATTATTAACGCTGCCTAGGGAATTACATTGTCGGATTTGTCAAATATTCCTTCTGTTGTCATTGAAGGGATGGATACATTGGTGGAGATTACAAACACAGCAACACAAGGCGCGTCTTCGATTTATGTTTTTGATGAACAATATGGTATTTATATTTTGCATTTCTAAACACATTTGCTACAGCAAATCACCGACGCTGTATATGTTTTTATGTTTGTCGACCTCGATTTATCAAGTTTGTCCAACCTTTTCAAACAATTATTTCCTCAGTTATATTCGGTGTTGAAATACTTGCACTATTGATTATACTTGAAATATAGTTTAATATGTCGTTATGCACGTTAGGCGCTACTCCATCTTTTAAACTTTCGATTGACTTCGACAGAAAGGCCGCCATGTTTTGTCAGTCCGATGTAGCTTTGTAAAGGGCTTTCTGATTGCACTATGACTTATGGTAAGCTATACAGAGAGCAAGCACAGGGAAGTAAAGTGTCGGCCGCAAGGCTTAAGTTTGGGAACTGACCTTCTAAGCTTTGCGCAGAAGATCGACAAAATGAGGAAGCAAACATCATATTGATAATCAAAATTCCTTTTTTGTTTCCAAGAAAATAAATGTCTCTACACTTCACACAAGACAGCTTAGACACTCAAAGATTTATTTTATGGCGTCAACTTATTATGATATTTAGTCGATGATATGAATCAATTGGGATGTCATGTGCTTGACTATACATTTTGTTCAACACCTACTGTAACAATAAGTATCTCCTTGGAGATTATCTCTTGATCATCCATAAGCGATTTATTTTTTTATTTCCAATGGAACACAGTATAAATCTTCGGATAAATCTTTTAAATGGTCTTTTTTCAGAGGGTGATGTGAAGACCTTACTCAACAACACACGGAGTCAGTATTCACTGTATAACATCAAAGGATTTGTGTCTACTCTTGGCGATATCTTAAGAATGACTTTTGAAAATAATCCACCTGGTGGTTTTCGTTCTTATCTCAACATCGTTGTTTTCTGTGAAGCTGAGTGCATTGAAAGAGTATTGCAGACTGTATGTATATTACCATGTGCCAGTTAGAAACAATATCATAAAGCTTATCCAAAAACACGTACATGTATCTTAAGTTTTGGTGAAGTAAAACGTTCCTTCGAAAGAATAATGATAAGTGTTTAGTGAACCGCCATTTATGCATTCTGTCCCCACAGAGGTAGCTCAAGGCACAAATCCCGATCATTACTCTGTTTGATGCAGACGTTTCTCGCGCTAAAGAGGGTGAATCAACTTGTATTTGAATGTTTGAAAGTAATCATTTTGAAAGCTTTAGACATTTCCGTTTGATTCGGGAAAACTGATATTATTCAAAAGTTACTTTGAATTTTGAGTCTATTTGACAGAACAAGGACACGATTAATATGGCTTTTGAAGTATGACTATTGGCTCCTTGACAGCAAGCATTCATGCAGGTAGTTCTCTCATTGGCTGAACAATTGCAGATTGTCGTGTAGAAATTAGCAAGTAGGTGAAAGTGCCGAAATCCCGACAAATGGTTCTATAGAAACAGAGGGGGATCAGGATTGTATGTCTGGAGCAATCGTTGTGGGGAGAGAATATCCATCCTTACGTCATTAAGAATCAGCTATTCCATATGTTTAACATTTTATTACTTGTAATGGTAGGCCGATGGATGGATTGATTTCTAATTGTTGTTTTCTTGTTCATAGTTGTTCATATAAATTCAAATCTGAATCATTGAAAATGTACACCCAGTAACATGATTCAATGTAATACAATCAGCTGGAATGTCCCCTTCAATGTTCCCAATGCACATATATTTTAAACTAAAACGTCTTGTTTCTTCAGGCGACTGAGCTGGACAATACTGTTGGACAACGTTCAATGCTGCGACATTTCTCAGCCTGGTTGATTATCTCCCCTGATGTCCCTGTACCACTAAACGTGACCTTGGATCACGTGGCGTGGGTTACCATAGATATCCATCACATGAATGACGTCAGAAATATTTCTCATCCACGGGAACATTTCCCATTTGGGACAGACACGGTGACAATTAAAAAATAGAGAGACATTGGCCTGTAGCTGATTAGGCTTGATATCAAATAAATCTTAGTGAAAAATACATCAAAATATAATTCCCATCTAGCAACTTACAAGAGTTGTAGCATAAGATTGTAGCATTTGTGGACTAGAAGTTTCCAAGTAACGAAAGATCTGGATAGATTTACTCCTGTGATTCGTTAAACTTATCTCTTTGGTATTATCCTGAGAAGAATCTGAGATAACAGTTTACGGTAGTGGCCCATGTGGTGCTTGTAAGTACCCACTTCATAATCCTCATCGGCTAATAATTTCAAACGTCCAGGCCGGACGCCATGACATGCCATAACATAAGCCAATGGGCAATTCAGGCCTGTTGTGCTAAATGTAATGATAGCAAAGATGATCCTACGTGCATTTTTAAGTTGGTATTTATTTTGTTTCCTCGGTACAAGTTCCATTTATATTACCTATCATTTCCATCACCAACCAAGAAGCTATAAATCCCCTTTCCGTTTGTAACAATCGATAGAGAATGTTAAGGTCCTCCGATCTCTGAAATTTGTTCCTCTATGGACCGTTTAATGACAAACCGTTTGTTTAACAGGTTACATTGTATTGATACTGAATTGTGAGGACTAACCTTGCATGATCACATACTTGACCCCAATTCTTCTATATCACTTTTACGACCCCTCATACTCAGTTGTGTAACAACAGAAATTGCAATGTGTAATTTTCATTAAATAAAAAGTAGGTTATCAATTTAAATTAACAATAAAATGGCAAGTTCATGTCATCGGGTATGAAAGATATTAAAATTTCATTAGCTCAAAATTACAGGAATCAAATGGTTTTGAAAACACCTCTTTATGAATTTCTCGCCGTTGCAGGATATGCCAGGAGTATCAATAGATGAAGCGAGATCCTTGATGTGGATGCCAGAAGGAAGAGAATGGGCATCGTTTGACACATGCAATATTTCCTACTCATCTATATTTCCCAATTTCAAAGGAGGACTCAACGGAAGGCGTCTGAGAGCAACAGCTTTAGAGGTTTCATCAGTTTAATCAAATCATGTTACTTTCATTTATTCCCGTCGTTATATTTTGACGAGTCCATGACTCTGAATATATTTCCCATCCAAATTCTCATGGCTCAACGAAGATAGAAACTTTTACTTTTTATAAATATCTACCATTTGTCTGAACAAAAATACAAGTTTGATGCTAGATCATCTGATATGGGTCACAAGCCCCATTTTGACATGAATTCGTACATGCCCGTGCATTCTGTCACGTCACGGTTCTATCCTATGTTCATCGCATGCACTCCACGCTATAACCGTTAAATAAAACAAACTCAGTCACTCTCATAATAAACTCACTGTTAACATGAATCAGTACTCCATTTTACGTAACAAAACAAAAGCATTGAGGTAAAAATAAAAGGGTTGAATGATTGAGTCTTGACTCACACAACTATCAAAAGTATATTATATATCAGATGTTTATTTCCTAATCAGGATTAGAAATCATAAAACACATACTCGCGTATATACCTTTTTTCATGCAATGAATAGAAATGTTACCTTTAATAATTTTAAGATGTCTTTTCAAGATTATAATTCTTTTAACATCCTCAGTGGAACCCATTTACGATACGGACGGTTCTCAAAGACGAAGTAACCTATGTTGGAGCAGCAGTGGACATGTTTCAGATTCTTGCAGACGAGTTGAACTTCAGGTAATGTTTTTGTCCTATAAATTCCCTTCATGTATTGATACAGAAACTATGAGATCAATAAATTGCAGGTAAATATTTAACTTACATGTATACGCTTTGTTTCAGTTTTGTTGTAGAAGAACCTGAAGATAAAAGTTGGGGCATAGCACTTGAAAACATTATAATGACGGGCATAATTGGACAAGTAAACAGAGCTGTGAGTGTCAACACTATTGTTTGAAAGAACCATAATTAATTTTACTTGCTTATAGAATGTTATGCTGTACATTTAAACAATAATCATACAATTATTCTTTAAATCAAAAACAAACACGACCGCGAATATCAATACATTTGGCAATATATGATACATATTTATTACTGATAAATCGGGTATCCTTGATATGAATCTCACTGATTTCCTATAGTTTTGATTTCAGGAAGTCGATTTTTGCGTTGTCCCTTATGCTATGAGTATAAACAGAGAAAAGGTCATAGATATGACATATCCAGTGATCGGTTCTGGATACCATGCACTGTACAGCAAGATTGAAGACGAAAACACCTGGACTTACCTTTTTTCCTCGTTTACCTGGAGAACTTACCTGTATTGTATTGGAACTTGGGTTATCGCCCTTGGAATATCATTCATGTGGAACCTTGTCTCAAAGGACAGAGCCAGAATTGGGTTCCTATTTGAAATTGGCTTCAGCATTCCACTTAGACAGAACATAGGTTTGTAAATGTTCAACAACTTATGATTTTGTCCATCGTACCATTTCATATAGTAATAATGTCACACGTATGCATTTTGGCTCTTGATTTTAATTTGGGGTTGAGCTTTTAGATATTAATCAATCAATTTGACCTCAACAGAATAATATATATTTTAAATGGCTGCAAATTCATCGAAGATAACACAAACTAAAGACATTAATCAGTTTTTGATAAAACTATATAATTGCATTTGTTTGTGAAATACTGAAACAGTTATTTGGATGAACGTGTGTAGTATAGATATTCCTATAAGACAATGATTTATTCAACTGAACAAATGATTCATGTTAACATATAATTTTCTAAATGAAAGGCACCTAACATGGATAGAGAACTCAGCAAAAACTGCTTCAATGTACACGTACATACATGTATAATGTTCATATGACATGATAAAATGTTATATTCACACATTTCAGAAACGCACAATTTCGTTTTCGGAGCTTCATCGAGGATATTCATCTTCTCTTGGTGCATTTTCTGTTTTCTGATAACAACTGTATACATTGGAAATCTTGTTGCATTTGCAACAGTGGACAAGCAAACAACGCCTTTTGATACCTTGGAGGACATTGCAAACCAACACGAATACCCTGTAGGGGTGCTTGATGGTGGCTATGCACAGGGGATACTTATGGTAAATAAATACAAGATATGAATAAGGCAATAAATAAAATGAATGTAAATATAAAGGTTGAGAAACATGTATAATGTTTTCATATTTCTTAATATTAAAGCTGACAACTACATGTAGTAGACACCATTCAGCCTATTTTCATAGACGTATAATATGACTAGTCAAAGTAAATATTTATGTAACATTATGTGTACGTTTGTCAAATTTATGCATTAAATTATCTTTATCAAACCGTTTATTAAGATAATTGTATAAATTGACAAATTTTCTTGATCATTTACAATTTTTAATAAAACAGATTCTAGTTTTCTTTCTATTTGAGTCGTGATGCAAAATATTCTTCTTTTAAAGGGCCAAACATCCAACATCAAAATATATGTTTACTTTGCTTAACTGTTGTTGATAAACATCATTATTCCATAAGTAATCTCAGACGCTCGCCGACTATGATTTTCAGAGCTGTCTTTATTTTTAATTACCTGTTTAATCGAAAGGGTTCATGAATAATATCATCTTGAAACAGTCTGGTGAACAAATTGATATTTTGAAATTTCTGACATTGTTGATTATTTTGTTCTTTACATTGTTCTTTATGCATTCTAGACATCAACTGACCCGGTCCTGATAAACATAAACAAGAAAGTTGTCCACATTAACACCACCGTCTATGAGGACCCTAATCTAATGTTGCAGAACATTTTACAGAAGAAGTATATTCTGATATCTCCAGGAGTATATACTAATGTGTTGAAGTCTAAAAGTTGTGAGATATTTCTGACAAAGAAGTCGTTCTTCCCGGTGAACAGTGGATTCATCTTTCCTACTCTTTCCCCATTGAAGAGGATATTTGAAAACGAGTAAGTTAATATTTTGTTTATATAAACATATTTATTCAAATGAAACGATTGAGTACAAGTAATCCAACTTAGTGAAACACCCTCCAAGTACAGTGCTTACATATCATATTGAAACAATAATGCATGGTTATGTACATGGTAACTAAAGAGTTACAGGGATAAGGTATATACATATGCACAGATCGGGAAAAGAGAAAAAGTCACAATGGTAATCTTTGGTATTGGCTTAAAGAGGAAATTTTTCTGATTATAAAATCTTCCAGTGAGTGATATATATTTATGAAATTCTCTAAAAATGTTGTGATTGATATATAAGATTGCATATGCAACATTAACAATGAAAATGGAGATAAGACATAATACAATTTCCGTGATAACTGCTTCCCTTATGTGAATACACACGTATATTACATTCAGGATAAAGCAGGATTGACTCTTCTATAGATAGATTATTATTAGATTTAAAAAATTTCATTTTAAGATGTTCTATTAAATATTAAGAGACAAGCGGTTTCAGTCAGATTTGTTCTGAATTCTTCGTTTATATTACAAATGATTTATCATAAACTACCCCTTGAACGAAACGTATCACTTGTGAAATTGAAAATAAGATGATTATGATTTTGCCTTAGACCACCGCGAATAGTGACTTATTTGATTGCAGTTACAATGATTCAAGGTTTTAACCAGCCAGAAGACACGAATCACATGACCTTGTAACCTCAAAGCTTTTAACTGCCATGTGGACAGAAAAAAACGTTTAACTTATTTTTGCTAAATTAGATCGTATTTATACATCGTTTTATATGTATTTTGCTCCTCCAGATTAGGAGGCTTGTCATTGCTTGATTTGTCCGATTTCTTTTTATTTTGACCTATATTGGCTGTGAATATTAGGAATGCAAAACGTTTTAATTTTAGTATAGGTGTCAGTCGATTCAGACAAAATACGGGTTGACAGCAAACATCTACCAGTTTTCTTTAGATAGTGTCACCAACGTTTGAAACGTTTTCATTGCCTGACGTATGTTCATCAATTCTTAAATGATAATGCCAGGATGAACGAAAATTGTCATCTTGTGATGTATCAAATGCAGAGTAAATTCAATAAATCATCAAATGCTAGAGATATGTTTATTTTTACTAAGCGTTTTGATTCGATTGCTTTATCTTTCAGATTTCTGCGGTTACGGGATTTAGGAACTCTTTACAAGTTGACAACAAAATGGACTCCAAAAGCCATGGCGTGTGAAAAACCTGTCGTTGATCCACGATTTCAATTCAAACATTTGAACACAGTTGGAGTGACGATTTCCTTTCTAGTAGTTCTAGCATTTTGTATTCTACTTCTTGAGGTGTGTAGAAAGAAACGTTCCTGAAATCTTTGGATTAAGGAATGAATATACTCAGAGTTCTCTGATATTTCCAAGTGATTTGCAGTAATTATTAGTGGACAAAATTAGGAAAGTAAATCATGAAAGGGATTGAAAGGTACTGGCGCAGTTTATTTTGGCAAACAAAAGGCAAGGGAAGTCTAGGGACAAAAACAATGAGAGAAGTACAGGGTTACCGACCATAAGGTTGTAATGGCAGCCCGACAAACAAGTGCTAGTTGTTAACTTGAGAGGGGTTCGCATCACGAGTCGCAACGTAATACAGGTAATCCCACAAGGGAATCACATTGATGGGACACCAACAGCACGAGTACTAACCCCGAGGGAATCACATCGACAGGCTGGGCTCCCAAGGACCTCCGAAGAAATCACATCGAAAGGCCTGACTTAAGCTTAAGCAACACATGAGCACCGACCCCCGAGGCCATCACATCGACAGGCCGGGCTCCAAGTTGGACCTACGAGGCCGTCACATCGATAGGACCACAAAAGCAATATAAGAGATATGGATGCACCCTGGTAGTATCTGGAAATAGATGAGAGGAGGACCAGCAGGAGTTTTACACTGACTGGTGTAGATGGGGAATTAGCAGGAAGGGTATTTGGAGGTAAAATACTACCAGAGATAATAGTGACATTGGCAAAGGAGTTAAGCCATATCGGCCATTACGTAGCGAGTTTCCGGTTACGATGTGTAATTGATTACAGAAGTTGAATAAAAGTGAAATATATCAATCCTCCGGGAAAAAACAATGTCCAAGGTGAAGCTAAGTTCTATCACAATAGGCAGCTGGCTCAATAAACTGCTGTGCAGTTCTTGATGCATACTTAGGTTGTCATCTGGACCTTGGCAGTTAGAGTGTTAGTGTTCACAAACTGCATTATTGACCAAGGTGCGAACACAAAGAAGGTAGGTACTAGAAAGATAAACAGGTGTTGAACCTAGACTTTCAAACAGTAACAAGCACTTTAAAGAAAAAAATGTAACCACGCTTCAAAATAAACCAACAAGAGACAGCCAGGCCTGTAGGCCTAGATCTAAAATTGTGGTCATATACAATGTAAGCGGAAAGTTGAAAATTCTAAAACTGCAGGCGTGTAGATCTATTTGATGTTGAGTGTTAGAGTCTATTATTGTTGAACAAGAGAAATTGTCACCTAAGACTAGCACTAGCAGAATGTGTACACGCCAGGCCATTTTGATTCGCTATCAAACATCGGCTGTTGTTCAGGTCATTCGCTGATTCTAATAGGAATCGTTTAGTCACAAAATGTTTGCGCTAGTTGTTTTCCTTAACTATATTATATAGCGCCTTCTTCACTTTTTTTGAAGTAACCAAACTTGATAGATGTTGCACTGACAACAGACGATCTGAAAAGGAAGAGCACAAATGCGCGTCATGATTTATGTAGTGAGCAAGGGGCATTCCCAGCAAGCAAATGTATTGTTTGCCACTAATAAATAAATTTATCATGGTATTCACTGGCTGATAAATAGATTTATATTGGTCTACTTCTTAACACAGATAAACTTCTACTTTGTATGAAATATGTTACGTCCTCTCAAGAAATGAAAATAAGACTCAGGCATTGGAAACGATTAATTACTAATTTTATCATCAATACACGGAAACCATTGAAGGAAATCCTTTGAACAGAATCCTTTTTCTTATACGAAGGAATTAAAGTCAAAAGATCAGTTAGCATGGTTATTTTTCTCAGCGAAAAGAAACCCTTCGACATGAAATTGACTTTGATGAAATAGTGGTCTTACATTTGATTCAAATCTAACATTGCATACAACCCAGAGAAATCTATTATAATTCAAGTACATGTCAAATATTTGTAGGGTCCATGAAATGTCTGGCGCAATTAACAAACGGAAACGAAAATATTGTCAAAGTAAAATTATTTACTTGCCAAGAGAACGATAAATTTGAATGATTCAGTAAGAAATTGCCTGAGTGTACATTAATTGTTCCTCTTGTACATATTTCATAAAAGGTCAATTTTGCGTTAGACACTTTGGTGTGTATATAGGAACTTTTATTATTCAATTAATGGGTCACTGCGACAGCGTATATCAGGGTGAATGTTTTTTAAAGACAGAGGTCTACTTAGTTTGTGAGAAAAAAAATTAATATCGTTTACAGTAACAAGCACTCTTAAAAGTTGGAGATTAATACATACGTTTATACGCTTTTAAATTTCATAATAGGGAAACGATATTTGTAATTTCAGAGCGACCTTTATCATAAAGTACAAAGTTATCCGAGGTGATAGTGTGATGAAATACATGTTTGCTCTATGAAGAAATATATTTTGAAAATTAACACACAAGTAAACCGCTAGCGTTCTCTTTTTGGCTAGTAATTACAGAACGGTTTATTACTTTATGATAATCCTCACTACAATTGCTTGACTTGATGAAAGTTATAACGCATATGGTATACATTCATTGTTAAGAATCAAAGATTGGGGTTGACGGTATTCAGCATTCCATTTCGTTTATTCCCTTGCTCTGATAGTAGATTCATCTGCCCGTTTTTGTAAACAAGCAATGGTGTTTCACTTGTGTAAGCCTTGTTAAGCGTCAAAGGTTTGTCGTATTAATATTTCATTCAATATAGTAAAAAAGGTGTTGACGAGTTGTTCAGAAAAGGAGGTATTTAGTAACGTAGTGTGTCAAATTCATGCACTATTCCAATGCCATCTGTAGGGTATTTAGGTCCGAAAGATGTTCAATTCCACAGGGTAAATGCATGTCATTACATTTGTGTGTTTTGAAGATCTATATGATGAGAATTCTCTATTGGTACATAAAGTAATTTTGAATAAGCATTGAATTGAATATATTTTGTTTTGTTTGATTTTTTTATTTCCAACAAATGTTATATGATTTTTTAATTCAGTGTCTGCATGTAATTATATATTCAATATTGAGCAAACAAAACAAGAAAGTTGTCAAAGAACTTTATTCTCCTTCATTTTCAACATCTGTTTGACTTGCAGTATTCTTCTGGTTCTTCGCATCTTGAGGTTTGATAATTGTAGCGCATCGTAGGGTGGCGCTCGATTTCACTGTAAAAACAGTGATGGATTTTTAATTCAACTTAAAACAAACATTAGATATTAAATATATATATTCTTCTTGCTACATCGGCTTATTTGTCTACAAATATATCTGTTGAATGTTGATTTGAATATTATTGTTGGGAATCACATTATTTATTTTTAAATTACATGCGGTTGTTGCTAATAATTCACCACAAGAGAGCAGAAGCAAGTCATGTATTAATAACAGAAATCTACTCAAAATCAATCCCTTTTAGAAATCACAATTGCGATAATCAGTGCGTTTTTAAATTAGGAATACTTTAATGAATAAATAATTAGCCCATTGGTAGTTCTGACTCTGATTATAACCTTAGGCAATTGGATATTCAATAATGAAGTTGCAATTTTGGAAAAGAACACTGACAGTAAAATGTAACCAGTTGGCTAACAAGAATAGAAATACTCGTATCAGAATCACCATTATTGACTTTCATATTCGATGTCTTTTACATTCAACATCAAACGTTTAACGAAGAGGCAAACTGTAATCTCAATGATTTTTTCCCTTAAAGATAGATTATGAATCCACCATACAGACATATTATCGCCTCTTTCCTGTTGAATAACAGGGTATGCTTATTATTTCCATCTGTAAAGTTGACTTACTCGCAGTGACTGTGGGCCTGTCCATCAACGCCACAAATCTTCGCTAACATTCTATTACAACGACGTCCCTCAGACATCGTTCCTGAAAGGTAATAAGATGTTAATTTCATCACTTCGTCCGTGGCTATAGATTTCCCTGCTTCGTTAAAGGTTATATATTTATGGATGAAAACCTTGTAATTATGACAAGTATTTCTGGCTATGGATGGTGAGAAAGGTGATAGGGATAAGCAGGTGTATTTTGGATAAGCATTTAATACAGAATGTGGGATATCTTTAAGAGATCGTATGTCACAACTTTAACAACGACTTCCATATACGTCCATGAAACTTCTTTAAAATGATCAACTGTGACATAGAAAATATCATTGTATAAAGTACCATGAATGTTTTCTAAAATTTCAACGAATAGTTGGTATTGATTTCCTAAGCAAATTTCATTCAAATTAGAGGAATTTCATTATTTAAATTATTTATCTCATTATACTTATTTGTTAGTAATGATACAAATGACGGGGACGATTAGCCATGCAAGCTTCCATTATATTTGCTGAAAGAAAGCATGTGGCTCTGATTGGCTGGCTGCCAATGCACTTTTGAGTAATGAATAAATTTTGTATTGATAGTTATATATGCATGTACAATGATTGTTTGTCATCGTACTTTGTCACTGTAGCACTCCTTTGAATATTGACAATAACTTGAGTACTAATATTATCCATTTATATTGGATTACAAAATAATTATATGTTTTCTGACAGTCAAATTTCCTATTACCAAATCAGATTATCGACAGCCATTGCTAAAGATGTCATGTATCAAGTGCATACTACATACGTCAATATAAATGGAATCCCTTTATCTACGTCACAGTGCCATAGATGTAGGCAGGAATTTAAATAACATGAAACTTCGATTAAAATTTATTTTTAAGCTCAACAAAGCTTTAGATAGTAATCATATCTTATCTTTGTTTGGTTTCGGAACATTGGTACACCGAATATTCAAACATAGCTTTAAAACTCCTGAAAATTGTTCAAGCCACAACTTTTGAAGTGATATAAAAGAACAGGCACTTGAATTAGAGCTGCCTTTGGTTTTTAGTAAAAAATGCAGACGGGATGTTTAATAGCTTGAATAATTAATAAATGGTTCACTTGAAAATGATCGTTCACTCACCAACAAGGGCAACCACCATCAGAGCAAGAAGTACGGCCTTCATCTTGAGTTGAGTTGATCAATTTGATTTCAGATGAAATGTGTTGAGAAACAGGAAAGTGTTGTTTTTATAGACAAGCAAAGATATCTGAACTTTGAATTATGTTTTAACCTTTACGAAATATATTATCGTAATGTATACTGATATTTATCACGTAATGAAAAACATATCAGATGGATTTAATTGTCTGTAATAATTGCCAGTTTCCTTTTCGGTACGGCTTTATTCAATCAATTACTAATAGTGATATTTGTTTGGTTTATTTATGAATAATAACTCATTTGCAGAATCATGATAACATCTAAAGGTATCTGTTATAAATGTTTGTATAATAATATAAAATATCAGTTTCTTTGCAATGAATAGTCCTTTTATTATTGCACATCTGTAGAAATAAAATGCATAATACATTATATGATCTGTTCAATTATTTTTTCTGATCCTTTCAATATGACAATATATGATAGATTCACACCCTACATTTATGTTGTAATTGATAAGATAATTGAAAATAGTGGTGAGTGATTATTTCTCCAGCTCTATCGTTGTAGATTTCCGTTTAGATGAAGTTTATGAGTTTCTAATGTTATTTCTTTCTATAATTTGATAAGTATGAAGCAATCAACTCTTTCAGTCATAATGTATACACGAAATGTCAATATTGTTAACACATGGAACTAGATATGTTTATCAGGACATCTGTTGGTAATGATAATAACATCAGTAACATGAGGACCCGACAAATAATCAAAGAGACATTTCCACAATTTATCATCATTATAAAACAACAAAAGTGCAATACCTAATAGATAATGATTATTTCGATTCAGACTTATGATGAAAAGTGATAAATGCTGTAATATCAAGTGAATGTTCAACTGACGGTTAATGATACTTTCTGTAAGACATTGAATCCATCGTGATAATAAAACACAGGGTTGTAAGTTATTATTCAACCATTCACAAGTTCCTGTCTTTTATTGAGGATATTAATTATTCAATAAAACGTTACAAAAAGACATAAAAGCCTTTGTGTCAGTGTCAGTATCAAATTTGTACCCTTTTAAGCAAACTTTAGTTAATAAATCCGACCTCGTATCCAGCGATTAAAACTCGAATGTAATTCATTCGAATGAGATGATAAATTACATGTTACGTTATAGTGGAACTGCTGCTATCGTCCGTGAACCCACGTTTCCAAATGTCTCCATTGAGAAAGCTTAACTAATAAAATCCCGGACTAATATAACCGCTGTTGTTATAATATCAATTCTCGAACAAGAAAGGGAGAAACCTGATTGGATGCAATCGACCTTGTTCGATCGGCAATGCTGTTTCAAAAGTTATCATTTAGAAAGCCAAGGTCATTCCTGTATGCGTCGGGAAAACTAGAAATTATCCGCTGAATATACACTTTCCACTTTAAGACTTCTTGCAAAACAAATTTACCCATTGTAATAGAATATGACATAGGTCTCAGTGAAAACAAGCCAGGAGCGATTTCATTGGCTGTTTTTGATAGAAAGTGCTTCAAAGTTTTTTCACCAGGGTAAAATGTCATAATTTCGTGAACTTCTCTTATAAGAACTGGATGTTATGACGTGGACTAATAATGTTGGAAGGAGATTTGAATCCTGGTGAGTAATATTTTCTGCCAAAAGAGGCATCATTAGTTAAAACTCCAACTACGTTTAACTCAAACATTTCCTCGATTCCCGTTGCGGTAAAAGTCAACTAATATTGTCTTTGAGTTTATCAAATCTTCCTTCATTGAAGAGGTTTAAAAAGTTCGCTGATGATTAGTAAACAACTCTTGTGTTATATTTTTACAAGATTTTGAAATGTATGTACTGCTTCAAGTGATATAATTGTTAAGAATGGTCCCTTTTGCAATACATATTGGAAGAATCTGATGATGAATATATTTAAATACATGCTCTACCTACAGTAGGAGGTGATCGTTTGAAATATGTCATGATTATACATCTATGATTAAAATTTGGTCTACTAGCGAAAGATCTGTCTATCTTTTTCAGGTGCTACGAAATTTCCGAATATTTGAGCTTTCAAGTTCTTGAACTTTTTTCGGTTTGGATATTAGTTTCGTTATAAATTAACTGACTTCATGTGACAGTAACTATTCCCGGATTAAACGTCATCGGCGATATGTAAATTCGACTATAGAATATTGAAATAATACTTTAAAATAGATATTTTGAAAATAAATCGACTTATGGCTTTTATTGATGATTAAATTTTATTGTTTATTTTCTGAAAAGTTTGCTGAGAAAGTTTTAGATGAATTTGAAATACTAAGATCTCATCTTTTCTTTCAATTTTAAAATTAGATATCTATTACTTTTCATGCTTCTATTAGAAGCGAACGTAAAATATCCTTCTTCCTTTCAGAATAACAAGGAGCAGACTGTCCACTGTCACGACATTACAAATAGAGTTCGTTACTACATATATCGTGTATAAAACAGGAACCAAAGTCTCATTTCGGTCTACATGTACTTACTTCAAACAGAACAGATCAATAGCTAATTCTAAAATAATAAATTGTCACTCTGTGGTTTGGCCCCCACACTACTTGAAACTATTCGAAGAGAGTGTCAGTATCAGCATGCCACACATGGTAATAACGTGTGCTGCTTGTAACTTGTAGAGACTTTAGCGTAAAGTAGTTGACGAGCTCAATAAGCCATTTCATGTTAAATCGCCACTCCGTAAGTTGGTTAGGGCCGCATATGTTAACATAAATCATAACTATACGTCCAATTTACATACAAAGGTTTATGACGTTTATTTATTCATCAATTGACAAATGTATGTAATTCGTACAGATGTTAAATTATCTAAGTTTTCCCCAAACTAGGCATTTCGAATGCATTGTAAAATAATAATTCATATTGCCTCTTCACAGATAAAACTGCCCACAATTAGTATGTTTTGGACACCTGCTCTAGTTTACGTCACTGGTTGCAATCCGTTTAACACTAAATCTGCAGCGCTCTTTTCCCTTGGATTTACATTTGCAGTGTGCAATTGACAAGACGAACTCGTAAGAATAGTAGTTTGTTACACAAGTAAGGTATGTAGACACAACGTGGTTGATGCTGCTATGAAAATAAATATCAACCATATAATAAGTTATTTATATAGTTTTTGTAAATCAAAAGTACACATACATGTAAACATTGCTTCAAATTCAATTTCATTTAGAAACTACGCGAATTTAACGTGCAGATTGAGCATGCCCAGCGCTGCTGTCAATCAGATAAGCAAGTAATTATAACCAACTGTTGTTAGTTGTTTCTACTCTGCAAAACACCAAAACTCTAAATATTGAACCGAAATTAATGATTTGAAAATGATTTGTAAAAAACGTCACAGAAGCACATGTTGGTTGCACGGACGTTGTCAATTTCATCTTGTGATGCACGAATTTTGACTAGATGTCATGTCGCATGTACTGCACGCAATCGAAAGCACATGGTTTTTTGGTGGTTGGGAAAGTGAAGTGGTCTTAAGCTTTGAACGAATCTTATTTTCCGTCTTTCAGGAGGAAGTAGAGGTGAGATTCATCTTAAGTATGTTTTTATGCTGTTCATTGATTATTTGTGCATTAATCCACGAAGATGCTGAAGTATGTTACAGAGGATTAACACGGTATACAACCAGCTGTAAACAAGCGGTGTAAATAGAAGTGAAAAGCGAGCAGAGCTCATATACCCCCGCTCCCAAATTTGTTCAACGAATTCCAAAAAGTAAAACTGATTAATATTGGTTAAAGTTGTATGATAGTTGAGTATACAGTAAGTCATTGTGTAAGTCTTCTTTCCACTGAAACCACAATACTAAATTCATTAGTAGGTTTTACAATTAAAAGGGTACATCTAGGGATAATGGTTGATCTTTGTTTCAAATTTGAGATGGTTATCATGAATAATGAATAATCTACGAGATATACACTAAGGACAAACTTATTTTTGTTGAGTCACTTTGTTAGTCATGTTTCCCAAAGAAACAAAAGAAAAGAAAATCCATATATCGTTTAACTCTCACAAGGCATATCCAGCAATCACGATTGACATAATTATGTACATGTTGGGATCATGGTTGATTACTGTATGAAGTTTGGTGAAGCTAGCATGTATAGTTTAGGAGATATGCTCCGGACAAAGGACTTGGTCATAGTCAATGTTTTAGTCATGTTTCCATGGAAACCACAAAAAAATAAAATAAAGTGTTGGCCTGCATCTCAAAAGACATCTAGGGGTCATGGTTGATAAGTGTATGAAATTTTGTGGTTTTGGCCTAATCCAGATGAAAAATCTCTCTTCTCGAAGCAGAGATAATCATCACGCTAGCGTACAAACGTCAAATTTCCTTGTACTTGCACCAGATCTGTTCAGCCATTCCCAGATATACCTGTCGAGTTTGTCGAGTGGAAAATGCAACGTTGAGTGTTGTTCATTTCTCCGTCTGTAGACACGCATTCTTCCATCATGGTGAGACATGATTACTGAACCATATTCTCTTCCAGTGTACTAGGGTCCATGGTCTAAAGATTTTGCACCATCCTAGACGTAAGAGAATAGTTGCTGTAAAATAAACAATGACATCTATATTGAATTTGAATTGAGTGTTACTCCTAAAATGTTTAAGTTCAGATTTCAGTTTTGCGTTTCTTTTTTGGTCCAGTATATTTAGATGATTTGTCCCATATTTAAATCTCAAGGATCCTAAACATGTTGTCTTCAAGTAGCTGATGTGTATTATTGCTTTCTAGTACAATTACAAAATGACATGACAATAGTAATGGTATACAATGCATACGGATTCAAACTTTGTGCTATGTGTTATGACAAAATGCATGTTTTCCACTTACTAATATGGCAAAACGAAAATTCATCACATTTCTAGAGCAGTATGTATTTCATCACAAATGGTCATGGAACACTGTGCTATAATCCTCAGTTAACATGTACTGTCCAGTTAATTTCCCCCTTTTGTATTCACACATACATGTACATGTATAAGAGTGAACTAAAAAAACGTGTACTCACAACATTGTTGATTGAATAAAAAACATTCCTCATCGATAAATGTTACATAAATGTCTATAGAGTAATAGTAACTTTATTTAGTGCATCCTCAAAATCGTGCTCTTTTTTATTGTGTTTCACTTAGATCTACTTGGATGTACGATTAAAACATATATATTAAAGTTTGGTACCCCCTCTTTTAAAAAAGTTAATGATAGAGACGGTGAAATAGACACTTACTAAGTTTTAGTAGTTTATATAGCCTCGTATTACAATTTGCATCAGAGTTGCTATATCGAGCCTATATAACGTCAGCTTTGACCTTTAAATTCAATACATCTACATATATGTGTTGCCATTTACGCAACAATAGGCTGACATAGTTTGGCTTCGTGAAAGCTTTTGAAAAATATAAACTTTCTGAATATAGATTTGACATTTGTTAAAATTTCTTGAAACTTCTTGTTTATCAACCTTTTCAACCAAAATCAATTATGATAGTACTATTTACATTCCGGGTCTTTTGCGCTCAATCTTGTCTTAGTTGAGGTCTTGCTCCTAATGTATTGAAAGGTTTTAGATAAGTCACTAAAGTACCCACAGATGGAAAAATGAGGATCTAAACTTTACTTTCGGGTTTAAAACAACAGTAGTGTTCAACCTGGATTATAATAGTTATTCCCAGCTCATAAACTTATATAAAGACAGTTGACAGAAAGCCCGAAATAATTTACTTTTTACGTGTGCCAAACACTGAGCTTCTTCCCTTCTCCACTTACCTATAAATTGTATATAAAAGCAAGGAATTTACCAAATTGTGTTTGGTTTAAACTTGCTGATCAGTAATTAATGACATATTATTTTAGCCTTTTTCTGAAAAGAATATAATAAAACGGTATCTATATGCCAGTACCCTTAGTAAGATCCATTTTAAAGTTTTAATGTAACGTTTTTATTCTTGCTTTTCAAAATTAAGTACTATTAGTCAAATCGTTTTTTAATTGATATCTGCTTTTTCGATTTGAGCATTAAAATCATCAGTCTAAGTAAATCTAGCCTAAAAAAACTCGCTATACTCCCATACTTATCCAAATGACCAATCAGGGCTCGGCTTACCTGCCGCAATAGTCTTTACTTCTTTCGCAATTATAACGTAGGAGGGTCATAGGTCGACAAAGGGTCGGCTGACGCGACCTCTTACTGTATCTCGGATATATGGGAGTACTGCGAGTATTATTCAGGCTAGATTTACTAAGATTGTAACTTCAATGTATAACTGTTGGTTTATATTATTCCGTGATTGAAAATATCAATATCTAAACATACATGCAATCATTTATCGCTCACTGTCGAATCTAAGCCAACTGAAATGTCTACAGTTGTTATTAATTATTAAGTTTGTTAAAGACAAAAACAAATATAAACACAATTCATCTAACTAAACCGGAATCATAAAATCAAATCATTTTTCGTTTAGGAATCTCCATGCAGACAAAGAAAATGCCAATAACATTTCACTAGACAGGCTGAAAAGACGGTAAACCGTGAACTCCCTCATAGTTCGCGTCAGACACATTTGGCCTATAATTGCCAACATTTAGAAAATTGATTTTGTCAATCACAATACAATACAATTTTTATACGTTAAACTCGATCGTTGTAATTGTCTCATTTTTGCATGTCAAATATCTATGCACTCCAGGAAAATATCTCATCACTTTCATCTTTCCCTGACTTTTAAGGATATAATTTTTTTCAGTTATATAGTATATGTTATAGGTTACGCCGGCTTATCTTCATCTTTCCGGCACCGTGGCATCATGTTAAAATCACATAGTGATTGTGAGATAAAGAGAATCTAGTAACTGCATGGACGATTCCTATCGCAGATGCATTTGGTTTTAAAACTACAACAGTTTTATCCGCCCCCTGTATCTAAAGTTTTTTAGAATTAGCTTTATTCATAGCTTTTAGGTGTAAAATTCCATGTGCTTAATGCCACAACATGACTGTCTTATGACGATAAAAGAGGATGGATAGTTTTAGTCCCGCGTTTTAATTAGGAGCCTTTTGTTAGTCTATTTCCTAATTCTGAAAGTCTCGATTGAATGAATGAAATAAAAAGCATTAAGAAATAAACAAGAAGACATGGTATCAACATACCCCGCAAAATATGTTTCTCATAAAGGACCCAAATATTATCCTATATGGGCTGTAACTCTAATTGCACACATCTCATTTTCGAACTCAATGAAGGTATTGATTCCCTTAAGACACACAGCAAGTTTGGTTATCTTACCTTTCTGAGAAAGATTGTCCCCATTGGCCACACCCTCGAACAGAGTCCAAAAACACGGAACAAGGGGAACAGCTCTATGATCTGAATTTCGAACTCCATCAAGGTATTGATACCCTGAAGACACAGCAAATTTGGTAATCCTATCGAAATACTGCCCCCTTTAAAGGGGCAGTAGCACGTTTTTAGGGGGAATATAATCAGGAAAATGAAAATTAATGGTTCCAATTGAAAGCCAATGTATTTAAACTAAATGGAGCAGTAATAATTGAAAAATATAATGTCAAGTTTAGCCATGTGATTTCCAATTGTTGAACAAAATGAATTAAAGGTGTTCACACAAAATGGCCGCCAATGGATTTGATGTAAATCTTCATAATTTGTCCTCTGACTATGGATGATTGGCTTGTCTAATGAGATTTTTGACACTGCCAAAATAACACATTTAGCATTAGCGTACAACTATCAGTGAAACATTTAAAATATAAAATTATCAAAAAACGTGCTACTGCCCCTTTAACTCTGACGGACGGACAAATACCAAACCTATATCCCCGTTCACTTCGTGCGGGGGATAATAATATAAAAGATAATGCAGTATTGTATATGTTTATCATAAACTAAACTTCATCCAGGAAAGTTTGGATTTCAATATTAAATGGGGCAGTAGCAATTTTTTGCGAAATTTTTCACTGTTAGTAAAAACGTTAATGAATAATGTATTAAGTCAAAAATCTCATTACACAAACCAATCATCCATAGCGGTCATTTTTGTGTGAACACCTTTAATACATTTTGTGTACGAAAGAGGAATGCATGGCTGAACTTTACATTATATGCTTGATTTATTACTGCTTCATATTTAATAAATACGTTGTTTATATTGGAACCATTTATTTTTATTGTCCTGAAATCTTTTTATATGCCCCCCCAATACTGTTACTAGAGTGCACTCATAACTCTGAAAATGATTGCAAAAGAATGTAAATACATATGATGCACTATTCACTTTAATAATAATGTGCCTTAGAAATCTGAAACAATTATTTGCCTAATGCACCGAAACCCCTCGCAGAAGCCTCAACGCTCCCGGTTGTTTTCTTTTCAATAATGTAGTTGTCCATTTTAATAAACATACAGGTTCATTTTCCCTCAAATGTATCAAACCTTAATCTGAAGTAATCAATCATACAATCCATCTTTATGAGGGGGATGGAATCGTATGGGACATGAAGGAATGACTTTCATCGAGAAGGATGGTAAAAATTCTCATTTTTGCTGCATTTTAAAGTAAAATCATGTATCCCGTGAGAACCAAATCTCAAATGTATTCAACATCAAAAGGGAGTTTTTGTTTTAGGACCATTGGTTGCTCCTCAATTACTATTGTTGGCAGACTGTCTGGTGATTGAATTGATCCGATGACACAGCGGCTAATCGTCAGCACTGCTTTAGCTCACTAACGCAATTTGAAGTATCGACTTTTCATATTTTCCTCAATATGAAGTATATTCATCAAATTCAATGACTTTATTTTTTAAGAAATTTTAACAGTTCCAAATAACCAATGAACAGATGATGAACACATTAAAACCGAAATAGAGTTAACAATTTGTTCTTTTACAACTTTACAGGCTTTCATATATTTTTGGCACGAGCAGGTGTATTCATTTCTTTATAAACCTACTTAAAACACATGGACAGCCGGTTCGAGAATCATATAGCGCGACTGAAAGAAGGTGTCGTCTTCTAACTATTTTAATCAATTTTTCGGTAATTCAAGACATTCGTTGTCAAGGGTTTAAGACCCCGAGGCCTTAATAAAGATGTACTTAGCCGTTCTCAAAGAAAAAATGTCTGACAGCTTAAAAGTTTTGAGTTCCCGAGACGACTCTGAGAGCTCGTACAAAGGGTAGAATTCACCCGGAGATCAGGAAGTCAAGGACTGAATCAATTCTGAGTTTACAAGAAGAGTCACGACTGGTAGCGAACGAGTTTGCTGTTGAACTCTTTAAAAGTTGTAAAAGAACTCCTTTACTCTTCATTGGTACTATGGCTTTATGAAGAAATGACCTTCTCTGAAGCTTGACATGCCACACCCCTTGAAGTTTTTAGAGCAAAAGCAACGTCTCAGGAAGCAATTTCAAGATACTTTGTTGAACTTCGTCTCGTACTGGAAAAATATTATTATTTGAGAAACCACAATTATTATACAATGTACATGAAAGGGGTAATTGAGAAACACACATCCCCGAATTGTATCTTCAACTGAATATCGCCGTTATGCAGTTACAATCCCCATGTCCTATTAAAGAGGCAGCGTCTGCGTTCAGACGTTCTTTCCTGGTCTATCCCCAATTGGGAAGGACACTACTAGTGAATTTCGATGTGCAAATGGTGAAATCTTTACCACTTTTTTGATTGACCACTTTCTTAAATATCCCCAAAGGTCAAATCCGTCAAAGCCCAACTTGCTTCGTTAGGACGGAGATCGCACCAACGTGTCACTGAATTATTGAATATACTTAGCGAAGTCACGAAAACCCATCTTGATGACGGCACACACATCTCATGTTCTTCAACCCTGTACGTTGGTTGTTATGGCCCTTTGAAAGAATTTTCAACTCCTTGAAGCAAACGCAACTAGAAAGTGTTTTTACTCGTAAAAACAGATTTCTTCCCCATACACCATTTCAGCTAAAATCATTTTTGAAAATTGCTTAGTTTTTTTAAACTCAAATAAAAAACATATTCTGTCTATAAAACAATAAACTGTAAGTATAGGTTTTATTCATGAAACTAACCATACCCTTCAAAATGACAAAGATCAAACTGTCGCCATGGAAACCCAAAACATTTTTACAAGCATTTGAACCTCCAAAAGGCACTTCTACATCATATGAGGATGATGTATACTAAATTTAGTGAAGATTGATAAAGTAGTTTCAGAGTCATGCTCCAGAAATAACCATACCCTTAAACATTAAAAATTCCAAACTGTTGCTATGGAAACCCAAAAACATAAAATTAAGAAGAAGTTGAAACCCCCAAAAGGCACATCAACAATATATGAAGAGTATGTATACCAAATTCGGTGAAGATTGATTAAGTAGTTTCAGAGTTATGCTCCGGAAACAAATGGGAACGCCAACACGGACGCGGACGGGAACTCAGCCAACACCAATATGTTTCCTGACCCTTCGGGGGCAGACACAATTGGTAGAAAAAGTCGCTATGTGTGCGGTTGCTTCCAAAGTATATACCACAGCTTTTTCTCCAACCAACTTCGTGGTGTACGTCGTTACTGAAATGTGAAATATTCCGTTTCGATGACTCGGTGATGTCCCCAGATTCGATGAAACCATCCATGGGTTTAATTTCATCACAGGAAAATGATGAAAAACAAGAGCTCACCTTTCAAAGAGTGAGAACAGACTCTGAACCAAAAGCACATCAGGATTATCACGCGTCGGTGACAGCCATAAAGACACTGATTTTACGAGAGTTGCGCAAAGCTTGTTTATGCAAATTGTTCAAACCAAAAGAACTTCGAAATTTTATCTCTGTTGTATTCCGTAGTATTGGGCCCAGTGGCAAACCCAAGATGTGACCATGAGCCAGTACCGTATGCAGGTGCGCGTTGACAGATCGTCAGCAGAATTCTGGTCAAAATTCTGAGATATAGAGCTTGTGTTATAAATTCAAGTATAAACTTTCTATGATTCACATCTTTTATTATTCATTTACCTCACAAGTTGTATTCTGACATTGTTCGTATGACAAAGAGTACCAATACGTTTCAATAAACTCACTGATCAAGTACATTCACGAGCAGATGTGATTTTCATCCATTTTGGTGAAAATATTAAATTCATTTACGATCGACATAATTTAAGTTGAATTATAGAATGAGTTTGAATTTCAGGTTCTGAGATCACCCTTGCAAGCTAACGATCATTCTCTCCCCCAACAGAAGCAAATTATATCATGAAATGTTGTTACAGGCCTTGTTCTAGCTTGCCAACATCCGTGGGGTTCCGGCAGCTCCCCTGGCGGAAAAAAATAGCACCACAATCCATTTGAAACTCTTTAGCAAATGACAACACTTCTCGCATGAAAAGAGTGGTTGATACCCCATTGATTTTGCTATGATTCACTAGGCAAACTGATGATTTTAGAACAATTGCGCAATTAACTTTCATCAGGCGTCTCCCATTCTATCCAACAAAGTCGGCGTAATAGAACAGAGGCTGTATCAACGTTTCATGACTTGATCTGCTAACAATGTGTTGACATCATCATGAATAAGGTGGAGCTCGAAAAGAGGTGACGTCACAAGTTTTATGGCAAACACGTTCTTAATCTAAGAGTCCTTGCTACTCCAAAATTCATATACTTATTTAAGAAATAGAAGACGAGTTGGTGTGCATCTATCGTTGAATAAAACATATCAGGGAGCATAAAACATGAAGGGCGCAACGATGCACAACGACAAATTTTCTATTTCTTATATGAGATATCCTTAACAATTACTCGCTTTTTATATCAAATCAGTTGAAAATTATGGTAATTTTGAAAATAATGATGCCTCACTTCGTAGAACATATTCAGTAGCATTTGACGAGTCCATCATTATGAATAGGGGTGGGCGCTCAAAAAATTGAATTGAACAATCCAATAATAATGAATTGAACAATCAAATGCATGTTAATTTTATTTATTGAACATATATAATATATATTTGTACAAAATATCTTTTCTCAATGACACGTGATTTGCTTTCGAATCGACAGACGCCGAGGCAGCCATGATGGACAATAGATGCCCCCTCAATTTTGATCAATGGATTGACAATTATGACGTCATTTGATAAGTGACGTTCTAATAACTGAATGACATCATTAATTTCGCGCATGGTTGTATCGTTAAAAAAAGTACATCGTCGGTCCCATTGTCCGCCATTGTAAAAATGCCGTGGCTATCTTATATATTAGAATATATGAAGTTCGAAGTAAGAAAACTCTTATTAATGTTTCCTAGATGTTATTCCTAATATTCCTATCCTATGATCTTAGGTACTCGAAATCGAGGTTTCCAATTCCGGGGGTATATTGTTTTTCACCTGTCCGTCTGTCCGTTTGTCCACAAAAACTTTAACCTTGGTCATAACTTTGGATTGGTCAGAGCTAGGTCTGTGATACTTGACATATGGATCCCTTGTGATGAGACCTTTCAGATGACACCATGACATTGGACCTTGTGACCTTGACCTTGACACAGCGAGCAGGATGCATCCGGGGGCATTCGTGTTTCACAAACACATCTTGTTTTATTTAGGTAACTTGAAAATGTATTGCAAGCAGCATAACTTGACATGTTTATTAGAGGATGTCACGCATGACAATGAAAAATGGTTATACGCGCTTGCTAGAAAAGCTATGTGCAAATATATTAGATTTTGAATTGATGGTTTCATCACAAGAACTCCTGTAACAACACATTTCATGATGTCATATTTCCAGTCATTGATAGCGTGACACACACACACCATCATGTACACAGTCATTCAAAGTAAACGACTATAGTTAGAACCTAAGCATTGCTACATAACTGATCCCTGTAAGAATTAAGGGAGGTTGAAAGGTGTTTTAAGAGCCACCTGTGATATTTTAAGGGCCCTAATTTGCACCATCATATAAGCAGTAGTCAAGATTTGTTAAAGTTTGATTCACTAGATGATTATATTCTTAATCCATCAAGGGACAATTCAGAGATTCAAAACTATCTAACCAATAAACATGATGGCAGGGAGATAGACGGATTTTGCGATGGTGATTCTCATTGTACAGTTGTGCATGACGGTGTTGAATTATCCCCCTTAATGAGACAAAATAAAGACATTTGGACGTCAAAGTGTATTTAAGTTGCGGACATCATAAATGATCAATTAGAGAACTTGCGTTCATATATACATGTATATATATTAATAACCTTTATCCTTATTAACTTCTTTGAGAGGCATTTTAGAAGTTGGAATGACAATAATGCTAAGGAATATATGGATGACAACTTCTTTGTTCATTGTATGCGACGTTTCGACACAGATTCTTGTGTCGTTCTCAAGCGTTCTCTTTACCCTTATTGTTTTCCTATTTATGATACATAAATACGACTGTATTATAACAATGCATAGGTAAATATTATGGACTAGTCACCATTCAACTACATGTAGGTACACACTAATAAAGAATTAAGTATGATAGGAATTACAGATACAATTATGTCTGAAAGATATAAAACAGATTTTCGATTGGCATGTATATGCTTCGAGTGGGCTGCTATTGTGCAATATTGTTAGCAATTCATGGATCCGACTTTCGCGCTAAGCTCCGCCCACTTTGGTTACTGTTGCTACGTCCCCCAAGCTTTGGGATGCCGAGCTGTCAAAATGGCGGATACACTGTCAGGCACCGATTGCCTGTTGACAGTTCCAGACTCAATATCAGTTGCTTTTTTGCCCGATAACGCCACTTTGACAAAGAAATCACAGGAGAAAGGCCTTAACTACTTCTCGCAGGGTTATATCCACGCTATAAAAGTTCACAGCCGGGATAACCTTTCTGACATTGATGCCAAGTGCTGGCGGTCCATGTCGAAGAATCAGAGCCCACACACACTCCATTTCACTATCGACATAAGCGCTGAGAAGATCGTGGACAGCTATTGTTCCTGTAAAGCTGGGTAGGTATTTCGGTAAAATAATGACAATTTCTCATTGAATTCACAGACTAACTTTTAAGAATTTTTCCTTTCAATATACATTGATAATGCAACGACCTTCGTTTCACCGTTGATAGTAATGCAGGTCTAGTCAACACTAGATATATATTTCTAAACCGTATTAGTTCCAAGGATTATTACACTTGCTTAAACATTTGTATTTAAGTTTAACAATTCTACTTACTATATATAAATGAAACGGAAAATATTTCCATAAAGAACCATAAATGGAGTTGTTCAGTTTTCGATCAGCATCAAATCAATGATATAGGCCTAGTACATGTAATATCAGCAATGATTACACGTAGCAGGTGCACGTAGTCATGTGTTATGCAGTTATAGAGCTAAATTAATTCACAAGACATCACACTTAGAACGCAATGCACCACTTTCATTATCATATTTCTGGTTCATTTCTACTCATTTGTGTCATAAGAGACATAAATAACATGACAGTAGATTGAATATTTTCATTGAAAATTTCATCAGGTCTTTAATGAATTCTTGCATGAATTTAATTTTATATAGACTTGGTGGAAGATGCTCCCACATCATTGGTCTTGTGAAGACACTCCAGGGCCTAAAGCTGCACAACTTCTCACATGTCCCTGAGCAACAAAGTTGTACCAGCTTACCACAACAGTGGCAGATTCCCAGGGGTAACAAGATTAGTGCTATACCAATCAACCAAGTAGTTGTGGCTAGACCACAGACTCTGTCCCGGAAAAGGAAACCAATCCTTTGTCAAATTGATTGTGATACAAGGTATGGTTCTATTTTCAAAATTGTCTTAGTTATTCATTAAATATTTTTTTCAAAATTAAAAATGTTAAATTGTCAATTGTAGAAAATATTTTCCTCTGAATTAAAAATTGCACTTAAAATTGTTATAACTTGTCTTTTAATACAACATGATAGATTTCATTGTGAAAAAAGCTTTGGCAAATTGAGTTTAATTATAAGACTGTGTTTGGTCAAATGAATGAATTTAAATTTACAAGGCACAAATTGCCATGTTCATTGTAAAAAGTTAGAAAATATTTGGCTCTTCATTGAAAAAAATCATGAAAAAAAAGAAATGTCATTAATTGTCTTATTAATTTTATGATCTTTTAGGTAAAATTGTATAGATTCTGTACAAGGATGTCAAAATATTACAATTCAATTTGCAGACTACCAAATTTGAGGGAGGATGACATCCGAGTGCTACGAGAGCTTGAGGGTACCCCACTGCAGTACATGCTACAGACAGACGCACCCACAGTCCCCACTCCCCTCGGAGATGTCCAGCTCGGATCAGTCTTGTCATATCAGGTAATACTGGCCGCCTTGATCAATACAGAAATGAATAATAATCAACAACTCATTCAATGTATACAATTTTATTTCATAGAAATAGTGATCAGATTCATAATGACATCATTAATACAAACTTACTTTAATATTTCTTGTTTTTCTAAAAAAAAACACCATTCACCAATACAGATCAATCAATATTGTATTCAGTATGAAGGTTAATATTTTTCTCTCAATTAAACTTGATTCAAGACATACAAGAGAAGCACATGCAATCGAAGTATCTTATATTTACAGAAGAAAAAACACAATTCTGTAATACAGGGATTTGAAGTAATTAAACCATGACTAATCAGAAATATCAGATTATATCTTTCTTTCTCAGTTTGATATATTTCTATGTTCCCTCTAGAATTATTTAGGGTTTGTTTCTAGAATCATATATATGTATGATTGTAAATTGTTAAGGACAACTAGTGTATCTGTATTTCTGTAACAGCTTTAGAATTTAATAACATTAATGATTATATATAGATAATTTTTTTAAATATGGTTTATCTAAATATGGTCATGGATTGACTTCCAAATGGATAATTGCATTCATCATTTGAAAACAATTTATACATTAAATTTGGGGAAGAACTCAAATTGATAAATTTTCCTCAAAAATCCTGTGAAGACAGATAATGTATATTTAGATGTTCCGAAAAATTGGGAGATATAATGCCTAATACTTATAGACGGATGGACAGACAGACAAGCTGATCTCAAAATACCTCCAAAATTGTAGATAGTGTAATAAAAATTGTCCTCAACTAATTTTTGTCAGTTACAAACACATTTTGGAAAAGAGTTAAATAGGAACAAACAGTCCAAATTTGATTGATTTTCTTGAATAGAGAAGTAGGAACTCTATATGAGACAATCTTAAATTGCTTGATCTTTGCAATTAAACGTTCGATGTGTACACGATGAGCTGCGATTCTCTGGGTCTCTATGGTTTCTGCTTGGGACATTTGTTTGGTTGATGAAGCAAAAGGTGGAATATTCAAATTCAAACCTATTTCCTGTAATTCTTTTCTTATTGTAAAGCCTTTGTCAGCCATAACTGAATCTCCTTCTACAATATAGCCATTGGTTATCAAGCCTCGTAGAGTGTCATAAAATCCTGATTGATCTGTTAAAGCTTTATCTGAAATTGAACCAGTAAACAATTCAGAAATAAATGTTAATGAACCACATGGGTCACAACCAACAAGACATTTTAAGGTAGTACTTGATTTATAGTCACTGTAAAGCTGAGATTGTAGCCCTAAAGCACAAGGTACTTCAGTCTTAAGTTCAGTTCCATCAATGATGATCATGGTTGAAGGATATTCCTTTCTAAATTCTGTAGGCATATTTTGTATGATGATATTTCTATGTGGCCATATACTTAACTGACCCATTTTCAAATACATATGTTCTATCCAAGTATTGAATATAACACCACTTGATTGCGTGGACAGTCCGAAACGCATTGCTAAATCTTTAAGTCCAAAACTGTGTCGCAATCGACACAAAGTTAGAAACAAACAATCTTGTGTAGATAAAAAAGCAATATCACGACGACCTTTCTCGTAGTGCAAACAAGACGCATCATCACCTGGTACAAGGAAAGATAAAAGGGCAATAAATCTGATATATGTTATTCCAGTGTAATATTTAAAAAGGTCCTTAAGTTTTCCTGATCGTTCGATGACGCTGTCCACACTGAACCGCTGACATTTCCTGAGCTCCTCCTTGATATCTGCAATTTCTTTATTCTTTTCCTTCAATGTTGTATTAAGGCTTTTAATGTGTTGCCTCTTCTCTTCCAACTGAGACTGAAGATTCCAAATAGTCGTTGCCTGATGTTGATCATGTGCAGTATACCCTGAAAATTAACAGACAGCTTAGTAATTAAAGATTATTACCGGTACCTTCTTAATTATGTAATTTATCATGATTATCAGTTATCTAACTTCATATCACCTTTCAGACTAAGAATATCAAACGAAGATTGCCGGCAGCCTCAACCACTTGTGCCCCCATCATGTTTCCAACAGTGTCACCTGTGCGACTCCCGATGGAGTATGAAGATCTCAATGCCCTGTATCAGGTTGAGGATCCTGGGAAAGTGGAGGAAGAGACAAGGGGACAAGCTGACAGTATTCTTTGGAAGCAGATGCGTTCCTATCGTCTGACAGCATCAAACTTTGGAAAGGTTATGACTAGACGTAAGAAGCCTACACCATCTTTTCTTAACAGTCTATTTCCAAAGACCTCCATTCATTCTGTTCCTCTTTCCTATGGGAAGAACAATGAAGTTCATGCCAAGAAGCGATATCTGGAGCATAATGTATCAACCCATCTACATGAGAATGGACTAGTGATAAATAACAATTTCAGCTTCCTTGGAGCCACTCCCGATGGAAAGGTGTGTTGTCCTGAACAGCAGAATGGCATTCTGGAAATCAAGTGTCCATACACAGCAAGGAACTTTACCCTAGAAGAATCCTGGGAAAAGATACCAAGTTTCTTTTTGCAGAAGGAAGAAAATGAAAACCTTAAACTTTCCAAAAGACATGCTCACTATGCCCAAGTTCAGGGACAGTTAATGATTACTGGAGCCAAGTTCTGTGAATTTGTTGTGTACACTAAGAAGGATCTGTACATCGAGCGTATTTTCCCCGACATAGAATACATGACATGTATGCTAGAAAAGCTATGTACATTCTTCAGAGATCATGCAAAGCCTTATCTTGACTCACAAATTGTTCAATAATTCATTATTGACATTGTAACTCACAATTGTTTTATATGCTAATGATTATACCGGTAATTAAAGCCCCATGGTCAAATTTGAGACTGATTATTATTATAGTATTACTTTTACCAACATGAGCTTAACGGTACCAATCGATCAGCTTTCATCCGCCATTTTGAAATGTTAGCATTACGAGAAAACAATGTGCTGTATTATGCTAGTCAATAACAAAATTAACAAATGACTTATTGATTGATAGAAGAGGAGAATATTTACAAATAATTCACACAAAAAGTTATCAGTTACGACAAACATTCCCGTTCATATCTCAGATATGGCTTCATTTCATGATATTTTTGGGTGATAAACTTATTCCTTTGTCAAATTGTTAAATCCTGAACAACTGAAATGTTAACCTCCTAACATATGTGAAATAAAGTGTGAAATAATCATGTAAAAATCATATATATTTTTAAAAGAAAGTCTTCATGAATTTTGTTTCAATACCCTGATAGAACTGTCCCTTTAATTGAATGCCAACTGCTCACTATACTTACATGGTTCATCAGTCTGTGTGCCTTGATTCTGTTGCACAGGCACCTCCTCGGGGATGTTTTCTCTCTCTGATTCAATCAATTCGCTGAAACATCAAAATGTCAATAGAATATTTATGAAACAGGTAGTTTTCCTGTTATGATCTGTTAGTTGTAAGTGTCGCCATTAAAACTGTAACTAAAATAAACATGCAATGCATGGGGGATGATCAATGAAACTCTCAATAAATAATTGACGACTTAACTGTATAACATTTTCAGATTTTCATCTTTAGTTTATTATTTAATTGATATGAAAATGAATTGTGATAATTACCACATAGGGCTTATCTTTTTTTATTTATATATATGGATCAGGGTTTTACGGGATGCAACTTTCCTGAGTATTTGATGCAGAAAATGTCAGGTGGACCCCCAAAAACTAATCATGTGGGTCCTCTGTGACTCAGTATTATTCTGATACGAATATCTAATCTATCAATGAAAACACATTTCAGTATGACTTTCATGTCAAGATGGTATAAAAACATCAACCAATAACCATCACATTAAAGGCAATCTTTATCAACCTTTCCATTAAGTATGAAACTTCTATAATGTTTTTAAGGACTCCTGAAATAGGAAAAGGACTCCTAAAAATATATGCTCTGAGTCCCCAGGACTCTCGGTTTTGATTGACTATGTAAAACCCTGATGGATAAATCTCATTTATATGTTTTACAGATTATTTACACTACACAATGGTAACTTGATATACTATTTTAATACAATGCTTGTTTTGTTGTGTTTACATTTACATTTTGTTATCATCCTTGTTTTTGTATGATTTGTTACAGATATTTCATTTATGTGATTGAATATATATATTTAATGCTTAATATCAAAACTCATTTTCTCAACCATTTCAGGTTAACATTAAATAAGCCGCATTCAAATTTTATATGGTTTTGTTATTTTCTTGTTTTATTTATTGTTAAATAAATATTTTGTTATTATCGAACATGTGATCATAGTTTCTATTTCAAAATCAAACAATCTACTTTTTCTTCTTCATTGTAAAATTTTTGATTACATGGATTTATTCCACAGGAACCCGATTCCTAACTGACATGTTATGCCAAAATAAAAATAGATTATTTACTATACCTTTCTTGTTTGTGTTTTTTTATGGTTGGTTTTTACACCATGAAAATTATTTGGAAATGGTTTTGTGACTTGAAATGATTACAATTAAGTTTGTTTTTCCAATTAAAGGAGCTTTAAATAATCAAAGTAACTCTTTCTTTGTAATTGTTACATTTTCTTCCTAAACCCAAATATACCTCAGAGATAGATCACTGGTATCCAGACAGATCCTCTTTCTTGGTGGTGCCCGGGTCTGTGACACATCACCCCCAACAGCAGGCAGGGGATCTGGGAAATCTGCAGTTGGGCCGCTCAGGTTCTTGAAATGCTGCAAATAAAAATATATTGGTTCTCCAAAATTACTAAAACTCTAAAAATAAGAATATGATTGCAGTATGTGTTAAACAATTTATTTCATAATGTGTACACTTTATCTGACATTAGAAAACAACATATCTGATCAACGAACAGTTTTGTATTGATCTGTTTGGTTTTTTTAGTTTCAAGTTAATATACCTCTTAGGCAGTAATCTATAAGAAACATTTTTATGCAAACCAAGGTAATCCAAGAAAATCTACCTGACTGTCAGTAACATAGTTGAGTCATCAACGGTGATTAACAAAAATATTACGAAATCTGTACTTTATAACCAAAATTGCTGTTCACTACTGCAGTACCCATGAATAAATAATTAAATTCTAATAATTTCTTTCATGAACGATTTCATTAGATTAAAATCTAGCCTACTAGGCTACCCAACCCGATATTGATTATTTTTTAAATCTAGAACAGAAATAATACCTGAATTCTTTCTATTTTCAGAAATATGAACGTGTTAATAAATAAGTATACATGTACCTTTGAACACACATATTTATGTTTGTTGATGTTGTTCACATTCAACTGGTGATGAGGTCGCCCACAAGCCCGGATCCATCGAAGACAAGTTTCTAAACGGGACTTTGGTTTCGGGAAAGGGATGAAATAAGCGTTCCCGAGCCTATCAGGGTACCTCTCATCCGAATTGCAAGTCCCCCAAGCACAACGTTTCCCCATAATAATAAAAAAATAAGCAGGCTTTTCAAGGTCAATCGTCTTAACAACGGAAAGCTTGGGGGACCTTATGGCGCCGTAGCAACAGACTATCCCGCGGTGAAGAAAAGACGCGTTCTGATTGGTTGACGGCCGATCGGTCGGAACCATGAATAATGATAGTGATCTGTCCATCCTTTTGAGCGGCATATCACTGTATAGATGAGTCAGTCACTTGTTTCATATTATCGTATTTTGTGACATAATGATTAATAACTGGAAATAAATAGACATTGACATTGAGCTTAATCTAAATAACACTGGAAGTAAATAACATTCGACAGAAACCTAGCAGATAATTCGTCATAATCAGTAATATCAGACATTTGGCGAACTTGATAACCAAAGCATATGCTTCAATCCTAAATTACATGACTCCAAATTGTTAAAATCTTCTCATGATCATCGTTTTGTGTATAAACACTGATAATTCCTTATAATTTGAAAGGGGCAGTTGCACGTTTTTATGGGGAATATAAGGTGATGTCAGGAAAATGAAAATCTATGGTTCCATTTGAAAGACAATGTATTTAAACTAGATGTCGCAGTTCTAATTTAAATATATAACGTAAAGTTTAGCCATGCGATTGCTTTTTCTTACACAAAATGAATTAAAGGTGTTCACACAAAATGGCCGCCTATGTATTTTATGTGAATCTCCATACTTTGTCCTCTGACTATGGATGATTGGTTTGTGTAATGTGATTTATGACACTGTCAAATTAATACATTTAGCATTAACTTTCATTCTAACATGACACGAAAACTAGTTTGAAAATACTGCGTTCTGATTGGTTACTCATAAACATTTTGGAGTAATTATTTCGCCGATAATCACCTCTAAATAGTTACGACCGCTTCACATTCCTCCGCGCACGAGTATACAATCTGCACTCAGCGTCTTTCTGTTTACAATAGACATGTTGGTGACGACACTTTAAATTTCAATATCAGAAACTTGTCGACATTTTGAAACACCTACAAATATTAGTCGAATAACCAGGTTTTTGGTTCCTGTTTGAAGTGTTTCTTACTGCTTCGCGATGTAAATTAATCACAGTCCACAGATCCATAAACAAAATCAACGACCGCACACCTCTCATACAGCGATTCGTCCAATGAACGGGAGCGACTTTATTCTTTTATTTCGCCGAATGCTGTCACTGCCCCTACCTCTTATTTACAAGTGACCGCTTCTCCTGTCACAGTCTCCCTAACCATGACACAAACTATTACTTTCTTGACAGCATCCACTAAGTTTGAAACGTTCACCGACACGTAGTGAACAACTATTTTCAGAGTAGCGTCCCTTGATTTGGTCAGTCCTTGTCGCTCTTGTAGGGGTGATGGGTCAACCCATGTATTTAGGTAAAAAAAGGTAACTTTGACGACATTGAAATCTGTTTTCTTTTGATAATATGCTCAATAGATTACAGATGAGTCTATTAAAACACGTTTTTTCTGTATGTAATGATATTTTAATTGTTATGTGTTCTTAACGAAAGTGGACTGTACCGTTGTTTTGCAAGTGAGTGGAACCGGTCTGCACCGGTTTGACCTAATCACATTGCTTTTGCGCAACTCAAAATAGTTCCACCCTTTTTTACTAATTAGTCATGTTAGAATGGTGATAAATCCATTCTGTTTTGTATTTTGGGGTTGTATGTCGTGCATTCTTTACCCCTAAATAAACATTTCAAACCTCGCAATAGGTATGCAAACCACGCGAAGGATGTTAAACAACGTCATTGGCATCAACAAGTTCAATGTTTTGAAACAAAGTATCTTTCATATACACATTTGATAAAAGATTGTAATAAAAAGTAATATCTTTCCTTGTAAATGGTTTGTGACTTTTATGTTATATGTACCTTGTAAATGGTTTGTTACTTTTATGTTGTAAATATAGAATATAATTCATAGCAGGGAATTGGTCTTTTTATCTTTTTATATTTATTAGGTAATGCGTATATCTTGATAAAAAATTGAAATCCTTGATTTAAAATATCACATAGTGTTGCAATCGGTATGAATAAATAACGTTGTCATATGTTCCATTATATCTTTATGTATCTCTATTCAATAAATCGTTATACTTTTCCTACCATATTCATCAGTTTTAGGACATATAAATAATCTAAAAATATGATACACACCTGATATGTGAAAAGTCATTGATCGTGATTGACATCCTAAAAATATTGTTTGGTGCAAAGTAATTACACAAAGATTATGTTCTCCTTACATTACATTCTCATCATCCATTCTCATTGCCTATCATGAATAAAACAAAATGTCGAAAGAAGATGAAACAGTGCTTTATTTTCAATCCATCTCTTTCATCATTATCTAGAAAATACCCACAATGTTCTAGGGTGAGGGATACTATTTGAAGTTAGAGAGGTATCAATTGCTGGTTAACTAGTCTGTTATGATTGCATATAAAATGTTATACTTGCAAACAAAACACTAAACCGAAAATTGCTATCCTCATATTAGAACAACTATATCAAATTGTATTATGGAAGAAATAATTACATATGACATAAATCTACCATAACTGAAGTTATTTTGTTATTTTGGCATCGGATTTGCATGTAACTGAGTTATGGTAATATTTGACATCCCTAGAAACCATACTTAGTCAAGATTTGTTTGTATAATAATACCAAACAGTTTCCAAATATATCTTGACAACTATGATGTTACCATCTTATAGCATGGTAGCTGTGAATGGTTGCAAGTAATGCCTACAACATAATGTCAAAATAGATCATAAAAGATCCTTGGAAAATAGTCGAGCAAGTTATTTGCCATAATAGAAAAACGAATGAATATGGAAGAGACTTATGTTTGAAAGTAGTATATCCAATTAATAACAAAGAGATGACACCGCGTTGTTTTAATCATATATGAAATATGTTTGTAAGAAGAATATTTAATGATGAATTGTCTTTTTATAATATTTTTGAGGAGTATTTATATGTCAGACATTGATTGATATTCATTCAAAACGTGAAAGCAAAATCCCAAAACTGATAAATAGAATTTGTAAAATTATTTGTAACACTTCAATTTAAAAATCAAACAATGTTATTGCCATAAATGAAACAAACAATTTCCTAATTTAACATGTAAATGTGAAGTAAACAATTGGCAACAACCACCTTTTCCATGCGAGTGTTTTCATTTCATTCAAATTGTTGTGGTGGTTGCGAACGTTTTAAACAAAGAAACTGGGCCTATTCAAACAGAGGTTGCCCTAAGATTAGATACATGTTTATCTTTGCTTTTGATATCATTTGATCAAACATTTGCGAAATTGACCATATTAGATAGTAAACATTTTGGATGATGATAGCGCATCTCAACCACCTGATCGACTTTTCCAATTGATAGTTCATCTCATCTCATCTCTGTTCTCAATACTTTATGACATTTATAACTAATCAAGAGATATGACATTAAGATGACACGAAACACTGAGTAATATAAGACTAAAACTTAGCTTCGGATTATTAAAGTTTTTAAGTGTGCAGTAACATAAATCTTTCTCTTGTTTTGTCTGATATTCGACAAATAGTTCCAATGAATATCGAAAACGGCTTAAATGTGATTTAAAACTTAGTTGCATTACGAGATTATCAAGCATGCATATTAATGATTTGTATAAATACTGATGAACAATTTGTTTTAATGAATACTAGTACATGTGTAGTTCATATGATTTTCACATTTTTTACCCTTTCCCCATAATGCACCAATATGTGTTTTTCACAAGTCAAAACACACAAATTTTGGAGCAATGCGCTTTTAATGCGATGTTTACTGTCATTATTTGTATACATTATTTATGATTTCCGTTCACAATTGATTTTATATAGATTAGTTTATAAATTGCAAATCAAGAAATCAATCATTTATTGATAAATGTGAATAGTTTCTATTTTCCTATAAGTTAAATGGGTTTAAAATGTAGTGTTTTCGAGGCAGATCTTATATTTCAAATTTCAAGATTGTTTACACTCATACAAATGATATTATCCGAATTTAATGAATAAATAAACTTGTTGGTTTCTATTTGCTAAACAATGAGGTTTGGAGAATTTTAAATATGTTGAGATTGTTATAAATTATGATCGTAAAATGAAAGTATAAACATTGTTTAAAATATGAATATGAATTTGAAATATCACTTTGCTCCTTAAGCCCTTTCGCTCACACAGAGGCAGATCGAGTCGTGAAATAATTTGAACCATTTCAGCACCATTCCATCAAATGACACCATTGACAAAGTCAGGATCGTAGCCGTCATGTCTTATGAAACTACTTCTGTCTTTGTTATAGAAACAGAGGTAAAAGGCCTATGAAGCTGCAATCCTGTGTACATAAACCTTGGCTACTGAGAGTCACTATTTATAGATTCGGTGAGACGCCCTACATTTATTGTTTCACAAACAGCAAAAAGAAAATTGGGACAAAGATTAGCTAGGACATAATATTGTGTCCCTTTAGCTCCTGGCATGATTTCTTGTAATCAGTGACAGAGCTGATAGCGATTTTCTTTTCATTATACTGTGTTTCTTGTGACGTTCAGAATTATTTCTAAATACACCTATAATGCTCAGATTCAAGATGTCATATGGAATTTCTTTGCTCTCATGTTATTGAAGATGACTGGTCCGAGATATGATTAATTTTCTTTTTGTTTGTTCTGAAACTGAAAACTGTTTATTATTTTTATTTGAGAGGCAGAGAAAGCTTTAATTGGAATATAAGAAAACTTATGGGTAATTAACTATCTGTGAATAGAAAGTATCATCGTTTCAGGAAACAATTAACTTTTAGCTAATTTGATATCGCCATCTTCCTCAAGTTAGTTGAAAAGTTGAGCATTTGACATTTAAAGATTAAAGAGACGCGAGATAGTCAAGACTGTGCAAGTACAAAGTAGAATGTCCATTCTTATTTGTCCAGAAGTGGTATGATGTTTGAGTTTCTTGAATATCAATTGGACAATGTATACTTGTCAAATAAATATTTTAATAGACACTCATTTGATTTTTTTAGTTCTCTATAACATCATCAAATTATGATTTTCAGGATTGGCCCCTTTAATATTATAGGCAATATCTGCCGGTATGTCATAGAGATTAATGTTTTACAGACATGTACATATACTTAATCAAAATGCTCAAAATGCTCCAACCTTCCTTTATAGCTAAGGGAAAATGTACAGACATAAAATACATTTACTATTATCATTAACGCAGTTTATCGATACCTCATATTTTTGTTAAAAAATAATTACTAAATAAGTATGAACCCAGTCGGTCTTCTGTTCTTGAACGATATGTACTTTGGTACAGGGTGAAAAGGGTTAGGTCTATCTCCAGACAATCTGCTGACAATAAACATTAAGAAGCGTTGATAGATTCCGAAGCCAAGAGTTCCCTTTGATGTTTTGATTAACTGGGCACTAATCAGTAATGGTGTCCATGGGAATCTCGAATTTACTTCTATATCAAGCGATAATGAGTTGCTTTCAATGTTGCTATGGATTTCTACCATCCTTGTCGATAAGATGTTTTACTTCATGTCCCATCTGTTTCTATTATCGAGCAATAGATGAGTCTGCATGAGTGACGTTTAAGAGCTGTATATTGGATTGAAGTTTTATGATTATGGAAAGAATTTTTAGGAGGTGCAGGATTAAATTTTGGCCGTTTTTGTCCAATTTTGTCATCGTACACACATCTTAAATGAGTAAAAGCTATTAGAAGAATTTCTTGATAGTTCAGTCGAAAGTCCAATGTAAGTTTACTCATGAAAATAAACAGCTCTCTCTAGACACCTTTGTTTATTGAACTATTTGATTTCCTTTATTTTATGTTGTACAATGGCGTTAACATCTTTCTCCACATTTGCCATTGCCTAGAGCCAGAATGTCTGTTATGAATTAAATTGAGTCTTCTAATGACAGGGTTTTGTCTGCGCTTAAAGGTAAGAGAACATCCGTTTCCCCGTGACGTCAATACTTAAAAAATTTATTCTTCGGAACACGCTCGAGCAGCCCAAAGTTATTACAAACATAACTTTTCAGGTGGCTTCTGTAAATGAAGGGTAGTATCAAGATATGGACGTATAAAAGTTTACTGTGTTCAGTCTGTGATTATGAATAATGAGATTATGAATTAATAAGAAAAATAAACACAATGTCTTTGACACCTGTAGGTTAAATGGATTGAATCACAACGTTCATTTCATAAGCTGATATTACTTTACGATATCTTACATTCTAATTGGTGTGTGAAGTTTAGTCTTTGGTGTTGTAAATGAAGAAAAAAGTTGGTAAATTGGTAACTTGCTCTAAAGCTGAAATAATCAAGGACATTATGGAGTAACAAGTTAACTGAAGTGGCAAAGGATATGAATCTAATCATTTCTTCAAAATTCAAATTCAACTTCCTTGTTTTAATCATATTTCCTTTTCATCACATATCTAAATGTTATTACGCCTATACGTTATTAAAACTGGAAAATAATCTGCGATAATAAAGTGATATGTTAAAAGGTCATTGATCACGATAGGCATAAAAAACTATCATTTGGTGCAAAGTAATAACGAGATAATGATAACTTTTATAGCTTTCCCATGTTATTTTCCGAGATCGTAAAACAAATCCTTAGTGTACCAAAGTGTCTAAATATGATTGAAACTGTATTTATCGACAATCATCTTAAAGTAGTTTGTTGAAATTACCTCACTTTTCTGGTGGAGGGGCAGGGGAGGTTAACTACATTTAGAAATTAGTCAATGACTGGTTATCTTTTCTGTAACGATGCAACAAAAATATACTTTACAACTATTACAGTGCTTAAACTGAACATACCTTTGATGTTAAAACAGGGTTATAACAGTTTGTAAGCTTTGATTACATATGACATGAAAGTCATTATGAAAGTTCATTCCTACGTTTTCTTTATCATTGAGTTGTGATTGATGTGTTACATATGACCATAACTGTTTAAGCAGTTTTTTAAATTTCAAAATCACTGTTTTGTTTTCTCTAGCAATCCTTCATAAGTGATCTACAGTCAATGTAGTTGTGCTGACCTTTTTTATTCCGAGAGCCAAGATTTTAATCAAAATTTGGGAATTTAAAAATCACACGAAACTTTGCCAAGAGGCCAGGAGTTCCCATAAAATAGATTAAAATCAGTTATTTTAAAGCTGATAAACGGCTTAACCCTCTGTCGGTTCTGTTGAAATATTCAATAGACATTAAGCTTAACTGAAGTCATATGACATGTGTTCACTTAAAAAACGCTGGCAATAACAAACTATGGTTGAAAATAATACCTACAACATATTGTCATAATAAAGCCGGAATGGCATTCTCACCCAACACAAGTAGATCTAGTAATGAAATGTTGATCTAGCCTCTGTTCGTTCCAATTAGCCGGGTTCGTGGGCTAAAATGAGAGATTCCTGATTGGATGTAATCAAAGTTAGTAGTGCATTCAGTAACGTTATGAATCATGGCAAAGGCATCGTGGTAAGTGGTGTCATTTGCTAAACAATCACATGGATTGTGGTGCAATGTTTTGCTGAGAAACGTTTTGAACTTCAATAAAGAAGTTGTAATCCATGATATATTTTTGAGGCAGAATGGCTGAATGGTGGAAGCAGAATATTCGAGCAAGTTAATTTCAAACAATAGATGACGGAATAAAACAAAGACATAAACATTTTTTTAAAATGAAAAAGTATAAGTGATTTGGTATTATGAAATGCATATTCATAAGGGCAATGTTACCACTTACCTACTTATATGGAATAGTTGTGGAAGGAATACATTCTATTGAAAACTGTTTTAAAAAATGCCAATGACTTTTTTGATGTATTACAAACATATATACAAGGAGCTAAATTCAAACGCTCCTAAAGGAACTTTATCTTGTTATTGAAAGTTTTGAATATGTTTTCAAAATCGGATTCGTGCTTATAACATCTTTGCTTACATGATGAAAGCTGTAAATAAAGTTAGCTATAAAGTAATGGGTAATTCACACTCTTAAATATCAGAAATTGTAAGCTGTAGCAAACACTTTTTAGAAGTTAAATACTTATAAATGAATTAAAATAACGAAAAGTTCATTTATATCATTTGGGAATGGCGATGTTGCAAGACATTGGATCTTGTAAGAACATCTTAACCACCTAAGCCTATTGTTATCTTATCAATATCGGCGTTTCGTGTTGCATCACATTTTATCTTAATGAAACTTTTAAATGTCACGAAACACCGACAAATATACGAATGAAACGGGTTGGGATTAAAAACTTTTTATGTGAAATGTAATTCAAACCTTTAGCGAGTTTCTATAACATCGATAAATATATTATTCAGTTAACATAGAGGATGATAATAGTTTGAATAAACTTGATTCCTTGAACATAATTCATTATCTAACTTCCGTAAGTTTACTCAATTCCGCGTCATATTGACATTTATCAGATTATTTATAATCCCTTATATCACAATTGCAAGTTCAGCTACACCGATTAATGGAATTAAAACAGAAACTGAAATTTTGCTGAATAAAACAAAAATATCATTCAAATGATTCTTTGAAGAGAATATCATCCTGTAGAAAGCCATGGAAATTTAAAAATAAATTCACTCATACATCTAAAGGCGACTCTTTATGATATCGAGGCATTATTAAAAACTCGGTAGTGATCGGTCAAAGAGTTTTTGGGTATTAATTGTAGTAACCAATGAAAAATCTGGATATGACAGTCTAAGTAAACCTAGCCTCAATAATATCCGGTTCACTAGTATACTGACAGTGAAACGGGTTTTATTGAGGCTAGGTTTACTTAGACTGTGGATATTAAGGCCTGCTATATACCTGAAATATACCCTAGTTAACGAATGGCTGTACTTAACTATCTGCCCTTTAAGGGTCCGTTATGTTTTAGAACAACAACGTCCATGATGTTATTGATTTAAAAGGCTTGAAATCCAAAGACTTCATAAAGTTTAACCTTCTTTAGATATATCTTGAAATTCAACATCTCAGACTGAATAAACTATTTTAAGAGGGAATGAATCTTTTAATTTCTACATTGTTTGAAGTATTTGATGTTCAATCGTTAAGCGGACTCCCTCAACACAAACAACCCACACGTTAATGTGTGTAGGAGGGTGACTGAATTAGTTCTCTACCTACGCACAATTTTGCAATTCACTTTTAAAAAGTAAATCATTAACCTTTAAAACAAACCTTTCTTAACCAAGGGCACTAACTTTCCAAACTTACTTCAGATATCTCAGAAGACAGTTTATGATACACGCCCACGTGTCTATGAACAATGGATTGTCCTCGACAGCCTAGATCAACAACGATGTCTTTCATAACGCAAAAGAAGGTTAACTAGGGTATAAAATAAAGTTTCCTTCTATCCACTATTCACTTTTTGAAAGTTTATGATTACGGATATATCACAATTACCTCTTTGCGGTTGTTTCAACAATTTCATTGCTGTTAACTTTAGATACTTTTTACTTATGTACATGTAGGTAGTATGTGTAGAATGAGCACAGGCACATTCATCGATTTGAATTCGTCTATAAAAATTGATCAAACTAAATTTGTTAAGGTTTTATCAATAATGACAATTGACCAATGATGAAACGACTGGAGTGTCATTCATAGAGAAAGACTTTAAAAAACTTTGTTAATAAAATATTTATTAATTTAAGTTCATACATATGAAAAAACATCTGAGGTATGCAATTCCATCGTACTTACGATTAGTTGAATTTAAACGTGGATTGGGAAACGTTTCTTGTACAAGTTCAAGTTCAAGTTATGAACAATATGGCATTTGCAGATGGTTTTAAGAAATTGTGTTATATGTACAACTGTTGAAGTAAGTGCAACAACAAATCACAGCCTCCGCTTTCCCATAAAAACCACCCCGAAATATGGCAACTGAATATAATCGATGATTTAATGTTAACTGCTTTACATTTCGAATAAACGTAAAGGATAAAGCTATATCAGATTAGTTGAAAAGTTAATCACCCTCTTAAACGAGAATACTATCTACTTAAGGACAGCTAATTACCCGTAAGTGTTAGGATATTCCAAATGAAGATTATTTTGCCTCTTAAAGTAAAAACAAACGGTTTTGGGTTTCAGAACAATCAGATAGAAAACGAATTATGTCTCAGGCCAGTATTTTTCAATAACATGTAAGAAAAGTTGAAGTGCATAGTTCATCTTAGATCTACATGTCAATAAGCTTATTAGAAAAAGTTTGGAAGTTTTGATACTAGTTGTGTTTAATCATCATTCGTGTCACTCTTTCTTTTTGTATTAGGCAGCAATGTTTTAGTAATTTGAATGTGTATTCATATGTTTACATGAGAAAGTTCAGTCACATCAAAATGAACTTGTCACAAGAATTTTAAGTATAAAGAAACGAAAAGAGACATCGCCTTTTGCCATCAGCGCATATGTATAATATTGGGTCTATTCTATCCGTATGTTTGTACCTCTGTCACAAAATCACTCCATACTTCCTCAATAAAACTCGTTTCAGTCATGATTCGAAGGTGAGTCTTTGTATTCAATAGAGATACAAATGTTCTTAAGTATCTATACAGATGATATAATAAATTAAAAGACAGTACTCAAACTCAAATATATATTTTTCAGTAAGAGATACATTACTGATGTGAGATGACAGTTCAATGTTCAGATAACGGCATTTTCATAGCATCATATCGAGAAAAAAAGGATCTCACGCTCGTGTCTTTAGACACTTTAGTGAGATTATTTATTCAAAAAGATTGCACTATCCTCCATTCCCTAGGATGGAAGCGATCTTTCTTCTACTTCATAAATATATGTTTAATTTCAGGGAAAATATGTATTTCACTTTTGTAATTTACCTGCTGTATAGGCTTGTGGTTCGCCCCTGAAGCATTAATAAATTTATATAAGGAAAGATAGAAGTAAGCAAAAATATGGTACATTCCATTGCTTTCAGTTGTAAAATCATACTTGAACAACGAAACGAATCAAGCATCACAGGCAAATGATTCTTCAAATTGTTCAACTGAGACAGTTTTCAATTTATTGATATTTCAATACAGCTAAAAATTGGAAAGGTATTGGTAATTCAAATATAATGACTTAAACAAATTAGCTTATAAAGCGTTGTTTAAGGCATATAAAGACATTCAGCTGTATTAATGGATTAATTTATGATCTCAGAAAGTAATTTGAGGAAGGTTTCAAAGTTTTCATTATCTCGTTATTACTTTGCACCGAACGATATATTTGCAGGTCAGTAATGGTCATTTCACATCTAACAAAATTATGAATTTTAGAATAACTTCTTGCAATACTGATGTTGCATTCAATTTGATATAGAAGTAAATTCGAGATTCCCATGGACACCATTACTGATTAGTGCCACGTTAATCAAAATATCAAAGGGAACTCTTGGCTTCGGAATCTATCAGCGCTTCTTAATGTTTATTGTCAGCAGATTGTCTGGAGATAGACCTAACCCTTTTCATCCTGTACCACATTACATATCGCTCGTGACCAAAAGCCACTAGGGTTCTTACTTACATAGTAACACTTCTTTAATAACAAGACAACCATAGATATAAACCATTGCTGTCGGGATTATGATTGTGCAAATATATTTTCAAAAATCTTTTTTGGTAAGTTTTTACCGAAAAAAGGTGGTATCAAAACGTGCAAAACATGTTCCTATCAAATCAAAACTACCAAATAGCAGATTCATGGGTACAGACAAAATCAACGGGGGTTGGGTTTGTGCCGAAATAATTACAATTTTATGTAGGGGTGCAACTCTTTTTTATCTACGTATACATTGACTATATGGAACTATTTGTATATGTTAGGAAGGAGATGAAGAATGGGGGACCAGTGTATGTGAGAACAGCGTGACGTTTGGGAAGGAAAAGGGGAGACAGGATCCTATAACAATTCAATAAGTAAGCTACTTTGACAAATATATCGTTCCTTGATAGACAAATCTGGTGTTATTCTATAGGGAAAAAAGAGCCTATGCTCCAATTCCGTGACCTAACAAGGTCTTCAATGTAGCCTTTAATTACCTATGAGGGCAGACATATCGAGGTTCATATTTTTCATATGTTGCCTTAGGGCAAAATATCACTTTTTCATTGTGACGTCACGTTATAACAATGCTTTGACGTCACGGTTCACCTGCGACCTAATAATCTATAGGGGTCGGCAGTGGCTAGTTCGCCTATGCTGAGAAGTAGGTTTTGAGTATTTTCTTTAATTTTGGGACGTCGGTAATAAACAGAATATTATATTCGTGCCCATGACATACTATGTGTACGAAAACTCGTGCCTAAATATCAGTATATCCCTCGCTCTCGCTTGGTAAATACTAATATTTAGGCACTCGTGTCGTTAACATCTATTCAAGGGTAACTTTAAAAGTATTTGTGAGGTAGCTACCAATTTGCACCCTCTTCAGGGACACAATCCTAGACCCTAACCCTAACCCTAAATGAAGGCATTTACCCGGGGTAACCATTCAAATCTTTTAATCTTGTCGCAGTACTAAGCAGGAACTATTTCTTTCTCTCAGTCTATTCAGCAAAGCTGTCAGTCATCTAGTTATCACTGCCATTGTTACTGAACCACATTGAAAGTTCACAAACTAAACTATCACGTGCTGAACACAATGAAAAATATTTTGTTATGAAACAAGTCTCTTGGTTGTATAAAATAATGTAATGTTAACATCTTCAATTGTGAAAAATGCCGTATCAGTATCTGGAAGACATTCAATCTTACATGGTTACGTTTACATTTTCAATGTCTTATAAAAACACTCTTCAAATAAGATGTAAATGTTAAAACAATTAAATAAGTGTTTTGTCCCATGCATTAATCCATAACTGATCTCTGTTTTGTTTGACATGAACAGTAGAGAAAATCTAATGCAGACATCAATCGCACAATAATTTACTTTGATTGAAATCTTTGGCGTTTGCTTGTATTATCCTCAAGTAATGATCAGTACTATTATGTTGTTACAATATCTACCACGGAAGGCTCTATGATATAATATCATGTTGAATGGTTTTATAAGAATGATGAAGCCGTATGTGTTTCAAGTATTACATGACTTTTCTTACCAATCATTTCCTTTTTTCCTTTGGTTATCTTAATCTCTGCCATTACTGAATATGAGCTACATGTTCTATCTTCCAAGCCTCAATTGTAGTTTTCGTTTAGAAGTAATAACTGCTAGTGATGTTCTTAGATTAGCCTCAGTTTCAATGTTAAAATTCCAATTCTTTTCAGATTTTCAATAAAGCAAATCGTATCAAACAAGTAACTGACTCACTTATACAGTTGAACTCCGCTAAACAGGAAAACACAGATAACTTTTATTGGTTTAAAGGGGATTTGCTTTGCAGTGATTATCTATAAAACAACAATCTAAGCATACAGGTCAATCGAAAATTTGTTTGATATCTTCGAAAATAAATTACATATTTTTAACTCAATATCAATTCGTTATTAGTTTGTACTGAGTAGTATATTGACCTACCCATAACGTTTACTCACTTGGGATTAATTTACGTAATATTTATACATTAAATCGAATAGATAGGGCTAACAAAAATGCTAGCGTTTATTTTCACTGTTGGGGCGACGATAAAACACAAGTTTAGTTTTCACATGCCTATTGTTAAAATTGCATTGAACCTTTTTCCATATTGGATAAATTAACATCGCCATGCCTAGGCGTGTCATTGCATTTTAAATCCTTTCTTTACATGAGAAATATTCAACTAAAAATTATTTTAGACTGATGCATGAGTTTTGTTTTTCTGATTCAAAAAGTGACATGTACTTACAATCCTGTGCTACTTCTTCACACCTTAATGATAAACATTGTATTCGAAGAACGATATAAAATGTCAAATGTCAATCTATATCGAAATGAAATTCACTTTTCACGATGAACTACCAATGTCATTTACAAATCATGGAGTTGTGATCGTTTTAGATGTTTATAATGTTATAGGCTTAGATTTTAACCAATGACATCCAAAACGTATCAATAACACTGTGTTAATGTTCTTGTAATAAGACTGAACAAAGGATTTCAAGAGTGAATGTTTATTTATGTTTTATTCGGTTAAAGTAGTTAGATGATGTAATTCTTAAGTTAATTGAAGTGACCATTAAATATTTGATAAAAATACAACAGACGCTTCAATATGTGCGGGAAGATGATTGATATAGTTTTCCTAAATTAAAGTTGTTGAAGAAATTTTCGAAGGTGGAAATATGAAGAAGACAAACTATTTTGTCGATGGAAACAGTATAAGAATCTATACTGACATGACGTTATTTTCTACAATAAAGAAGATGAAGATCCGTAAAACTCCATGCATTTTTATGTCTCTAAAAGTTACAGACTAAGTTTCTAAGTTTCTTTGAGAGGCATTTTAGAAGTTGGAATGACAATAATGCTGAGGAATATATGGATCACAACTTCTTTGTTCAATGTATGCGACGTTTCGACACAGATTCTTGTGTCGTTCTCAAGCAGAGGAACGACACAAGAATCTGTGTCGAAACGTCGCATACAATGAACAAAGAAGTTGTCATCCATATATTCCTCAGCATTTAAGTATATAAGGTAAGACACATTTATCAATCATTCGGCCATTTGCACCAGTTTTCATATGTTTGCGTGTATTTAAGCTTCAAACATTAAACAGTAGGCTACTTACCTTGCACGTTGTCTTAAGACAAGGCCTACCTCGTCCTTTGGCAAATGTGAGGATTTCACACAGCCTGACCTGAAGTAACACCTGCATATATATGTCATATATACTGTCATGTTATGTACATATTCGTCGAAATTATTCTAACCCTTCATTCATACTTACAGGCTTACAGTTTGACCGAACTGTATCTCACATCCAAGGAAGGAAAACGTAACAACACCATCCTTCAAAAACTTGTCTGACATTGCTGAATCCATATACTCAATGCTTTGAACTCCTGCAGTGAGCCATTGACCTGCTTTACGGGCGAGGTTAAACGTGAACGGGAAACTAACAATATGCATGTTCATATTGAAGTTGTGAATATAGGGCGCTTTCAGATAGACGTATATGAGATTCAACATATACTGGAAAATATAGTAAAGGATATATTAACATTTTGAAACTTTGATGAAATTATCAATCACCAAGTGATGAAACGTCAGGACATATCACAAATGAACTGAACTCACGGCAAAAAGAAAATGCTTTAGTCGACTTTCCAGCGAAGCTTCCAGAATTTTAGTTTAGCACCGTTGAATTTTTATCTGAAGCCTTCTCACAGTAATGTATTTTTCATAAAATTTGCATTTTGTATGTAATCGGTCGTTAAATGTTAACTGCTAAACTTAAAGAAGAGGGCTATATCAGATTAGTCGAAAAGTTTATCGTTTCCTGCTATGTTCTTCTTCTTACGGATAGTTGAAAAGTTAATAACTTTCCGAAACGAGAATATTTTCTACTTAAGGGCAGCTAATTAGTGTTTTCTGTTCCAAACGAAAATAACTCCAAAAGAAGAGGAATCAACTTTCTTCGACTCATCATCCAAATAAGTTAATTAGATTTATTCTCTCTCGTTCTTTCTGTGCATCAGACAGGAGCTGTTCAGTTATAGGAATTGACTGAAATATTGCCAAAGCGGCGTCAAGAATTTACTGGCCCACTTGTTTATACATATATGCATGTATATACATGTTTTAAATCTTTTTATTTCACGACTGATACTCAACTTTTATGTGAATAATATCCGCCCATAATCGACTTGAGACGCGTAGATCACAGTGTTTCTAATAATATTACCTAATGAGAGAGAGAGAGAGAGAGAGAGAGAGAGAGAGAGAGAGAGAGAGAGAGAGAGAGAGAGAGAGAGAGAGAGAGAGAGAGAGAGAGAGAGAGAGAGAGAGAGAGAGAGAGAGAGAGAGAGAGAGAGAGAGAGAGAGAGAGAGAGAGAGAGAGAGAGAGAGAGAGAGAGAGAGGGGGAGGGCGGGAGGGAGGGAGGGAGGGAAGGAGAGGGAGAGGGAGAGGGAGAGGGAGAGGGAGAGGGAGAGGGAGAGAGGGAGGGAGGGAGAGAGGGAGAGAGAGTTCTTTAGAAATTAAACGGCGACAAGTTCTCTCATTTTGAAATGATTTTAAATAGCTTCTCTTCAACAAGTCACCAAGCTGAATCGGTACATGATGATTTGATTTGAATTTGTGTTATTTTCCCTGGTTGAAGATAATACCAACCAACCAACCATTTTTCTGGTTTCCGCCCGCGTCAGTTTCAAACCCACGCATCAAGTCAGTTTTAGATGTTAACAAGTGATAAAATGAAAGATAATTCGCGCAATCAAAATTATTGGACATTGTATTTGAAATGCAACTCGTTTGTCCGTCCGTCCGGCTCTCAAATCTTACAAACCTTCCATGCTGTATCTCTCAAACTTCGATTCTTTTCTACTATGATACGTAGATGTTTTATTACATCCAATAGATTTTTAATGATCCTTGAATATCTATACAGATGACCTAATGGGAATCAAGTAACGCGCTTGCTAGAAAATCTCATTATTGAAGTACGGTTTGAATCCAATTGCAGCTATATTCTGCCCTTATCTTGATATTTATTGGTTTGATTGGTCGAATATCAGACGTAATGACTTTCAACGTTTCAACTACGGTCAGCATTTCAACAATCTTTTACCTAATAGAAATTCAGTATAATAGAATTTCAATATAAGTTCAAAATAATAGATCTTAATATGCCTTCGACACTTTTAATGACAGTAGTGGTATAATTCAGTTACAAAAAGGATATCGTACCAACGTAACTTAAATAAAGTGGTCGCACGTATAATATATTAATCTCGCGACACTACTTTCTAATTCAATTTGGAAAGGTAGAAAATGATCACTCTTCCATAAAAAAGTAACCAGAATATCAATGACACTTAAAACGACATGTTCATATCACTAAATGATAAGCGTTGATTGTTTAAACGCGGGTCCTCGTGTTTCGTCGACAGCACACTCACAAATATGTTGAAGGCAATTCTAGACGTACATGTAGGCGATTCGAATCTAAACCACTCAAGTGCCTTAAACATGAGTATAATTGACAATGACAGAGTACTTGAAATATCTTACAACACATTTGTCCTGTTGAATGACATATGCATATGTATGAAATTTTTTTAAATGTTGTCTTAAATAAAAGGTAAGGCACACATTTTTGCTCTAAGTAAATGTTATGTATATTTAACCTCCTAAAATGATTGTCAAGAGCCCATTGAAAAGAGAAAATGTTTATATTGTATTCGCCCATATTTGTTGTGCTGTAGCTTTGTATTCAACAGTTATCTCCCTTTAACGTCTGAAAGAGATAAACTATCGGCAGACCATGACACACCTTGGACCAACAGGCGTGTGTTATTTATGCCATCGCTCTCTTGGATATTAGAATTGTCAAGAAACATGGGTATAATTATATTAATCGTAACTTCGTATTTGTTAATTTTCTGCGTTGAAAATGGTAAGTAAATCTTTTCTTCTGTTTTATAGCTTATAATTAATTGATACAGTATATCTTTGTATATGTAACTATGTGTTCATTAAGATTCTATGTGTAAATATGGGACATTGAGACAATATCTACAGATACAAGAACTCAAATTGAACATAAGTTTAAATGAAAACAACCGGTTAAATGAAATGTTAATTTATAATCATAATGCAGTCTTCAAGGCTATATCTTCCTTTTGGAAAAGAAAAAATATTATCTTTTGTGCCGTCAACTAAATCCAACAGATTTGATTCGTCACTTTTTTGCCTGTTTTGCACTGAGACATTTATTTTCAAAATGTGAAACATTTGATGTAATTTTAATCACTATTTATATGTAATTTGAGGTTTTTTTGTATTACGACTATACACACCTTCGTTGTTAGTTTGTGTTTAAAACTTATAAAATTCACACGGTCCATATTTATAAACTTCCCTTTATCCTATATTTCACTTCCCAATAAACCAAATTTATGAAAATCATTTCATCAGATATTCTAAATCTGAGTAGACATGTCTAGTAGCGCCATTTTACGCTTGCACTCGACTATTTAAGTAAGACCAAAATAACAAGGCTAAAAGGGGCATTCTAACGTCCCTTTTGTGGGAATTCTCAATGGAGATACCATTGTTGCAGTAAAGGTCATGTTTGCATTATTTCTGCATTTACATTTACTTTAGAAACATGCTTTAAGTGCTTATTGAGGCTACCTATGAATAGATTCTTTGTCAATGTCCCTTAGAATCATCACGTATTGTCGTTGACTCCTTCGTTCCCTTTATAATGACAAACAACTACCGAAATAGCTTTTAGCTTTCAGCTTTCCCTTTTACCAGACCCCATTTCACTCAATATTTGTAAATATGAAATTGTGTTCAAGTAAGCTAAAATAAGACATTTTGATGCTGCATGAAAAAGACTCGTTTTCTAAGACGTCTTGTTAAATTTCATATTAACTAAAACGTGTGGATTTCTTAGATTTAAAATGAAATATATTCTTGATCAACATCTAAATTTGATAGCTTTATATAGGGTGAATGCATGTATTTTATATTTTAATGCATTTACGTTAGTGATTGAAAATATTCAACAATGATTAAAATATTTAATTATTAATTAGAAACTTATGTTTTAGTTTCAGCTGGGTGTTTTCACGATCCGTCTGAAGGTAAATATGCTGCTTGCCAAAATAAATTCCTGTCAATCAATGAATATATCATTAATTTATAACTTAAAGAAAATGCAAGTAAAAGGAAATATAGATGAGAAATATGTAAAAAAATATATATTACCAATGTAATTGTTATATTCATCAATGACTTAAATCGTAATAATACTGCCATTTCTAGTGAATTCTGAGAACCATATCCAATTAATATCAACATCCTCCTACTGCAATTCTTTTTGCGCACAGATCATCATCAATAGAGCAAATAACATCTTGAAATATCAGTTATGAATATTCATAAAAATAATCAACGTACATGTACGTATTCAATATGTTCTTTTAGTTCTTATTCATTTGACTTTCTCAGCGTTATTCAGTCTTATCACTCAAATCCGATGTTTATAATTGCACAACTTCTTTAGCGTTTCTCGGCACATGTGAATATTATATCGATGTCATTTTACAAATTCCTTTTGTATCTTATGTCTAACGTTGGGTTAATTTGGTATTCATGAAATGCATTATTCATGAAATCATCTTTTTTAATGTCTATATATAGATTAATATCCTTTTGCACCCAGTCACACAAAAGCTATCTGCCATGTCTTGACAAATACCATTTTATGTCTTCTTGAAGACTGATTTTATCTGTCCGTTAAGACTCTACCTTATTGTCACAAAACTGACATAAATACGTTTTAGATCTAAACATAAAATGATGCAATCACCACCAGGATCCGTAGCCATTTGCAAACATTTACTCACTGACACCGTGAACATGAGCTTCAAATCGGAATTTTTTAAACATATTTGCCACAATGCATTAAAAATATGTCAAAGATGATATTTTATATATACTATTTGTTTGAAAATGTAAAGCAGATCGTGAGTGTAGACATATTTGACGGCACCTTGTTCATCCCAGGTTTTGTTTTATTCGCAAAATTAATATCATCCGGGGTCTAAACGAATTTAAAATTATATTTTTTTGCTTGAGTACTACAATCTTGGCGATATGATTAGAAAAACGGTGATTATGAAAAATGCGAAATTACACTTTTGGCAATTAATTGTATTCAGTTAAACAAATGTGGTTTTCTTTACAGTGTGTATCTGTTGTATTACTAGGCCTTTTGACGTTTTTAATTAACCTTTGAAGTCATCCTCTAAACAAATAGACACAACTATGTTACCTGTTTGACCTAGCTCACTGAAACTTGGTATGTGAATAAGTCGGCATGTGTGAATGTGCCTTTTGGTATTTTCAACTTCTTCGAATTTTTATTGTTGGCGGTTTTAATGGGAACGTAACCTAAAATACAGTTTCCGGAGAAGAACTCAAAAACTGTTTAACCAAACCCAATGAAACTTGGATTGTGAAATCTAAGCATGTGTAGATGTGCCTTTTTTATTGTTAACTTCTTCGGGTTTTCATTTGCGGATTCCGTGGAAACATTACTTTTTATTGGAGACCGGTGGGTTTTTGTCATTTCCTAATGACTCTTGCTTTAAAACTTGTGTGGGCTCACAACGATGGACCTTCTTACACTAAACTTAATTTTTTTCCACAGTCATCACAATGTGCTCACAAGAAACCAAAGTGGGAGAGAGTCTATTTGTGGACGCTGACTTCACTGTTGCTGGACATGATCGATGTTCCTGTACAATAAGTCAGACACTGGAAGGAGAGATGACCATTTTCTACGTGGTAGGATCAGTTTTCCCGATGTGCAGGAATGAGGTAAATTTCTACATGGAGGAAACACCTATTTACAACTTGAACTGTCTTACAACGCAACGTTACAGCGGTAGCGTCAAATCCTATACAGCGGTCACATTTAACGTGACTGGTGAGGGCAACATGGACGTCTGCATTGCTGTACAGACACTTCCAGGCAAGCTTTTATATAGAATTAATGTTTAAGGGGCTGTTGCAAGTTTGTAAAAGAAATATTGATACGATTTTTTCCTCTATTAGATCATCAACATAACAGAGTGTGCTTCCGTAAATATGATACGCGTAATATACTTTATGAATTGATGTGAGTTCACTCTCTCTTATCCGAAATGTAGACTCATTTCAAATTTTGATGCAAGACACTGACTGTTTGCGATAAAGTTGTATCATTCGTCATTCAAACTAGAGGAAATATTTATGGTTACACACAGCAGATTAAATTCGTTTAATGATTATTAGTAAGTTTTACTGAGTCAGTGACGAAAGGCCGTTATGTTTTAATAACTTGTTTTTACATTTCTAAATTATCACGGGCCATGCAGTCTCACTATTTAAGTATAATTCATGGATGTTTCCACAGGCTCCTTGCTGATAATGACCTGTGATGATAAAATTCAAGTACCAACAACCACTGAACTGACCACCACAATTACCTCGTCCACTCTGGGAGATACGACAAAGGTCACGGGTGAAGGTCAAGAGGGCAACACAACAAAGACCGGCCCTAAAAGCGCCGGTAGTCAAGGTAAAATATGTTTTTTTGTATATGCCTTCGCTTTATTCGTAAATGGTGTGTAGGTATTTGGAGTTATTTCATTGATTTTGTTGTTAACGGTTGATAGATGATATTTGTATTCTCTATGAGCGAACAACAACTATTTAAAGGACATCATTATAACAAAGTTCCAAAAAATAAATATTTAAGTACAGAAATACAAGTATGACACAATTCAAAATCTATCGTGATCGTAATTTCGCGGTTTGAAATACTACTTTATCTAAATTTTAACGAATGTATATGTTCTACATCCGTCTTGGTGTGAGCAAAATGTTTTTCTTAAAACTTTGTAAACGTCAAAAGTCAAATTACGAAGGAAGTCGCACTTAGCCGTATCATAGCAACCCACTGACAGCACGTGCTAATCAATTTCATAGTGGTGTAGGGAAACACGATGTCCACGTGGAAAACGTATTTCATATCGTGGCGCAGGGACCCATTGATTGCACGTGGAAATCGTGTTATGTTGTGGCACCTGTGTCAAGTGAGAGTCATTGTCACGCACACTCGACCCGTTGTAGGCCCATTATACAAAGAGACAGGGTTTCTCAAGGATTCTAAATTCAATATCATTAAATTGCGATAAATAGAGAATCTCACCCAAGTGTCTTCTGATATCAAATATAACACAAGTTGATAAAAGTAACACATATCCGAGGCTTGCCCATGCTTTTTTTAACTTTTGATATCAGAAGAAACAATGGGTGAGTTTCTATTTATCATCCAAAATCACTTTTCATCATATAAACATGAAAAATATACATCTTTGAACTGTGCATAGCCCTAAAACTACTAAACCAGTCATGTTATAGCATTGTTACGTCATCGTGTTAATGGCTTTATAGCATTGTAACTTCGTTGTGTTTATGACGTCATAGCATTGTGATGTCATAACTGATTATGTAAAACGTTTGTGATGTCATGTATTTTCTGATAACAGGGCATTGTTCAAAAACTACTGTTAAAGCGATATCTCTTAGGGGATATCGCTTGATCTTCCACAAGCGATATCTCCTTTGGAACACCGTTTTTGGATGATAAAAAGATTTATGTACCACATACTCGTTTACTTCCCAAGGGTGATATAGTGTATGGCATCTAGGCCACCACTACTAAAGTAAATATTAATCTAAAGTGAAATGTCTCTCCATACACTCTCATTGTACATCTCGCACATCGTTTTGAATTGTTTCATAATTTTATTAAATATCTTACGAGCAGATTATTGTAGCGGTGTTTGATTCTTTTACAGAGTAAGACCATCCTCGATCATGCAGGTTTCAATGTTCCCATAAGTTGCCTTCATTACATCAACCTTGGGACTATTTATAAGGAAAATCTGTACTGATATTATCAGACCTTTAACAATGAAGTTGATAACTTTCATTGCGTTAACTGCTTGCTCTGAATGATTTTCTTTTACTATTCTACAACAGATTAAAACCGCAATATTTCTGTCCGTATTTCTCCACCTATATTAACAATTTCATTTTTGAACAAAAATAACAGCGAATCACATGATGACAGGTTTTGTATATTTTTAATTAAAGAACAAACACTTTATCTATTTATTTGCTGAAAATAATGTTTATCATTTCATTATAATAATGATAATCATTTCATTGTAATAATGATAATCATTTCACTTACAGCAGCTGCTAGTGCATCTTTCCCTACAGCAACTGTGGCATCTGTGATAACAGTCATCGTCGTTACGGCTATCGTTGCTGGTGTAGTCGTATACATGTAAGTATTCAATTGTTTTTGCAATGTTTCCATACTGATAAAACCTCCCTCTAGTACTACTGCAGTTACCTAGAAGAATGTTCACCAACTGTTATATATTCGTACTTGTCCTACCTATGAGTCATTCAGATCACACCTTGAGACCCATTTGTTTTAACGAACCTTTTCCTCTCCTCACCGCTTCGAGCGTGATATATATCCTGGAAAGGCGCTCTGTACGTGTTATTATTACCTTATCGACAAGCGCTCTTACGATGAGAAATATTCTGCTTAAGGTATATTTGCTAAGTGTCCATATGCCTATAAAGTCATATGAGCAAAATAATTTTCAGAAATATTAAAATCAACTCCCTGAAACTGTTAAAACTATGAGAGAATTTCCCAGAATTAAAAAAAAAACGTCATAGACCCCAAAAAAAAGAAACCTCTTGCAACTAGGCGCAAACTTTGTTAAGTATATATCTTAAATATGTATGTGTATTGAACAGTGAACTGTTTTTATTGAGAAGATATTCCCCAATATGATTTACTCATATGACGATAAACTATTTATGGCTGTGGTATTGCAGAGGTAATTTAAAAGAACATAACGATAACGTTTACGCGTATCGACAGTGGTATTTAGAAAGTCATTATTTGTGTTTTTTATGTCACTGAAGCAGTTATCGTATACCGAAAGGGCGCCAGTCTGCGAAAGAAGAAGTTGGATATCCATAAATTATGTACTATAAATTTTGTTACATAAAAATGTTTTTCGTCTAGTTATTTTCTGTTTTAATGGAAATAAATCATCCTTGCAGTAAGATGTCAAGACCCCGACGGACAGGCCCGAGCAGCAAGTGCTAGGACAACATCCTTCAGATATATGGAGGTTCGTCTAGCCACTCTCCATGGAATACAAGTGTAAAATAAGTTCAGAAAAGTTTGTTAAAGTTTCACTCCGTGATTTTCATTACATATGGGTTTGCTTGATACGAACCAAAATGCCATAATTTATTGCAGATCAACAGATCTCCGCTAATGACAACTAAGTGTTAATAACTTATTCTTCAAATAGTCATATGAATTCGTTGAAGCCACATTCACACGTCATTGTCCCGTTTCCGAGGACAATCTCGTCCAAGGTTTGTCAATTACAGTCGTGCTTAGATATTATGACGACGATGATTCCCCGTGATCTCCTTCATTATTTGGTGACATTAGCCCCATCGAAAAATTCTCAATTGAGAAGTGTACAAAGTAACCACTTGATTGTTATGTTGTCATTCATCAAAAGAACAAAGTAAATGAAACCGCAAAACCACTGAATAACACAGATCAAGGACTTTTATGGTATAACCTGTGACTAAGCACATTGAGTGTCATGCTAAAAGAAAATAAAAGGCTAAGATATCGAGGAATGCAAATGACAAAGACACATGATTCATTGTATACAGACATCATATGTTGTATTTGTTCATAAGTTTTTACTGAAATATGTGTGCTGATCGTCATTGTCTTAATCCGTCCTTTTAATTTCCAAAATCGATTTGATCTTGTGAATTGTATGAACTACCCTTATTTGATATTAACTTAATTTTGTTACAACAGGTCTTTATTGTAAGTGTATTGAGTAAATGTTTTTTATTTTGTTATTTAAGTTTTTGAAAGTTTATTTAAACAAATATTTTAACAAATTTTCATTTGTAATAAATCCGTCCTTTTACATGTTTGCTCACATATATTGTGAACTTAATTGAATATACTCTGCCTTTTCTTCTAGTTCTTTTTCTCATCGTTGACGTTTATTGTCTAGTGATATTGCCATGTACTGATAAAATGTAGTTTAAATGTAATTTTGTGCACACTTTCATATTTTTACCATTGTTATAGCCGTACAATTTTGTAAATCCAATTTGCCGATTAAATGTATATGTTTCTGTCGATTTTGTTCATTATATTATTTTTTTTCAACGAGGAGAATAATTGGGTTATTGGGTAATTGGGTCAGCAGCTTGTAAACAACAGTGCATTCGATAAAACTGGTACAATTGGTATTGGTGGTTCTTGTTTAACGATTTCTCCCCAAACCCATTTACTGACCATATCACCCTACTGTGTGACCCAGGTCATTTAATCAAATCCAGTATTATTGGGTCCACACTATAATAGACCTTGACCGTATTTGGGGGCAAGTCACAATTCTTGTGGGACGGAGAGTTACAAGTCCATGAATGGACGTCAAATTAGGAGATTAACCTGCGCGTTCGGTTTCAATTTAAAATTTACTCGCTATCAATCCAGTATAACATGTCTCTTATTTCCAAACACACTAGGTTTATCTCCACTCTATCATGACGATTTTTATTGTGAACTCTTTGTCTACGCGAGTTGCACTTAAATGTAAATTGTCCTAACTTCCGGCCACAAAAATGAACTCGTCTGTGCCGGGGTTTTTGCTCCTTGGTATTTGAAATAGATTTAGCCGTGAGCAAAGATGAATCTTTCACTGCGTGTCTATCAACTATATTCTCACTATCCTCAACACAGCTATAAATATCGTACAGTTTAAAACTTGTGAATCAATTACTTGTTGACAATTAAGACTGAGACATCCCTATCAATCAAATAGAAGATTCTAGCAGAAAACAACTATGATGTTGTCCAGGATTAAAACGTCATAAGCGCTCGCGCAAACGACGTCACTGTGTTGTTGCCGTAATCGAAGGAAGCCCGCTGCGTGTGGCGCTGATTGACCACTTAAACTTCTCATTTTGAAGAAAATGCTTTGTCTACCTGAAACAATTTGGTCGACCCACATAAACACAAGAAAATAAAACATGTTTAATAACTTTCTAGAATTTTAATCTCAGTAAAGAGCAGAATACCAGCTCCGACTTGCCAGTCGAGTGTATCAATGCGCGGTGAAGCGGCCTCAAAATCAGAGGACGTTCAATCTAAACTTAATCACGTTTGATTTTCCAGGAGAACCAATCAGAATCAAGTATCCATCACATTCATGGAAGAACATGAAATCAAATGTCACAACATTTGATACTTATAGGCGTGACATATTATAAGGTTTTATATTTCAATAATAGCATTGTTTCGAAAGTGTTTACATTTAATTTGCCAATATTGAAGTGTGTTGTAAAAATTTCACTTTTGTAACAGGATTATTAATGAATAATAAATAAATAAATTTTTAGATTAAGAGAGTGTTAACAAGGAATTTGTCTTTAGGCGATGTTCCCGTCGAAGGAACAGGAGTATTTCTATAGAGCCTTGAGCAACGGTAACACTAACTATATAGATAAGTACGCTACCATACATAGTAATTACTGTATCGCAATACAAAATCAATTGCCAAAAAGTAACTTCCAAAACCCTTAACCTGAGCATGAGTCGATGTTTTTCCAGGAGATAAACTTGCTGGTCCTTTTTAATGTGACACATGCTTCGTCAACACGATTATAAATTTGAATTTATTTTCTTTGCGTAGGACAACATTGGGCAGAAAATAGGCTTGACACTTAATAATATTTCGAGAAGTATATTTTGTATGGGTCATTGAATGTAACTCCTCGTTACTCAATCCTTTTTGGCCAGTTATACCTCATGGCTTCTCTCAAATAAGATTAAAATGAGTATAACGTGCATTTTATATAAATTTTACAATTTCCTTCATTATGGAAAAGTGTTCCAAAAGTCACAAATGTATTTCTCAAACAAGACAATAAACATTTCTATTAAGGGGTTCATTCTTCGTTGTTTTATCCCTTTCTTACTTCCAGAAAAACCGCAAATATGCAAACTACAACATTATATATGAGCGTGTATATGACAATTTAGTACACTATATCAGAAATGACAAGATGTCAATTGATAAAGGTATTTTAAATTTTATGAAAGTAGTTACTTTACCATACACATCGTTCTTACCACCCTTGATAGGATCTCTGGAGACTTCTTTAATGGATCATGTAATTAAATAGGACACGGAAAGTCGACTTCGTTTCAATAAATTGGTTACTACTGTGAGAGGCAATCTATCATATCCGCTAGGAGAACTTGTGAATAGCATAGAAGTAGAGTGTAGTTTCTAGTTGATTCATCTCAAGTCTATTTCTTGGTACTTCCTAGCTTTTTTTTGCATTAAATTCTAAAAAAAAACGTTTGAAATTTTTCTCAAATACTTTAAAAAATAGTTTGACTCTTTATAATTGACACCAAGAAACCTATAAATAAGTGTGTTAATGATAGCCTTCTTAGTAAAAAAGATAACCAAATCTATCTATGTCAAAAACCTAAACTTGTGATATCTAGTATGATGTGAAAACACTTATTCATTACAAAACTCATGATGGTTGAGGAGACGACTGTGATATCAATTAAACTAGAGTTAGTTATGATATCACCTAATTTTAACCACTTATTGATTATCCCAGGCCGGGATTTTGACGTCATAACATTTTTTTTGTCGTCTGAAATATTCATAGTGATGTCAATGAAAGGAAGTTCAATCTATTATCTTACAAAGTCTAATGTACTGAATAGTAGCGATGCAACCACGTGGAAAGATTCTTCATATAAAACTTGACAATGGTAATAAGTGTTTACGTCAAGGAATCTTTGAGCAGTTACCATTTCATAGCGATCAGAGGAATGGAACCTGAATGTATATAAACTCTTGTTATGAGTAGAATATGCGATATGTAAACTCACCCTTCTCAGAAATTTGGACATTAATGCACAAGGAGCGAAGGACCCATCACAGAAGTGACACGTTGATCAAAAGATTTCCGCTACGTCCTTCAAGTCCTGATCTAATCCTCTTTATCGTCTAGATTCGGAAACCATTATCATCGTGGATGACAGAGTTAGATCAACAAGGAATTAATGTAGACTGGACTGACAATCGTATCAAATAAGATGTGCAATAAGCTGATACTTTAGCACCATTAAATAATTACAATTCATATATAAGTCCTACAGGGAGGTGCTCTCACGAGAAGCTAGACAGGCCTTAAAAGGATTTTGACAGAGATTTTATTCACAAAAGACATTAATGACACAATTACATACTCCAGGTATACATATAGTCTTGGTTTTAGCAAGAAAACAAAGTTGGGTGAAATCTTCGTTTACTAGCCAATATGTTCGGGTCTAGTCCCTGCTCATAAATAAAGTTCAGTCAGTCAGTTCGTAATATCGTTCTTATTTTAAAGTGTATTTTCCAGATAATACTATGCAATTCTTTCCATAGGGATCTTTCAATCAGCATTTAAAAGGAGTTAACTATTTACATTTATGATACGAAATTGATAACTGGATAGGCTGTACAAGATACGAAATTATAGGTTGTACATTGTGTGTGAAACGTAAACATTGTAAATAAGTTGTGAGTTACATGTACATGTACGTACAGTTGTATGTATATATTTCATATGATGTTTGTAAGCTTTATTCCTATTGGTACATGTGTCCAGTTCAAATAGGCGAATTTAATAAGCAAATCAGAAAAAAAAGATGTGAGGTGAGTTAAATGCCGCTTTCAAGGGCTTTTCACCTTATATCAGAGCTACTTATATAATAGCCCACAATACAATTTAGGCTATGCATTGCGGCGAATCTGCGAACATCGGCTGGAACTTGCAAAGCATGGGTGGCACTGCGCTGAAAAACATACGAGATGACAGGTACATATGTAGTGTAAATATAGACTGGTTTTAACATCTTCAAAAGTGTATATGACAATAAATGATTCAAATCCAAACACTTTCTCAACTAGGAAGAGAAAACCTGCTCTTCAAAGATCACTTCTTATGCAGGTCTCAAGAGTTATTATAAACATACCTATAAAACTATAAGTGTATTGTGAATTATCTCTAAATATCTTTATTTCAGTCTCAACATTGATTATTGACCATAAGCTTTGTTCCAGATTAAAAGTGAAATACATAGTAGGCTTAGTTTTGCATCCCAAAATATGCATGACGATAATATGTATATGATTTTATGCGTCATATCTTAATAAATAAAGACCAAGTATGTTTTGATTTTATGGATTCTTCCTAACTAAATGCTACAAACGTACCTCCAGCCAAATTTGTTTATCACAACAATGATGGTTAAAAGTAACCATATTTTTTGAATCTGAAAAACCTTTTTTTTAAATACATTTTATTATTAAACATTCATAAGATCAACTTTGATTCCAATAATATATGTTATATATGTATTTCGTTAACTTATTTCATTGAATGATTATAATAGAAATTATTTTAACGTAACAAATATTATCCGAAAGATCCATTGTATTTGACCCTTTTTAAAATAATATTGTAACAATAACGCATTTTCTCTCATTTAATTTGTTTTATTACTTCATGAAAAAGATCACCTAAAATCGCCTTTTAAACAATTATGATAAAACACACAAATTTGGTCATTATACTTAAGGGAGATATTGAAGGATTCATTTTGGTTACAATTAATCGAGGATTTGGTAATGAGTAAATTATAATGTTCAAAACTTTCATTTTTGATTTAGAGAGAATTGCTAATTCTATCGAACCTGTTGGTGTATTCGATGCAATATAGTGTAAAAGCGTATCATGAGTTTGTGAATATTTTTATAGACTAAATGTGCTTCAAAGAGCTTATTTTCTAAATAAAAATTATTTTACCGATAATGCCTTTTTTTCTCCCGAGTTTGTGGTTTAAAATAACCTTACTCGAATTGATTTTATGACACTTTTACTTATCATGTTAGTCCTTTGAGGATAAAAACTCACTCATCAATAACACTTATCGTGTAAGTGAAATTGATGAGAAATGGGGGAAAATTGACATAAAGGAAACATAATGCCAAACACGTCTTTTAGTACAATCTAAGAAATATCAAATTTGACGTAACAGTCGATCTTTTCTGTCTTAAATGTGAACATTGATTCCTGAAATCGCAGGGAAAAGTGATCGAGTCATCTAAGATTATTGATGGAATACTTGTTATTTTGCTTCTATGTAAGATTTGAAATTTTACTTTGTATAGTAGGCGAATATCATTACTTATTTGTGAATATTACAACAAAACTTAAATGTAAAGATAATAACTTAAATATACCACCTAAATAAGCAAGGAAACAAAATGAATTGAGTGTAGCTAACATTGAGGTGCGCTGAACCATTTGTTCTAGTGTAATCAAATTCAACAAAATCCAACATATAATTCACGTGAACACAGGCTTTCTGTTAGTGGTAAACATATTGTAGGCCACAATACTCCAACAATATGTCATCAACATACAACGTTATTATACATCATATATTTGTATTTCTTTCATTAATGAAATTTGAAAACAGCAAACGTCATTTTTTAGGAATCATAAAATGAAAATCCGCTATTAGTTCCTAACTAGCGTCAATGAGACTGTTGTTTGACACAATTGAAAGACTGTCAGCCGAATGCCCAAAGATTACCTTCTGACATTTAAGACGATAATGGTTTCCTTTGAATACTCTGATTTGGATCTGGTAGTGATATGATGGAATTTACAAGAATTACTTTTATCTCAGGTCCATATTGGGCCCTTTTTTCATACCACTCATCCTTATCGACATTACTTGTTCTATTTTATAAACTTTATTCAAAACAGTATCTCCTCATTCTCTCCCCACAGAGGCAGATCAAGTCATGTTGATTAAGCCTCTGTTATATTACGCCGACTTTGTGGGATAGATGTTCTTAAATCATCGTTTTGGCTACTGAATCAAGGCAAAAGCATTGTGATATGAACCATACTTTCCATGCGAGAAGCGTCGTCATTTGATAAAAAAATCAAAATGGATTGTGATGCGGGTTTTTCTCCGCCAGGGGAAACTGCCGGAACTCACGGATTTCGGCGTAATAGAACAGAGGCTAAATCAACATGACTTGAATGTATCTCATGGTATTCTCATTTTCTTTGACCAAACAACCAATTGGTAAACAAGTAATCTATAAAAATTATTTGTATTCAATATTTGACATTTTGAGGATACGTTTTTAAATCTATTAAGATTCATGAGCACAATCTGACACCTACAAGTACAGGGAATGAGATATTTGTGAATTTTGAAACAACAGTTCTGTCAATCGATAAGGGAATAAATGTTGCATTGCTGCATAAATGTTGTCGTGAACAGTTTTTAACAAAAAGGTCTTATATGATTTTTCGTACCATTGTATGTTACCCTTGCTACCAGATCCGAATAGGTGGGTGATTAACTGCAAGTCTTCTAAAGTCAAATATACATCACAGGGTGACATGATGTCAAAATATGTTATACACTGCCATTAATAAATCCCACTAAGGATTGTGATCTCTTTCTTGAGAAAGAAGACTTCACCTCCACTGCAAATGATTAGAAGTTATATTTTGAAATTTCAAAATATATTCTTCTCACTGCATAAAGGTATTTATTTGTTCTACATTTCCAAATGCATATTAAAAAGCAATTGATTAAGTTTGAGATAGGCTTTTCCGCCGTGTCATCCATTTCCCAAATTCGGAAATAATGACCAAACGGCAGTTACATATTGAGTTAATCATGTGCACACTAACAAATATATTTATTTATCATTTCCGCTTTGACAACTTATAAATAGCACAAGAAGATTTTAATCATTCATGGAGTTCTTGGGTATTTTAAATCAAAGCTTTTTTTGTGTATTTCTGAAGTTTTTGATAAATCCAGTTTTTTATCGTGTTGAAAATAAATCTAGAAAAACGATTATAGTGACGAAAAAAGTATTTAAGTGAAGTAAAAGCTGTTATAAAAAAGATAGACCTTCAGGCGAGGGCTTACAAAATGAATATAAATAGAGGTTTTAAAGAGGCTATTTCACTCAAAACTTGTTGCTGCATTACAGTTAAAGTGAAGCCTCATCCATCGTGTACAGTTTTATCTTAAACTATTACAGTCAAGGCGCAATGTCGACGGTCTCCTATTTTCAACGTCATTTAGCTCAGGGAAAATCTGTTCTATATATGTTATCTAACTCATAATAATGACACTACTCTATTTCAGTTTATGATGTCAATTTCAACTCCGGTTAAGTAACATCTCAGCAAACATCAATATAACTTAAGTAAGTTTTAGCCAGTAAGACCGTTTTATAGTAATGTTATTGGTATGTCACTACAGTAAAAATATACCATAAAAACCCATCAATATTTTTTTCCAATAATTCTCACTTCTCAAACACGCGACCAGGAAGTTGTTGTAATTGTGTAGTTTAAAGGTTTTCATCTTGCTTTTGTTACATGTTGCATTCTCTGAAACATATTTTCTTTATAGCAAACAAATAAAAGGATAATATTCACAATGTGACTAAATTAAGTTTTTTCAGGCGATTGTTTTTTTATTTTTTAATTCAAAAAGCTTTAAGGTGTCTAGATATTTTATCTAAAATAATGTATCAAAAATACATCTGATTCATAATAAATGTTGATTTTGACACAACCATATACATGAACTTATCACACTATTTCAAAGTCAAAATTTTATGAGATCAATAATTTCTGAAAATAAAGATATCAAAAAATTAAATTATCTTACTGTAAATTTATTGCTTTTCAAAGTCATTAATTTATAAAGAGTCAGATTTTCAGTAAATATATTTCCCATCAAAAACAAATTCAACAAATTCAAAATATCTATTTCACGAAAGATTATTATACCTCAAAACAAATTCACAAAAACAAAAGATCACGAAAGTCAAAATCATTCGAAAACAACGTGAATAAATCAACATAACTTTCCCAAGACAAAAGTTCATAAAACTTTCATATCCCCAAATAACACTTAGGTCAATATTTCATAACATCAACATATAACCAATGTGAACATTCACAAAATCGACATATCACCAAGATCATTTAATGTCAACTTTTGAAATAAAATACCCAATTGCTTAAAGTATTTGTTACTGGATTAAACAATTGATATAACTGTTTTATTCAAGGGAAGTAAATCCTTCCTTGAATGACCAGACCCTCACTTGTCCGTTCAGGTCAACCACACGTGAGCCACTGGTATCCAACCCGTGAGTAACTGGTTGCTCTCTGGTTAACACGTACGTCTGTGTGGGCCATAGGAATTTTGTACTCTGGTGTATTCTTAAGTTATTACTAATGATAATTTTTACATAAATGTAGTTTTGTTTGTTATAATAATTTAAAAGAATTATATGATAACGTATCATGAATATTCTGAAGTGGAATCATCGAAAATAATAGGTTCATGTGATTATTGTACAGAAAAAGGAATAAAGAGCAATTATAAACGAAGAAAGAAAGATTATACTAGTTCAATGCAGATTATAACAATGTTTCATATAACCACTAACTAAAGAACTAAACTATTCCAAAGCAACATTTTTGTTTTACTTTTGATGTCAAAACATCATCATCAATATTTGATTACCTTAATTAATCACGTTACACTGGGTAATTTTTCCATTCATACCAGACAAGCTAAAAGGATTTTGTCAGATATGTTTTCTATTTTTGTAAATAGATGTACCACAGACAGAATAATTGTGAGTTTGTGTCAAGAGTTATGTATGAACATAGAGGATATTATGAATAAATTTCTTAAGAATGTTTTAATGTATAATTGTCTTCTCAAACGTTAACGTTTCGGTAATATTTGAAAGCTACAAAAATAAATATAAAACATTCAGAGTAAATTTATGGTAATCCCTTGCATATCAATACAATAAACAACGTTTCCAGGTAACAAATAAAGACAAACGTAAACGTTATTTCGAGAATGTTGGGCTCTTGTAAGAGCAGTTAAATATACAGAGTTAACAGTTCTTTCCAAAATGTCATATGTGTTTTGTTGTTACCTGCTTTAATAAAAAGATATCATTTATGTATTTTCCTATTTTTTAGAAGCATGTGAATACGTTTTCGAAAAAAGAAACATTTTGAGAACATATAAAACTAAATCACACAAGAGTATGTGAAAGGGGTGGGGTGTCAATAACCATTAAAAAGACAAATATCGTTTCAAATGATTCGTTTTTGTAACCACTGAAATCCAAATGGAAACAAACAAAAACAAAAGTGGCGGTTTGATATAAACGTTTGAACTTCCATGATGCAATATAATAGCTATATCAATGTAAACCAGAATCCCTTTGAAATAAGGCATTTCCCTTTCTTTTTTGAAGAATGTACTTTCAAAATTATTTGAACTTTTCGAAAAATCGATACCTATGTCACACATTAAAATTATTGTTGGTAACAGCACTTTAATGTAAAGAGAAAACGTTTAAATTTCACTAAGCAGAGAAGCAAATAACTTAACTGTCAAAATGTATATATCAAATTCGCTATTAAGGAAAATGACAAATACTCTCACACAAATGATGCCTATGATCAAAGGATCGAAATACTGCAAACTTATGAGCATAATTTAGATTGATGATTGTAGTGCTTCAATTAGCATTGTAAATGCTACTCATAAAGGTGCTTAACATTTCAATGCGATCATGTACAAAGTTTATCACCAAAAAATGTTATCTTCATGACAGTCCACGAGGCACTATCACAGGGAGTTAAAATGAAATAGATGAAGTAAATAGATGTACCACAGACAGAATAATTGTGAGTTTGTGTCAAGGGTTATGTATGAAAATAGAGGATGTTTTTCATCCAATTCTTAAGAATGTTTCAATGTATGATTGTCTTCTCAAACGTTTCGTTAAGATTTGAAAGCTGCAAAAATAAATATAAAACATTAATTAATTAGTTAATTAATGGTAAACCCATGCATATCAATACAATAAAGTTTCCAGGTAACAAATAAACACAAACGTAAACGTTATTTCGAAAATGTTGGGCTCTTGTAGGAGCAGTTAAATATACAGAGTTAATAGTTCTTTCCAAAATGTCATATGTGTTTTGTTGTAAGCTGCTGTAAGAAAAAGAGATCATGTATGTATTTTCATATGTTTAAGAAGCATGTGAATACGTTTTTGAGAAAAAAAACCATCTTGAGAACATATAAAACTAAATCACACACGAGTATGTGAAAGGGGTGGGGTGTCAATAAGCATTAAAGGCAAATATCGTTTCAAATGATTCGTTTTTGTAACCGTTGAAATCCAAATGAAAACAAACGAAAACAAAAGTGGCGGTTTGATATAAACGTTTGAATTCTTAACTTCCATGATGCAATATATTAGCTATATCAATGTAAACCAGAATCCCTTTGAAATAAGGCATTTCCCTTTCTTTTTTGAAGAATGTACTTTCAGAATTATTTGATCTTTTCGAAAAATCGATACCTATGTCACACATTAAAATTATTGTTGGTAACAGCACTTTACTGTAAAGAGATAACGTTTGAATTTCACTAAGCAGAGAAGCAAATAACTTAACTGTCAAAATGTATATATCAAATTCGCTATTAAGGAAAATGACAAATACTCTCATACAAATGATGGCTATGATCAAAGGATCGAAATACTGCACACTAATGAGCATAAGTTAGATTGATGATTGTAGTGCTTCAATTAGCGTTGTGAATGCTATTCATAAAGGTGCTTAACATTTCAATGCGATCATTTTCAAAGTTTATCACCAACAAATGTTATCTTCATGACAGTCTATGAGACACTATCACAGGGAGTTAAAATGAAATAGATGAAGTTAATTATTTTCAAGGAGAAAAAAGTTTCATAACAGTAATCAAATGAGTTCATTTTTTCACAACACTGTCGAATTGATAAAATCAGCCTTTTCTAAGTTATGCAAACAGTTAACATAAATATGTTAAATGCAATTTGATCATATTTGTATGTTGTATTTGAACAATGACTAAGCAAATTAATAGAAGGCTATCAGTTTAAGATAGATATGACACTTACAGTAACGAGACCAATTTTTGTTCAGCTTGGAGTCTAATGTGGATGAAGTGCCTTCCCAAGAAACAAAAGTCAAAGGCCCAGGTTATAAATGTTTGTGACCGAACTCACAGCGATTCAAACTCTTTTCGTAAGCAAAGGACCTGAAGGCAAACACTACTGCTCTGTCCTAACAAAAATGAGTATTTTGATGATTTAAACAATGACATGACAAAAGGATCAAACAATGATAGTGATATTGCATTTCAGTTTATTCAGTTTGTTGAGAAAGTACTTAGTATCATTGTTGCATGTAGCAAGTTGTAGCATCGACTAAATGATAAGGATGTGGTTCGGAAATTTTTTCAGAATTTTCTACATTGATTTTGAATTCAACTTTTGTTATTTATAAACTAAATTGATGCTAGGACAGTTTCACTTAGTATTTCAGACATTTGATGTTTAAAAAATCTTCTTCAATAATACTGAAAACTAAAGAGACGTTGATGAGAAATGTCGAACCAATGGACAGAAGGGAAAACTATAACCACATGCCATTGGTGCAATATGAAACGGAACAAAGTTGACTTAATTTTTGGGGTCTGATTAACGTTTAACTGATCCAAAACTATCACTAAAGGACGATTGGAAATAACCTTAATTATTTACATTACATTCTTAAGTTGACAGAAATATTAATCTTTATTATCAAAATTTTTATCATTTAAAAATGATCCCACTCTGTGTATTGAAAGGGAGGAATCAAAAAGTCTCAGTTTCACTGTTTATTTGGAGACTGCTTTCATTTATTACTTAACTTTTCTTTTTAAAGACAAGGTCATCATCATCAACTATTGTTTGCATTATCCGTAATATTACCATGCTTCCTCCACATGAGCTACCTCAAATGTGGAAATATTCAGTGCATTAGACATAGCGTAAAAGCTAAATTGACAAGTGATCAAAGCCACATTATGTGATTTCAAATAGTGTCCAGTTTACATAATCAACTTTTTTTGCATATTTCACTAAATCGTCTGTGCAAAACTTGAAGATTCTGACTGTGATATCAATATCACATTGGAGCCGAGTTGAATAGTAAATATGTGAACATTTAAAGATTTAACCTTTCTATAAATCTTTAATGCTTTTTTACATCTTAACCCAATGTTAAATATCAGGCGTTTTTCTTGTGCCTTGTTGAATGCAGAAGGAAAGGTTGTTTATCAAAGTGAGAGGAGAAATGTAGTGTTGACATTTGCAATTGTTTACTTTCTTTTTGGGAATATGCCAAGCAGTTTTTGAGCTTTTAAGCTTTGGAATCTTGATTTCCACAATAAATAATCCCAAAACAAATGTAAATCTATTTTAATTATAAGACAAAAACGCGATTTTAATATGAAATCTCAAATGCTTTTTTGTGTGTATTTTTCTTCATACATGTAGTACTATCATCAAAAACAAATCATTAATACTTATAAGATAACTGTTTAAACTGGAGCACTAGGCTTGTTTTCTTCAATTCTACAACGTCTCAACGTAGTAATATTAATTATCTGTGTGGTAACTTATAGCCTAATGGGATGACATTATGTTCACTAGTTATAATACTTCTTGTATGCGTTGAAACAAAAAGAGCACACAGCCTTACTGTGCCTTCTTTAATTACGTCATTATTTTTCTAATTCATGAACTTCGCTTTGAAGTTAGTTCTCCACATTTCCCTTCTCACATCTTGTAAATTCTTGAGGAAAACATCGTTAGTGAAATGGAAATCTTCTGTTTAAAAATCCCAAAGCTAGTTCTAGAGAAAATGTCTACTCACGTAGAGGTGTTTGTACTTACTCAATTTTGAATAGAGAACCGAATCAGAGTCGACCTAAACAACATACATAATAACGAAATACATTGTTATGATTCTGCTAAAAAAACAAAGAATAAATGGATCATCTTATTGAAATGTATTTAAATTGAAACAGTTTTGTCTGAATCGATTCCAGCTAATTCTTTTCATAAAGGACTTTAAACAATCTCAAGGAAAAATATGCAGCCTAAAGACGCCGCTTAATCATTGTCAAAAACATGATGCGTACAGCCTAAAAACAAATCTCTTGAACCCTTACTTATTTCAAATAAAAGATGTTAAACTGTGGAATACAAAGAACCATACTTAGCCCTTTTCAAGCACTTCATTTCTATGTAAAGAAGTCCCATCTTAAAATAATCCTGACTTACTTACTGACGTGTTCTTACTGATTTTATTACCATGTCTGAATAATTGAAAGCTTGTATCCAAAGACATGTATGAAATAGAAAACATAATCGTCATTACATCAAAACCAAATTCCTAATATTCTATCCTTGTAATGTTTGCCTGCAAGATGATGACCATATCAATAAACGTTCATAATAGCATTTTGCGTGTTACGCTGTGTAAAACAAAGGTTTGAAACACAATAACGTTTATTATCACATAAAACATAAATAAATCAAAGTCACTTTTGCAGTAAAAAGTCCTATTTTTAAAGGACAGCTTTTGTTGACAAATAACCTGGCACTTCCTAAATCTGTATAGTTTTGCTCCTAATAAACATGGTATGATTGATGTTATGACAATTTTACCCTCTCTTATAGGCTACTTAGTTATGATATTCTCATCAGTCACACAATAGAAATTGATGCAAAGAACACAAGGGATGCATTTATGTCTAAACGAGACTTTTATTAAATTCTTACAAAGTTGAAGTTGACATTTTTGTCAATAGTGACTGTCTGAATTATACGTCAATGATTCCATAGATCCTAGTATGGGATAAAAGTGGAAATCACTTGATGATACCCATTCTTGTCACTTTATATTGTAACTGATATGGATAAAACTTATATTTGTTACAAATTATGTTCCCACCAGCTGTACCCATGTGTACAGCTTAGTGAAGTGATTGCAATATCGGTGTAACACTTTGCACAAAGAAAATTAAAACTAAAATTATTTGAATGTCTCCATCGGGATTTAAACGCTCGTGACAGGCCAGCATGTTGACACCCAACTAAACCGTGCTACTGACACTTTAACCAAAGAGTTGATTTATATACTAAGATTTAATGATTCAGTAGTAATGAAGATATGTTTTTTTTATTCCAAGAAATAAATGTACATCAAATCACAACATACAGTGTTAACACATTGTCAAATACAGTCATTACGTTGCGCTTAATACTAAAAGTCTTTCAAATGAACACCACACATAGATTTTATTGACCTTCATCTGAATAAAGTTTCGGAAGTATTTTTGGTGCATAAACCTTCTCTCATTTACATAAAGAACTAGCATTTTCAGACATCCTGGTCATTAAGGTAAAAGTGAATTTGAATATCAGGAATCACATGGCTATTCTTTGAAGAATTATCAGCTCTGGCTGATCAGTCTTTTAATATCTACTGACAACAGAGATCTAGTCTGGAGGCATCTTTGCGATAACCCAACATGCTGGAATACCATTAAATGGACTTAATTTAGTCTCTCACCAGTTAATAATTAAAGCTTCTGTCTAAAGCCGTTGTAGACAGTTTTCCAGTATTGTCAATGAATTTTGAAATAAAGTTCACTCTTTATCAAATTAAACAAGTTTGATATCAAAATCAGTGGAGACTGTAACAGTTGTGTTAGAGCAGTTTCTATTTTCCGCAGGCTACCGGAGCATATGAACTATTCCGCAGTTAATTTTCAGAAAAGATTAGTCTCTGAGTGGGAAATTACTGTCATTACAGCTAGTTAACTATATTGTTGTTATTCAGAAGTTACTGTTTTCATTATATGGTTAATTATCAAATCGACATCCTAAGGTATGTCTGTAAATAAAGATAATTTCAAAAATGAATATAATATTAATTATCCTACCCCATGTAAGAATCTCGATCTCTGATTGGTCCACGTGACCCTGAATAAATAGAGATTAATACCCAAGCAGAGATGTCATATTGTTTTTACTTTAAAAGGATATTTTCCCGAGCGAGAGCGAGGGAAATATCCTTTTACTGGCACGAGTGTTGTAAAAATTACCGCTAGGGTTTATTACACATGTGCAACATATCGTTTTTTATGTCATGACTTATTTCATCACATATGGATAATAAATACTGATATCACCCTCTTGAGCGGGATAATAGAACATTTATACCCAGGCGCATAAAAAGCATGAAAAAACGTGCCGATTGAGCGTCTTGAAATGTACAATGTATGTTACCTCGAACACATGATCAAACTGGTTACATTTGATCAACCGATATGTAGCTGTGAATATACTACACTCAGGGGCAAAAGAAACTATACCAACTTTTCAAAAGCGTACAGAACAAACTCCTGTTGTAAATGAAATGCGACTACGAACCCTTGTGATAGGCACATCAGTTGTGAAGAACTACTCACAATTTCAAACATCAAAGTATGATATGCATAACTATATGACTGTTCAAATACAAGAGGGGTCCAAAAACAGCTTTTTCAATGTTTTTTTTTGGTCATAATCTTTTTAATTGGAATTAAAACAATATGAAATGTAAAAATCTTATAAATATAAGATGTTATCAATATAAATAACCCGGGTAGAAGTAAATTTGTTCACGCATTTGGCCTGTATGTTGGTTTAAAAACACATAAAAGGGCCATTTTCGCTTTCCTATCTCGTCTAGTTAAGGATTTTTAAACAGCGTTTTTTGAAAGGCCTGTATTTCAAAAGCGTTAACAGATATAGCTTTTTGAAATTAAAAACTTAGTTCAATTAGCTCCTGAAGACACGTATTAACCCAGTTTCAGCCGTTACTATCACTCGTAGCTTAATCTATCATGTATTTTATATGGTATCGTTTCTTTTGCCCCTGAGTGTATAGTAAAATAACTTATGAAGTTTTTTTATCTTCATATCATATGCGTTTTGTTTAAACATTCGGTAAGATAAATTCGTTATACCATTCAAAGGCGGGGTACATGGGGAGATATCCGCCTCTCGCTAGGTGTTATGCATCTCGCCTTCAGCTCATAGCCCGCCTCTGAATGGTATAACTTATAATATTAACATGGTATATCATGCCTGCATGAAAGTATAATACCTTTAATTTGTAGTTATCAATAAATCAAACATATTACCCTTCTGTAATTTATCTGTGTCAGTTAATCAGAGGATAATCATAGCTTTAGAAATTATCATTTCTGTTACCCCAGGGGCAAGATAAAGAAAATAACATACGGTTGGTTATAAAATTCCTTAGTAACAATTGTCATACAGGTATAACAACTTTGCTTTCTTTGGTGCATGAACAAAGTTGACATATGAAAATACCTCGTTTAAGGGAAACAAACACATTGAAACCAAGTCTGGCAAAATGTTTAATAATGCTTATTTGGGCAAATTGTGGTTAGTAAAGAAAAGACCCTATATTGTTTTCCAGAAACACAAACAATTAAACAACAAAATGATGCACTAACCAGTCAACGAATCCTAGCGTTTATATCTTCTATGAACCCTACCAAACTCATTCCATGAAATAATACTAAAAATCATTGAGAATAAACAAAAAAACAACAGAGAGAGAGAGAGAGAGAGAGAGAGAGAGAGAGACCAGAATACACTCTGTTTTCTGAAACCTGATCGAAAACCGGACACCCCAACTGTTTTAAAATGCTATTCAATCAAAACAGACTGTATTCACAGAAGTTCATAAAACCCAGTTCATTTTTACACTGCTGCATCCCATGTCCAATGTTTCTGACAGCTGATAACTTTTCAAACTGATCATGCATAGGCATCATCTCTCTTTTCAAAGAAATGCCCAAAGGTTGTTCCTGACACTTTGCAATGAGGGTAAAACCTAGACTGTTGCAACGACACATGTTAACGGATAGACAAATTGATCAATTCAGATGTCCTAGGAAGTCACGAGCTGCTGTTTTCATAAAGAAGAAAACAAAACTGTTATGTGTCAATGTGTTTAACCATTTAACAAAGAAATCTGCTGATTTGTTAAAAAGATTTTCCCCAATAATCATTTAAATGTGATCTTTATGATTGACAAAGGTTTTTGCACAAACTAATCTTTGATTTTGGTTAAACTAATTTTGAAACCTTGTTTTTCAATAAGAACCTTCATCTTTCCGATAGCGTATGCATAACTATAGGTGCAGTTCATACACATTTCTTGAATCCAACTCAAGATTTTGTTTGGACTCAACTTGACAGAAGATATTATGTTACGATTTGATTTGTCTAATTTGATTTGTCTGGTTCGTCAGAATTTCGAAGTCATGATCAGGATCAGATAACATTCCGTCTGGTTTGCTGAAATGATAGATTAAAATCAGTAATGAGATCCACTATTTACGACAGTGAAAGTTATCCTTAGTAAAGCACAAATTTGTCCTATTTGAATTAGATCATTTATGAAACATGGGCCATAAACGATTTTGTTACGATTATTTTAGAATTTACATATTCACATATTTGTTATGTCTATATTGTCATATCACTTCATTCCAAGAAAAGGTAATCAAAACCTCAATGGTTTTAATTGTGTCTAATATTAATGAAAGTTATCGAGGTAAGTTGCCTAATATTTGTATCGCTCTTTAAAAAGAACTCTCAATATAAAATAATTTATTCAAGATAATTTTATATCAGTAAACATATTTAAAGGAATCATATGCGTACCTATCTTAATCACGAATTGCTCTCTATATAACTAAAAGGAAATGTCATAGTCCAATCCGAAAACCCTTTACAAAAGCTTCTTTGGAAGTCTGTTGACTTATAAATTTGTAAAAAAAACGAGAAGCGACTGTAAAGAGCTGATTGATATTTTTCTCAATTTCACGTTAAATCAATCAATGCAAATAATGTAGCGCCAAAATCAACCGAGAAAACAATTGTTTGAAAAGATTTGACAAACTTGATAAATCGAGGTCAACCAACACATACAAAACAAGCGCGTCAGTGATTGGCTCTAGCAAGGGAGATAACTAGAGATAAGAGATTATCGCCGGTTAGGATGCTGTTAGCAAAACAGAAAAGTCAGGGGTCGATAGCAAGGGTTAGAAGAGTTAGGTCCGCGACTGGTGTTTTAATGTTTGCATAGGAAGATGATGCATACCACATAATTTCAAGTGATCACAAAACACAAAGGCAATATGAAGGGATTGTGAAATGTCTACTGTAGTCTCTTCTCCCCACTATTTTCAGTTCAGTTGTTGTATCATAGAAATCATAAGCTTTGAATCTTTAGATCTGGAATATAATAGCAGCCTTATTTCGCAACTACATGTAATATTTATGAGGATTCACTTACTACTAAACCACATTTACCCAATCACAAATTGTTCAACACAGGAATAGTGAAGTAATTAGATGTTAATTGGCAGTCGTATCCCAATCCGTTTTAAGTAAAATATCTAATGATGATTGTACTTTTTTGGTAACATTGTAAGTAATATCATTATGGCAAGATACATGTAGGTCGTTATAATTGTTGTATCCGCGCTAAATGGATAGAGAATATAATGGATAGATAATTTCTCTAAAATCAGTTTATCCCGTGTAATTTTGATTTGACCCTACCTTTCTTTCACCTTTACTTTATCCATAGAATGTCGTTTTTTAAATTAAATATAACAGAACAGGTTACATGTTTGATAAGCACCAGTTGAATTCATTGTTGATCAATATATTTTTAAATATCCGATGGTGTTCCATTAACTGTCAACCTGTTTGTCCATCCGAACGTTTGTTACTATTTGATTTCATACAAAGAGCTCAATTCTAGACCTTGAATGTTATTAATTGTTGGGTCATAATTGTAGGACATTCAATCTCATTAAAACTTGCTGTATTGTATACGTCCCTTCAGTCCTCACGTTATATTGCATTTTACACATTATGACCGATTGTTGACCGATTCTATCAGCATGTATTAACTAGATTGGACTATTCAAAGGGATCAACCACTTTTTACATGGACCAATTTTAATGATCCTTACAGACGTCTTAGCACATCGAAAATATATGTTCTTAATGTATCAGTTGCCTCTAGTCTGATGAGATACCAAAATTATAGAAACAGAGTTTATTTTCTAGAAATAGAATCAATTATCCGATATAAATTACCGTTACATAAATAAATGTTTTCTTTCACAAAATTGCAATTCTGTCAAGATGTCCTCGAAATAGTACCAAACTAACCCTTCAATCTAGGCTAACGAGATGCAACCTTCCTTCAGCAATTGTTGTCACATAGTTCCCTCATGCATTTGTTCTCGGGCACCAAAGCAACTTTTGTAAACAAAATCTATTAAGTTATTTCAGGACGGTCACTCTCATGTAAATTCACAGTCTTGATTTGGATATTTAAAGAAAATGTTTTTCTTAAATTGATGATCTTTTTCCTTGGATGAAATAAGAACTTACAAGCGCTTATAACAACATTATTCTTGACAAGATCAGATCTTCTTCACTGGAGCAGTATGGTTTATGACTATAATATATTTATTTCCATTTCTTCATCATTAACAACTCAGGTTGATATACTTACTTTAAAACACTTTCAGTTTATTTTGATTATTTATATCAATTTTTAAGTATATCAGATATGTCATTTTTTTGGCTGATATTTTTGTAGGATTGCTAAATACTATACACATACTATAAGCATTTCTTTTCAGACTGCATTTCAGACATCAAATAAGTTACCATTATTTGACAACAAAAAAGGTAGATATACATGTAACATATTTACATTTGTAAATCTTAAGGATAAATTAATGCATTGTCTCTGTTGCTGCTTATGACATTGAATACGTTGAAAACTATTATGTAGGTCAAATAAGTAAACTGAAATGACACCAAATATGTTCATATTACCAGAAAATGTAATTAACAGCCGAATCACCAACAATGTGTTTGCATGTTTTTCAGAATAGAAAAACGTACATTAAGATTCTAAAGTGATAAATTGTCTTTATTGCAAGAATGGTAATCATGTTAAACAAAGGATGCTCTTATTCATATGTGATATTGTAACTCAAAATGATTTAATATTTCACCATTTGATACCGAATCCTTAAAGTCACTTTTAGCTAGGTCAATACAGTCATTGCTATAATACTCTCATTGGCTTCTATTTATTCCTCATTTTGCTGTAAGAGATAGATACAGTTGTTTGGAAATAATTGACCGATTCGTTCTGGTGCAATAAAGAAAAACTGTAACTGAACTGTGTAGATGTCAACGAAGCGTGCGACATATTTTATGATAGAATAAATCTATTTATAAAATCATGTGTTCCTACAAGGAAAGTCACGATAAGACCTAATGATAAGCCCTGGTTTGACTCAAATTTAAGAAGAGAATGCAGGAAAAGAGACAGATTGCGCAAAAAGGCAACTAGAACAAAGAGAGAATCTGATATTATCAAATTCAAAAAGCAAAGACAAAGAGTTAACAACATGAAGTATTATGCAAAAGAAAACTTTTATGCGAATGTAGATAATTTTCTTCTTGATTCATATGTGGAAAGTAAAAGTTCCTATTGGAAATTACTACGCTATTTAGTAAAGCAATCTGGCTCTAGTAATTGCATACCTCCTCTTAAATCTAAAAATGATCAGAATAATCCAACATGTTTCTCTGATTTTGAAAAGGCAGAACGCCTAAATGAATATTTTCAATCTATTTCTACCATGGATGATGACAAGACATGTCTACCAAGCTTTAGAAACAGAACAGGTGCTATATTTGACACGCTTACTGTAACAATGGACGAAATAGAAGATGTTATAAAATGTTTGCATGTTAAAAAGGCGTCTGGCCCTGACAGAATTAGCCATCAGCTTTTGAAAAAGGTTGTTTTTTCCATAAGTCATGTATTATGTTTATTATTCAATATGTCACTTCAATCATGTGTGTATCCATCTGCTTGGAAAACGGCGAATGTAATGCCTCTATTCAAAAAAGGTGATCCAACACTAGCAGAAAACTATAGACCAATATCTCTTATCAGCTGTGTTGGTAAACTTTTTGAACGGGTTGTTTTCAAACATTTATTTAATTATTTCCATTCAAATAATCTCCTATATAAATACCAATCTGGTTTTCAGAGTGGCCATTCCACAGTACATCAATTAATTGAAATATATAATCAGATATGTGAATCACTAGACAAAAAAGAGAATTATTGTATGGTATTTTGTGACGTATCTAAAGCATTTGATAGAGTGTGGCATAAAGGTTTATTGCTCAAGCTTGAAAATTATGGTATTAAAGGTCTACTCTTGGGCTGGCTAGCTAGTTACATAAGTAATCGTAGTCAAAGCGTGTTTGTAAATGGATCAATATCCAAGCCAAAAACACTTAACGCTGGCGTTCCCCAGGGCTCAGTGCTTGGTCCCTTTTTATTTATTGTATATATAAATGATATAGCTGATGAATTAGATTGTTTAACTCGGCTTTTTGCTGACGACTCCTCACTCGGTTATTCCTCTGCAGATAATAGACTAATAGAAAGAAATCTCAATACTAATTTAAATAAATTAAACTTATGGGGAAAAAGGTGGTTAATTAAGTACAACCCAGATAAGACTGAAGCAGTTTTATTCACTTTAAAGAATTGTACTAATAAGCCACAACTTTACTTTGATGGTGTTGAGATACGAATGGTTAAGACACATAAACATTTAGGAGTAACGCTATCCAGTAATGGAAAATGGGCAGATCATATTGATGATATTATAAGAAAAGTTTCACAGATGGTATGTTCCATGCGACTTTTGAAATATGTACTGTGTAAGGAAACTTTGAACAAAATCTATCACATGTTTATTAGGCCACATCTGGAATACGCATGCGAAGTATGGGACGGAAGTACTCTTGAATTAATAAACAAATTAGAACAGATTCAACTGCAAGCAGCAAGAATAGTTACTGGTCTACCTAAGTATACATCTCGTAAATTTCTTTATTTTGAAACTGGCTGGGAAACATTGCAAGACAGGCGGAGAAAAAGAAAATTAAATTTGATGTACAAGATTCAAAATGGATTAGCACCACAATATCTTTCAGATCTTCTTCCTCAGAATGTTGGTTCTAAATCTAATTATAATTTACGTAACTCTTCAAACATATCCACTCCTTACTCAAGACTAAAACATTCACAAGATTCCTTCTTTCCATCAACTATATGTTCTTGGAATGTTTTACCAGCCAATTACCGCCAGGCGAAAACCGTTTCAAAATTTAAATCATGCATAGCTCAAAAGTACGAGTACGCACCATTATATTTTTCATTTGGGAAAAGGAAATTAAATATTATCCATACCAAATTAAGATATACTGTGAGCTCTTTAAATTATGATTTGTATAAGGTTGGAATAAAAACAAATCCTGAATGCACATGTGGTTACCATGTTGAGAACGCTTATCATTATATGTTTCAATGTACATTGTATAACAATCAAAGAGAAAAGTTGATGTCTTTGTTACAGCACATAACTGTGCCTGCATGTATCATAATAGATCTTAAACTCTTGCTTGAAGGAAGTGCAGACCTATCACTATGTCAGAATAGAAGATTATTTATGTTAGTGCAAACTTATATCAGTGACACTAAACGATTTGATTAGCATATTGATGTAATTTAATTCTCTTAACTAAATCTTACTTTGCTCTTGTTCACTATCTGTCATTTTGGTTTGTTAATATATGTGAATCGATTTTGTACATACTAAGGAGAGGGTATTTTAAGTTGGACAACTTGTTCCCAATCCTTTTCATGTGAATAAAATATGTTTAAACTAAACTAACTGTAACTTGGTTGAGTTAACCTTAACCGACCTTTTAACACTCTCTAACCACGAAACAGCATAAATGCTTCATCGTAATTATAAAAGATTATTACATTTATCATATAAGATTAAATGTTCAATATGTTTCGACAATATAAACATCAGTTAAGTACGTATCACATCCTAGATGAAAGATATGTGTTCACCTTTCAAACTTAGGATGAATATATATTTATTGAATCCAAATCAAACATATTCAGGCAAAGCTTGTCCAGTTGGGGAAGCAATTAAGGCATTTATACAGTTGCACACTCACATATTGACCAGAGCATTGTTTGATGTGAATTTCACTGAAAGAAGATTAATGAGTCGTAGTTAGATTCTATATATTAGCCATGTTCTCTCCTCTTGTCACCTAGTTGCTGATTAATTACGATTTGAGACGAAGAAGGTCTCCATATATCTTACTGTGGGCAGTGTCTCACAGTTGAGGTTCATATTGGGATTATTATAACTCTGTATCGTGACCTCATATACCAGATTTAATCAAGGAAAGTGAAAATTCATGGGATGCGATTGTTCAATTCTAATGTTGTAATGCACTTTTAGCTATATATGTTGTCAAGTGTCTATGTGTCTCACCAGTTACATGTGTAAAAATTTCTTTCGTTCCATCAGCGACAGAATAGACACTTTGATGTATCAGATTTTTTTTAATTCTTAAACTTCTTAGAATAATACTTGAATAACAACAGCTTGACATTTAAGATTTTCATCAGCTTTACTGTTTAGCCTTTTTGAAAATTTAATTGTCTGTCTCCACAATTGATTTCATGAAAAATGTTAAAGAGAATGACAGTATCCTTTTGTGCTTCTTGTTGATGAAGTGTCCTTTTTACAAGTAATGTTTATCAAAGATGACAGTTCATATGTAATCCATGGCAATGAGGTGAACAGAAGAAGAATAGATATGTACGAGCATCAGTGTATGATCGGATGAGTGAATTTACGTTGAACATGAAAAAGAGATGAATTAGACCGTATCAGCTTGCTTGTAACTTGATCCTACTCTTGTTACTCTTCGGATCTCAAGAACACACAAACAACATATCAGAATTTCTTTTTAAAGAATGAACCCTCTTGAATAGAATCAAAGTCTAACCTACAAAATTTATTTACATTTTGTTGATAAACCTTCAAAGCAGTCTGTCCTCAGTATAACGAGCTTCTGCTTAATGTAATCACCTTGAAACAATTGAAAGGTGAATCAAGTCGCAAAAAAGGTTCCTTTGACATTCAGATATATCATAAGTTATAAGTTTTTTTTCAGTCTAATGACGACATGATAATTGACATATATGTACCATGATCAGTTAGAATAACATGAAATTGCTTTACCTGCTCAATATGTTACTCTAAATGATCATTATTCACAATTTTGTGCCTTAAGGACGATAACGTCTTACAAGGGACATGAGGAGTATGGGAGATATAAACCTTTTGTTTGTTGAATTTAACGGCAGAATAAACAGTTTAATGCATAGAAGGAAAAATATTCTTAAACTGCTTAGACTAGTATTTTAATGACAACTGCTATGTACATTTAATTTCCCTTTTCTCACCATGATTCCATGATATGTGTACAAACTCTTGTTGAATTTAACACACCTGTTGTAAATTGAAAGTAACACACTCTCATTATATTGTCCTGTGGTAAACGATCATACATTATACTATCAATTTAAACATCTTTACTTTTAGAAGCAACATGTGATATTGTCGAAGATTTTAGTAAATATTAGACGGAGGAGTTTGTGTTTTTGTGGTATTGAGTGGGAATATATGCCCGGCTAATTGAACTTTGCAAATGCTATTTCGGTGCAAGTTTAGCTCTTCATCTTCAAACAGACCCCTTCACATTGTCTATCGATTTAGAAGGGGAGAGTTAAGTTTTAACTAAACAGTTAAGATGAACAAGGAAATGTCAGATTGTTGAGAACGTCAGTTAATCAGAATTATAATTGACATTTTTGGTTTCTCAAACATATTTATTGATTAAAAGACAATTGGATTCCTTAGTGTGTCAACGGTAATGTAAACATTGATGTCAAAGATGAATGATAAAGATTCAACGGCAGCAAACTTTGAGCAAACACATTACAATATTACAAGCATTTCTCAGCCAAGATATTGCATAATTATTTACGGTTATCATGTATTATCAATCTCACTATAACCATGCAATTAAATGAATTACTAAATCATCTTCATATAAATTAAAATGACAGTTTAACTAGTCAGACCGTGCTTGTTATATTTGGAATTTTTTTTTGATCATATGTAACTGTATGATTTACTATACATAATGCTTGGTTAACGACTCCATAGCAAATTAAGGATATATAGCTGTGTATCTTTGCTTCCCGATCGATCACTTAGACTTGATCGATCACGAGAAAAAAAAGGATAATATGAGGTTTTATGTCCTAGAAAGACAGATAGACAGACATAATTTATTTAATTTTTAAGGCCTCTGGCGCAAACAACATACATTTAAAGGTTGTCCTAGAAAGGTGCACACAAACACCAGATTTCTGCGTTTGGTATGACGTCAGTTTCGATTATAGAGGCATATATTTACTATACTAAATTGTCCACATAAAAAAAGGAAATTAATTTAGCAAAGGTGATGTCTTTCAATACTCTGAGAATATCACTTAAATGTCTGCCAAGCTTAAGTCTATTATTTCCATTACATTATGACTTTTCCCCAAGCAAGGTAAATAGTGTATCAACTTGATAAATCAACATAAGTATGTGTGAAAGAAAAGCTTTTGCAGAGGGGAAAGTCACTTAACGGATATTGAATAACTAAAGCTCTGACAGCTGAATGAGGAAGAAATTTTATCGTGAACCGCTTGACAAAAATCAATGTTTACTTACCATTGGTTATTGGGTGTCATCAAAGCCATCCCTTATGCGAATTTCATAGAATAGCCTACACTGACCTAGCCCACCGAGTTTCACATCATTAGCCGTTTGAGTCCTAAAGTTGTTGGGGTCACAGATGCGAAGATGATGTCACTTGATCCAGGAGGCTCAACTGTTGCTGGAAGTTTCATTTGAAACTCATCATTTTAAATGTTTTAATATGCACTATTTAAATGATCGAAGAACAAATCATCCATCATATGTTAACTGATGGTCTACTATAAATAAGGCATTATTCCCACCAGGAAAAAGACATATCTAGCACTGTATCAATGTGTAAAATTTGTTAATATTGTATGAAGATTCATATATCAACAAAAACTGTGTTCTGAAGGAAATATTGCTTGTAGAAGATAGACAATATCGTTTCGAATGTAGATGTTGAACAACGCTCTGCAATCGCAAATGTATGTACATGACATCACTGTGACTTCATAAACATGATGACATCACAATGTTTTGACATCACTCCCTCTGGAGTTAGTGCAGTGTTCAAAGATGTACATTTTCATGCAACTTTGAAAGAAACACAATTACATTGCCCTTGTACAAAGGTAAAATTATGATTTAGGTCTAATGCTGTTGATCACATAATTTATGTAGGATTTTGTAGAAAAAAATGAAAATAAGTGTTTCGAAATTTGTACTCGGTAGTCACTTCAATGTCCTGCCAAATATGTAATGGTTATCCGTTGAGTATGACCTACGAATATGTCAACGCAAACTGATTCTTCGATTTTGTAGTGAATTTCAATATCATCTCTTTCATTTACGATATTATGGGATGCCTCAAAAACATTCCAAATAACATAATATTTGCACTAGAAAACGCAGGTAAGTGAACAAACATAGGTACGCAGCTTGACAATGACACGGGAAGTCTATGGCACTAATCTTTCAGTAAAGAAAAATCATGTGAGAAAACCACAAAATGAATCCATCAACAAAATACATTATATTGTTTATATTTGGTTATATACATTATCGACTTTTCATGCATGACTTTTCATGGTATGAATGCGCAAAATATCAATCTTATTTAACAGTTCTAGGCAAAGTGTCATTCATTATCTTTAGTTTGCAAACTGTCTTTGTCAACATGAAATGTCCAATACTCTAATGTGGTAAATTTGTATTACCAAAAAAACATCATACAAAAACTTCAAAACGAATAATGTGGAGCACAGTGGTGTAGTGGTTAGTATGCTGGCCTCTCACACCAGAGACCCAGATTCGAATCCCGGTGAAGACACCAAAATGTGTAACTTGGGTCTCATTCTGTGTTATGCCCCTGGGCAAGGTACTTCATCTACATTGCACTCAGTCCATCCAAAAGTTCCATTCAATCAATTTAGCATACCAGCATGTAATCAAATATAAATTAAATGAGTTGTCGAAACGTTGTGACCCACAATCAACAAGAAGTTGTCATCCATACATTTGTCTTTTAACATGTATAAGTGTGTATATGTAGATTAAGTAAGCTACATGTACAACAGACATGGAAAGATGGTACATATGGATCCTTTTTATTTCATGAAATGTTTCCTCTACTATTTCTAGATACTACTACTACTACTACTACTACTACTACTACTACTACTACTACTCTGAATAGGAATTCTGGAGGCTTCTTCAATGGATCATATAATTAGATAGGAAACGGAAAGTCGACTTCATTTCAATAAATTTGTTACCACAGTGAGAGGCAATCTGTCATATCCGCTTGGAGAACTTGTGAATAGCAAACTGAGTAGAATGTAGTTTCTGGTTGAGTCTATTACTAGTACCTCAGAGCATAGAGATTGTATGAAAAACTTAAAAATGACTTTTGAATGTATGTCAAATAACTTTTTAAGCAGTGTGAAATACTTGTGGTTGATACAAAGCAAATATTGTTTGAGTTGTTATAATTGAAACTTTAAGTTATTTTTGTTAGTAGTGTGCTTAGTAGGAAAAAAGGACCCCTCAAAGCTGTCTGAGTTTTTGCCCAAAAATCTTCAATTGTTTCAAGTGTTATGACGTTGATGACAGTTTAATACTGTCATTCACTGCAAAACTTATGGTGGTTGTGGCAACAACTATGATATCAAATTGAACAAATATAAGTCGTGTCTTGCATATAAATCCATGTGAATTAAGTTAATCAATTTCAGTCATTAATTTAATTTTCCCGACCTTTTCTATAAACTTTATAACAGTTGTTGTTGTCATGACATTTTATTGTCATAAACAACATTTGTTTATTAATTTAACTCCTTTCTGACACCGAATTATATAATATCAACATTTGATTACCTTACGTTGTTCCCAAACTGCAATAGTACATGTAGTTATTATTTTGAACTTAATGTTAATTTGCTTGGTAGTAGTTTACAGAAACAATTTCCATTTTCACTACATTATTTTTATATTTAAAAATATATTTTTATTTTTCACTTTTTAAATGTACATGATGAGTTACAATGTGATAAAACATGGTATTACATACATCGGACAGTTTGAAAACAAAAGTATATACAGAGCTTGTTAGTTAACTAGAAAATGACAGATTGACCTGAATAAAATACAAGTTGAGAAAACATTGTATTTTACAATATTGTATGCTTTTTGTAGGTCGTCTTTAATGAATGTTAAGTTTGGTTAGAGTCTGGCTGGAATATGATGTATTTAGCTGTGATAATCGTGTTCAGAACTCTGTTTCTATTCTCATGATATCTAAGGCAAACGTTTTCTTAAGATACATTTATTTTTGCTTTTTATTCATTTTATTCCATTCACTACATTGAATGATACAAATTTATAATCTTAAGTTCTGTTTACTTACAAGTTGTGATGCTAAAGAAAAGAAATGTCCTGCCATGTTTTAATAGTAACAGTTTTATAGCTATTAGAAAAATGGTATATAATTTCTATCTTAACTTATGTAATTAGTAGATTGTACGATTTGTAAAGTCATAATTCTCAACAGTTTTGTGAAATTAATGCACAAGGAGAGACGGAACTATCTCATTAGTGACACGTTGATCAAAAGATTTCCGCTACGTCCTTCAAGTCCTGATCTAATCCTCTTTATCGTCTAGATTCGGAAACCATTATCATCGTGGATAACACAGTTAGATCAACAAGGAATTAATGTAGACGGGACTGACAATCGTATCAAATAAGATGTGCAATAAGCTGATACTTTAGCACCATAAAATAATTACAATTCATATATAAGTCCTACAGGGAGGTGCTCTCACTAGAAGCTAGACAGGCCTTAAAAGGATTTTGACAGAGAGTTTATTCACAGAAGACATTAATGACACAATTACATACTCCAGGTATGCACATAGTCTTGGTTTTAGCCAGGAAAAAAGGTTTGGTGAAATCTTCGTTTACTAGCCAATATGTGCTTATCCTTGCCCATAATATAAGTTCAGTCAGTCAGTTTGTAATATCGTTCTTATTTTAAAGTGTATTTTCCAGATAATACCATGCAATTCTTTTCATAGGGAGCGTTTATTCAGCATTTACATGAAGTAAACTATTTACATTTATGATACGAAATTGATAACTGAATAGGCTGTACAAGATACGAAATTGATAACTGAATAGGTTGTACATTGTCTGTGAAACGTAAACATCATAAATAAGCTGTGAGTTACGTATGTATATATTTCATATGATGTTTGTAAGCTTTATTCCGATTGGTTCATGTGTCCAGTTCAAATAGGCGAATTTAATGAGCAATTCAGAAAAAAAAGATGTGAGGTGAGTTAAATGCCGCTTTCAAGGGCTTTTCACTTATATCAGGGCTACTAATATAATAACCCGCAATACAATTTAGGCTATGCATTGCTGCGAATCTGCGAGCATCGGCTGGAACTTGCAAAGCATGGGTGGCACTGCGCTAAAAAACATACGAGATGACAGGTACATATGTAGTGTAAATATACACTGGTTTTAACATCTTCAAAAGTGTATATGACAATAAATGATTCAAATCCAAACACTTTCTCAACTAGGAGGAGAAAACCTGATCTTCAAAGACCACTGCTTATGCAGGGCTTAAGAATTTTTATAAACATACGTATAAAACTATAAGTGTATTGTGAATTATCACTAAACATCTTTATTTCAGTCTCAACATTGAGTATTGACCATAAGCTTTGTTCCTTTTCAAGTAGGAACTAGCTTAAATTGAGCCAGATTAAAAGTGAAATACATAGTAGGCTTAGTTTTGCATCCCAAAATATGCATGACGATAATGTGTCTACGATTTTATGCGTCACATTTTATATTTCGGTAACGTATTTCATTGAATGATTATAATAAGAATTCTTTTAACGTAACAAATATAATCCGAAAGATTCATTGTATTTGACCCTTTTTTAAAAATGATATTGTAACAATAAAGCATTTTCTCAGTCATTTAAAAAAATGTATTACTTCATGAAAAACATTACCTAAAATCGGCTTTTAGACAATATTATAAAACACACAAATTTGGTCTCTATACTGAAGGGAAATTATGAAGGATTCAATTTGGTTACAATTAATCGAGGATTTGGTGATGAGTAAATTATAATGTATAAAACTTTCCTTTTTGATTTAGAGAGGATTGCTATTTCTATCGAACCCTTTGGTGTATTCGATGCAATATAGTGTACAAGAGTTTTATGAGTTTGTGAATATTTTTATAGACCAAATGTGCTTCAAAGAGCTTATTTTCTAAATAAAATTATTTCACTGATAATGCCCTTTTTCTCCCGAGTTTGTGGTTTAAAATAACCTTACTCGAATTGATTTTATGACACTTTTACTTATCATGATAGTCCTTTGAGGATAAAAACTCACTCATCAATAACACTTATCGTGTAAGTGAAATTGATGAGAAATGGGGAAAAATTGACATAAAGGAAACATAATGCCAAACACGTCTTTTAGTACAATCTACGAAATATCAAATCTGACGTAACAGTCGATCTTTTCTGTCTTAAATGTGTACATTGATTCTTGAAATCACAGGAAAAAGTGATCGAGTCATCTAAGATTATTGATGGAATACTTGTTATTTTTGGAATTGTCTTGTGTATAGAGAATATTATTACTTATTTGTTAACATACCAACAAAACCCAAAGTAAAGATAATAACTTAACCTAATTAAGTAAAGGAAGAAAATGAATTGAGTGTAGCTAACATTGAGGTGCGCTGAACCATTTGTTCTAGTGTAATCAAATGCAACAAAATGCAACATGTATTTCACGTGAACACAGGCTTTCTGTTAGTGTTAGTAGGCCACAATCCTCCAACAATATGTCATAAACAGAATGTGTATGTGTTATCAACATACAACGTTATTACTTATATATTTGTTTTTCTTCATATCAATGAAATTTAAAAATCAGCAGACTTTTTAGGAATCATAAAATGGAAATCCGCTATGAGTTCCTAAATAGCGTCAATTAGACTATGGTTTGACACAATTGAAAGACTGTCAGCCGAATGCCCACAGATTACCTTCTGACATTTAAGACGATAATGGTTTCCTTTGAATACTCTGATTTGGATCTGGTAGTGATATGATGGAATTTACAAGAATTACTTTTATCTCAGGTCCATATTGGGCCCTTTTTCATACCACTCATCCTTATCGACATTACTTGTTCTATTTTATAAACTTTATTCAAAACAGTATCTCCTCATTCTCTCCCCACAGAGGCAGATCAAGTCATGTTGATTTAGCCTCTGTTATATTACGCCGACTTTGTGGGATAGATTCGGAGATGCATGATTGGAGGCAATCAAAGTTAGTAATGCAATCAGCAACGCTGTTCTTAAATCATCGTTTTGGCTACTGAATCAAGGCAAAAGCATTGTGATATGAACCATCCTTTCCATGCGAGAAGCGTCGTCATTTGATAAAGAAATCAAAATGGATTGTGATGCGGGTTTTTCTCCGCCAGGGGAACCTGCCGGAACTCACGGATTTCGGCGTAATAGAACAGAGGCTTAATCAACATGACTTGATATGCCTCTGTTGGGAGAGAATGTATCTCCTGGTATTCACATTTTCTTTGACCAAACAACCAATTGGTAAACAAGTAATCTATAAAAATTATTTGTATTCAATATTTGACATTTTGAGGATACGTTTTTAAATCTATTAAGATTCATGAGCACAATCTGACACCTACAAGTACAGGGAATGAGATATTTGTGAATTTTGAAACAACAGTTCGTCAATCGATAAGGGAATAAATGTTGCATTACTGCATAAATGTTGTCGTGAACAGTTTTAACAAAAAGGTCTTATATGATTTTTCGTACCATTGTATGTTACCTTTGCTACCAGATCCGAATAGGTGGGTGATTAACTGCAAGTCTTCTAAAGTCAAATATACATCACAGGGTGACATGATGTCAAAATATGTTATACACTGCCATTAATAAATCCCACTAAGGATTGTGATCTCTTTCTTGAGAAAGAAGACTTCACCTCCACTGCAAATGAATAGAAGTTATATTTTGAAATTTCAAAATATATTCTGCTCACTGCATAAAGGTATTTATTTGTTCTACATTTCCAAATGCATATTAAAAAGCAATTGATTAAGTTTGAGATAGGCTTTTCCGCCGTGTCATCCATTTCCCAAATTCGGGAATAATGACCAAACGGCAGTTACATAGTGTGTTAATCATGTGCCACACTAACAAATATATGTAATAATTATTTCCGCTTTGACAACTTATAAAAAGCACAAGAAGATTTTAATCCATTCATGGAGTTCTTGGGTATTTGAAATTAAAGCTTTTTTGTGTATTTCTGAAGTTTTTGATAAATTCAGTGCTTTAGAAATGTCGTTTTTTATCTTGTTGAAAATAAATCTAGAAAAACGATTATAGTGACGAAAAAAGTATTTAAGTGAAGTAAAAACTGTTATAAAAAAGATAGACGTTCAGGCGTGGGCTTACAAAATGAATATAATAGAGGTTTTAAAGAGGCTATTTCACTCAAAACTTGTTGCTGCATTACAGTTAAAGTGAAGCCTCATCCATCGTGTACAGTTTTATCTTAAACTATTACAGTCAAGGCACAATGTCGACGGTCTCCTATTATCACCGTCATTTAGCTCAGGGAAAACCTATTCTATATATGTTATCTAACTCACAATAATGACACTACTCTATTTCATTTTATGATGTCAAGTTCAGCTCCGGTTAAGTAACATTTCAGCATACATCTATATAGGTAAGTTTTAGTCAGTAAGACCGTTTTATAGTAATAATATTGGTATGTCACTACAGTAAAAATATAACATAAAAACCCATCAATATTTTCTCCAATAATTCTCACTTCTCAAACACGAGACCAGGAAGTTGTTGTAATTGTGTAGTTTAAAGGTTCTCATCTTGCTTTTGTTACATGTTGCCTTCTCTAAAACATATTTTCTTTATAGCAAACACATAAAAGGATAATATTCACAATGTGACTCAATTAAGTTTTTTCAGGGAATTGTATTTTTATTTATTTTTATTCGAAAGGCAGTAGCACGTTTTTTGATAATTTTATATTTCAAAATTTTCGCTGATAAATGTACGTTAATGCTAAATGTATTATTTTGATAGTGTCAAAAATCTCATTACACAAGCCAATCAGCCATAGTCAGAGGACAAAGTATGTAGATTCACATAAAATCCATTGGCGGCCATTTTTTGTGAACACCTTTAATTCATTTTGTGCAAGAAAAAGGAATCGCATGGCTAAACTTTACATTATATATTTGACTTATTACTGCTTCATTTAGTTTAAATACAGTGTCTGTCAATTGGAACCATTAATTTTCATTTTCCAGACATCACCTTATATTCCCCCTAAAACGTGCTACTGCCCCTTTAAGATGTCTAGATATTTTTATCTAAAATACATCTGATTCTTCATAAATGTTGATTTTGACACAAACATATACATGAACCTATCACAATATTTCAAAGTCAAAATTTTATGAGATTTATAATAAATAAAGATTTCACAAAATTAAATTATCTTTGAAATTTACTTTAAATTCAATGCTTTTTAAAATATTTAATTAACCAAAGTCAAATTTCCAGTAAAGGTATATCCAAAAAACCAAATTCAACAATTTCAAAATATCCATTTCACGAAAGTTTATTGCACCTCAAAAACAAATTCACTAAAACAAAAGATTCAATAAAGTCAACATACCTTTCCCAAGACAAAATTCATAAACTTTTCATATCCCCAAATATCACTAAGTCAATATTGCATCACATCAATATACAACCAATGTGAACATTCACAAAATCGACATATCACCAAGATCATTTAATGTCAACTTTTAGATAAATACCCTATTGCTTAAAGTATGTTTACTGGATTAAACAACTGATATAACTGTTTGATTCAAGTGACGTTAATCCTTACTTGGATGACCAGAGACTCACTTAACATCAGTTACACGTGAGCCACTGGTATCCAACCCGTCAGTAACTCGTTGCTCTCTGGTTAATATGTAACGTCTGTCTGGGACACAGGAACCTTTTTACTCTGGTGATTTCTTAAGTTATTACTACTGATACTTTTTTTTACATAAATGTAGTTTTGTTTGTTATAATAATTGAAAATAAGTATATGATAACCTATTATAAAGATTCTGAAGTGGAATCATCGAAATTATTTTTTCATTATATTCCCTTGAATATTGAGATGGATCATGTTCAAAGAAGTACAAAGCTTCAAAGTATTGACTCTACAGTTGCATAAACTGCCCCGTTTAGGAGCTATTGGTAAGGTCATGGTTATTACAGGAGACAATATTAGAAGCCATGTATCTCAAAGCCAAAGATTAGCATATTAAACAATAACAATCAACATTAACGAAATGTGATTAATTTGCTAATTTTCTTTTAAATGCTGTAGATATATTTAAAAAACTTTTTGAAAGCCACATTTATCAATAAGGCATTTAGAATTTGTTGTAATAATTGATTTTTATTGCTCATAATCTGTTTCAGTAGGTTCATGTGATTAGTGTACAGAAAAAGGAATAGAGAGCAATCAATCAACGAAGAATGAAAAGATATACTAGTTCAATGCAGATTATAACAATGTTTCATATAACCACTAACTAAAGAACTAAAATATTCCAAAGCAACATATTTGTGTTACTTTTGATTTCAAATCATGATCAGTATTCGATTACTTAGTTGTTGTAGCATACTTACAACACCATGATTTTGGCACACGAAGTGAAAATTTGATGAACATCTTTCCTTTCAGATTCACCATCCTGAATTAATCACGTTACACTTGGCAATTTTTCCATTTATACCAGACAAGCTAAAAGGATTTTGTCAGATATGTTTTTTTTTTTGTAAATAGATGTACCACAGACAGAATAATTGTGAGTTTGTGTCAAGGGTTATGTATGAAAATAGAGGATGTTTTTCATCCAATTCTTAAGAATGTTTCAATGTATGATTGTCTTCTCAAACGTTTCGTTAAGATTTGAAAGCTGCAAAAATAAATATAAAACATTAATTAATTAGTTAATTAATGGTAAACCCATGCATATCAATACAATAAAGTTTCCAGGTAACAAATAAACACAAACGTAAACGTTATTTCGAAAATGTTGGGCTCTTGTAGGAGCAGTTAAATATACAGAGTTAATAGTTCTTTCCAAAATGTCATATGTGTTTTGTTGTAAGCTGCTGTAAGAAAAAGAGATCATGTATGTATTTTCATATGTTTAAGAAGCATGTGAATACGTTTTTGAGAAAAAAAACCATCTTGAGAACATATAAAACTAAATCACACACGAGTATGTGAAAGGGGTAGGGTGTCAATAAGCATTAAAGGCAAATATCGTTTCAAATGATTCGTTTTTGTAACCGTTGAAATCCAAATGAAAACAAACGAAAACAAAAGTGGCGGTTTGATATAAACGTTTGAATTCTTAACTTCCATGATGCAATATATTAGCTATATCAATGTAAACCAGAATCCCTTTGAAATAAGGCATTTCCCTTTCTTTTTTGAAGAATGTACTTTCAGAATTATTTGATCTTTTCGAAAAATCGATACCTATGTCACACATTAAAATTATTGATTGCAACAACACTTTAATGTAAAGAGATAACGTTTGAATTTCACTAAGCAGAGAAGCAAATAACTTAACTGTCAAAATGTATATATAAAATTCGCTATTAAGGAAAATGACAAATACTCTCACACAAATGATGGCTATGATCAAAGGATCGAAATACTGCAAACTAATGAGCATAAGTTAGATTAATGATTGTAGTGCTTCAATTAGCGTTGTGAATGCTATTCATAAAGGTGCTTAACATTTCAATGCGATCATTTACAAAGTTTATCACCAACAAATGTTATCTTCATGACAGTCAATGAGACACTATCACAGGGAATTAAAATGAAATAGATGAAGTTTATTGTTTACAAGGAGAAAAAAGTTTAATTACAGTAATGAAATGAGATCATTTTTTTCATAACACTGTCGAATTGATAAAATCAGCCTTTTCTAAGTTATGCAAACAGTTAACATAAATATGTTAAATGCAATGTCATGTAAGTATATGAACATTTGATCATAATTGTATGTTGTATTTGAACAATGACTGAGCAAATTAATAGAAGGCAATCATTTTAAGATAGATACATGTATGACACATAAAACAACGAGACCCTTTTTTTTATCTTGGTAGACCGAGTCTAATGTGGATGAAGTGCCTTGCCAAGAAACAAAAGTAAAAGGCCCAGGTTATAAATGTTTGTGCCTCGATCCACAGCGATTCAAACTCTTTTCAAAGCAAACAAAGGGCCTGAAGGCAAACACTACTGCTCTGTCCTAACAAATGAGCATTTTGACGATTTAAAAAATGAAATGACAAAAGGATCAAACAATGATAATGATATTGCATTTCATCTACGGGCAACAATTTATTCAGTTTGTTGAGAAAGTACTTAGTATCATTTTTGCATGTAACAGTTGTGGCATCGACTAAATGATAAGATGTGTTTCGGAAAAAGTTTCAGAATTTTCTACATTGATTTTGAATTCAACTATTGTTATTTGTAAACCTTAACTAAATTGATGCTATGACAGTTTCACTTAGTATTTCAGACATTTGATGTTTAAAACCCCCTCTTCAATAATACTGAAAACTAAAGAGAAATTGATGAGAAATGTCGAACCAATGGACAGAAGGGAAAACTATAACCACGTGCCCTTGGTGCAATATGAAACAAAGTTGACTTAATTTTTGGGGTTTGATTAACGTTTTACTGATCAAAACCTTTCAGTAAAGGACGATTGGAAATAACCTTAATTATTTACATTACATTCTTAAGTTGACAGAAATATTAATCTTTATTAGAAAAATTTTATCATTTAAAAATCATCCCACTCTGTGCATTGAAAGGGAGTAATCAAAGAGTCTCAGTTTTACCGTTGGTCCATTTGGAAACTACTTTCATTTATTACTTATATTTTCTTTTTAAAGACAAGGTCACCATTGTCAACTATGGTTTGCATTATCCTTAATATTACCATGCTTCCTCCACATGAGCTACCTCTAATGTGGAAATATTCAGTGCATTAGACATAGGGTAAAAGCTAATTTAACAAGTGATCAAAGCCACATTATGTGATTTCAAATAGTGTCCAGTTTACCTAATCAACTTCTTTTTGCATGTTTCACTAAAATCGTCTGTGCAAAACTTGAAGATTCTGACTGTGATATCAATATCACACTGGAGCCGAGTTGAATAGTAAATATGTAAACATAAAAATATTTAACCTTTCTATAAATCTTTAATGTTTTTTTTTACATCTTAACCCAATGTTAAATATCAGGCGTTTTTCTTGTTCCTTGTTGAATGCAGAAAGAAAGGTTGTTTATCAAAGTGAGAGGTGAAATGTAGTGTTGACATTTGCAATTGTTTATTTTCCTTTTGGGAATATGCCAAGCACATTTTGAGCTTTTAAGCTTTGGAATCTTGATTTCCCCAATAAATAATCCCAAAACAAATGAAAATCTATTTTAATTATAAGACAAAAAAACGCGATTTTAATGTGAAATCTCAAATGCCTTTTTGTGTGTATTTTTCTTCATAGTACTATCATCCAAACAAATCATTAATATTTATAAGACAACTGTTTGAACTGGAACACTAGGCTTGTTTTCCTTCCATTCTACAACGACTCAACGTAATAATATTAATTATCTGTGTGGTAGCATAATGGGATGACATTGTGTTCACAAGTTATAATACTTCTTGTATGCGTTGAAACAAAAAGAGCACACAGCCTTACTATGCATTCCTTAAGTATGTCATTATTTTTCTAATTAATGAAGTTCGCTCTGAAGTTAGTTCTCCACATTTCCCTTCTCACATCTGGTAAATCCTTGAGGAAAACATCGTTGGTGAAATGGAAATCTTCTGTTAAAAAATCCCAAAATTATGTCTAGAGAAAATATCTACTCCCGTAGAAGTGTTTGTACTTACTCAATTTTGAATAGTGATTCGAAGCAGAGTCGACCTAAGCAACATACATATTAATGAAATACATTGTTATGATTCTGCTAAAAAAACAAAGAATAAATAGATCATCTATATTGAAATGTATTTAAATTGAAACAGTTGTGTCTGAATCGATTCCAGCTAATTCTTTTCATAATGGACTTTAAACAATCTAAAGGAAAATATGCAGCCTAAAGACGCCGCTTAATCATTGTCAAAAACATGATGCGTAGAGCCCAAAAACAAATATCTTGAACCCTTACTTATTTCAAATAAAAGATGTTAAACTGTGGAATACAAAGAACCATACTTAGCGCTTTTCAAACACTTCATTATATGTACAAAAAAAGTCCCATCTTAAAATAATCCTGACTTACTTACTGACATGTTCTTACTGATTTTATTACCATGTCTGAATAATTGAAAGCTTGTATCCAAGGACATGTATGACATAGAAAACATAATCTTCATTACATCCAAACCAAATTCCTTATATTCCATCCTTGTCATGTTTACCTGCAAGATGTTGACCATATCAATAAACGTTCATAATAGCATTTTGCTTTTTGATAAATATATTTATGAACAAGACTAAATACTACACAACACTATTGAAAACAATATATATTTAAGCAGTATCAAATGTGTATTGATCAATATTTATCCATTATAAGACCATACCGTCAAAAGAAATACTTAAGTACTTTATAAACCTCTTCTTGCGTGTTACGCTGTGTAAAACAAAGGTTTGAAACACAATAACATTTTATATCACATAAAACATCAATAAATCAAAATCAATTTTGCACTAAAAAGCCTTATTTTTAAAGCGACAGCTTTTGTTGACAAATAACCTGGCACTTCCTAAATCTGTATTTTGATGTTTTGCTCCTAATAAACATGGTATGATTGATGTTATGACAATTTTACCCTCTATTATAGGCTACTTGATTATGATATTCTCATCAGTCACACTATAGAAATTGATGCAAAGAACAAAAGAGAGGCATTTATGTCTAAACGAGACTTTAATTTAATTCTTACTAAGTTGAAGTTGACATTTTGGTCAATAGTGGCTGTCTAAATTATACGTCAATGATTCCAGAGATCCCAGTAAGGCATAAAAGTGGAAATCACTTGATGATACCCATACTATTAAAAACGTACTTGTCACTCAATATTGTATCTGATATGGACAAAAAGTATATTTGTTTAACCTACAATTATGTTCCCAACAACTTTACCCAAGTGTACAGCTTAGTGAAGTGATTGCATTGTGGGTGTAGCACTTCGAAAAAAGAAAATTATTTGTATGTCTCCATCGGGATTTAAACCCGCTTGACAGGCCAGCATGTTTACCACTACTAAACCATGCTACTGCCACTTACATCAAAGAGTTGATTTACATACTAAGCTTTAATGCATTAGAAGTAATTAAGTTATGAATGTTTTATTCCAGGAAATAAATGCACTCCAGTACATCAAATCACAACGTACAATTACGTTGCTCTTCAAACTCAAATTCTTTCAAATGAACACCACACCTTTATATATTAAATCTCCTTCATTAGAATAAAGTTTGGGAAGTAGTTTCACTGCATTTACCATCTCTTATGTACATACAGCACTAGCATTTTCAGACATCTTGGCCAGTAAGTTATAAGTGAATTTGAATATCAGGAATCCCAAAGTGACTCCTTGAAGAATAATCAGCTCTGGCTGATCAGTCTTTTAATATCTACTGACAACAGAGATTCAGTCGGGAGGCATCTTTGCGATAACCCAACATGATAGAATACCATTAAATGGACTCTCGCCAGTTAATAATTGAAGCTTCTGTCTAAAGCCGTTGTAGACAGTTTTACAGTATTGTCAATGACTTTTGAAATAAAGTTCAATCTTTATCAAATTAAATAAGTTTGATATCAAAAGCAGTGGAGACTCTAACAGTTTTGATAGAGCAGTTTCTATTTTCCGCAGGCTACCTGATGAAGGGTAGCATATGAACAATTCCGCCGATAATTTTCAGAAAAGAGTTGTCTCGGAGTTGGAACTTACTGTCATTACAGCTAGTTAACTAGCTTGCAGATTGAGCGTCTTGAAATCTACAATGTATGTTACCTCGAACAAATGATAAAGCTGGTTACATTTGATCAACCGATATGTAATTGTGAACATATTATAGTAAAATGACTTACGCAGTTCTTATTTCTTATCTTCATATCATATGCGTTTTGTTTAAACATTCGGTAAGATAAATTCGTTATACTATTCAGAGGCGGGGTACATGGGGAGATATCCGCCTCGCGCTTGGTGTTATGTACCCCGCCTCTGAATGGTATAACTTATAATATTAACATGGTATATCATACCCGCATGAAAGTATAATACCTCTAATTTGTAGTTGTCAATTAATCAAACATATTACCCTTCTGTCATTTTTCTATGTCAAATAATCAGAGGATAATCATAGCTTTAGAAATTATCATTTCTTTTACCCCGGGGTCATGATGAAGAAAATAAAATACAGTTGGTTATAAAATTCCTTAGTAACAAATGTCATATAACAACTTTGCTTTCTTTGGTGCATGAACAAAGTTGACATATGAAAATACTTCGTTTAAGGGGAAACTAACACATTGAAACCAAGTCTAGAAAATGTTTAAAAAGGCTTATTTGCGCAAATTGTGGTTAGTAAAGAAAAGACCCTATATTGTTTTTTCCAGAAACACAAACAATTAAACAACAAAATGATGCACTAACCAGTCAACGAATCCTAGCGTTTATATCTTCTATGAACCCTACCAAGCTCATTACATGAAATAATAATAAAAATCATTGAGAATAAAAAAACAAACGTAATTCCATATTTGAACAAAGTCAGTGAAGAAAAATCTTGACCTGAATACTCTCTGTTTTCTGAAACCTGATCGAAAACCGGACACCCCAACTGTTTTAAACTGCTGTTCAATCAAAACAGACTGTAATCTCAAAAGTTCATAGAATCCCAGTTAATTTCTACACTGCTGCATCCCATGTCAAATGTTTCTGACAGCTCATCACTTTTCAAACTGATCATGCATAGGCACCATCTCTCTTTTGAAAGAAATGCCAAAAGGTTGTTCCTGACACTTTGCAATGAGGTTAAAACCTAGACTGTTGCAACGACACATGTTAACTTGGAAGTCACGAGCTGCTGTTTTCATAAAGAAGAAAACAAAACTTTTATGTGTCAATGTGTTTAATCATTTAACCAAGAAATATACTGAATTTAAAAAAATATATTTCCCCAAGATTCATTTAAATGTGATCTTTATGATTGACAAAGGTTTTTGCACAAACTTATCTTTGATTTTGGTTTACTAATTTTGAAACCTTGCTGTTTTTCAATAAGAACCTTCATCTTTCTGATAGCTTATACATAACTATAGGTTCAGTTCATACACATTTCTTGAATCCAACTCCGACTCTACTTGACAGAAGACATTATGTTACGATTTGATTTATCTGATTTGATTTGTCTGGTTCGTCAGAATTTCGAAGTTATAATCAGGATCAGATAACATTCCGTCTGGTTTGCTGAAATGATAAATTAAAATCAGTAACGAGAGCCACTATTTACGACAGTGGAAGTTATCCTTAGTAAAGCACAGAGTTGTCCTATTTGAATTAGATCATTTATATCATAAACGAATTTGTTACAATTATTTTAGAATTTACATATTCACATATTTTTTATGTCTATATTGTCATATAACTTCATTCCAATAAAATGTAACCAAAACCTCAATGGTTTTAATTGTGTCTAATATTAATGGAAGTTATCGAGGTAAGTTGCCTAATAAATTGCCTGAAATAATTTATTCAAGATAATTTTATCAGTAAACATATTGAAAGGAATCATATGCGTACCTATCTTAATCACGAATTGCTCTCTATATAACTAAAAGAAAAAGGTCATAGTCCAATCCGAAAACCCTTTACAAAACCTTCATGGGGGCTTTCTGTGGAAGTCTGTTGACTTATACATTTGTAAAAAAACGAGAAGCGACTGTAAAGAGCTGATTGATATTTTTCTCAATTTCACCTTAAATCAATCAATGCAATGTAACACAAAAAACAAACGAGAAAACAATTGTTTTAAAAGATTTGACAAACTTGATAAATCTTATTTCATTGGCTGATTTCCGCGCATTCGTGACAAGGACCAGGTGGGTTATAGCTACATGTAACGTGAGAGCTTAGGGGACGTATACATTACAGCTAATTTCAACTAGATTGTAGGACATTTATTCTATTTTCATCCCCTTCCGTAAAAGTAAAAGGCCTTAAAAGACAAAATGATATGCAACTACCTCTAAGGAAAATGAAATTAGAAACGATTTAATTTGTTACTTTGTGGCATGGACCAATTTTAATGATATCAACAGACGTCTTAACAATTCGAAAATGTATGTTCTTAATGTATCAGTTGTCTCTACTCTGATGAGATACAAAGCCAATAGAAACTGAGGTTGTTTTTTTCTAGAAATAGAATCATTTATCCAATATAGATTAACCGTAATATAAACATAATGTTTTCTTTAAAAAAATTGCAATTTGTCAAGATGTCCTCCAAATAGTACCAAACTAACCCCTCAATCTAAGCTAACGGGATGCAACCTTTCTTCAGCAATTGTCCTCACAAAGTTCCCTCGTGCAATTGTTCTCGGGCACCAAAGCAACTTTTTAAACAAAATCTTTTACGTTATTTCAGGACAGTCACTCTCATGTTAATTCACAGTGTTGATTTGGATATTTAAAGAAAACATTTTGCTTAAATTGATGATATTTTTCCTTGGATGAAAAAAGAACTTACAAGCGCTAATAATAATATTATTCTTGACAAGATGAGATCTTCTTCACTGGAACAGTATGGTTTATGACTATTATATTTATTTCGATTTCTTACTAGTTTTGCTCAGGTTGCCATATCACTTTAAAAACACTTTCAGTTTATTTTGATTTTTTTGGCTGATGTTTTTGTAGGATTGCTAAATATTATACACATACTATAAGCATTTCTTTTCAGACTGCATTTCAGACATCAAATAAGTTACCATTATTTGACAACAAAAAAGGTAGATATAACATATTTACATTTGTAAATCTTAAAGCTAAATTAATACATTGTCTCTGTTGCTGCTTATGACATTGAATAAGTTGAAACTATTATGAAGGTCAAATAAGTAAACTGAAAATGACACCAAATAGGTTCATATTACCAGAAAATTTAATTACGAGCCGAATCACCAACAATGTGTTTGCATGTTTTTCAGATTAGAAAAACGTACATCAAGATTCTAAAGTGATAAATTGTCTTTACAGCAAGAATGGTAATCATGTTAAACAAAGGATGGTCTTATTCATATTTGATATTGTAACTCAAAATGATTCAATATTTCACCATTTGATACCGAATCCTTAAAGTCACTTTTAGCTAGGTCAATACAGTCATTGCTATAATACTCTCATTGGCTTCTATTTATTCCTCATTTTGCTGTCAGAGATAGATACAGTTGTTTGGAAATAATTGACCGATTCGTTCTGGTGCAATAAAGAAAACTGTAACTTGATTGAGTTAACCTTAACCGACCTTTTAACACTCTCTAACCATGAAACAACATAAATGCTTCATCGTAATTATAAAAGATTATTACATTCATCAAATAAGATTAAATATGCAATATGTTTCGACAAAATAAACACCACTTAAGTACGTATCACATCCTAATTGAAAAATATATTTTCATCTTTCAAACTTAGGATGAGTATATATTTATTGTATCAAAATAAACAAATAAACATAGTAGTGTCAATCAACATATTCAGGCAAAGTTGGTCCAGTTGGGGAAGCAATTAAGGCAGTTATACAGTTGCACACTCACATATCGACCAGAGCATTGTTTGATGTGAATTTCACTGATAGAAGATTAATGAGGCGTAGTTGGATTCTATATATTAGTCATGTTCTCTCCTCCTGTCAACTAATTGCTGATTGATTACGATTTTGGACGAGGAATGTCTCGTTATATCATGCTGCAGACAGTCTCCCACAGTTGCGGTTCATACTGGGATTCATTCAGCTCTGAATCGTGACCTCATATACCAGATTTAATCAAGGAAAGTGAAAAATCATGGGATGCGATTGTTCATTTCTAATGTTGTAATGCACTTTTAGGTTGATGATGAAGTGTTCTTTTTACAAAGTAATTTTTATCAAAGATGACAGTTCATATATAATCCATGGCAATGAGGTGAACAGAAGAAGAAGAGATATGTACTAGCATCAGTGTATGATCGGGTGAGTGAGTTTATGTTGAAAATGAAAAAGAGAGATGAATTAGACCTTATCAGCTTGCTTGTAACTTGATCCTACTCTTGGTACTCTTCGGATCGCAAGAACAAACAAACATAATTTTTTTGAAAGAATGAACCCTTTAAATAGAATCAAAGTCTAACCTACAATATTTATTTACATTTTGTTAATAAACCTTCAAAGCAGTTTGTCCTCAGTATAACGAGCTTCTGCTATATGTAATCCCCTTGAAACAATTGAAAAGTGAATCAAGTCGCAAAAAAAGGTTTCTTTGACATTCAGATGTATCAAAGTATTTTTTCAGTCTAATGACGACATGATAATTGACATACAATGTATATGTACCATGATCAGTTAGAATAAAATAAAATTGTAATACGCTTTACCTGCTCAATATGTTACTCTAAATGATCATTATTCTGTACAGTCACAATTGTGTGCCTTTAGGACGATAATGTCTTACAGGGGACATGAGGAGTATGGGAGATATAAACCTTTTGTTTGTTGAATTTAACGGCAAAATAAACAGTTTAATGCATAGAAGGAAAAATATTCTTAAACTGCTTAGAATAGTATTTTAATGACAACTGCTATGTAAATTTAATTTCCCTTTTCTTACCATGATTCCATGATATGTGTACAAACTCTTGTTGAATTTAACACACCTTTTTTAAATTGAAAGTATCACCACTCTCATTATATTGTCCTGTTGTAAACGCGATCATACATTATACTATCAATTTAAACATATTTTCTCTTAGAAGCAACATGTGATATTGTCGAAGATTTTAGTAAATATTATATTAGGACTTTGTGTTGTCAATGTCTATGTTAAGACAAGCATTGCGTGGTATTGAATCTATGTCCGGCTTATTGAACTTAGCAAATGTTATTTCGGTGCTAGTTTAGCTCTTCATCTTCAAACAGACCCCTTCACATTGTCTATCGATTTAGAAGGGAGAGTTAAGTTTTAACTTAAGAGTTTAGATGAACAAGGAATGTTAGATTGTTGAGAACGTCAGTTAATCAGAATTTATAATTGACATTTTTGGTTTCTCAAACATATTTATTGATTAAAAGACAACTGGATTCCTTAGTGTGTCAACGGTAATGTAAACATTGAATGATTTTAGATTCAATGGCAGCAAACTTTGAACAAACACATTAGGATATCACTAGCATTTCTCAGCCAAGATATTGCATAATTATTTCAGGTTATCATGTATTATCAATCTCACTATAACCATGCAATTAAATGAATTACTAAATCATCTTCTTATAAAATGACAGTTTAACAAGTCAGACCGTGTTTGTTATATTTGAAATTTTGTTTTGATCATATGTAACTGTATGATTTACTATATATAATGCTTGGTTAACGACCCCACAGCAAATTAAGGATATATAGCTGTGTATCTTTGCTTCCCGATCGATCACTTAGACCTGATCGATCACTTTTAAGTTACGAAAGAGAAAAAAAGGATAATATGAGGATTTATGTCCTAGAAAGACAGACAGACATAATTTATTCAATTCTTAAGGCCTCTGGCCCAAACAACATATATTTAAAGGTTGTCCTAGAAAGGTGCACACAAACACCAGATTTTTTCGTTAGGTATGACGTTCGTTTCGATTATAGAGGCATATATTTACTATACGTAAGCAATTGCCAACAAAAAAAGGATTTTAATTTTGCAAAGGTGATGTCTTTCAATACTCTGAGAATGTCACTTAAATGTCTGCCCAGCTTAAGACTATTATTTCCATTACATTATGACTTTTCCCCAAGCATGGTTAATATTGTATCAACTTGATAAATCAATATAAGCATTATTAAAAGAAAAGCTTTCGCAGAGGGGAAAGTCACTTAACGGATATTGAATAACTAAAGCTCTGACAGCTGAATGAGGAAGAAATTTTACCTTGAACCGCTTGACAAAAATCAATTTACATACCATTGGTTATTGGGTGACATCAAAGCCATCCCTTATGAGAATTTCATAGAAATGCCTACAATGACCTAGCCCACAGAGTTTCACATCATTAGCCGTTTGAGTCCTATAGTTGTTGGGGTCACAAATGCGAAGATGATGTCACTTGATCCAGGAGGATCAACTGTTGCTGGAAGTTTCATTTGAAAATCATCATTTTAAATGTATTAATATGCAATACTTAACTGATCGAAGAACAAATCATCCATCATATGTTAACTGGATGATCTACTATAAATAAGGGATTATTCCCATCAGGAAAAAGAAGTATCTAGCACTGTATCAATGTGTAAACTTTGTTTATATTGTATGAAGATTCATATATCATCAAAAACTCTGTTCTGAAGGAAATATTGCTTGTAGAAGATAGACAATATCGTTTCCAATGTAGAATTTGAACAACACTCTGCAATCGCAAATACATGTACATAACATCACTGTGACTTCATAAACATGATGACATCACAATGTTTTGACATCACTGCCTCGGGAGTTAGTGCAGTGTTCAAAGATGTAAATGTTTCATGCAACTTTGAAAGAAACACAATTACAGTGCCCTTGTACAAAGGAAAAAATATGATTTAGGTGTAAAGCTGTTGATCACATATCTAGGATTTTGTAGAAAAAAATTAAAATAAGTGTTTTCGAAATTTGTACCCCTGGACACTTCAATGTCCTGCCAAATATGTAATGCCAAAAATTATGATTTAGGTTATTGAATACCCTGTTTTTGCACCCTCTCCTCAAAACAAGAGACTATTATATCTACATTCTGTGATAATTACATTCATTCCTTTATATTATAGGATTTGATCTGTAAAGAAATTCTCTGTTTTATTGATGTTTCAGTACCATGGAAACTAATCCATTTGATTTCATTTAGGTGCGTTTGAGACTTTCTGTATAAAATATATTCTTAAAGTGATTTACCAACTTATGCATGTTCTTCTAGTTTATAATCATTTCACGATTGACAAAATGTATGTATGTGCAGATTTTCTGACAGTTGAACCCCTTGCACTTGAAAACATCCAATTAATTACGTTTGTGAAGTATAAGTATCAGGAGATCGTTTTCAGATTAAGACATATATTGAAACATTCCAAAAATTCATCTTAGTACTATAATGATGATCTATCATTCATTCAATGTCCTCATTAAATGAGTTGTCGAAACGTTGTGACCCACAATAAACAAGTTGTCATCCATACATTTGTCTTTTAACATGTATAGTTGTGTATATGCAGACATGGAAAGATGGTACATAAGGATCCTTTTTATTTTATGAAAGGTTTCCTCTATTATTTACTAGATACTACTACTACTACTACTACTACATGTACCACTACTACTACAACTGCTACTTCTACATAGTACATAGTAGTTGTTGTTGTCATAATACTTTATTTATTAATGTAATTCCTTTATGACACCAAATTCTATAATATCAACATTTGATTAACAAACTTTGTTCCCAAATTGCAATAGTACATGCAGTTATTATTTTAAACATTATGTTAAATCGTTTGGTAGTTGTCTACAGAAACAATTTTCATTTTCATTACATATATTTATATATATTTTTAAAAGTTTCCAAATATTTCAATTTTCACTTTTCAAATGTACATGTTCAGTTCAATTTCAATTTTCAGATGAGTTACAATGTGATAAAACATGGTAGTACATACATCGGACAGTTTGAAAACAAAAGTATATAAAGATTGAGCTTGTTAGTTAAATAGAAAATAAAAAAGTTGAGAAAACATTGTATTTTACAATATTGTATGCGTTTTGTAGGTCGTCTTTAATGTATATTAACTTTGGTTAGAGTCTGGCTTGTTTCGTCTTGAATATGATGTATTTAGCTGTGATTATCGTGTTCAGAACTCTGTTTCTATTCTCATGATATCTAAGGCAAATGTTTTGTTAAGATAAATTTATTTTAGCTTTTTATTCATTTTATTCCAATCACTACATTAAATGATACGAATTTATAATCTTAAGTTCTGTTTACTTACAAGTTGTGATGCTAAAGAAAAGAAACAGTTTTATAGCAATTAGAAAATGGTACCTTAATTCTATCTTAACTCATGTAATGAGTAGATTGTGCGATTTGCAAACTCATAATTCTCAACAGTTTTGTGAAATTAAAGCACAAGGAGCCTGTCACCTATCACAGTAGTGACACGTTGATCAAAAGATTTCCGCTACGTCCTTCAAGTCCTGATCTAATCCTCTTTATCGTCTAGATTCGGAAACCATTATCATCGTGGATGACAGAGTTAGATCAACAAGGAATTAATGTAGACGGCACTGACAATCGTATCAAATAAAATGTGCAATAAGCTGATACTTTAGCACCATGAAATAATTACAATTCATATACAAGTCCTACAGGGAGGTGCTCTCACTAGAAGCTAGACAAGCCTTAAGAGTTTATTCACAGAAGACATTAATGACCCAATTACATCCTCCAGGTATGCACATAGTCTTGGTTTTAGCCAGGGAAAAAGGTTGTGTGAAATCTTCGTTTACTAGCCAATATGTGCTTATTTGGGTCTAGTCCCTGCCCATAATTAAAGTTCAGGCAGTCAGTTCGTAATATCGTTCTTATTTTAAAATTTATTTTCCAGATAATACTATGCAATTCGTTCCATAGGGAGCGTTCATTCAGCATTTACAAGGAGTAAATTATTTACATTTATGATACAAAATTGATAACTGAATAGGCTGTAGAAGATACGAAATTGATAACTGAATAGGTTGTACATTTTGTGTGAAACGTAAACATCGTAAATAAGCTGTGTATGTATATATTTGTTTGTAAGCTTTATTCTGATTGGTCCATGTGTCCAGTTCAAATAGGCGAATTTAATGAGCAATTCAGAAGAAAAAAAAAAGATGTGAGGTGAGTTAAATGCCGCTTTCAAGGGCTTTTCACTTATATCAGGGCTACTAATATGATAGCCCGCATTACAATTTAGGTTATGGATTGCGGCGAATCTTCGAGCATCGGTTCGAACTTAAAAAGCATGGGTGGCACTGCGCTGAAAAACATATGAGATGACAGGTACATATGTAGTGTAAATATAGACTGGTTTTAACATCTTCAATAGTGTATATGACAATAAATGATTCAAATCCAAACACTTTCTCAACTAGGAAGAGAAAACCCGATCTCCAAAGATCACTGCTTATGCAGGGCTTAAGGAGGTTGGATACAAAATATCGAGGTATTAAGAAATAGCTAAATTTGGTCTTATTTTGTTGAAAAATATCTCTTGAATCAAATTGAGTCATAAAAATACCATGTCACCACAGTTTTTGTTCGAAAAAGAGCCCATCCGTTAGGGCACCCAATGATGAAAATACAATAATTTAAAAACTCCTTTTCAAGATAACTTTTGAATATAATTTTTATTTAAAGGTTTTTTTCTATTTAGGCATAGCAGTATGGAAATAAACTAAGTTAGAAAAAAAGGAACTTGAAAATAGTATGAAGTAAATTCATACAAATAACCTTTTTTTTGTATGATTACTTTTGTAAAATATGTTTCTTTTATGAAAAAAAAATCGATTTCTCGTATTAAGATTTTAAAAAAATTTATATATTTTATAGTAAATACACACTAGAATAAGATTAAAAAGAAAAAAATATATGTCACCAGGGGATAACAGAGATATTCACATTCAATGTAGCCACATCAATGAAAATTAACATCCAGGGGAGATAACTCTTCATTGTCAACATTACACTTTTTAGAAATTTTCATTAGTACTTAAGGTTAATTAGTGAAAAAAACTTTATCATAAAACAAATACTTATGTTCACAAATATGACATAGTCATTGTTTTTTATTAAACTAAATCATTATTTATTATTTTTATCTCACACTTTTCACACTTTCAGTGAAAACAAAACAAAACAGCATAAACTTTAAAATAGCACAATCTGACTGTTGCGGATGTGCAGTAACAAAGGTATCCAACCTCCTTAAGATAATAATAAATATAGACCAAGTATGTTTTGATATATGTATTCTTCCTAACGAAATGCTCCAGCCAAATTTGGTTATCACAACAATGATGGTTAAAAGTAACCATATTTTTTTAATCTGAAAATCCTTTTTTTTCCAATCCATTTTATTATTAAACATTCATAAGATCAACTTTGATTCCAATTATAAACTGTATATATATATTAAGTTCCAAATAATATTCCTCCCCAAACTCAATGTTGGTAAATATTAACATTTGTTCATGTTGTTGAACCAAAATGTACATTGTTCCCTACTGTGACGTCACAATATAAAAGATGACGTCATAGACTTTTGTAACGTTTCATTCTCCCTGAAGATTAAAAATGAAACCGGTAGGAGAAAAATCCGGCATTATGTTTTTATTTAATATTCATTAGACGAAGTTGGACCATACACCTGGACAATTAACTTTTTGTGAATATATATTAATATATATATTTCGTTAACTTATTGCATTGAATGATTATAATAGGAATTATTTTAACGTAACAAATATTATCCCAAAGATCCATTGTATTTGACCCTTTTTAAAATAATATTGTAACAATAACGCATTTTCTCTAATTTAAATTTTTTTATTACTTCATGAAAAAGGTCACCTAAAATCGCCTTTTAAACAATATGATAAAACACACAAATTTGGTCATTATAATTAAGGGAAATAATGGAGGATTCATTTTGGTTACAATTAATCGAGGATTTGGTGATGAGTAAATTATAATGTACAAAACTTTCCTTTTTGATTTAGAGAGAATGGCTAATTCTATCGAACCTGCTGGTGTCTTCGATGCAATATAGCGTACAAGAGTATTATAAGATTGTGAATATTTTTAAAGACTAAATGTGCTTCAAAGAGCTTATTTTCTAAATAAAATTATTTCACCGATAATGCCTTTTTGTCTCCCGAGTTTGTGGTTTAAAATAACCTTACTCGAATTGATTTTATGACACTTTTACTTATCCTGTTAGTCCTTTGAGGATAAAAACTCACTCATCAATAACACTTATCGTGTAAGTGAAATTGATGAGAAATGGGGAAAAATTGACATAAAGGAAACATAATGCCAAACACGTCTTTTAGTACAATCTAAGAAATATCAAATTTGACGTAACAGTCGATCTTGTCTGTCTGAAATGTGTACATTGATGCCTGAAATCACAGGAAAAAGTGATCGAGTCATCTAAGATTATTGATGGAATACTTGTTATTTTGCTTTTATGTAGGATTTGAAATTTTAATTTGTATAGTAAGAGAATATCATTACTTATTTATGAATATTACAACAAAACTGAAAAGTAAAGATAATAACTTAAATATACCACCTAAATAAGTAAGGGGGCAAAATATATTGAGTGTAGCTAACATTGAGGTACATGTACGCTGAACCATTTGTTCTGGAGTAATCAAATTCAACAAAATGCAACATGTAATTCACGTGAACACAGGCTTTCTGTTAGTGGTAAACATATTGTAGGCCCCAATACTCCAACAATATGTCATCAACATACAACGTTATTATATATCATATATTTGTATTTCTTTCATTTATGAAATTTGAAAACAGCAAACGTCATTTTTTAGGAATCATAAAATGAAAATCCGCTATGAGTTCCTAACTAGCGTCAATTAGACTGTTGTTTGACACAATTGAAAGACGGTCAGCCGAATGCCCAAAGATTACCTTCTGACATTTAAGACGATAATGGTTTCCTTTGAATACTCTGATTGTGATCTGGTAGTGATATGATGGAATTTACAAGAATTACTTTTATCTCAGGTCCATATTGGGCCCTTTTTCATACCACTTATCCTTATCGACATTACTTGTTCTATTTTATAAACTTTATTCAAAACAGTATCTCCTCATTCTCTGCCCACAGAGGCAGATCAAGTCATGTTGATTTAGCCTCTGTTATATTACGCCGACTTTGTGGGATAGATTCGGAGATGCCTGATTGGAGGCAATCAAAGTTAGTTATGCAATCAGCAACGCTGTTCTTAAATCATCGTTTTGGCTACTGAATCAAGGCAAAAGCATTGTGATATGAACCATCCTTTCCATGCGAGAAGCGTCGTCATTTGATAAAGAAATCAAAATGGATTGTGATGCGGGTTTTTTCCGCCAGGGGAAACTGCCGGAACTCACGGATTTCGGCGTAATAGAACAGAGGCTAAATCAACATGACTTGATATGCCTCTGTGGTGAGAGAATGTATCTCCTGGTATTCAAACTTGAACAACTAATCTATACAAATTATTTGTATTCAATATTTGACATTTTGAGGATACGTTTTTAAATCTATTAAGATTCATGAGCACAATCTGACACCTACAAGTAAGGGGAAAGAGATATTTGTGAATTTTGAGACAAAAGTTCTGTCAATCGATAAGGGAATAAATGTTGCATTGCTGCATAAATGTTGTCGTAAACAGTTTTTAACAAAAAGGTCTTGTATGATTTTTCTTTCCATTGTATGTTACCCTTGCTACCATATCCGAATAGCTTTGAAAGGGTGATTAACTGCAAGTCTTCTAAACTCAAATATACATCACAGGGTGACATGATGTCAAAATATGTTATACACTGCCATTTATGAATCGCACTAAGGATTGTGATCTCTTTCTTGAGAAAGAAGACTTCACCTCCACTGCAAATGAATAGAAGTTATATTTTGAAATTTCAAAATATATTCTGCTCACTGCATAAAGGTATTTATTTGTTCTACATTTCCAAATGCATATTAAAAAGCAATTGATTAAGTTTGAGATAGGCTTTTCCGCCGTGTCATCCATTTCCCAAATTCGGAAATAATGACCAAAAGGCAGTTACATATTGTGTTAATCATGTGCACACTAACAAATATATTTATTTATCATTTCCGCTTTGACAACTTATAAATAGCACAAGAACATTTAATCCTTCATGGAGTTCTTGGGTATTTTAAATCAAAGCTTTTTTTGTGTATTTCTGAAGTTTTTGATGAATTCAGTGCTTTAGAAATGTCGTTTTTTATCGTGTTGAAAATAAATCTAGAAAAACGATTATAGTGACGAAAAAAGTATTTAAGTGAAGTAAAAGCTGTTATAAAAAAGATAGACGTTCAGGCGTGGGCTTACAAAATATATATAAATAGAGGTTTAAAAAAGGCTATTTCATTCAAAACTTTTTGCTGCATTACATTTAAAGTGAAGCCTCATCCATTGTGTACAGTTTTATCTTAAACTATTACAGTTAAAGCGCAAGGTCGATGGTCTCCTATTATCACCGTCATTTAGCTCAGGGAAAATCTGTTCTATATATGTTATCTAACTGATAGTAATGACACTACTCCATTTCATTTTATGATGCCAATTTTAACTCCGGTTAAGTAACATTTCAGCATACATCAATATAACTTAAGTAAGTTTTAGCCAGTAAGACCGTTTTATAGTAATATTATTGGTATGTCGCTATGATACAGTCAAAATATAACTTAAAAACCCATCAATATATGTTCCAATAATTTTCACTTCTCAAACACGCGACCAGGAAGTTGTTGTATTTCTGTAGTTTTAAGGCTCTCATCTTGCTTTTGTTACATGTTGCCTCCTCTGAAACAAATTTTCTATATAGCAAACATATACAAGGATAATATTAACTTTGCGACCAAATTAAGCGTTTTCAGGTGATTGTATTTGTATATTTAAAAGGCTTTAAGATGTCTGGATATTTTATCTTTTTAAAATTTCAAATCATTTTACAATTCTTAAGATTGTATGAAAAATTAATCTGATTCCCCATAAATGTTGATTTTTAAGTCAAATTTTTATGAAACATATAATTTCTGAACATAAAAGATTTCACAAAAATGAATTAACTTTCAAAGTTTACTTTTATTTTATTGCTTTTTAAAGTAATTAATTTACCAAGAGTCAAATGTTCAGTAAAGATATTTCCCATCAGAAACAAATTCAACAAACTCAAAATATCTATTTCACGAAAGATTATTATACCTCAAAAACAAATTAAAAAAACAACAGATCACGAAAGTCAATATCATTGGAAAATTACTTCAATAAAATCTACATATCTTTCCCAAGGCAAAATTCATAAAACTTTCATATCCCCAAATATCACTGAGGTCAATATTGCATCACATCATTATACAACCAATGTGAACATTCACAAAATCGACATATCACCAAGGTCATTTAATGTCAACTTTCGAAATAAAACCTCTATTGCTAAAAGTATTTTTTTACTGGATTAAACAATTGATAAAACTGTTTGATTCAAGGGAAGTTAATCCTTCCTTGGATGACCAGAGCCTCACTTATCCGTACAGGTCAACCACACGTGAGCCACGGGTATCCAACCCGACAGTAACTGGTTGCTGTCTGGTTAACACGTAACGTCTGTGTGAGACACAGGAACCTTTTCACTCTGGTGTATTCTTTAGTTATTACTAATGATACCTTTGTCCAGAAATGTAGTTTTGTTTGTTATAATAATTTAAAATAATTATATGATAACCTATTATAAAGATTCTGAAGTGGAATCATCGAAAGTATTATTTTCATTATAACTGGCGAGTATTTCCCGGAACATTGAGATGAATCATGTTCAAAGTGATACAAGGCTTCAAAGTATTGACTCTACGAGTTCATAAACTTCCCCGTTTAGAATCTATTGGTTAGGTCATGGTTATTACAGAAGACAATATTAGAAGCCACTTATCTCTAAGCTAAAGATTAGCATTTTAAACAATAACAATCAACATTAACGAAATGTGATTAATTTGCTAATTTTCTTTTAAATGCTGTAGATATATTTAACAAACTTTTTGAAAACCACTTTTATCAATAAAGCATTTAGAATTTGTTGGAATAGTTGATTTTTATTGCTCATGATCCGTTTCAGTAGGTTCATGTGATTAGTGTACAGAAAAAGGAATAGAGAGCAATCAATCAACGAAGAATGAAAAGATATACTAGTTCAATGCAGAATAAATGTTTCATATAACCACTACCTAAAGAACTAAAATATTCCAAAGCAACACATTTGTTTACTTTTGAAGTCAAAACATGATCATCAATATTTGATTACTTAGCTGTTGTAGCATATACTTACAACACAATGATTTTGGCACGCGAAGTGAAAAAATGTGATGAACATCTTTCCTTTCAGATTAACCATCCTGAATTAATCACGTTACACTGGGTAATTTTTCCATTCATACCAGACAAGCTAAAAGGATTTTGTCAGATATGTTTTTTATTTTTGTAAATAGATGTACCACAGACAGAATAATTGTGAGTTTGTGTCAAGGGTTATGTATGAAAATAGAGGATGTTATTCATCAAATTCTTAAGAATGTTTCAATGTATGACTGTCTTCTCAAACGTTTCGTTAATACCTGAGAGCTACAAAAATAAATATAAAACATTCAGAGTAAATAAATGGTAATCCCTTGCATATCAATACAATAAACAACGTTTCCAGGTAACAAATAAACACAAACGTAAACGTTTTTTCGAGAATGTTGGGCTCTTGTAAGAGCAGTTAAATATACAGAGTTACCAGTTCTTTCCAAAATGTCATATGTGTTTTGTTGTTAGGTGCTTTAAGAAAAAGAGATCATTTATGTATTTTCCTATTTTTTAGAAGCATGTCAATACGTTTTTAAAAAAAACAAAACATTTTGAGAACATATAAAACTAAATCACACAAGAGTATATGAAAGGGGTGGGGTGTCAATAAGCATTAAAGGCAAATATCGTTTTATATGATTCGTTTTTGCAACCACTGAAATCCAAATGAAAACAAACAAAAACAAAAGTGGCGGTTTGATATATAAACGTTTGAATTCTTAACTTCCATGATGCAATATATTAGCTATATCAATGTAAACCAGAATCCCTTTGAAATAAGGCATTTTCTTTCTTTTTTGAAGAATGTACTTTCAAAATTATTTGAACTTTTCGAAAAATCGATACCTATGTCACACATTAAAATTATTGTTGGTAACAGCACTTTAATGTAAAGAGAAAACGTTTAAATTTCACTAAGCAGAGAAGCAAATAACTGTCAAAATGTATATATCAAATTCGCTATTAAGGAAAATGACAAATACTCTCACACAAATGATGCCTATGATCAAAGGATCGAAATACTGCAAACTTATGAGCATAATTTAGATTGATGATTGTAGTGCTTCAATTAGCATTGTAAATGCTACTCATAAAGGTGCTTAACATTTCAATGCGATCATGTACAAAGTTTATCACCAAAAAATGTTATCTTCATGACAGTCCACGAGGCACTATCACAGGGAGTTAAAATGAAATAGATGAAGTTTATTATTTACAAGGAGAAAAAAGTTTCATAACAGAAATGAAATGAGTTCATTTTTCATAACACTGTCGAATTGATAAAATCAGCCTTTTCTAAGTTATGCAAACAGTTAACATCAATATGTTAAATGCAATGGTATGTCATGTAAGTATATGAACATATGATCATATTTGTAAGTTGTATTTGAACAATGACAGAGCATATTAATAGAAGGCTATCAATTTGAGATAGATATGACACTTAAAATAACGAGACCAATTTTTTTCAGCTTGGTAGACCGAGTCTAATGTGGATGAAGTGCCTTGCCAAGAAACAAAAGTAAACGGCCCAGGATATAAATGTTTGTGCCTCGATCCACAGCGATTCAAACTCTTTTCGTGAGCAAAGGGCCTGAAGGCTAACACTACTGCTCTGTCCTAACAAATGAGCATTTTAAAGATTAAAAAAATGAAATGACAAGCGGATCAAACAATGATAGTGATATTGCATTTCATCTACGGGCAACCATTTATTCAGTTTGTTAAGAATGTACTTAGAATCATTTTTGCATGTAACAGTTGTAGCATCGACTAAATGATAAGGATGTGTTTCGAATTTCTTTCAGAATTTTCTACATTGATTTTGAATTCAACTTTTGTTATTTATAAACCTCAACTAAATTGATGCTATGACAGTTTCACTTAGTATTTCAGACATTTGATGTTTAAAAAACCCTCTTCAATAATACTGAAAACTAAAGAGAAATTGATGAGAAATGTCGAACCAATGGACAGAAGGGAAAACTATAACCACATGCCCTTGGTGCAATATGAAACGGAACAAAGTTGACTTAATTTTTTGGGTTTGATTAACGTTTTACTGATCCAAAACTTTCAGTTAAGGACGATTGGAAATATCCTTAATTATTTACATAACATTCTTAAGTTGACAGAAATATTAATCTTTATTAGCAAAAATTTTATCATTTACAAAAGATTTGACTCTGTGTATTGAAAGGGAGGAATCAAAGAGTCTCAGTTTCACTGTTTGTTTATTTGGAGACTACTTTCATTTATTACTTATATTTTCTTTTTAAAGACAAGGTCACCATCGTCAACTATGGTTTGCATTATCCGTAATATTACCATGCTTGCTCCACATGAGCTACCTCAAATGTGGAAATATTCAGTGCATTAGACATAGCGTAAAAGCTAATTTGACAAGTGACCAAAGCCCCATTATGTGATTTTCAATAGTGTCCAGTTTACCTTATCAACTTCTTTTTGCATATTTCACTAAAATCGTCTGTGCAAAACTTGAAGATTCTGACTGTGATATCAATATCACACTGGAGCCGAGTTGAATAGTAAATATGTGAACATTAAAAGATTTAACCTTTCTATAAATCGTTAATGCTTTTTTACATCTTAACCCAATGTGAAATATCAGGCGTTTTTCTTGTTCCTTGTTGAATGCAGAAAGAAAGGTTGTTTATCAAAGTGAGAGGTGAAATGTAGTGTTGACATTTGCAATTGTTTATTTTCTTTTTGGGATTATGCCAAGCAGTTTTTGAGCTTTTAAGCTTTGGAATCTTGATTTCCACAATAAATAACCCCAAAACAAATGAAAATCTATTTTAATTATAAGACAAAAACGCGATTTTAATATGAAATCTCAAATGCTTTTTTGTGTGTAATTTTCTTCATAGTTCTATCATCAAAAACAAATCATTAATACTTATAAGATAACTGTTTAAACTGGAGCACTAGGCTTGTTTTCCTTCCATTCTACAACGACTCTACGTAATAATATTAATTATCTGTGTAGTATCTAATAGCATAATGGGATGACATTATGTTCACTAGTTATAATACTTTTTTTATGTATGCGTTGAAACAAAAAGAGCAGACAGCCTTAATGTGCATACTATTAGTGTGCAGTATATCATTATTTTTCTAATTCATGAAGTTCGCTTTGAAGTTAGTTCTCCACATTTCCCCTCTCACATCTTGTAAATCCTTGAGCAAAACATCGTTATTGAAATGGAAATCTTCTGTTAAAAAATCCCAAAGTTATGTCTAGAGAAAATATCTACTCTCGTAGAAGTGTTTGTACTTATTCAATTTTGAATAGTTAACCGAATCAGAGTCGACCTAAGCTACATACATATTAATGAAATACATTCAATTTGTTATGATTCTGCTAAAAAAACAAAGAATAAATGGATCATCTATATTGAAATGTATTCAAATTGAAACAGTTGTGTCTGAATCGATTCCCGCTAATTCTATTGATAATGGACTTTAAACTATCTAAAGGAAAAATATGCAGCCTAAAGACGCCGCTTAATCATTGTCAAAACATGATGCGTACAGCCCCAAAACAAATCTCTTGAACCCTTACTTATTTCAACTAAAAGATGTTAAACTGTGGAATACAAAGAACCATACTTAGCCCTTTTCAAGCACTTCATTTCTATGTAAAAAAGTCCCATCTTAAAATAATCCTGACTTACTTACTGACGTGTTCTTACTGATTTTATAACCATGTCTGAATAATTGAAAGCTTGTATCCAAGGACATGTATGACATAGAAAACATAATCTTCATTACATCCAAACCAAATTCCTTATATTCCATCCTTGTCATGTTTGCCTGCAAGATGTTGACCATATCAATAAACTTTCATAATAGCATTTTGCTTTTTGATAAATATATTTATGAACAAGACTAAATACTACACAACTCTATTGAAAACAATATATATTTAAGCAGTATCAAATGTGTATTGATCAATATTTATCCATTATAAGACCATACCGTCAAAAGAAATACTTTAGTACTTTATAAACTTCTTCTTGCGTGTTACGCTGTGTAAAACAAAGGTTTGAAACACAATAACGTTTTATATCACATAAAACATCAATAAATCAAAATCAATTTTGCACTAAAAAGCCTTATTTTTAAAGCGACAGCTTTTGTTGACAAATAACCTGGCACTTCCTAAATCTGTATTTTGATGTTTTGCTCCTAATAAACATGGTATGATTGATGTTATGACAATTTTACCCTCTATTATAGGCTACTTGACTATGATATTCTCATCAGTCACACTATAGAAATTGATGCAAAGAACAAAAGAGAGGCATTTATGTCTAAACGAGACTTTAATTTAATTCTTACTAAGTTGAAGTTGACATTTTGGTCAATAGTGGCTGTCTAAATTATACGTCAATGATTCCAGAGATCCCAGTAAGGCATAAAAGTGGAAATCACTTGATGATACCAATACTATTAAAAACGTACTTGTCACTCAATATTGTATCTGATATGGACAAAAAGTATATTTGTTTAACCTACAATTATGTTCCCAACATCTATACCCAAGTGTACAGCTTAGTGAAGTGATTGCATTGTGGGTGTAGCACTTCGAAAAAAGAAAATTATTTGTATGTCTCCATCGGGATTTAAACCCGCTTGACAGGCCAGCATGTTTACCACTACTAAACAATGCTACTGCCACTTACATCAAAGAGTTGATTTACATACTAAGCTTTAATGCTTTAGAAGTAATTAAGTTATGAATGTTTTATTCCAGGAAATAAATGCACTCCAGTACATCAAATCACAACGTACAATTACGTTGCTCTTCAAACTAAAATTCTTTCAAATGAACACCACACCTTTATATATTAAATCTCCTTCATTAGAATAAAGTTTGGGAAGTAGTTTCACTGCATATACCATCTCTTATGTACATACATCACTAGCATTTTCAAACATCTTGGCCAGTAAGTTATAAGTGAATTTGAATATCAGGAATCCCAAAGTGACTCCTTGAAGAATAATCAGCTCTGGCTGATCAGTCTTTTAATATCTACTGACAACAGAGATTCAGTCGGGAGGCATCTTTGCGATAACCCAACATGATAGAATACCATTAAATGGACTCTCGCCAGTTAATAATTGAAGCTTCTGTCTAAAGCCATTGTAGACAGTTTTACAGTATTGTCAATGAATTTTGAAATAAAGTTCAATCTTTATCAAATTAAATAAGTTTGATATCAAAAGCAGTGGAGACTCTAACAGTTTTGATAGAGCAGTTTCTATTTTCCGCAAGCTACCTGATGAAGGGTAGCATATGAACAATTCCGCAGATAATTTTCAGAAAAGAGTTGTCTCGGAGTTGGAACTTACTGTCATTACAGCTAGTTAACTAGCTTGCAGATTGAGCGTCTTGAAATCTACAATGTATGTTACCTCGAACAAATGATCAAGCTGGTTACATTTGATCAACCGATATGTAATTGTGAACATTTTATAGTAAAATGACTTACGCAGTTCTTATTTCTTATCTTCATATCATATGCGTTTTGTTTAAACATTCGGTAAGATAAATTCGTTATACTATTCAGAGGCAGGGTACATGGGGAGATATCCGCCTCGCGCTTGGTGTTATGTACCCCGCCTCTGAATGGTATAACTTATAATATTAACATGGTATATCATACCCGCATGAAAGTATAATACCTCTAATTTGTAGTTATCAATTAATCAAACATATTACCCTTCTGTCATTTTTCTATGTCAAATAATCAGAGGATAATCATAGCTTTAGAAATTATCATTTCTTTTACCCCGGGGTCATGATGAAGAAAATAAAATACAGTTGGTTATAAAATTCCTTAGTAACAAATGTCATATAACAACTTTGCTTTCTTTGGTGCATGAACAAAGTTGACATATGAAAATACTTCGTTTAAGGGGAAACTAACACATTGAAACCAAGTCTGGAAACTGTTTAAAAAGGCTTATTTGCGCAAATTGTGGTTAGTAAAGAAAAGACCCTATATTATTTTTCCAGAAACACAAACAATTAAACAACAAAATGATGCACTAACCAGTCAACGAATCCTAGCGTTTATATCTTCTATGAACCCTACCAAGCTCATTCCATGAAATAATAATAAAAATCATTGAGAATAAAAAAACAAACGTAATTCCATATTTGAACGAAGTCAGTGAAGAAAAATCTTGACCTGAATACTCTCTGTTTTCTGAAACCTGATCGAAAACCGGACACCCCAACTGTTTTAAACTGCTGTTCAATCAAAACAGACTGTAATCTCAAAAGTTCATAGAATCCCAGTTAATTTCTACACTGCTGCATCCCATGTCAAATGTTTCTGACAGCTCATCACTTTTCAAACTGATCATGCATAGGCACCATCTCTCTTTTCAAAGAAATGCCAAAAGGTTGTTCCTGACACTTTGCAATGAGGTTAAAACCTAGACTGTTGCAACGACACATGTTAACTTGGAAGTCACGAGCTGCTGTTTTCATAAAGAAGAAAACAAAACTTTTATGTGTCAATATGTTTAACCATTTAACCAAGAAATATACTGAATTTAAAAAAAAATATTTCCCCAAGATTCATTTAAATGTGATCTTTATGATTGACAAAGGTTTTTGCACAAACTTATCTTTGATTTTGGTTAAACTAATTTTGAAACCTTGCTGTTTTTCAATAAGAAATTCATCTTTCTGATAGCTTATACATAACTATAAGTGCAGTTCATACACATTTCTTGAATCCAACTCAAGATTTTGTTTGGACTCTACTTGACAGAAGACATTATGTTACGATTTGATTTGTCTGATTTGATTTGTCTGGTTTCTCAGAATTTCCAAGTCATAATCAGGATCAGATAACATTCCGTCTGGTTTGCTGAAATGATAAATTAAAATCAGTAACGAGAGCCACTATTTACGACAGTGAAAGTTATCCTTAGTAAAGCACAAAGTTGTCCTATTTGAATTAGATCATATATGAAACATTGGTCATAAACAAATTTGTTACGATTATTTTAGAATTTACATATTCACATATTTTTTATGTCTATGTTGTCATATAACTTCATTCCAATAAAAGGTAACCTAAACCTCAATGGTTTTAATTGTGTCTAATATTAATGGAAGTTATCGAGGTAAGTTGCCTAATATTTGTATCGCTTTTAAAAAAGAACTCTCAATATGAAATAATTTATTCAAGATAATTGTATATCAGTAAACATATTTAAAGGAATCATATGCGTACCTATCTTAATCACGAATTGCTCTCTATATAACTAAACGGAAATGTCATAGTCCAAACCGAAAACCCTTTACAAAACCTTCACTAAAGGATATGGCGGCTTTCTGTGGAAGTCTGTTGACTTATAAATTTGTAAAAAACGAGAAGCGACTTTAAAGAGCTGATTGATAATTTTCTCAAGTTCACGTTTAATCAATCAATGCAAATAATGTAGCACCAAAATCAACCGAGAAAACAATTGTTTGAAAAGATTTGACAAACTTGATAAATCGAGGTCAACCAACACATACAAAACAAGCGCGTCAGTGATTGGCTCTAGCAAGGGAGATAACTAGAGATAAGAGATTATCGCCAGTTAGGATGCTGTTAGCAAACCAGAAAAGTCAAGGGTCGATAGCAAGGGTTAGAAGAGCTAGGTCCGCGACTGGTGTTTAATCTTTGCATAGGAAGATGATGCATACCACATAATTTCATCCAGGCGATCACAAAACACAAAGCCAATATGAAGGAATTTCTACTGTAGTCTCTTCTCCCCACTATTTTCAGTTCAGTTATTGTATTCGTAAAAATCATTAGCTTTTGAATCTTTAGATCTGGTGTATAATAGCAGCCTTATTTCGCAAAAAAATATTTATGAGGATTCACTTACTACTAAACCACTGTTACACAATCACAAATTGTTCAACACAGGAATAGTGAAGTAATTGGATGTTAAATGTATCCCAATCCGTTTTAAATAAAATATCTAATGATGATGGTACTTTTTTGGGAACATTTTATTTTGTAAGTAATACCATTATGGCAGCATGTAGGTCGTTATTATTGTTGTATCCGCGTTAAATGGATAAAGAATATAATGGATAGAACATTTCTCTAAAATCAGTTATACCGTGTCATTTTGATTTGACCCTACCTTTCTTGCACCTTTACTTTATCCACAGAATGTCGTTTTTTAAATTAAATATAACAGAACATGTTACATGTTTGATAAACACCAGTTGAATTCATTGTTGATCAATATATTTTTAAATATCAGAAGGTGTTCCATTATCTGTCAATCTGTTTGTCCATTCGAACGTTTGTTTCTATTTGATTTCTTACAAAAAGCTCAATTCTAGACCTGGAATGTTATTAATTTTTTGGGTCATAATTGTAGGACATTCAATCTCGTTAAAACTAGCTGTAATGTATACTTCCCTTGAGTCCTTACGTTACATCTAGCTACTATCCCACTATCTCTTTGAATCGGGCGTCGTTAGCATTTATATTGCATTTTACACATTATGAGCATAAATATCAATGATTTAATGTATGACGTATTGCACATAAACATTACAGCTAGTTTTAACCAAGTTGACCGATTCCATCAGCTGGTATTAACTAGATTGTCCTATTCAAAGGGACCAAACACTTCTTACATGGAACAATTTTAATGATATTAACAGACGTCTTAGCAAATCGAAAATATATGTTCTTTATGCATCAGTTGTCTCTAGTCTGATGAGATACAAAGCCAATAGAAACTGAGTTGATTTTCTAGAAATAGAATCAATTATCCGATATAAATTACCGTTATATAAACATAATGTTTTCTTTCACAAAATTGCAATTCTGTCAAGATGTCCTCCAAATAGTACCAAAACAAGAAAAACCTTTAAAAAGGCAAGCTTTGGGGCACCCGGTTATGTATCACTATATGGGCATGCTGGGTAATGGCTGAGTGAGGACGTGTGTATTTCGACTCTCGATATGGGTATAACAATTGAGCAACACAGAGCTAAAATCGGGACTTTTATGCAACCAGATAAGTCTAAAAGTCACCTAGCATCTATATGTGTGAGTAGACGATGTGTTTCAGTAACTTTAAGACTCGCGTTGCTACTTTTCACACTGCTTGCTGTGAACGGGTCGATCGAGACAAACCCGGGCCCAGCCACCCGTCAACAAACTCTCTCCATGCCCGGCACAGGTGAAGTAGATGTTGAAAAGAATGAGTCGTGTACTAATGCTGATCTGATGCACACTCTGTTGACAATGCAGACTAGACTAGAGACTCAAATAAACTCTGTAAAAGATAAATTTACACAACTCGACGACAAGGTGTCAACAATGGCGGATAATGTGAGTCAGCAAATGTCAACACTGCACAGTGAAAATGCAAGTCTGAGGGATCAAGTTCACCGATTGGAAGAACAGATGGAAGATTTACAGTCCAGATCTCGCCGAAATAATCTCCTATTTCATGGACTGGATGGGCAACGCAACGAAACTTGGGAGGAATCGGAAAATAAAATTAGAAATTTTATGAAAAACCAACTCCAAATAACTAACGCCGATACAATATTGATCACTAGAGCTCACAGACTATCTCCCTACAAATCACAATCTCCAATTATTGCAAATTTTGTCCTGACAAAAGACCGAAATGAAATTTTAAGAAAGTACAAAGAAAATAGTCAACAACAAACACATCAGCGAGTTACCGAAGACCTGACGAGACAAGTGAGGGAAGACCGACGTGCACTGTCAACGCTCTACAATGAAGCCCGGGAGGCTGGACAACAACCGAAGATCAGATTCAACAAACTCATCGTTGGAAACAAAGTGTATCAACGGGATCGTACAACTAACAAAGTGATCTGTTTATCGGATAAAACATCAAAACCCAGCGACCGAACAACGAGTGTAAATTCTGACAGAGTGGGCGGGGCACAAAACCAAACACGTGGCTCTTTGTTATTGTTTTCACCCGGAAGTGCGCGTAACCAGGAAAGGGTCAGCACTCCAAACCCAGGCGAGCGTGAATCTGCTTGATGTGATGGCCGAGGTCAAAATGCACAACGATGTCATATCCTTTCTTGGAATATTGAAGGTCTGTACAAATATTTATGTGATGATAATATCAAGGCATTCTTTTCTAATTATGACATTATCGGTCTATGTGAAACTTTTGTAAAAAAGATTAATGACTTTACGTCTTATTTAGATTCCTTTACAACATTCAACTGTGTTCGAGTTAAGCGGAAGAAACTAGGGCGACATAGTGGTGGCATTACGGTGTTTGTTAGAAATACTTTAATGGACAACATTTTCCGGGTGTTTGAAGATTTTGAAGACACATTGGTGCTTTATATCAGGTCGTCAGAAATGGGATTGACTAAAGATATTGTATTATTATTTGTATATCTTTCACCGGAAAACTCCCCTGTGTATGACAGCAAATTGGATGATGGTATGTCATTGCTAGACTCGTATCTAGAACAGATTACTAGTAAATATCCTGATACACTTCTACATCTAGCCGGTGATTTTAATGCACGGATGGGGACATTCCTTGACTATATACCAAACGACACACTTGATTACATTATTGATGATGATGATTGTTCATATCCGGGTGATACTTTTGATCAGCCACGTTGCACTTTGGATTCTGAAGTTTTTAATAACTATGGTAAGAAACTTGCAGAGTTATGCTGCTCTTACAATATCCACACCCTTAACGGTCGGCTATACAGTGATAAATTGGGAAATTTTACCTGTGTCACACATAACGGGGCAAGTGTAGTTGACTACATACTCGCCAGCACTGAACTTTTTGAATACATCTCAGATTTCGGGATCTTAGAAAGGGATGAATCTGTTCATTTTCCGCTTCACTGCTCTCTGAATATGAAATTAGACAATAGTATACATATAAATAAACAAAAAGACCTACCTAACCAAGAAGAGGAAGCGCTCATAAAATATACAAAGTTTTTATGGAATCCAACAAAATCAAAAACATTTTTATGTAATTTTCAAACTGAATTCTTATCAAGATGTGATGAAATAAATGAACTAATGGAAACGCACATCAACGATGCGATTAAAATCCTCACTAATATATATCAAACTGCTGCTAGCTTCACAAAATCAGAGTACACAGGAAAAGGATCGACAGTAAAGTCGCAACCCCCATGGTGGGATAACGAACTTGAATATATTAAGCATCATAAATACAAAGCTTTGAGAGCACACCGAGATTTTGGCAGAGATATTAGCAACTATCGCCAGTACCGGAGACTATTTAAAAAGACATTTGTGGAAAAAAGACAAAAGTATCAAGAGACTAAGAGAAAAGAACTCATTGACTCAAGAACCAATCCTAAATTGTTCTGGAACACTGTGAAAGACAAAAAGAAATCATCTTGCATTTCCCCCAAAATAACATCTCAGCAATGGTACGATCATTTCATGAAACTATTACACAAAGATAATAACTCAACAAATGAAATTCTGAAGGAACCGGACTTCGAAAATGACCTTGATATAAATAAGCCATTTTCTTGTGAGGAGATTAGAAAAAGTATTTTAGATTTGAAAGTGAACAAATCACCTGGTGAAGATGGAATTGCAAGCGAATTTTTTAAATCGACTGAGCCCTATATAGTAATTATATTAACTAAACTGTTTAACAAGCTTTATCTTTCAGGAATATTCCCAACAGAATGGGGTAAGAGCATCATCTGTCCACTGTACAAATCCGGTAGTAAAGATGACGTTGGTAATTATAGAGGTATCTCCTTAATAAACACAATGTGTAAAGTTTTCACATCAGTGATTAATAAAAGACTCCAGTCGTGGTGTGACGAAGATCAGATAATTGATGAAACCCAAGCAGGTTTTAGACCGGGCTATTCGACCGTGGACCATATATTTACGCTTCACGCAATGGCACAAAAGTACCTTTCAAAAAGAAATGGACGATTTTACTGTCTGTTTATAGACTTTAGTAAAGCGTTTGATTGTATTAATCATGATATTCTGCTTGAGACTCTGAGAAACGTTGGGCTGAAAGGAAACATCTTAAGCATTTTAACATCTATGTATAGAAGTCTCAGTGCATGTGTAAGAACCGGAAACGGTCTCTCTAAATATTTCAGCTGCAACATGGGTACCAGGCAGGGATGCGTCTTGAGCCCAAAACTTTTTATAATCTTCATTAATGAACTAGTCTCCATGATGAATAGGGCTGGAGGAAGGGGGATTTTCATCACAACAGACGTGCCGGATGTATATGCCTTGCTCTTTGCCGATGATGTGTCGTCTGTCGCCGATTCTACTGCACAATTACAACGAAAGATAAATGTTTTGGAAGAATTCTGCGACAAAACTGGGATGAAGTTGAATTTAGGTAAAACAAAGATAATCGTGTTTAGAAACGGGGGACCACTTAGACACTATGAAAAATGGTTTTTCAAAGATGAAAAAATAGAGATTGTAAACAGATATAGATATTTAGGCATTGTGTTTTCCCCAAAACTGTCTTGGAGTAAGGCCCAAACTACCCTTGCGGCACAAGCCCGGAAAGCTATACTTGCTATCTACCAATATCAGAGAAATTTTGGAGACTTTGCTCTCTCTGACATATTTAGGCTATATGATAGCATAGTGGTCCCAATACTTTGTTATGGAGCCGAGGTGTGGGGAACATGCCACAGCAAAATTATAGAAACTGTTCATACCTCATTCTGCAAACGTTTTCTTGGTGTTTCCAAAGCAACCCCAACAAATATGGTGCTCGGAGAGTGTGGTAGAACTATATTACAAAGTGTATATATGACCCGAGCAATTGTGTACTGGTGCCGTGTTATTAATCTTCCTCCATCTAGACTGCCACATCAAGCTTATCTTATGCTAAAATCCGCATCAGAAGCAGGGAGAAAAACGTGGGCTATGGATATTAAATCGATTTTATACAGACTTGGTTTTGGAATAGTTTGGATACAGCAAGAAATAGGTAGTACTGACATATTCATTTCAACTTTCAAACAACGATTAAACGATTCTCTGACTCAAGACTGGCACTCCTCCCTCTACTCTAGCAGCAAGTGTTCTACCTACAGACATTTCAAATCTATGCTTAACGTCGAATCATATCTGACTCTTGACTTGCCTTTCAGATTTCGAAGAATTCTAGCTAAATTTCGATGCTCTAATTTTCCACTAGAAATAGAATTGGGTCGACGCAACAAAACCCCAAAGGAAGCAAGACTGTGCAAAAGATGTCAGAAATATAACGTCCGTGTCATCGGAGATGAGTTTCACGTTCTATTCAAATGTCCCGCCTATGTTGAAATACGGAAAATTTACCTTGATCCACGCTATATGAAATATCCAAATATGAACATTTTAAAACTCTTATTAAATTCAAATGAAAAACCTATTTTATGCAACTTAAGTAATTATCTCTTAAAGATATACTCCTTACTACAAAAAAATGTAACATAATGCATGCTGTGTATAAACATTCATGTTTAATGATGTATTTTTGGCCAATGGCCTTATACTGAATAAAATCTGTCTGTCTGTCTGTCTGTCTATATAGAACCAGGAGGTTTAGGTTAGGAAGGACGGGCACGGGGACTTTTACTTGAATAAATTGTTCCAATCAGAGACGCATGTTCTTTGCTCTTTGTTTTGATAGTTATCAGTACACTTTGTACATAGTAAAACGTCTTGTTCGTTCCGCTTAAATTCCAACAATGATAGATACATGTACGTCTCCTATCTCAATTATGATATAAATTTCTAAACAATACGGAATTTCAAATTTATGTTTCTTTAAACGATAGCTGACAAGAGCCGGTGATTAATTATAAGATAAATAGTTCGCTACTAAACTTTCAGGGTTCCATTGTTTTCCAATACCCCCAAATTTAGTTTAAACCCGACAAATTTCCCATTGACTTTCAGGCTAATTACATGTTGCAAGAATATTTTTCCTTAATTGAGTGTTGATCGAATTACAGCCGAAAGTTGCTTTTAACTTTAGAAATGATTTTAGCTACAAGTTCATAATTTTCATTATGTTATAGGATGACATTTAAAAATATTTTATCATACTTAAAGGGGCAGTAGCACGTTTTTAGGGGGAATATAAGGTGATGTCAGGAAAATGAGAATTAATGGTTCCAAGTGAAAGACAATGTCCTTAAACCAAATGAAGCAGTAATAATTCAGATACATAACGTAAAGTTTAGCCATGCGATTCCTTTTCTTACAAAAAATTAATTAAAGGTGTTCACACAAAAATGGCCGCCAATGGATTTTATGTGAATCTTTATAATTTGTCCTCTTACTATGGATGATTGGCTTGTGTAATGAGATTTTTGACACTGTCAAAATAATATATTTAGCATTCACTTACAATAATCAGTGAGAAATTCAATATATAAAATTATCAAAAAACGTGCTACTGCCCCTTTAAGGCCCTATGTCGATAATTTCTTCGGAAGTCACCTTTAATCGTAAATTAATCATCCATAACGTTGTGTTTTGAAACATGAAATTTGAAAATGGCCTGTTCAGTACCATTTTTTCCGTGAAGCGACGAGATGCATTGAGTGAACGATCAGTCATTGACAAGGCGGGACCGAATTCCTAGTTGATACAAAAATGGAATGTCGTTTCCCATTGTGGAATGCAAAAATTACACCGAATAACTATAAAAAACAGCTCACATGCATATGCAAAATTGATATTTATTAAGGGTGTAAACGCTCACCCATATATTGTTGAAAATATATGATATATTTGACATCATAACATTATTATAATAATCAGTTTCCAAATTAAAGCTTGCCAATTATTTCGTTCCACCCACACGGTCACGTGGGTATAAATTTGCTACAGCTCTGTCCATTGGTCGTTCGAAATACCAGGATATGCTTAAAACAAATATCATTGACTGAAACTTCTCTTTGAAGTCTCCAAGAGTAATATAGAGAGAAACTTCTGCCATTTGTTTTCAATATCAATTGTTACATAACTTTGGGGTCTCTGGACCCCAAAGCAATAACCCTTAAATCTAGGCTAACGAGATGCAACCTTCCTTCAGCAATTGTCGTTACATAGTTCCCTCATGCATTTGTTACCGGGCACCAAAGCAAGCAAAATCTATTAAGTTATTTCAGGACGGTCACTCTCATGTAAATTCACAGTGTTGATTTGGATTATTAAATCTATTTTAAACTATATCAGATATGTCATTTTTTGGCTGATGTTTTTGTAGGATTGCTAAATACTATACACATACTATAAGCATTTCTTTTCAGACTGCATTTCAGACATCAAATAAGTTACCATTATTTGACAACAAAAAGGTAGATATAACATATTTACATTTGTAAATCTTAAAGATAAATTAATACATTGTCTCTGTTGCTGCTTATGACATTGAATACGTTGAAAACTATTATGTAAGTCAAATAAGTAAACTGAAAGTGACATCAAATAGGTTCATTTTACCAGAAAATGTAATTAACAGCCGTATGTGTTTGCATGTTTTTCAGAATAGAAAAACGTACATTAAGATTCTAATGTGATAAATTGTCTTTATAGCAAGAATGGTAATCATGTTAAACAAAGGATGCTTTTATTCATATGTGATATTGTAACTCAAAATGATTTAATATTTCAACATTTGATACCGAATCCTTAAAGTCACTTTCATCTAGGTCGATACAGTCATTGCTATAAGACTCTCATAAGCTTCTATGTATTCCTCATTTTGCTGTCAGAGATAGATACAGTTGTTTTGAAATAATTGACCGATTCGTTCTGATGCAATAAAGAAAACTGTAACTTGATTGAGTTAACCTAAACCGACCTTTTAACACTCTCTAACCACGAAACAGCATAAATGCTTCATCGTAATTATAAAAGATTATTATATTTATCATATAAGATTAAATGTTCAATATGTTTCGACAATATAAACATCAATTAAGTATGTATCCCATCCTAGATGAAAAATATATGTTCACCTTTCAAACTGAGTATATATTTATTGAATCCAAATAAACAAATACACATAGTACTGTCAACCAACATATTCAGACAAAGCATGTCAATTTGAGGAAGCAATTAAGGCGTTTATACAGTTGCAAACTCACATATCGACCAGAGCAATGTTTGATTTGAATTTCACTGAAAGAAGATTAATGAGGCGTAGTAAGATTTTATATATTAGTCATGTTCTCTTCTCCTGTCACCTAGTTGCTGATTGATTACGATTTGGGTCTCGTTATATCTTACTGTGGACAGTGTCCCACAGTTGCGGTTCATACTGGGTTTAATTCAGCTCTGTATCGTGACCTCATATACCAGATTTAATCAAGGAAAGTGAAAAATCATGGGATGCGATTGTTCATTTCTAATGTTGTAATGCACTTTTAGCTATATATGTTGTCAAGTGTCTATGTGTCTTACCAGTTACATGTATAACAATTTCTTTCGTTCCATCACCGACAGAATAGACACTTTGATGTATCGGATTTTTTAAAATTCTGAAACTTCTTAGAATAACACTTGAATAACAACAGCTTGATATTTAAGATTTTTATCAGCTTTACTGTTTAGCCTTTTGAAAATTTAATTGTCTTTCTCCACAATTGATTTCATGAAAATTTTTAAAGAGAATGACAGTATCCTTATTGTGCTTCTTGATGATGAAGTGTTCATTTTACAAAGTAATGTTTATCAAAGATGACAGTTCATATGTATTCCATGGCAATGAGGTGAACAGAAGAAGAAGAGATATGTACGAGCATCAGTGTGTGATCGGGCGAGTGATTTTATGTTGAAAATGAAAAAGAGAGATGAATTAGATCATATCAGCTTGCTTGTAACTTGATCCTACTCTTGTTACTCTTCGGACACACAAACAAAATATCAGAATTTTTATGCCCCCGAATCGGAGATTCCGGGGGTATATTGTTTTTCACCTGTCCGTCTGTCCGTTTGTCCACAAAAACTTTAACCTTGGTCATAACTTTTGATTGGTCAGAGGTAGGTCTTTGATACTTGACATATGGATCCCTTGTGATGAGACCTTTCAGATGACACCATGACATTTGACCTTGTGACCTTGACCTTGACACAGCGAGGTGGATGCATCCGGGGGCATTCGTGTTTCACAAACACATCTTGTTTTTGAAAGAATGAACCCTTTTAAATAGAATCAAAGTCTAACCTACACTATTTATTTACATTTTGTTAATAAACCTTCAAAGCAGTTTGTCCTCAGTATAACGAGCTTATGCCGAATGTAATCACCTTGAAACAATTGAAAAGAGAATCAAGTCGCACAAAACGGTACCTTTGATATTCAGATATATCATAGTTTTTTTCCCAGTCTAATGACGACATGACAACTGACATATATGTACCATGATCAGTTAGAATAAAATAAAATTGTAATACACTTTACCTGCTCAATATGTTACTCTAAATTATCATTCTGTACAGTCACAATTTTGTGCCTTTAGGACGATAATGTCTTAGGAGGAGTATGGGACATATAAACCGTTTGTTTGTTGAATTTAACGGCAGAATAAACAGTTTAATGCAGAGAAGGAAAAATATATTTAAACTGCTTCGAATAGTATTTTAATGACAACTGCTATGTAAATTTAATTTCCCGTTTCTTACCATGATTCCGTGATATGTGTACAAACTCTTGTTGAATTTAAGACACCTTTTTGTAAATTGAAAGTAACACCATTCTCATTATATTGTCCTGTTGTAAACGTGATCATACATTATACTATCAATTTAAACATCTTTATTCTTAGAAGCAACATGTGATATTGTCGAAGATTTTAGTAAATATTAGACGGAGGCCTCCTAGGACTTTGTGTTTTCAATGTCTATGTTAAGACTGGCATTGCGAGGTATTGAGTGGGAATCTATGCCCGGCTTATTGAACTTAGCAAATGTTATTTTTGTGCAAATTTAGCTCTTCATCTTCAAACAGACCCCTTCACATTGTCTATCGATTTAGAAGGGGAGAGTTAAGTTTTAACTTAATAAAAAAATGAACAAGGGAATGTTAGATTGTTGAGAACGTCAGTTAATCAGAATTTATAATTGACATTTTTGGTTTCTCAAACATATTTATTGATTTAAAGGCAATTGGATTCCTTAGTGTGTCAACGGTAATGTAAACATTGATGTCAAAGATGAATGATAAAGATTCCACGGCAGCAAACTTTGAGCAAACACATTACAATATTACAAGCATTTCTCAGCCAAGATATTGCATAATTATTTCAGGTTATCATGTATTAACAATCTCACTATAACCATGCAATTCAATGAATTACTAAATCATCTTCATATAAAATGACAGTTTAACTAGTCAGACCGTGCTTGTTATATTTGGAATTTTTTTTTGATCATATGTAACTGTATGATTTACTATACATAATGCTTGGTTAACGACCCCACAGCAAATTAAGGATATATAGCTGTGTATCTATGCTTCCCGATCGATCACTAAGACCTGATCGATCACGTTTCAGTAACGAAAGAGAAAAAAGGATAATATGAGGATATATGTCCTTGAAAGACAGACAGACAGACATAATTTATTCAATTTTTAAGGCCTCTGGCCCAAACAACATACATTTAAAGGTTGTCCTAGAAAGGTGTACACAAACACCAGATTTTTGCGTTAGGTATGACGTCCGTTTCGATTATAGAGGCACATGTTTACTATACTAAAGCAATTGCCCACATAAAAAAGGAAATTAATTTAGCAAAGGTGATGTCTTTCAATACTCTGAGAATGTCACTTAAATGTCTGCCCAGCTTAAGACTATTATTTCCATTACATTATGACTTTTCCCCAAGCAAGGTAAATATATCAACTTGATAAATCAATATAAGTATAAGTTAAAAGAAAAGCTTTTGCAGAGAGGAAAGTCACTTAATGGATATTGAATAACTAAAGCTCTGATAACTGAATGAGGAAGAAATTTTACCTTGAACCGCTTGACAAAAATCAATTTACTTACCATTGGGTATTGGGTGTCATCAAAGCCATCCCTTATGAGAATTTCATAGAAATGCCTACAGTGACCTATCCCACAGAGTTTCACATCATTAGCTGTTTGAGTCCTATAGTTGTTGGGGTCACAAATGCGAAGATGATATCACTTGATCATGGAGGATCAACTCTTGCTGGAAGTTGCATTTAAAACTCATCATTTTAAATGTAATATGCAATACTTAAATGATCTAAGAACAAATAATCTATCATATGTTAACTGGATGATCTACTATGAATAAGGCTTTATTCACATCAGGAATAAGAAATATCTAGCTATAGCAGTGTATCATTGTGTAACATTTGATTATATTGTATGAAGATTCATTAATCATATAAAACTGTGTTCTGAAGGAAATAGTGTTTGTGGAAGATAGGCAATATCGTTTCCAATGAAGATTTTGAACAACGCTCTGTAATCGAAAAATGCATGTACATGACATCAATATGACGTCAGTAAAATGATGACGTCACACTGTTGTGATATCACTGCCTCGGGAGTTAGTGAAGTTTTCAAAGAAGTAAATTGTTCATGTAACTTTGAAAGCAACACAATTATACATGGCCCTTGTACAAAGGAACAAATATAATTTAGGTCTAAAGCTGTTGATCACATGTAGGATTTTGTAGACAAAAAATTAAAATTAGATTAGTGTTTTCGAAATTTAACCCTAGGTAACTTCAATTTCCTGCCAAATATGTAATGATTATCTGTTGAGTATGACCTACAAATATGTCAACGCAAACTGATTCTTAGATTTTGTAGTGAAATTTCAATATCATCTCTTTCGTTTACATTATTATGGGATGCCTAAAACATATTCCAAATTAAAAAACTTAGGTACACAGCTGGACAATGACATGGGCAGGCTATGGCATCAAACTTTCAGTAAAGAAAAATCAAGTGAGAAAACCACAAAAACAATCCATCAACAAACTACATTTTCATTTGTTTATATACATTTTCAACTTTTCATGTTTTTCTAGTTCAGTGACTATTAATCATATATGTGCTAGTAGGAATGCACATAATATTCATCTTATTGAATATTTCTAGGCAAAGTGTCAATCATTATCTTTCTTTGAAAACTGTTTTTGTCAACATGGAATGTCTAATACTCTAATGTGGTAAATTTGTATTACAAAAAACATTATACAAAAACTTCAAAACCAATAATGTGGAGCACAGTGGTGTAGTGGTTAGTATGCTGGCCTCTCACGCCAGAGACCCAGATTCCAATCCTTGTGGAGACACCAAAAAATTGTGTGACCTAGGTCTCATTCTGTGTTATGCCCCTGGGCAAGGCACTTCATCTACATTGCACTCAGTCAATCCAGCTAAAATGGATACCTGAAAACAGGATGCACTGACCTACGTGTTCGTGACTAGAGCTTAATAGCAGCTGTGAAGGAACAATCCTCTGGGTAATGATGCAGGTAACGCTTGGAGCAGTTCTTAGGACGTGTAAAAGGCGCCATATAGATATCTACATTATTATCATTATTATTTAAAAACAGACTCATTGTTGAAGTTGGAAAGATTTTTTCCCAAAATATGAACAAATACATCACGGAGAAGTACCTTTTGTGTTGGTTTGCTCACTGCTAGTATTGGTGTAATCACATAACATATTGTTTGACAAATTACAATCGTCATTTTGTTCTCAAATAATATTAATGCTTTGTTTATTTTCCCCTAGTCCCATTCAATCAATTAAACATTCCAGCATGTAATCAAATATATTTATGTTCCTTCAACTCGTTATTGAATACCCTGTTTTGCACCCTATCCTCAAAACACCAGACGATTTGTAATCTAGACCCTATTATATCTACATTCTGTGATAATGATTACATTCATTCCTTTATATTACAGGATTTGATCTGTAAGGAAATTCTCTGTGTTATTGATGTTTCAGTACCATGGAAACTAATCCATTTGATTTCATTTAGGTGCGTTTGAAACTTTCTGTATAAAACATATTCTTAAAGTGATTAACCAACTTTTGCATGTTCTTCGAAGCATTTCATCTAGTTTATAATCATTTCACGATTGACAAAATGTATGTGTGTGCAGACTTTCTGACTGTTGAACTCCTTGCACTTGAAAACGACCAATTGATCACATTTGTGAAATATAAGTATCAGGAGATCGTTTTTCAGATTTAGAAATAAATTGAAACATTCCAAAAATTCTTCTAAATAATAAAATGATGATTTATATCTTTCATTCAATATCCTCATTAAATGAGTTGTCGAAACGTTTTGACCCACAATAAACAAGAAGTTTTCATCCATACATTTGTCTTTTAACATGTATTGTTGTGTATATGCAGACATAGAAAGATAATTTTTTTATTTTATGAAAGGTTCCCTTTACTATTTACTAGATACTACTACTACTACATGTACTACTACTACTACTACTTCTACTACTACTACTACTACTACTACTACTACTACTACTACTACTACTACATAGTACATAATATTTGTTGTTGTCATTAAATTTTATTGTTGTCATAATAATTTATTTATTAATGTAGTTCCTTTCTGACACCGAATACAGATTAACCTGAATAAAATACAAGTTGAGAAACCATTGCATTTTACAATAGTGTATGCTTTTTTGTAGGTCGTCTTTAATGTATATTAACTTTGGTTAGAGTCTGGCTTGTTTCGTCTTGAATATGATGTATTTAGCTGTGATTATCGTGTTCAGAACTCTGTTTCTATTCTCATGATATCTAAGGCAAGCGGTTTGTTAAGATAAATTTATTTTTACTTTTTATTCATTTTATTCCATTCACTACATTAAATTCATAATCGTAAGTTCTGTTTACTTACAAGTTGTGATGCTAAAGAAAAGATATGTCCTGCCATGTTTGAATAGTAACAGTTTTATAGCAATTAGAAAATGGTATCTAATTTCTATCTTAACTCATGTAATGAGTAGATTGTACGATTTGTAAAGAAGTCATAATTCTCAACAGTTTTGTGAAATTAATGCACAAGGAGCGACGGAACTATCACATTAGTGACACGTTGATCAAAAGATTTCCGCTACGTCCTTCAAGTCCTGATCTAATCCTCTTTATCGTCTAGATTCGGAAACCATTATCATCGTGGATGACAGAGTTAGATCAACAAGGAATTATTGTAGACGGGACTGACAATCGTATCAAATAAGATGTGCAATAAGCTGATACTTTAGCACCATAAAATAATTACAATTTACATATACGTCCTACTGGGAGGTGCTCTCACTAGAAGCTAGACAGGCCTTAAAAGGAATTTGACAGAGATTTTATTCACAGAACACATAAATGCCACTGATTCGAATAGAATTTGTATGTTGTTCCTGGCAAAATACCTTCGCGGAATGTCAGTTGTTACTTGTATCTTGCGTGTTTTGACATCTCGGATTATTCACATTTCAGATACGAAATAGATGTATGTATGTTGTGTGTGGAACAAGGTAAATACGCTTAAGTTTAGAACTCCAACATTGGTAATACACGGATATATTAATTTTCATTCAGTTTGGATTAAAATTTTCTTGCTGTATGTATTTATACATATATGCAGCATATTCTTACATGAGAAAACGATAACCTTAAAGGTACTCTATCATCCAGCATTCCTATTTTAAATATCAGTGAGAAAAAAGTTACATAACATTAGAAAATTTAAAGGAAGGGCTGAGTAGATTTGTTCATTACGAATTATTATTGCCAAGTCCTAAATCGGTATTCATCTGACAACATATGTATCTTATATTAGGCAATTTTAGAATCAATAGGGAATCTGATGTTTGAAACCTTTATTCTCATTCTTTCGTGTGTCCACTTCAAATAGTCTATATGTATGAGCAATTAAAAAAACACATACATGTACGAGACAACGTAAATAGTTCTATTCAATTTTCATCAGATTGTTTGCTAATTCATTGCAAAGAAATATGCAGAAGTGTCAATGATTAGGAATATAACTCTAAAGACAAAATGTGCTCCAACGAGTTTAGTTCTAGAAAATGTTTCATTGAAAATTGCCAAAGAGTTTGTGGTTGAAAATAACCTTAATCTAATTGATTTTGTGACGCTTTTACTAGGCATATTAGCCCTTTGAGGATAAAAACTCACTCATCAATAACACTTACTGATAATGTGAAATCCATGAGAAATGGGGTAAACAGACAGAAAAGAAACAGAAAGCCAACACGCTTTTTAAATATATCAAATCTGACATGCCAGTCAATATGGTCTGTCAGAAATGTGTATATTGATTCCTTAAAACCCAATAGGGGATAGAGTAATATAAGATTATTGAGGTAATACGCATTTTTTTTCTGTGTAACATTTAATATTTTCCTGTTAAAGGGTATGGTAAGAGTAAATTATTGTTTTCTTAACATGTTTGTTAAAGTAAGAATGTTATATAGTAAATAGGGGAACAAACGAACTTGAACTTGGTATATTTCTATGGTCAATCCTACGTTCGAACACGATTTTTATGACGGGCGATTCACCGCGGTTTGATACACACTGCCATAGAAACAAATTTCATGAGAATCATGACATGAGTCGACATGAATAGTCAGCGTACGCTTCGGGAGTTGCTGCGTCTGAATACTTACAAAAGGTCTTTTTCTCATTGTAATAACCGAACTTCTATATAAGAAGAGTTTGATTCGCATCAATTTCATGCATGTTTATGTCAAGGAAATAGTATAATTTTAAGCGAAAGGCTGAATGTAGATCAAGAAGCTACCATAAGGTCCGCAATCGGTTTTGGTTCAGCAGTGATGTAGACAGTGACGTCGACATATGACGTCATAAGCACATGACATTTTGACGTCACAGTGTAAGAACGAAGCAAACTTGGCAGGAGAAAAAAAGGAAATTTAAAATGCTAAAATTAATCGCCATGGTAGAATAGAGAAAAACCAACAGTGTTTTCTAATTTTCGTGGTTTAACGTAGATGCGATACTGTTGATGTTACATTCAAAGCCTCACATTAACGCTATCGGCTCCGAATTACATCAACAGGTATCGAATCTACGTTAGACCTCAAACATTAAAAAAAAACCAGTAGGTTTATCTCCTAAACTCCTAACCAAATACCCAAAGATAACCTTTTGACATTTAAGATGACAATGGTTTCCTTTGAATACTCTGAAGTTGATCTGCGTAATGATAGGAAGGAATTTAAGAGACTAACGTTTACCTCATGTCAATATTGGGGTTTCCTTCATATCAATCATCGTTTACAATATTGCTTGTACTATTTTACAACATATCTAATCTGTTTAACTCAAAATATACCACCGGTAATTTGTACAAACACATCATGACATTTTATAGAGTGACACCTAATAGTTTGACAAAGTTTCAGTTTAAATGTCAAACATTTCTGTCTGTCAATCGATAAGGAAATTATAGCCGGGATAAATGTTGTCGAGAATACCTTTTAACATAAATATTTGATATGATTTGTCTTTCCCTTGCTACCAGATATAAATAACTTTGAAGTGGATGATTAACCGCAAGTGTACATACGTCTTATAAACATTACATGATGTCAAAGCATGTTATACACTGCCATTAATGATTCCCACTGAAATTGTGAAGTATTTCTTGAGGAAAAAAACATAACTTCCACTGTGAATGTATTATAGGATATCTAACGAGTTTCCCCTTTCAAATCAAGTTTATGTCCCAAGTGAAATAATTTTGCTTTGTCATGAGCCTTGGCGATATGAACTTGATATGAAACGGGAACGAGTTATGTATCCGATTTATTACAAAATTGCATTTCACACGATTTTTTGCTTTTTTAAACAACTTGTTAAATGTGCCTATAAAGAGAGGGAACGGCGGATGAATATCAAACCACGTCACAGCCTCAAGGTGATAATATTACGACATTAAATATTCACATTTCCTAATCCTATCCCACGTTAATTCATAGTGTGCGCTAAAATGTAAGTAATGAGCCCAAGCCGAAGCGTACGTAAAAATAAAATCTCTCTTACGCAAAAACAGGTCAGAGTTATCTTTCTTTGGTCAACAGCATGTCATTGCAGCAGCCATTTGCATGTTTCTTTTCAACATATGTCAAAAAACGCCTTAATAGTTTATAGTAATTAGATTATTATCATTGTTTGAACACCCTTCATTTTGGTTAAATATTATATAAAGAATATTCAATTGTCTTTATATCTTATAGAGATAACAAACAATTCCTTCCTGTATCATTTTGGAGCGACGCAGAGCAAGTTCACAACTGTCACAAGCATTTTTTTGCTGAATATAAAACCTTACTTTTTTATAAATGAGCCTGGCGGTATCAGTTAGATCTTTATGAACTGGTTCAACTAGGGAGTTTCCAAACATTCATGGTCGAAAGTGGCCCAGTTTCAGAGCTCATGGTGAGAAGAGGAAACAATATGAGAAGTTAACATATTTATGCCAATGAAAAAATCCTTTAAAATTTTAAAAGATTATGATTAAATATAGGTTATACATCTGCTAATTTTCTGTATATATTATAAATATATCTAACTTTATATTTGAAAACCACAATTTTCAATACAGTAATAAGTGAATGTTGGAATAATTGAGTACTATTGTAATAATCCGTTTCATGTGTTCATAACAAAACCAGGAATAAAGAGCAATTTATTAACGACGAATCAAAAGGGATTCAAGTTCAGCGCAGATTATATCAATGTTTTATATAACCACTAATCATCAATATTTGTTGCAGCTATGCAAAATGAATAAACATATAATTATCACACCGTTAGTTTGGCACGAGATGTGAAATATATGATGGACATCTTTCCTTTCAGATTCGCCATTCTTAATCAATGATGTTAGACCGAGTAATTGTTTAAAAACATACCAGACTAACTAAAAGGGTTTTGACAGATATGTTCTTTATGTTTATTCATAGATGGTTCACAGACAGAATAAGTATGTTTTTGTGTCAAAAATTATGTTTGAAAATAGAGTTATATTAGTGACAGATTTTCTTAAGAATATTTCTGTTATCCGATTGTCTTCTAAAATGTTTCGTTCTTGTTACGATCATAAATTTAAAAAATGCATAGTGAAAACATGGAAATTCATTGCAATATCAACACAATAAACACTCTTCATACTCTTAAAAAAAGAAAAGCAAACGTTGTTTTTAGAATTTGGGACTCTTGTAAGAGCAGTTAAAACTTTACAGAGTTAACATTTCTTTCAAAATTTTTTTGGAGTTTTGTTGTTAGCAGCTTTGAAGAGATCATTTATGTATATTTCCTACGTTTGAGTAGCATGTGAAAACGTTTTCGAAACAAATCGTTTTGAGAACACATAAAACTAATTTATTTGCACCAAATGAAATAAAAAAAATGAAAAGAGCGCCATGAATTGAAATTAAAGAGTCGCAATGTGCAGTTTCCTGCACAAATGAGAAATACCACCTTAATAAGTTTATGTGTACAAGTTCAAGCTCAGGGATGCTTTTTCTGGGCCAATCATTGGGGATATCGTGTTATTCACAGCCATTGAGACTACACAACGAATTCAGAAATAAAAACAGACAAACAACAACAAAGTTGCAATAGTGGCAGTTTCATATAAACGTGTTAATTCTTACCTTCTAACATGCGATATATAAGCTATATCAGTGTAAAGCAATATTCCTTTGAAATATGGATTTTGCGGTTTTTTTTTAATGAATGTACATGTACTTTCAAAATCATATGACCTTTTTGAACAATCGATTATTATGCCGCAAATATAAAATCATGTTGTTAACAGCAATTAAATGAAAATAGCGAACGTCAAAAATGTAGGAATCAAAATCGCTTTTACAGAAGATGACAGATAATCTCACATAAATGATTATTTACCTTTAATGCTTTAGAAGTAACAAAGTTTTGTAATTTTTATTTCAAGAAATATATGCATTCCAGTAGATCAAATCACAATTTACACTGTTAACACCTTGTCAAATATAGTAAGTACTTTGCTCTTAAAACTCAATTTCTGTCAAAGGAACACCACACTGTGTTAGATTAAATTGACCTTCATCTGCATAAAGTTTGGAAAGTATTTTCGGTGCATTTTACATATCTTCATTTACATAGAGGACTTGTATTTTCAGACATCCTGGCCATTAAGGTTAAAGTGAATTTGAATATCAAGGATCACATGATGACTCGTGGAAGAATTATCAGCTCTGGTTGATCACTCTATTAATCTCTACTGACAACAGAGATTCAGTCGGGAGGCATCTTAGCGATAACCTAACATGCTAGAATACCATTAAATGGACTTAAACTAGTCTCTCGCCAGTTAAGTTTCTATCTATAGCAATGACAGGTAGTTTCCCAGTATTGTCAATAAATTTGGAAATAAAGTCAGGGTCCAGATATTTATTTTGACTCATGCGTATTTCACGTATCAAATTTTAGATTAAGGATTAAAATTGCACATGGAGAAATGTGAGGAGTATTTCACTCATCAAATTTTAAATTGAGGAGTAAAATAGCTAATGAATAAAAACTAAGGAGTATTTTACCAATTTCAAAATTTTATTTCTGATAATGACAAGTAAACTTTGCAGCTCTGAACCTGCTTTACTGATGACAGGAACAACATAGTCGAGACTTGGTTGATAGTAACGTTCAGTCGGGTCTTGCTGTAATCAAAAGTGTTCCCGGAACATGGATCGATGGCTGCAGACTTTTTTGGAAAATTTACAAATGTCTTTGTGAAAGCTGGACACTCTATTCAAGATGTAACAAATTGTATATGTTGAAACAAAACAACATTTGACAATTGCCTTTACGCATGTAAATAAAATCTGACTCGTATTCTCAGAAAGTAAGGCGTATCTGTCACTCAGTGATTTCATAATTCATGCCTAAATATAAATTGTCCAAACGTATTTTACGCAGATACTCATCCTTTCTGGGGCGCTGTAAAGTTCAATCATTATCAACTTAAACAAAGTTTTTTTTATATCTAAAGCATTGGGAATGCTGTAACAGTTTGGATAGAACAGTTTCTATTTTCCACAGGCCACCTGATGAAAGGGCAGCATATGAACAGAAACGCCTTGTTTTCAAAATCGAGCTACCAACTTGATGTCGCAGATCTCGTTAATACGGTCATTCATCATTCTACAATTAATGTGCAAAATACTTGTTTCTGATTGGCTACCGTGAAAAATCAGAGGGCGTATGATTTGGTTATACGTTGCTCTTTTTTCTTTGTCTTATCAATTCAATTATACTGACGTCAAATTTGTGAACATATTCTAAACGCTGACGACGGTGGCGATATTCTTACGTCTTCGGAATAGAGTGAACTCCCTCTGGAGCGTTTGGATACATATCGGTAATTTCCGAGACCTACTACAAATAACGTCATTCGAGATTCCCAAATACGTCAAAACTGTATGAATGTAGACTTAAAAATCATAATATATATGTAGGACTCACATCTGTGGCGGGTCTCAAATCCATGGCGGATTTCCTAATCCATGGCGAGTTTGATTGTTTGATTGTTTATTGACGTCAAGTGAAGTGACGTCATTGACGGATGACGTCATAATCGCTTATTGTTCGCGTCGCCAGATGAAACCGCAAGATATTTTCCAACAGCAAGAAATGAATTCAACCGCTATTGCCGTCCGAGATAGCATAATACCAATTGCATTATGTTACTAATTTCTTTATTTTTCTTCATACTGTCTATTTAAACCTTGGAAAAATATCAGCTCTCCTTTGTAGACCTTGAATTCATTGCAACTGTCTTCTTTAGTCATAAATTCGCTGAAGCCATCTTCTTTAGCCCTTGGATTCATACTAAATGTCTACTTTAGCCCTTGGATTCATATTAAAGGATTTCTTAACGGTTAGGGTTAGGGTTGGCGTTATAGGTTCACTGTACAATATGTTCGCCACTTTATCTGAAATATACGTTACCGACCCTTGCACTAGACAAACTAACCCTAAAACATTTTCGATACGAATCCAAGGGTTAAAAAAAAGATAGTCAACAAATATCTAACTGCTAAAAAAGTCAGTCTAACGAGAATCCAAGCAAGGGCTAATTTCCTAAAGATATTAATTTAGTGGCGAACATATTGTTGTACCGATTCCATTACTTATTGGCCAATTGCAGATTTTGGCCTATAATACAGTTAAGTTCATGTAGGAAAACACATAAATTGAATGTTGGTAACACAATTCTACCCAGCTGAAAATGTCTCAACACAATCAATACAAAATCCGCCACAGCTTTTGCTATAGGTACGGCAATTTTTCATGCATTTGAAAATCCGCCATGGATTTGGAAAACCGCCACGGATTTGAGGCCTGCCATGGATTTGAGTCCTACATATATACTCATGGTAATAATGGTTGACACCCCTATACAGGAAAGTGATTTGAGCTTTTTAAATGCAAGGATTATTAACATTGATCATATTTCTGGTATTTTCGACATCCAATTGCATTAACACATCATGCAAACTATAAAGTACATGCATTTTATATTTTATTATCGAATAAGGCTCCGCGAAAGGTATTGTGTAAAAATTGGGTTCAGTACCAAAAATTCTTCAGATACCATTATCCATTATTTAACAGAACCAAAATGAACACACTGATGACCTGTATGAATGTACCAATATCAGGATCTCAAGATGTCGGATAATCACATTTTTAAAAATAAATTATTGTTTTTCTTTTATTCACCTTTATCTATTATGTTTTTTATTAGTTACACAATAGCACATGTTCAAGGACATTATTCACAAGAGTACATACTATACTAACATATATTACAAAAAAAAATCGAAAATGACACGTAAAAGTTGTATATATAACTTTTCTTTCCTATAATTACTAGGGGTGTCAACCATTATAACCATGAGTTTATTAAGGAGAATTCACTAAATGTGTCTTGTTTTGAACCAAATTGATCTAACATAGGTCTAATTGGTAAACTTCTTTTGTTTCGTGTACTGTACTGTAAAATGTACTGTAGTAACTTTAAAAGATCAAACTGTTCATATTATTCGGAACATTCTTGATAGAAAATCATTACTGTTATGATATCCGTAAAAATACAAGCAGTTAAGTTTTGTCTTAGTTGGAATTTTTCACAATGTACATTGTCATTTTTCAAAAAATATATAACATGAAAGTCTTCCATGATTTATAAGCATCTGGTAGATGCATTGTTGATTTATGACCAATTGTTGTTTTCTTTTGTCAGATGACGTCTAGTGTCGGTCCGAACGTCTGTAAACTATTCAACTATTTGGTTTCTTACCAAATCTAGTTAAGAGTTGAAATCTTGTGTGGGATAGAAAGTATTATTAATGGTTGGGTCATTTTCCTATGACATGTATCCTATATTCATCCCCTTCCTTCAAAGTTGAAGACCTTAAAAGCTAAAATGATAAGCAAAAGTGACATAAACAGACTTCTTAGCGAATCAGGAATATATATCCTTTATGCATCAGTTATCCGTGGTATGATGATAAAATGTTAGACAGTCTGATGAGATTCAGAGCTAATAGAAACTGAGTAGGTGTTTGTTAGAAATAGAATTATTTATCAGATATGAATTCCCATTATAGAAACGTAATGTTTTCTTTATAAAATCGCAATTTGTTCAAGATGTTCTCCAAATGATAGCAAACTGACCTTTTAATTTTGGCATACGAGGTGCAAGAGCAATGGCTTTTGGAAATTTGGTCCCTTTAGAAACGGTCGTTACAAATTCCCTCAGAATTTTTTTTCTCAAACACGAAAGCAACAAGGAACCAGCTGCTTCAATTTTAACAAATCTATTAAGTTACTTCAGGACGGCCACTTAAACACACATTTTAAAGTTTAATTTTGTATGTACATAAAGTTGTTCTTTTATCTATTTTTGGCGGCGAGCACAATTTGGTTTCGAAGTAAGGTACAACCACGGAATGCAATCTCGGACTTGTACCCAGTGTTCCATGATTTTGTTCCCCTTTCTGAAAAGAAATGCGTAACTGTCCCGCCAACGAAGGTTTCACAGGATTTATCCCAGTGCTCCTTTCAAATATGAAGGCAAATCTCAGCAGTATAAAACTATGTACAATGTAAATTTTATTTTGATCATATGGATTTTGAACAAAATTTAACATTATATTCAATATATGTTTCTGTACGGCATGACTGTAAATGATGCTTACAAAAGCCAACGTAAAGATATCGATTGGTTCAGGTTTCCTTTTGTCTGGTAAATGGAAAATGAGAGTTGATATTTGTTAGTTAACATGTTATGTTATGTTATAAATCATTTTAATAACAGGCGCTATACAAATTCATTATCATTATCATAATAATTATACAACGCAAGATACATTATTTGTCAACTAAAATGTACATATAGTCTTTTTACATTTAAAAAATCTTATTGATAGATCTTTTTTGCATATGACATGGAATTGAATAAGTTGAAAACTATTGAGTAAAAACTTTTCTCTTCATGCTTTGCAAATTGGTCTCCCACAATGCGAAACATGTTCGCATATAGATTGTGATCTTATTAATTTTTTCACGTCAGCCTGTAAAAGCCACCATTACAAAGATCTTTTTTTAATTTTTGAATGCTGGGATATGTTTAACAAATGGGAACTTAACCTTTAATGTCTTGACCGATGAAACCCATTCGCTAAATGGTAAAAGACACAACAAATGTGTAAAAAACGAGGCTTGATTTTCAGAATAGCAAAACACATATTGTCTATATAGGGATGATGATCATCATGTTATACAAATGATGCTCTTATTCATATATATGTCTTATTATAACTCAACACATTTTAATATTTCAACATCTGATACAGTATCCTTAAAGCCAGTTTAAGCAGCATGTACAGGTTAATAGAGTCATTGCTATAAGACTCTCATTACTATGAGCACACACTGGCCTAGTTAAAGAGGTTGATACTGAATGACCGATGGCTCTGGTATTATATTGGGGAATTGAGTAATGGAATCCGATTCTTGTACTATTTATTCCTCACTTTGCTGTCAGAGATACAGTTGTTTGGAATTAATTGACCGATTCGTTCTGATTCAATCGAGCATGCTATGTTCTGGTATTCTCTTCGACAATATAACTTGATTCAGTTAATCTTAAATGGCCTAAACACTCTCGAACCATAAAATAGCATAAATACTTATTGAACATTATAAAGGATTATTGAATTTACCATTTATGTTTAAATTTAGAATATGTATCAACAATATAAACATCAGTTAAGTACGTATCCCATACTTATTGAAAAAGATATGTTCACTAGATGTTTAAACATACATGTACGATAAGTATATATTTATTGAAACCAAGTAAACATATTACCTGTCAATCACTTTATTCAGGCAAAGCTTGTCCAGTTGTGAAGCCATTACGGCAATTCTACATTCGCACACTCACATATCGACCAGAGCATTGTTTGATGTGAATTTCACTGATAAAAGATTAATGAGGCGTAGTTAGATTCTATATATTAGCCATGTTCTCTCCTCCTGTCAAGTAGTTGCTGATTAATTACGATTTGGAAGGAAGAAGGTCTCGTTATATCTTACTGTGGGCAGTGTCTCACAGTTGAGGTTCATACTGGGATTAATTCAGCTCTGTCTCTTGACCTTATATACCAGATTTAATCAAGGAAAGTGGACAATTATAGGATGCGATTAATGATGTTGTACTTTTAGTAATATACATGTATGGTGTCATATGCCTTTGTGGAATAATAAACACTTTCATGCATAAAAGGAATGTTATTCTGAAATTCCTTAGTATATTACTTTAATGAATACTGCTTGACATTTTAGATTTTTATCAACATTACATTGTACACGTTTTTAGAATTAAATTACCCTTCTCTGCACATGCTATATGTAAAAGATAAATTTAAGTCTCCTTATAGTTTTTTTTATCATGATGACGTGTTCTTTTTTTATATTATGTTCACTCAACTGCTAAGATTTTACTTATCTTTATTATCTCCTACATATCATTTATCAAAATTTATATGTATTCGATGATAATGTTTAGGGTGTGTAAAAACAAGAAGATATACTTGTGAGTGATTGAGTTTGTTATTAATATGTAATAGATAAATATTATTGGGGTGTGTAAAAAGAAGAAGATATACGAGTGAGTAAGTGCTTATTATTTTTGCTATTTAACAAGTTAACGTTGAACATGAAATAGAGAAAATTCTAATTCACATACGACGTGATCAGCTTGGGTATACATGCTGCCAACTTAGCCCTACTCTTGTAGCTCTTCGGATCTCAGGAACACACAAATCCCATATCAGAATAATTTTTAAAGAATGAAATCTTCAAAGTTTCAAAGTCTTATCTAAAATATTTATTTAACCTTTGGATAAAAAAGCGTCAACCTTCAAAGCTTGGTCGATTACTTCTTCGTTTAATAAGATTATGTGTGGTATCCGAGTAGAATCCGTCGGTAAATGACCTGATTGTGGCAATTTGGAAACGTGCATACACCTTGCTCTGGGTACAGCAACATTCAGTTGACTTGTTGCTATGTGTCCCAGTTACCGAGCTGTAACGGGCACCACCTAAGGATTGAGAGTGACATGACTGCAGTGTTGTATGATCCCTAGAGAGTCGCGATGGTATGAAAAGATGTGCACTGATCAAGGGAAAACCAAAATGCCGCCTTTAAGCAGTGCTCTCTCAGCTGGATATGTACGCTTCATAAGTATATGTAATAGCGAATGTATAAATAATATATAGATTCTGATTGCTGTAATGAACATCAAAATGTTTGGAAGTGAATCCAGTCGGAAAAAAGTTCCTTTGACATATGGATTTATTAACGTGTTTTGAAATATATGTATCATAATTATGCTCAGTTAGATTAGAACGTATTGTAATATGCGCAAAGCATAGTATATGTTACTCTAAATTTACATGATCATTATTCGTTGGTGTTACATTTGTGTGCCTTTTAATTGATAGCGTTTAACAAGGGAAATTAATTGAATTTAACACACATTTGCAAATTGAAAGTAGCACACGCTCATTATATTGTTCTGTTTCAAACACGATCATACATTATACTGTCCATTTAGACATATTTACTCTTACAATCAACTTGGGATTATACTGTAGGATAAGGTTAATATTTGATGGAGAAGTTTGTGTTACCACTGTCTATATATGTAAAGACAAGCAGTGAGAGGTAATGAAACTGAATCTCTGCCCTGCTTTCTGATCTCAGCGAACGTTATTTTGGTGCAAGCTTAGCACTTCAAATTCGAACAGATCCCTTCAACACGTCTATTGATTTTTAAGTGGGACAGTAACGTTTGGTTCTTAGAAGTATTGAAGGGCACCATCGTTGAAATGGTTGTCATTGAATAACGGTATGATAGTTTTCACGCATGTACTTCAAACGTCAGAATACAAGACAAAGTTATCTAACACATAACAACATGTGGTAGTTAGAAAATCTCATGATATGGCATAGCAGGAGCAATATCAATGTTCAATAACACCAATAAGCAAACATTGTGCCTTATGTACAAATCGACTGATCTGAAGTATTAGCTCACTGACCGAACTATGTGACTCAAAGTATTGTTTTGCTCTGAATCTCCAGCTCCGTCTGACGGCGACGACTGCACTTCAGATATCTTATTAGATGTTGTATAATAGAAACGTTTGGATGTTCATTATCATCGTCTCGACATTGACAAGACTTGGAAAAAGCTTTTATTCGGCAATTTGTATAGTTATGTTGTTCCTGAAATTTCCTAAGAACCAAATTCACAAAAGCCATTGTTCACACACCTCGTTAGCGTAGATGAAAGGGTTACGTGGGCCATTTTGAGAAACAATTTAGAAGGGTTTTCCATTGTAACGGAATTTCATTGTTACCAACTGATCACGGCTTTAGCGAGGTACACACTTTACTATTCCTCTCAACGAAAACATTATCAATTATCTTTTAAATGCTGAATTACAATGAGTTCGATTGGCAATTGGCTATAAGAATTTAAATCATACTGCAGAGGGTGTTTAAAGTTTTGTTTTGGCGACAGATAGTAATATCAACTGACACCATTAACGACTGCAGGTTTTCACTGAGAGTGTTCCCTTCACTTCAGCAAATTACGCAAAGTTACAGATCGGATGAAATCACTTGAGGAAATGTTAGTCGTCACAAATATAACAACACAGACAGCCAACCGTATCAATCGAATACTGTTGATAGAAATCTTTCAAAGTATGATGACTTTCGGTAAACATATCATGTGAAAACAACATATCAAATCATTAACAAAATGTATTGTTATTTTCCTTTCCTATACACATTATCACCATCTCATTCTTACCCAATGCCTTGATCATTAATGATGTGTAAGCTGGTATGAATGGGTAATATTCTTCTCACTCAATTATTCATGGGCTCAAACACGATGTTTTGTTTGCAAACCTCTTTTTGTGAAATGTCGAATACTCTCATATTGTAAATGGGTTTTATGTAAATGTGTATGAAACCTTCAAAATACCTATTGATTATGTTTGATATGATAAGTATTTTGTGGTGAGGCATACAATCTGTCTAATCCAGACGTTTGTTTCAAAGTATCAGTTTCTGAAAACAAACAAAATATATCACGGAGAATGTAATTACTGTTTGTTCTGGTTTTGGTCAACGTTATTGATGGTATGATCACATAAGACATCAAACAATGAGATGATTACCTAAATTTTCTCAAATTTCTACAGGTCACTTTTTGTTAATTTTCCCCCGATTCCTATTCAATCAGACAAGCATTCTATCATGTAATCAATGATATCTGTGGTTCGCTTATCACAATTTCCAATACACTGTTTTTGCATCCGGTCCGCAAAACCAGACGATTTGTAATCTAGACCCTATAAATACATGCTGTGAGTGATAAGGCTTACATTAATTATTTTATATTGCTGAAAACAAGTAACGGAGATAGCAAAATACCTTTTATGAATGCATAATAGGATTCGATCCACCAAGTAGCACTCTCGTGTGATAGGACGGTATACCACGCAATTTGCAACACAATTTTAGTTTTGTTTAAATAATATTTCGGATAAATGGTATGCCAGAAATACAATGGACTTCAATGGCCGAGTTGTTTTAATAATCATTAAAATTAAATCATAATTGTGTGTGTTGAATGTAAAACATAACGTTAATATCTTAGGAATATCCCAAAGCATTTTGGAAAAGAAATAGTGAAATTTAATTTCAATGCAAATACTTCTTCGAATATCTTTACTCGCAATTACATGTTATACCTCATATAACAAGGATTCTATACATTGACACATTCAAATGTAATCATACCTTTACTATCCATTTTATTACATGATATTATGATATTCAAACATTGACCTGCTTCCCTTAATGCATATTTAGGTCGTCTAAAAGCTGCAAATATCTGCTAATATGGATTTTAAAACCTTTTTAAACCTTCATCATTTAAACATCAATCGTTGACTTTGATGTGGAAGGAAGGTATGTCTATCAAATTTAAGATAGTTTGACAATGCAATCTAACTATGTGGCGCCTGAAAAATGGATGGCAATCTCAAGGGAATACCCAAATTTGATTTGACTTTTCCATTTATCCTTAATCATAACATTTTAAGATTTTTGTTTTCTTTCATTTTCTTATAATGTTTAGTTAAAGCTGAGGGAACATATTATGGCTGTCCAATTGTTAAATAATCGAACTATACTCTCCAAGGAACAGGAAATGGAATAAAAGACATTTGCCTTAAATCAATTTTTGAGACAATATGGACCAAGCAGTTAACTTCATGATCAATATATCAAATAATTGTTAGTCCTATTGGCGCCTTAAAAGGCGAAAACATTAATGTTGACAGAGAATACTTTTTCTGTTATGCTTGTCCTCTCTACGTGAATTTCCAATTAAATATATTGTAGTTGTAACAGAGAGGCAACTACATTCTTCTTCGATGGTCACATTTTTTTATATATGTGATAACACATGATAAATGAAATTCACTATGATATTGATGTTTCAGTCTCTTGAAAAATAATCCAACTGATTTCATTTAGGTGATTTTGACACTTTCTGTGTCTATCTATTCTAATATTCTTAAAGCGATTTGCCAGCTCTTGCATGCTTTTCGATGCATATTTCAACTACTGGTTAAGAATAATTAACTACTGGTTAATAATAAGTCGATTTTTTAAGGTATTTGTCAAAGTTAAAAGTATTCAACGAGGTTGAACCCCTTGCACGTGAACACAAAATCTAAGTGTCAGAAGATAGTTTTACCGAATAACTAGAAAGCATACCAATAAGGATTCTAAGTAATACAACCCCGTTGGGTCTTGCAGTGGATATCAACATTGGTGGGTTTGTCGAATGTACTTAGAATAGTAATCAATGAATCAATTAAATGTGAAACGCGAATAAAGATTAAGTTCAATATAGATGCTCAGATATGGGTACATTTGAAATACACCAATTTTGTATATACAACATTGGAGAGGGGGGGGGGGGGGGGGAATTAATCAAAAACCATGGCACAATATCCGTTTTAGTTTATTTACTTTAAATTTACTACCTTGTCATGTTCCTATGGAGAATACTTTGTAGGGATTTTGTAATGGACCTTATGACCTTTAAAGGACATTAACCCTTCCTTTTATTCCTATTCATGTCGTATGCTGGAAGAAATAAAGAACATGGTCAAGAAATTTTGGCAACTAAGTAATGACAGAGGCCTCAGTAACAAGAAAAATCTTATTCATTTGTTAATTTATTTATTGCCTATTTTTTTTAGATAGAGCAATTAATAACCTCCGGATTTTAGCCTCTAAGTTAATTGTCTGTATTTAGAAATTGACAAGCTATTTTTTTACTTGTTAAACGTCCCAATATATGTTATGGAATTGGATAAGACCCCAAAGGTTCATAAGTAAAACAACAAATTGTATTCAATTATGTTGATATGTCGTCAAGATCACCGTCAACGCACTGACAAGGACTGCACATCTACAGAGTCTCAAATAGGTCTAAGGAATTATCGCATCTACAATATTGTATCTTATTTTTTGGAGCAGACTTCTGTTCTGTTGTCTTTTTTTATAAACTAGATATAAAGTAAGTATAAATCTTGTCCAGGGAAAGGATGGGAAACGACTTTATGCGGTTGAGTACAATGTTGTGTCAAGACAAATCTCAAATGGTAAGACAGTGTCAAGAAAACGGTTTTATTTGTTACACTTTTTATGTTACTTTTTATATAAATGAGATAATTACATCAACATGATAAAATCTTTTACGATAGCATTTTCCTTTAATGAACTTTATCATAGGGTATTATCTTTTTGTCATTTTCAATCCTTTCCAAAATAAAACAATTGTTATGTTTATAAGATTTTATGAATATGATTAGCGCACCGAGATATGAGTAGACATTTTTATCAACAACAGCACAGAATGACAAAAATCATGTCTATATTATATCGCACACGACATGAATAGACGATGACATTTGAATACAAGAAATACAAACAATTAATTTTGATACTTCTGTCTGAGCTTTGACGTCAACATTTCTGAAAACAGTAAGTTAAAATGCTAAAAAACTAAAATTATATCATAGTATATTTCGTTTATGATAAACATATTTTTTTTAATATATATTCACTTTTAATATCAACTTGAAGAAATTTAACATATCGATATAATATCTTCCACCTTTTCATGTTGTTGACGTCAATTGGTATATACTAGAATAACTATATTTCAAAGTTTGAATGCATCAGTTTTCCATCCACTTACTTCTTTAATGTTTTCTCTTTGACATTGTTACACCAATTCAAAAAAGCAATGCAGTTCGCAGTTAAAAGAGAAAATTTAAATGTTGTAAACTGTAAGGTTAAATGTTAAACTGTTCTTACTTTAATTTCATAACTCTTTATGACCCAGCTTGTATGATAATGCCTCTCATCAGTTGTCATTTTGAAGGGTCGTTAGAATTACATGAATTTGAGGATGTTTGACTTAAAACGAATTTAGCAATACAATAACTACTTTCTCAAAATTCCATACGTGTTATTCAAGTTCTGCAAGCTTCATCTGCCGGAAAGCACGTATTAGTACAGTAGTGTCGTACAGACGAGGAAGATTTGACTTATATCGCTCTATATCATCAACTTTAACTTATAGATCCGGAAGCTGTTATCGTTTAAGTTAATAGACATAGATCGACACGGAATGTTAGTGGGACGTTTTAGAAATTTTATCAAACCATTAATTAATTAATTGTTAACTTCTAAGATTAAAGTTGTGTCGCTTACAGACAACAATTTTAGTGAACTTTGAAATGCATTTGTAACCTGTCCGTCTGCTTGTGATCATTTCATTTCTTGGGCGAAACATGTGAATTTATTTGGTACAAATATATTGACCCATGTATTCCTTGATCCGTTTGCAAATTTGTAACAATTTCATGAAATGTTACATGTAAATAAATCCAGATTTTAGGAAAGGATATATATATATATATATATATATTTCTAAATCCCTAGATTTAAGCAACTGAAGGATGATAATACATGATTCTCTTTTGTTCCTATAAAGCTTTCAAGCGTTCCTATAAAGCCATTATTCTAACCTGTGGTTGCTCTTCTGGCGCCTTCGACGGAACAGTAATCCTTGGGGCATACATGTTTAATACATTGGACACATCTCTTCAGACAATTCTTTTGATTTTCTCCCCTCAATCGACCCTAAAAAGTTAATTGATTCTTGCAGTTTCCGAACGTTAGGAATCTATGGAAAAAAACAAGTAATATTATCAAAAATATTTTAGAGATACATGTATTTATAGTTCAGTATGATTTGATTGAATATGATATTTGCTTCGTATAAAAAGAGACTTATACAAGTTTGCCAATTTGATCACCACACTTTACAGTATGATCGAATAAAGCTAAATCCACATTCTTTTATATTATATTTATGATTAGAATCGTTACAAGCATTGTATAGAAACTATGACTGTGATACTGTTATATGCATATTTCAGTAAAACATTATGACAAACGAATGATGGATTGGAGTCAAATTTAGAAAGCCTCTGCATCTCCTCTGATGTGCTGTTTTTGTCATTGAAGATGAATCGCACTGATCAACTGGTGGTAATAACATTTCATCCAATCACCATGTTCTCCGTTCGATTTTTATTCACTTGAACCTTATGATCTCATATGTCTCAACATGCAACAACAATCGCGGAAGAACTCTTTGGATGTACAATTCGCTACACGTAGCAATGATAAAAGCTTAGCTACTGCCTACAAATAAAATCGATAGAAATATTATATAATAACTTCCTTCAAATAGATGAAATTAAGGTCACTTATAATGATGTCTTCAACCTTGTATATACATGTCACTTATCTAATTAAAACTTACCTCTGAAAACTACAGCAGATTTATTTGATAACCCTTTTTAAAAATAATGCTCTTTACTTAGATTTTTTACCTTTCAATTTTGTCACATTTTAGAGGTTCTAACAGCAAAACAATCTCTTAAATCATAATTTTGTGTGTGCACATGTCAGTTAAACTTCCCTTTTGTGTAATAATATTCAAGGCCATTTTGTTAATAATATATCAAAGTTAAACGACTTTATAGTAAGACATATTTCACTGGACATGTTGGCTTCAATTATAAATCAGAATATCTCCCAACAATTTCACAGTTCATTAAATCCAAAGAATAACGTTAGACTACAACGTTTCCATAGAGTGTCCTCTTTTGTGGGGAGTACTATATCATTGCTGCTTGAAAAATCTTATGAATAACTCGAAAAGAAATCACTCTACTTATGCACCACTGGCAGACTTTGTACATGCATCACCCTTCAGGATTTCTGATTGTATCTTAGAGTTGAAGAATTGGTTTTTAAGTGCACTGGAGATAATGGTAAACTGTTTTAAATCTATATTTGAGAAGAAAGTCACACTGGTACACATTTGAGATTTATCAACATATCATAATTCTTAACAGTTATTCTTATGAGTAACCTTATGATTTAAATATATATTTTTAGTTAACAACGATAATTTAGAGGAACAAAAAACGTATTTGGATAAAATGGTTTCATAAAAAAGGTTCATCCAAGCAACATTCAATCCACGACAAAAGATACAAATTCAACTGTGCATTATATTTAAGAAACATTGACATTTAAAAAACCTTGTGTTATGAAATTTCGATTCGTTTCTTCCAGCAAATATGCATTAATAATTGTCCTTCATGTTTGTTATTCCGCAACCCGATCTGCGCTAACCGGGGATTACAGTAATTAGTCCAGTTAATCTATGGTTTAACCTCCAAAAAACTGCAAAAGAAATGGTTTTGCGAAAATTATCAAGAAATGACATGGGCAGTTTTCATCTGTACATAAGAAATCGAATAATTAAAAAACACATCTTGCCTGGATTCTTTACTTTTTTTTGCATATAGCTTCATTACCATGAGAGTAAGGTCCCTATAGAGGTTCATGAGCTTTACTTTAATTTCAAGGTCACAATTAGACTGACATTTACCCTTGTCAGCGGGATATCTCAGAAACCAGTCACTGGATTGTAATCATGTCTTACACATAGCATGTTATTGAGAAGACGCCGGGTCACCTTTTCATTATTTTTCAAGGTCACAACAAGAGTTTGAAATTTTCAGCATGGAAACCGAATAATTAGTTTGTCAGCGGGATATCTCAAGTAGATTGAAAGTAACCTTCACATTGCTTTCAATATCACAGCAGAACTCTGAAGTATCAGCATCATTACCTGCATTACAAGATTGTCAGTGTCAAAAGTCGTGCACTGAATTCTTCATTTATTAACGGGCCCATTTGATGTTGCTAACCTTCACATTATTATAAAGGTCACAGCGAAGCAAACATGCGTGAAAAGTGTATGAGAGTAATATGTTATGAACTCATCTCTAGGTTCTCTTTGTATTTTGCACGAAGCTTCTTATTTTGGAAGAAGAATCGGCCACTGGATTTGGATGGTCTAAATGACATCTAGTAGAATGACAAGTGTGGACAATAGTTTTCAATACATTGTTCTTGTTGTTAACATCATTTTTCCATATAAATCTTGTCAACTTTATCACTGTTGATGATATAACAACAACGTGTTTATAAACTTTTAGTTACTAATAAATATATCAAATATAACTAAGATATAACTAAAATATTGGCTCATATACCATTAACTCACTGATACACATATACATACTACTGCTAAATACTTTTAGAACATACATCTCATTGCAACAAGCATAGGGGGAACAGAAACATACAATTGTCAAATATTTAACAATATTAATATTGTGTATTTGCTATTTATTTTAAACGGAACAAGATCTAAGCAAGATCTAAGCGTCATAGTGTTAATATTTAGTGACATCTATAGCCTCTGTTGTTAAAGTTTAGGAATCAAAATCCTTTAATGTTTGATTCCATTATTTGGAAAGAAATTTTCTTTATGGGAAATTCACAGACAGGACATCCTGCTTTTACCTTTGGGAAGGCGCTTTGTGATATTCCTTTTATCGAGCTTAACTTATTGTTTATTGACAATACTGGTTGACACAATTGACAGCCCTGTCGATCCTATTTCCTTGTAGATTTTAGTCTGTCACCAAGATGATAATGGTTTCCGATTCTGGACTTAGAGGGGGATAAGCTTTGTGTTGTGAAAGAAGGAATGTCAAAACTCTCACTGGACCAGTTGTCACATTTCATCCCTTGTCTGACAGGTACATTGAGCACAAAAAAGCCAAACTGTGCCAAACACTGCTCTCTAAGATTTTGCATACTCATTTAGTAATGAGAGTCTCCTTATATTGATCTTTGACCTCTTCATTTTAAGTATATTAACCTGCTTGACTAACCGTTACTAAAGATTGCCAATCACATTCGGTCAAACGTTTAAGACAATTTTGCTTCATTTGTCATTTTGCGACAAGACAAAAACATCAACACTCAGCACTGAAATCTACTCAGTGTTGCTAAACTTTACTGATTAAAATCAACTAGGCAATACACATAATTCCATGCACCCTTTAATGGATAATTGTTAATCTAGATAAAGTTTGCAATGTAATTATACTTATTATGGTAGACTTAAAGCTTATTGGCATGGTTCCATCTTCATCTCATCCTTGTAGAGTCTGATATTATACTTGTTTCTGTGACAGAATTTCACAGGACGCTTTGTCCAGAAAAAGGTAGAATGTTGAGAATTCTGTCTCTTCATCCGGCCACCTCGGAAATGCCTTCCTCGCTCCTGGTGTATGAATGATGCAAACTAACAAAACGTTATATTCTTCTTATGGAAACATTTTAATCCTTTCAAGGATGCCTCAAAACAATATCCATTGATCAAGCCGTTATGATAACAAATTCATTCTTTCGACAATTGAATGAAATTTACAATAATCATGGGCTTATACTATATTTGTGTATTTAGATTTGCAATTAACAGTGAGAATGTTTAATGTTTTTTTACAATTTATTCACTCTTAAACTGATAACTTTCCATTGATATATTGATACAAAAAATATTTATCTGTGCATATTCTATATGAGTCATGCTTTTGCGACCCTCTACTATGCCTGTCTAGACTCAGTCTAGGAGTGAAACGGATAATATTTAGGCTAGGTTTATTGAGACTGTTCACGAGACATTTTGCATTAACTCTTTTATTTATATTGTAAACATCAGCTCACTTTTAATGGGAAATAGGGGAGTTATGATATGCTGATGTGGTTCCGAGCTGATAACATATTTTATTATTTTCTAATGTGAGTTAGTGAGTGAGTTGGTGTTTAACGTGTTTTGAACAATATTTCAGTTATTAAACACGTGGATGTTGCCATCCAAAAGAGAGTAGATAGATCAGGGAGAAAGGGATCGAAAGGATGAGAGAAAAGACGGAAAGAAAGGCATAGTGAGAGATAGAAAAGAAGGTTTTAGAAGGACTCACATTTGGTCTGGCTTTTACCCGTCGACCTGTCCAGCTTGGGTGACCCTACCAGGAGCATGTTAGCTTCGGCTGGCATAGCTCTCGGGGTTGTCGAAGCAAACAAACCACCACACCACGATTTTCTAATGTCATCTTATAATTCCATTTATCGTTATTCAGTTAAACTTATTTCAATTTTGAAATTCAAAACCTCCTTTTTTTGACAATTGTTATTATCAACATACAAAAATACGCTTAGAGATATGCTTAAACAAACAGCAAACGTTATCAAATCCTCAAAACGACTAGATGTATCATTGATAATGACTTGTTATAAAATGACACTTATAACTTATGCTGGCCTCAATAGTGAAGAATCTCCACACGTGAGATTGATAGATCAATTCTTCAAAAGAAAAACTTTAGGGTCAACTACTTTTCTATAGCGTGATTTTTCTGATATGTAATATGTAATCCATCATTTGTGCTGAAGTTTTTTTTATAACTCCAAGCCTATTTAGAACAAATCAATCTTCCAATGATTTCTCTCAGAACCTTGCCCTTCCCTACCTTCTTCATGAGATTTGATTGTATCTAATAGATGAAAAATTAGTTTAAAATTCTTATTGCAAAATCGTTAAAAAGGTGCAAAGAGTTGAAGATATAAAACAGGCAAAGCACTTTATGGATTGTCAAGTCTTGACATATTGAGAATGTACATATGGAAACTGAAAGTGTTCTGAATCTAATATTAAAAAGAAAAATGGTACCAAAACTTAGCTATTTTGTTTATTCGTTATATCCTCTTTTTCCTCTTACTGGGATGGTTATTCGTGTAATGTGAAGGGTGTTTGGTGTAAACCCTATATTTTAATTATTCTGGCCTAATTAAAAGCATTTATATATTTATTGGATATCTAACGAGTTTCCCCTTTCATATCAAGTTTATGTCCCTAGTGAAATAATTTTGCTTTGTCACGAGCCTTGGCGAGTGACAACACAAAATTATTTCACGAGGGACATAAACTTGATATGAAAGGGGAACGAGTTATGTATCCTATTTATTACCAACTTGCATTTCAGACAATTTATTGCTTTTTTAAACAACTTTATTATGCCTATAAAGAGACGAAACGGCGGATGTATATCAAACCACGTCACAGCCTCAATTATTATACTATTACGACGTTAAATATTCACATTTCTAACTTCTACCCTACGTTAATTCATAGTGTCTGGTGAAATGTAAGTAATAAGCACTTTTGTCATGAACGAAGCGTACGTGAAAATAAAATCTCACTGCGCCAGAACAGTCAGAGTTATCTTTCTTTGATCAACGGCATGTCATGGCGGCCGGCATTTGCCTGTATCTTTTCGTCAAAATGTGTAAACAACTGCATTCAAAGTAAGTTTAAGATGCTTATCATTGTTCAAACGCGTTTTGTTTTGAAGAAATGTTGTCTAAAGAATATGCAGTTGTCTTTATATTCTATAGTTAACAAGCTATGTCTGCCTGTCTCATTTTGGAGCGACACAGATCAAATTAATGAAATTCTGTGATCAAATTGTGCTGAATTTAAACCCTTTTGTGTTTACATGAGCCTTGAGATATCAGTAAGATGTTTTATTGTAATTCTTTTGTCCTCCGATTTATTCCTTAACAATTCGGTAAAAATTAAACTGAAAGTCTGAAGAATGACTCCGACTCACTCAGTTCCATTCGAATTTGTGAATGAAAACACGTTTTTTTAATGAACGAATAAAGTAGTCCGGACAATGTCAAAGTTCACCGCAAGCCAATCAAATCACTTTGAGGTGTAATTACCCATATGTGTCATAACACATTGTTATGAAACCCCTTTACGAAGTACCATGTGGGTAATAATATAGAATATAATCAGAAATCCTTTATCATGGTCCTGCAATGCGTTATCCACTCTGCAGATATTCACTTTTTTGGTTTTGATGATTGTGCGTTATTCATTTGAAATTGTAATATCTTAAGCAACCAGGAACGATAAGAAAACCGAATTGTGTGTGTGTCTTCAGTGTATCAATACCTTGAGTTGGAAAATCAGAAATGCGCATATCTTTTAAGGGAGTTATTGCCGTTGTTATGTTTTATTTTGCATTGTTCGAGGGTGTCTTCAATCTGGAATATGGTGAGAGCCATGCGAAAATGTTAAGATATTATATGAAAAATAATTTGGCGGGGGAATGTGATTACCATGTCTTCTTGTTCTTTATAACATGGTTTTCCTTTATAGCGTTCTATCGTTAACAACAAATCAAAAGAGAAGACAGATCATTGTGACTTTTTCAAGTTTTTTACATGTGATCAAATAAAATCTTCAAGATACTTTAGACTCGCTAGCTAGAAAATTTCTATTGCAATACGATTTTGTAAATTATGTAAACAAAAGAATTGGCTATTTCAAGTTTTGAATAAACAGTTTTTATATTTTTCAAACTTAGAAAAAGAAGATTATTAAGATAAAAGTAAATTGTAACTACTACTAAAGTCAGCAATGTAGTAAAAATGATGATTTTAGAAACAACGTCGTTGATTGCACAACTAACTCTGATTGTCTCAAATCAGGCATCTCCCATTCCTACCCAACACACTCGTCAAATTAGAAAAGAGGTAGATCAACATTTCAGAACTTGAACTGCCTTGGTGGGGAGGAAATGAATGGATCAAAGCTTCATAGAAATTACTTTGATTGGGCAATAGAATTACAGATATGATATTCTCTGAACAGAGCGAACAGTGTCTTACATGGGATATAATTAAATCGCTTGTTAAAGTTTTCGGGAAATATTCATATATACTATAAGTTGGGTGAATGTAATTAATGAATTGTAGTATTAATGCAGAAAGTGATAAATAGTAACTTGTTGTTCCAATTGACATTTAATTTTACTTGCTCAAGAGGAGTTAAACACAATAAGTGACTGGTGAAAGGTTTTTAGATTTGGATGAAAACCAATCATTTCTGCTGACAGAAAGACAGCAAAATCCAAGAGTTTGAAGGACATGTTGGAATTAAATTTGATTCACACTGAATGGCATTTTTTGTTGTCGATTTGAGCACATTTGAAATTAATTTCAACCTCAACTGTTGTTGTTTAGATCTTGTCATGACGTTGAAGTGAATAATGATTTACAATAGAGAGATGTTCATAGAAAGAAGCATATCTAAATTATGTTTTTGCCATTCTTACACTGAGATCTAGAGGTATGGAGCTATATCTATGGCAGTTGTTACTTGACATGGTGTTCAAGAATAAATCCAACACTTAGCATCCTTAGTCCTTTTCCCCAAAAAATATATTCTTTGATTTAATAGTAAAATCATCACGGCTTTTACAGAGAATGAACTGACACAATTATATATTAAAATCGTTTAGCTTAGGAATGTAAATCATGGTGTATGAGTACAGTGAAGTTACAAAACAAATTTATGAATATGTGTTCATAGTTTTATCGCTATATATATGTGTGCCACGTTAAACTCCATTTCTCAGTGTATTTGCTGACTGGAGTCGGTGAAGTGAGAAAACACTGACCAGAATATATAACTGGATTGTTTGAAACCTCACTGTAAAAACATTCAGGTTTAATCATTGAGAATTGTGCGTCAGGAAGCGTATTTTAACTGTTGCTTAGTTATCTGCCAAAAGTTCTTGCATGATAAGAGTTGCATGTTAAGCCATATGTGTCAATATAATTCAATTGCATTTAAGAAGAACAAAGTGATAGGAGGATATGTTATCATCACTGATTAGTACTATTCATCTCCAATGACAACAAAAGCACATTCGATGAAAACACTTGCTTAGATTGACTCCATTCGATTAAACCAATAATCTATATATATTTCACATTATTACACTTGTTGGATGCTGGTTACTTAATTAAATGAGTAGAAGACTTATATAAGTATGCGATTCAAAGCTTCTGAGAAAATTTGATTTACAATTTCTATTGGGATAGTATTCAAATAACAAATTTGCAGGAGCGTGCATTGGGGATACCTGTGATTGTTATAAATGAAAACTGACGTTGTCAATTGCAGTGTTATTACTTGATTCTTGCTTTCAGGCGCCAGTAAAGCTAACATTAATTTAAATAGAACGCCTCGTAGGCTTCTAAAATCCTTTTTATTCAAATGACACAAAATAGATTGAAAACAATCTCTCATCTTTAATCTGTTTTTTGTAAATTTTCCTCCATCAATCAAATTTTTACAAGTTGTTTGTTTACATTGGAATTGCTTAGATAAACTCACTATAAACATCATGTATATTAAAGTAGATGTATGTGAAAAGAAACCTTCAAATTGAAAGTAGGAGAAGAGATGCAGTAGATGAATATTTCTCTATCAAATAAATTGATGTGCTAGGGTCTGGAATGAGATTATCAAGGACGGACGTGCAGACTGTCGAATTAAAATTGTTTTAAGGCCTGATGATGCTCATGACAACATAAAAAAAGAAATAGTTTCTTACAAAAGTAAAGCCATCATATTCCTTTTCCCCACAATTTTAGCAAATGTTTAAATGAAAGCAAATGCATGATAACGGTTGCATGTTCAGACATTTGGGTCAATAAGGTTCAGGTGAATTAGGAAAGCAGGAAGGAGACGATGATTGGAGGAAATGTGATCACCTATGGGTAATGAGCACCATTCAACTCCAGTGACAACAGACATAAATCAGACGTGATTGTCTGCATAGAAGCACATCTGATGAAATAAGTGACGTCAGTTTAACGAAACTGTTTTTATCCCCCGCCGCGCGTTTAGCGCGAAGCGGGGGATATGGTATTCAGCTCCGTACGTCCGTCCGTACGTACGTCCGTCCGTCCGTCCGTCCCGCTTCTTGTTAGCGCGATATCTAATGAACCGCTCAACCTAGAATCTTCAAACTTGGTACCAGTCTTCATCTGGGGAATACGCAGACCTGAAAAGCTTTTGGTGACCTTGACCTCATTTTCAAGGTCACAGCGAGACTTTGACCAGTTTTGAAAATGTTGTTAGTGCGATATCTAATGAACCGCTCAACCTAGAATCTTTAAACTTGGTACCAGTCTTCATCTGGGAAATACGCAGACCTGAAAAGCTTTTGGTGACCTTGACCTCATTTTCAAGGTCACAGCGAGACTTTGACCAGTTTTGAAAATGTTGTTAGCGTGATATCTAATGAATCGCTCAACCTAGAATCTTCAAACTTGGTACCAGTCTTCATCTGGGGAATACGCAGACTTGAAAAGTTTTTGGTGACCTTGACCTCATTTTCAAGGTCACAGCGAGACTTTGACCAGTTTTGAAAATGTTGTTAGCGCGATATCTAATGAACTGCTCAACCTAGAATCTTCAAACTTGGTACCAGTCTTCATCTGGGGAATACGCAGACCTGAAAAGCTTCTGGTGACCTTGACCTCATTTTCAAGGTCACAGCGAGACTTTGACCAGTTTTGTAAATGTTGTTAGCGCGATATCTAATGAACCGCTCAACCTAGAATCTTCAAACTTGGTACCAGTCTTCATCTGGGAAATACGCAGACCTGAAAAGCTTTTGGTGACCTTGACCTCATTTTCAAGGTCACAGCGAGACTTTGACCTGTTTTGAAAATGTTGTTAGCGTGATATCTAATGAATCGCTCAACCTAGAATCTTCAAACTTGGTACCAGTCTTCATCTGGGGAATACGCAGACTTGAAAAGTTTTTGGTGACCTTGACCTCATTTTCAAGGTCACAGCGAGACTTTGACCAGTTTTGAAAATGTTGTTAGGGCCATATCTCATGAACCCATTAACTTGAGTCTTCACGGGGGACATAGTATTCATCTCTGTACGTCCGTCCCGCTTCTTGTTGTTAACATCAATTTGCGGCGGGGGATATTGTCACCTTTGTGACAAATACTTGTTTAAAAGTTATTTTATAACCTGAGCTTATGTAAGAGACGAGGTAGTAATTCATACTTGTCTTACGGAATAGATGGATCAGGCACTAAAAAAATAAAGTTAAGGCTTTTTTGTTTGCTATGGAGTTCAGTTGTGACACCATATTATTAGAATGTGTGTATTTTGTTCATAACATATGACACAACAGTGTTTTTGTATCATTTCTACAGAAAGAGTAAGACACATAGAAACAGTTGACATTTTAAAGCACTCATAGGGTCTATTCTAAATAAATATATGAATAGTTGTTAGATACAATACATATTTGTTCGTGTCATAATGATTTTGCCCTTCAGGTTTAAAGGGGCAGTAGCACGTTTTTTGATAATTTTATATTTTAATTTTTTCACTGATAATTGAACGTCAATGCTAAATGTATTATTTTCATATTGTCAAAAATCTCATAACACATAACACAATTTCTGTTTCAAAAACTGGTGTCTTTTTATATTAGAATGATCATAAGAGCACATTATTTTGTCATATTTAGTCGTTTCCTCCAGGTTCATTTTCGACAAAAAGAAGTTCGACAAAGAGTGCTATCAAAGCCAAAATTATCTACATCCGGGGTAAAGTTCTTGCATCATCGTCTTCTCATACAGATCCATAAAAAACGTTGACAAAACTTTAGACAGCTGATTCCCTGAAGTGGATATTCGACCAAGATAGTTAGTTATTGGACCTGTTTTCAGAAAAATTCAAAATGTTCAATTGCCGTTAATGGTGTCTTAAAACCTGGTGGGTTAATCTTTTTATCTTTAGTAAAGTCTGATTTGGTGATCAAAGTCATTATCATCCAAAACCGTGGGATGAAAAGCAGCGTTTCTCAGTATTGTATTCTTTCAGAAAATTAAAAAATGGCCTATATTATTTGAAAGGTAAACAGATTTACAAAAGAGGGTGTTATAATGTCAGTAACTATATTGAGCACATAAAATCTGCCTAATTCGTTCTTTTAAGCGATTTTGACTGAAAGTCTGAACATCAACAACAATCACGAACGTCAAATGCATTAGGTTCTTGGCCTGAAAGGGGGAGTTTTCAAGCATGATGGCGTACAATCACATACAGAACTCCGCTTGGTCAACGTCTATGTGAAGATCAAGTTCAAATTCTCTCAAACCCAAGATCAAAACCCCACGTAAATGCTATGAACTTCATGTTTTAGACACTTCACCATCGGCTCATGACAATGCGGCAAAGGTTGAGAAAAAATGTTTAAAGGAGATTTTACCTTTTGCATTCATTGCCAGAAATATGTCAATCAAGAATTTCTCTATGTTATAACAAAACAATAAACTGACTTTAGCGCCAAATTTGGGATAAAAAACACAGAAGAACAAAAACAAAAACTGATGTCAACGTCAGTGCAAACACTTTGTCTACAGCCTTGTTAAATTGTTATTTCTTATCATTGAAATAAAGGGATATTTTTGCTCTCAACTAAATGATGATGTTTTCTAAGAAAAATATTTCATGCTTTTCTTTAATAGAGAGTAAATAGAGTATATATACATTAACGCCAAAAGAACTTTACTGCCAATAAATTTATTCAGGCAAAGCTTGAGCCAGTTATGAGGCAATTCTACATTCACACACACATATGTCGACCAGAACATTGTTTGATGTGAATTTCACTGATAGAACATTAATGAGGCGTAGTTAGATTCTATATATTAGCCATGTTCTCTCCTCCTGTCACATAGTTGCTGATTAATTCCGATTTGGAACGAAGAAGGTCTCGTTATATCTTACTGTGGGAAGTGTCTCACAGTTGAGGTTCATACTGGGATTAATTCAGCTCTGTCTCTTGACCTTATATACCAGATTTAATCAAGTAAAGTGGAAAATCATTGGATGCGATTGTTAATTATTAATGATGTTGTACTTTTAGCAATATATTTTGTCTTTGTCCCTCACCAGTTTTTAAAACGAGTTGATCAACGGCAGAATAAACAGTTTAATGCATAGAAGGAATGATATTCTTAAACTGCTTAGAATATTATTTTAATGACAATTGCTCTGTAAATTTAATTTCCTTTTTCTTACCATGATTCCATGATATGTGTACAAACTCTTGTTGAATTTAACACACCTCTTGTAAATTGAAAGTAGAACACTCTCATTATATTGCCCTGTGTCAAACATGATCATACATTAAACTGTCCATTTAGACATATTTACTCTTGCAATAAACTAGTGATTTTGCTTTAGGATGAAGTAAATATTTGACTTGTTACCACTGTCTATACTTAGACAAGCAATGAGAGGTATTGAGTGGGAATCTATGCCCTGCTTTCTGAACTCAGCAAATGTTATTTGGGTGCAAGTTTAGCACTTCATATTCGAGCAGAACCCTGCACCCTGTCTATCGATTTTTACGGGGACAGTTACGTTTGGTTCTTAGAAGTATTGAAATCGAAGGGCACCAGCGTTGACGTCGCTGTTACGTTGATGAATAAAAAAATGTCAGATTATTGAGAACATCATTTCATCAAAATTGACATTAGTTTTCAAACATAACAATCAGTCAACGATATGATTCGTTTATGTATTGAAGGCAATGTCAAAATGGTGGTAAAAGATGAATGATAAAAATCTAAAGGCATAATATACCCTCCTCTTTAAGAATCATGGCAAATATCTTAATAATAATAATGCCTGAAGCACATACTTTAAATAAGGGTACAAATGGAATAGATTGTTTGAATATTGCAGTGTTTGCAGTATAAATTGCTCGAACTATGATATCAGTAGTACTATTTGCAACGCAGTTTGAAAGAGAGATGTTCTATATAAAATTATTGTCGTAATGACATTTCCTCCAAGTACCAGAGCCAATTCGATAATAATTTATAACTTAAGACTAACGCTGCTGTCATTTCAATGGAAACATATAAATTGAAATAATTTCCACAGGAACCGTTTCTGATACAGAATCAATGATGATAGATTTCTTTGAGCAAACATACTTCAACATCACAAACATTTCTCAGCCAATATATCTTTATGCATAATAATTTCACTTTATCATCTATCATCAATCTCATTATAACCATTTCAATTCACTACTAAGATCATCTTCAAATATATAACAATTTATCTAGTCGATGATCAAAATATTGAATCGTGTCTGCTATATTTGAATAACTTTGGATCATATGTAAACTGTTTGACTTATATGTGACATTATATATGTTATGAGAGAACAATTATCAGAATCATGTCTTAGAAAGGATGCACACAAACACCCGTGGTATCGTTCTGCACACCATTCATTTGAATCAAAGGGGCATGTATTTACTACACAAAAACAATTGCCAAAAAAAAAAATTAATTTAGCGGAAGTGATGCATTATGGTATGTGATTTTACTGACTGTTCACATTACGACTATCATTTCCGCTAAACTATGAGTATGCACTAAGTAAGATTCAATATTGAATCAACTACACAAATCGATAGAAGTTAGAGTTACGATATGATATTATGAAAACAAGCAAGACTAACCGGAAAAAAATCAGTTCACACTCATACATGTATACTGATCACACGAAACCTATTACAAAAGGGAAAGTCACTTAATGGATATAAAATAACGAAAAAGCTCGGACAGCTAAATGCGGAAGAAATTGTATCTTGAACCGCTTGACAAATACCAATGTTTACTTCCCATTGGTTATTGTGTTTCATCCAATACAACCCTGTGTGATACGAGAGTTTGATAGCAATGTCTACAATGACTAGCTTAAATTGTTATATACCATGAGTTTTCGGAGTTCGCGAGTCACAAATCAAACGATGAAGTCATTTCATCTAGGAGCATCAACCTTGCTTAATGTTTCATTAAAAGCTAACCATTTTAAAAGCATTTAAATGCAATATTCAAAAGATCTTACAACAAATCATGGTTGGTATATTTGAATAACTTCAGAAGTTCCAGTATATGTTAACTTGATGATCTACTTTTCATAAGTCATGATTAATATTTCATTTCGAATAGGAGTATCTAGCTGTATATCTTTGTGTAAAAATCCTATCATATTGTATGAAGATTCATTTGACATCCAAAACTGTCTTCCACAGGATATATCGCTAAACCTGACAAATTGACCATGCAATGACGTCATAAACATGATGACGTTTCAATGTTATGACATCGCTGCTTCATGAGTATAAGGTTCTTGATGAGTGTTAAAGATGAATATTTTTCATGCAAAAATAGTACAAAATTCTTTTGAATGGAAAAACAAAATCTTATCCTTGTGTCGTCTAATGATAAAAATATCAACGTCTGTTGATAAAAGAAAATAAATGATTAGTTTTATCAACTCAGCTTAAGATTTATTTAGTTTGATATTGTGTGAACTACATGATCCACAAGACCCACAGAATTACGATCCAATATAAGTATAAAAACAAGATAACAAATATAAGAAAGAATAAAAAGGTTAAAACCATAAGCGCTATCATATTGGCTTTATTTTAAGAAAGACTATTGCAGGGCAAGTCAGTTAATAAATCTTAAATAGTTAAATTATTAAACCTCTGACACCCAGAATACAAAAAAATAGTACCTTGCAACGCTTAAAATATGCCATTGTTTACTTGATCTTTCAGTATGTGGTTGTCGTTTGTTCAGTCCTCTCAGTTATAAAAGTTTGATAGTTATGACTATCATGACCAAGCAATGATAAATTGTCAAGTAGCGATAACGATCAATGACCATCAATGACCTGACAATGATTCTTGTCAATTAGTCAAAAAGAAGTTTGGATTAATCTTAAGCTTGAGGACAGTTGCAATTGAAAAGCTTATGTTTTGAATTTATCATATAAATTTATGAATGCATGAAACATGAAATATTTTATATCTTGATGGTTTGAAATATATACCACATTAGACATTTATTGTATTTTAACTTTTATTTAATTTTCGCGTTGCTTATTTACTTTGCATGTTATAGATACATAAAACATGTATCTTTTTTCTGCTTTGGGGTTATTTAGCATAAGAATAAATAGGTTAATAATGGTATAAAAAACATTGTTACAAGATTGTTATAATTCATAACATTTAGAGTTTTGTTCATCTTTATCTAGTTCAGATAATCACATAAATCACATACCTTAAAGTTGATTGGATACAATTTACACAAGCAACAGTTTCTGATAAATAAATTATACATGGATATTACAAAGACATTTTCAAAACAAATGATTCGAACTTATCTCATATCTAATTATATTTGACATAATGCTTTGCTGTCAATATGATTTATTACTTTTTTTATATTTAGACGATAAAAATTAATTTTGTTGAAAGCTGACAATGTTATAATTGTTATTGAACAAAGGTATACTAGTTTAAACGTATTTCAAGTGTCAAAATACAAGAGAAAGTTATCTAACAAATTTCAACATATGATATTTAGAAAAGCAAGAAAATTGATGATAAAGCATATTTAGGAACAGTTCAAATGTTTAATATCACCAGTAAGAAAACATTGTACATATGTTCAAAGCCACTGCTCCGAACTATTAAGCCACTGACTCAAAGTATTATTTGCTGTGTGAATCCCGAGCTACATCTAACGACGAGGACTGCCCCTAAGATTTCATGATGGATGTGGTATAAATGAAACGTTTCGTTGTTCATTATCACCGTCTCGACATTGCCAAGACTGGGAACAAAGGTTTTCACACGCAATGTAAATAGTCCTGTTGTTATTTGTGAAATTTCCTAAAGAACCCAATTCAGAAAGGCCATTGTTCACACACCTCGTTAGCGTACATAAAAGGGTAACGTGGGCCATTTTGAGAAATCACTTAGAAGAGTTTTCTTTTGTAAAGGAATTTCATTGTTACCAACTGATCCCGGCGTTAGAGAGGAACACAAAATACCATTCCTCTCAACAACAACATAATCAATTATCCTTAAAATGTTGTGAATCTACCTGCTGAATTAGAATGAGTGCGGTTTGCAATAGGCTATAAGAATTCAAACAATACTGTAAAGAGTGCTTAAAGTTTTGTTTTGTGTAGAGAACTGCAAATAGTTCCATAAACCCAACCATCAACGACTGCAGGTTTTCACTGAGAGTGTTCCCTTCACATCAGTCAATTACACAAAGTAACAGAGTGGATATCACTTGAAGAAATGTAAGTCATAACAAATATAACAACAAGCTAAGGTATCAATCGAATACTGTTGTTAGAAATTTTTCAAAGTAGGATGACATTCGGTAAAAATATCATGTGAAAAAAAAATCATTTCAAAATATGTAGTATTTTTATATATACATTATCAACTGCTCATGCTAACCCAGTGCCTTGATCATTTATGATATGCAAGCTGGTATGAATGAGTATAGTAATCATTATTGAAATATTCATAGGCGAAGTCTCATGAATGATATTTGTTTGCATAGCTGTTTTAGAGATAGTTTCACGTTGTAAATGTGTATAAAACCTTCAAATTTCAAACCTATTGTTGACCTTTGATATGATAAGTATTTTGTGGGAAGCATGAGACCTGTCCTTATCAAGGCCTTCGTTTCTAATTATCAGTTTCCCAAAAACATGTATATTACGGGGAATGTTATAACTGTTTGTTGTTTTATGGTCAAAGTTATATATAATCATATATAAGACATAAACAATTAGATGATTACCTTTATTTTCACTAAATGCTATTCATCATTTTGTTCTTAAATATCGCCAATGCTTTGTTAACCTTTTCCCGATTTCAATTTCATCACACAAGCATTTTATCCTGTAATCAATGATATTTCTGGTCCCTTCGTCACAACTTCGAATACCCTGATTTGCATCTGGTCTCCAAAACCAGATAATTTGTAGTCAAGACCCTATACATATCTATAACATGCTGTAAGTGATAATGCTTACATTTTATATTGCTGAAAACAAGTAACGGAGATAGGAAAATGCCTTGTATTAATGTATATTTGGATTCGATCTATCTAGGAGCACTCTGATAGGACGGTAATATGATATACGAACTGAATGTGACTGATCTTGATAGAAAAGTAAAATAATCTAAATATTCAAGAGACTGGTTAAAGCTAGGCTCTTGTCTGAATCATACTTTCTACATCTTAATAGGCGAGGATTCTCAATACCACTGTATTTTATTTTATTAATTAGTTGATAGATATCCACCTGTGTTGTCAAAATGGATATGAGGATAGTTAAATCAAATCATGCAATTTTCAACACAATTTTAGTTTGTTTTGTTTAAATAATATTTCAGATAGGTAGTATGAAATACAATAGACATCATTGACCGAGTGGTTTTGGATAATCATTAAACTTAAGTCATAACTTTGAGTTTTGGATCTGATCTGAATTCTAATATCTTATGAATATTCAAAAGCATTTTTGAACGGAAATAGTGACATTTTATTTCAATGCAAATATTTCTCTTCCCTTCGATATCTTTACCCATAGATACATGATATTCCTCATCTATAATTCAACAAGGAGTCAAGACATTGACACATTCTTATGTAATCATACCTTTACTATCCATTTTATGCCATGATAGTATGATACTGGTAATATTCAAACATTGTCACATGCCCCTTAATGCATATTCCCGTTGTTACAAAGCTGCAGATATATGCTAATATGGATTATAAACCTTTTTTAACGTCTGAACATATGATATGAAATCTGGATAATACTTAAAAAGTCGTGATTAAAACAACAAATTGTATTCAATTACTTTGATATGTCATCAAAATCACCGTCAACGCACTGGCACGGAGTACAAATGTACAGAGTTCAAATTTTAATTGGCAGTTCAATTGTTTCAAATACGAACAATCCTATCAAAGGAACAGGAATTGGAGCTAAAGCGAGTTATATTTAAACATTATTTTGAAACAATATGGACCAAGCAGTTAACGTTATGGTCAATATATCAAATTATTATTGGTATAAAAAATTCTCAAATTGACAAGCTGTCAATGTACGTGTTAAACGTCTGAACACATGATATCAAATTTTGATAATACTTCAAAAGTCTTGATTTAAACAACAAATTGAATTCAATTACTTTGATATGTAATCAAAATCACCGTCAACGCACTGGCACAGACTACAAATGTATAGAGTTTCAAATAGGTCTACGAATCGCAAAAAATCGAATTTTTTATCTTAGTGTTTTGGAACGGACCTGCATTCTTTCCCCACAAAGGCAGATCAAGTCATGAAATGTTGATACAGCCTCTGTTCTTTTACGCCGAAATCCGTGGGTTCCGGCAGTTTTCCCTGGCGGGAAAAAATTGTACAATAATCCATTTGAATTTCTTTATCGAATGACAACGCTTTTCGCATGAAAAGGGTTGTTCATATGCCAATGCTTGTGCCATGGTTCATTAGCCAAAATGAGGATTTTAGAACAACGTCGCTGATTGCACAACTAACTTTGATTGCCTCCATCCCGGCATCTCTCATTCTTTCCCAAAAAGTCGGCGTAATAGAACAGAGGCTGTATCAACAATCCATGACTCGATCCGCCTCTGTGGGGGAGAGAATGTTCTGTTGTCATTTGGTATAAACTTAAAATGATGTAAGTACAAATCTTGTCCTGGGAAAGGACGGGGGTCGACTTGATGCGGGTGAGTACAAAATTGTGTAAAGACAAATCTGCATCACAAATGGTAAGATAGTGTCAAGAAATCGGTTTCATTTGTGACACTTTTACGTTACTTCTTATTACAGAGAGAATTGCATCAACATTTCGATAACATTTTTCTTTAACTAACTTTATTAAGTGTTTTATCTTTTTGTCATTTTCCACCTTTGCAAAATAATTTTCTTTTTATGTTTATCTATTTTATGAATATGATTAGCGTATCGAGTAAACATTTTTGTCAACAACAGCATAGAATGACATAATCATGTCTATATTATATCGCACACGACAAGAATAGAAGTTGACATTTGAAGACAAGAAATACGAACAACTAATTTTGATACTTCTGTCTGAGCTTTGACGTCAACAGTTCTGAAAACAAGTTAAAATGCTAAAGAACTAAAATTAAATCATATTATATTTGGTTTATGATTAACATTACAATTTTCTGACATTTAAGGTCAACATATTTTTTTACATATTCGCTTTAAATGTGTATACCAATTCAAAAAAGCAATGCAGTTTGCAGTAAAAGAAAAAAAATAAATTGTTGTAAGCTGTGATGTTACATTAATCATAAAATATTAACAGTGCGATATTGTGAGCTGATTTGACTTGATTTGACTATAGTCATTTAGGTTTGAATTTGCTAAAATGTTCTTTCTGATGGGATTGGCTTCTCTACTAAGTTTATCCTGAACTTATTACAACTGTTGTTTAAAATGAATTTATATTCTTTTATTATCAACAATTGCTTTGTTTTCAAGCAAACCGAAATTGGCATACATGATAGATTCTCATGCTATTTTCATCCGCGAATAACGAAACGTTGCTTCTATGACAAAATTGTTCATCCATAAAATTTCCTTCATTATCTTCATTATACATGTACTTCCAAATTCTAAGATGCCACTCAAACAGTACTTTGAATAGTTTTAAGCCATGCAGTTGCCGACCAAATGTTATTGATGAATTAGGCAAGGGGCATAAAAAAGGATGAATAACAATAAAGTACTAACCAACGTTAACGATTTAAAGTTTTAAAACGTGACCTTTTATCCAAAAAAAACTCTTAGTTGATAACATAACAATTTATTTCACTATAACATTTTCTGTTAATTTTGTTCTCTTGTGCACATATGTCAATTGATTTTCACATGTATATTCATAATTTAATATGTCACATGGCCTCTCGCAGATATATTAGTTAATCTCAATGAAATTTCGAGACTGCAGCTTTAGCCTGTATCTTTAATGATCTTTTCTAGTAAAATGGTATAGAAGAAATGTTATGTTTCTTTATCGTATGGATTTGGGACCCTTTCAAATTGACCCATGTCCCTTCATTTTCAGTAGTTTTCACAATGTGTAAATACAGCCAAACAATTATTATCATAATCATATTGCACTAAGTCGGTGTTCAAGTGCAGTGCGTACATATCGCTTAGTACACACTAATAAAGAATAAACAAGCGGACAGAGTTCGCATTATTCACCGCGAAATAGGAAATAAGTAAAATATATCTATTTGTGCTTCGAAATAATGACATAACAAGATGCATCATAGAAAGATTTTAATAAGTAAAATATATTGGCAAACATTGGGGGCTGTCTCGTTAGGTTAAGGAATGAATATTTGGATGGGGAGGTAACCGCGACCCTGTGCCCTGGAGTTCGTGGAACTCGGGCGATGCAAAGGAAGAGAGGTGTGTAGTAGTAAGGCGGGGTTACCTCCCCTATGAGTTGGGGGCAAGAGCCCCTGGCAACTGCGACCTATTGCCCTGGGGCGCATTGTAGGGCCCGGGCTGCTAGTAAGTGGGGTTGCAATAAACAACCGCATCCTATTGCCCTGGGGCGCAGTGTAGGGCCCGGGCTGCTAGTAGGCGGGATTGCGTAATTGAAGAGTATATATATGCGGGGAGTCTGAGTACAATGGAGCCGTGCCCTGGGGTCGTTGGACCCGAGCGAAAGAAGTAGGCGGTGCTCCATGACTAAGACGGGTAGTATTTAAGAAACAGCCCCAAGGTGTATGAAATGGGGATGGTGGGCGGGTGAGCAAAATGTAAACAAAGACAATGGCCGTCAAAGAAAGGAAACAGGAAGTTTGTGCGCATGCGCGCCTGACTTATGGATGAATATAAATGTAAATGAAAAGAAATGATAATTGATGGATATGATGGAGAAGAATATATAATATAATTATGAAATGATTAAAGCATGAATTGGTAAAAAATTTAAGTGATGGACATATTGTTATATAAACATTAGAGGTATCAAAAGTTGGATTGTATAAAAAACGAAATGTGGCGGTCAATTATTTCGAATGCACAAAAAAAAATAATAAATTAACATTTTGTGCTTCGAAATAATGACATAACAAGATGCATCATAGAAAGATTTTAATAAGTAAAATATATTGGCAAACATTGGGGGCTGTCTCGTTAGGTTAAGGAATGAATATTTGGATGGGGAGGTAACCGCGACCCTGTGCCCTGGAGTTCGTGGAACACGGGCGATGCAAAGGAAGAGAGGTGTGTAGTAGTAAGGCGGGGTTACCTCCCCTATGAGTTGGAGGCAAGAGCCCAAATGAGGTTTTTAAATGGCCTGATGGAATGGATATGGAGAATGAAAAAACCGAGAGCCCCAAAGGAATGGATTATAGGTAAAGGTATGTACATGTAATTGAGGTAAGTGGATAGTGAGATAGTGCTTAAAGAATATAGCATTAAGAACCTGCCACATGATGGAGAATGATGTAATAATTTAAGTCATGTAAAAAATAATAATAATGAGAATGGAGTTAGTTTGGCACTATAATATGGACTCTAACATGAGATATAACAATATTTTAATACATTGCAGGACTCCATCGATGGAAAGGCAGACTAGAGGATGGGAATTGCACTCCAGAAGTAATATCCGTACAGAGTTAGATCAACACAGAGTCTGATTAAATAAATAATGTGCACATGGAAAAGGAACACCAGCTAGTATTCCAGTTGGATAAAGGAGTCCATGCTTAGCTTACAGCCTGTCAGTGTCACTGCTGAATTGGAGAGTCACTTAGTATCCATGGCTGAATATAGGCTAAGGCAAAGCTTACATAGTCAATACACTATTCACAGCTGGACATGAGAGTCCAATTCTAAGCTCAGTATAGTCTGACGCCATTGAAATAAGCGTTATACTAAGCAAGTAAAGTCCCTCTATGTTCATGGCATGATATGCTAGTCCATACTAGGCTATGTACAGTATTGTAGTTAATCACAGCTGGATATGAGAGTCCATGCTTAGCTGACAGCACACGTTGAGACTTCACAGCTGGATATGAGAGTCCATGTTAAGGGTATCTGGAACTGAGAGTATTCTAAGTTATGTACAGTGCTAAGGGTATTCACAACGTGGTATGAGAGTCTGTGCTAGGTTATGTACAGTCCATAGTTATACACAGCTGGATATCCGAGTTCATGCTTAGCTGCGAGCCCACGTATAGACTTCACGGCTGGATATGAGAGTCCATGCTAAGGGTATCTGGAAACTGAGACTATCTAAGTTATGTACAGTGCTAAGGGTATTCACAACGTGATATCGGAGGCCATGCTAAGTTATGTAGCCTATGTTAAGACCGCGCACTGGATATGAGAGTCCATGCTAAGTTCTGGAGCCTGTCGGATAACTTAACTTAATATGAATGGCTGAATGAATTACTAGAGTCTGTGATACATGAGATTTGATAGGCACACGTGTTCACATATTGAATGAACGTTAAGCTAGCTACAGTCCATGGTATAATACACAGTGGCAATGGTCCACAACACATTAGGGTCTATGCACAGATTCTCACAGAATATAAACCGCACACAGTTCATGATAGAGACAATATACCAGGACTACCGATCTTATACTCCAGTCGTCAATATCACATGGAAGGCAGATTAAGGTAGCTGCTAAGTCACATCGGCACAATGATGAAATTGATGGAATTACACAAGATGGAAGGGATAGAAGATGACTGATTATCTATTAGGCTAGTAGAGGGTCGCACGTAACTGCTTCGCTCATCTGGAATGAGTAGAACCTATGGATAGTTGGGCCTGCTGTAAGACTTCCTTGGGTGTTTGGATGTAGCGAGTATTGCAGTCTGAGCTCCACCTGCCCAGAGTTTTGATGAGATGATCTTCGATGCGTGCTGCGGCTGCTGATGTTGCTGCTCCGATCCTGAATGAATGACCAGAGTACGAGGAAGAGTTGTATCCTGCTCTGCGTAAGACTATGTCCAAGCACTCAAGGAAGGTTTTACGGGACATAGGTCTGAGGGTTTGGTCCACGAATAGGGGGTCGCTGTTAAGGGCTCCTTGGTCTTTCCTGATTTTAACATGTTTTGACATGCTGCTCACTGGACAAATGTTAGAGTTTGTTGCAAATATACGCACATCTACACCTTTCCTGAAGACGTCTGCTTTAGAAGACTTAAGATGTAGGGTATATTGGGCTGACTGAGAATCGATCATTATGTCTCCTAGGCACACATTGTTTTGTTTGCTAAACGTAGCACCACAAGTGAACTCGCCGCAACGCAGGAACCCAAAGAAGGCCATAGTACACATAGTTTCCAGGGTGAGATCCAGTGGGTGCCCGAAGATGCTGCTCTGCAATGCTTGTACTAGTTGAGTGAGGACACTGCACGTGATAGGTAGTCTTGGGTGAGCAGTAGGGGTTTGGATGCGTTTGTACCCGCGGAGGAGAGTTTGGATCCTGGCACAACCTGGAGTATGTTGTTCAGCTAAAACACAGGGAGCGCCTGCTTGCAGGGCGTAGAATCGAATACCTGCTAGGTATGTCTTGACGGTGGCCACCGCTAGTTGAAGACTCTTGAAACAGTGTGCAAGAAAGTATGTGAGGTGGAATTCTTCAAAGGGGATATCTTTAGTCTGGCACTTGGTAGAGTGAATAACATGCTCACTGGATAGGAAAGTCTTGTAACAACAGAATCCTGTTGCGTAAGCTGATCTTGTGCCTTGACTAACTGATGCAGACCACATTAGCTGGAGGGATGCGTTCAGATCCACAGTACTGCGTCTTAGGCTGGGTGAGGGGTCGGGTGTTCGTCTGCCAGCGGCGCCAGGGCTCGAAAGCGGGTCATCTGCAAACGAGAGAGTGAGTCAGCAATGTTGTTTCTTTCACCGGGCACATGTGTAGCAGATACAATAATGTTACATTTAGCGGCATGCCAGGACAGAGTTCTCATTAAGCACATAATGTTACTGCATTTAGACCTGCCCTTATTAACAATACCGACAGTAGCCTGATTGTCACAGTGGAATCGAACACGCTTAGAGGTCCACTTGGGGCCCCACACCATCACTGCTGAGACGATGGGGTATAGTTCTAAGAAAGCCATGGACAAGTCTTTGGCCAGGCCGTTGTCGACAGCTTGTGATGGCCAAGTATCAGCAAACCAGGCTCCATCGAAGTAGGCACCGTACCCTATTGTGGAGGAAGCGTCTGTAAATAGGTTGATATCAGGTGAGTGGGTCACAAAATTGTCGTGGAACATAGAGATCCCATTCCATTGCCTAATGAATTTCTCCCACATTGCCATTTCTTCTCTGCAGGACTTGGAGATGTTGACATGGTGATGCAATTTAGACACAGTCTAATTAGGTAGGACACGAAGGAGCGTCCGGGGGTAATAACACGACAGGCATAGTTGAGGTGGCCCAGCAATGAAAGGAGTTCTCTCTTTGTGCACTTCTTTCTTTGTTTGAACAATGCCAGGATGTCCGCTAGTCTGTTGAATTTGTCACGAGGGAGGCTTGCTGTCATGGTCGTGGAATTAAGGGTTATTCCTAGATATTCTACTTCAGTGACAGGGCCTGTAGTTTTGTGGGATGCGAGTGGGATTGCAAGAGTATCAAAAACTTTGAGCATAGTCTGCATAGTCTTTTCAGCATGGTAGTGAGGAGGGTCAATTGTCAGGAAATCATCTAGAAGATGCAGAATGAAGCCCACATTGTAGTTTTTGGATAGTATCCAACAAATAGCCTGGGAGATAGTGTCAAAGATCACAGGGCTGGATCTGCAACCAAAAGCCAGCCGGGTATAGAAATAATATAGTCCGTCCCATTTGAACCCAAAGTAAGGCCATGACGTAGGATGAAGTGGGACTTGCTTGAAGGCGTCAGTAATGTCGGCTTTGCACATCTGAGAACCTGGCCCTAAGGAAACTATTTTAGAAATTGCTTGGTCAATGGTCACATAATTCAGGGAGCACTCGTCCTTGCTGATCAGGTCATTGATGCTTGGTACATCGTCTGAGTCATAGGGCGCCGAGAGGTCGAGGATAAGTCGTTTCTTGAGACTGTTTTTCCCTGTCGCTACTCCGAGGGGGCTTATGCGGTATGTACTGAAGGGAGGTGCCTCGAAGGGTCCAATGACATAGTTTTTACAAACTTCTTTGTGGACTAATTCTGTAACAATGTCAGGTTCTTTTCTGGCACTTAAATTGTTTTTGCACACAATGTTAGTGGTTGGATAAAAAGACAGTTTGGGATGAAAGCCCTGTTCAAGTCCATTCATCACAAAGTCCCGAAATACTACATCAGGATGGTACAATAACTCCCTGGAGAAACTGTCTGAACGTATAGGGGTACTTATCACGTCAGGGACCTGCGGAAGGGGATTTAGTCACTTTTCGTTGTGTGTGTATTATGACATGTAGCTTGGCTGTGTTTACCAAAACAGTGGATGCAAACATGTGCCAGGTTGCACTGTTGTCGTACACATCCCCTGTCATTGAAGTTATTGCACACTTCTCTTCCTTGATGTCGGACTCGTGACCGCCCGTGGGAATCATAGGTAGGACGTCTGAAGCTGTTGAACTCTTGTGGCTGGTTTGGATATCTGTGTCCGGACACTTGATTTTGACAGAAATCTGTTGTATGGGTTAAAGAATTACACACCGCACAAACTTTGGCTTTGAGTCCCGAAGTACAGATTGACCAAATTCTAATGTCTTTCTCAGCCCAGGTGATACGCTGCCCTTTCTCCAGGTATGCTGCTACTCGCTTAGCAAACATGGTGTGATAATTGTAAAAGGCTGGACCTGGGTACAGCTTGGCGATATCGAGGCACACTCTTTGATGTTTGTCGAGGTCAGTCCTTAGCTGCATGTTTCCTTCAGCATAACAGGATTTGAAGATGTCGAAAGCTTCCAGGAATTCCTGCAAAGTAAGGGGTCGATTGACTTTCGACTGCATCTTAACAGGCTGTTGTTCGCCGTTCACCTCCTGGTGCTTGAATTCGCCGACCTCATCTTGCAATAAGGTGGCTAAATTGACATATTCACCTTTTTTAATCTTCTTGACTGTATATTGGCTGGGATGGAGTCGATGTATGGAAGATTGTTAGATGAAACTGGCTGTGATGGTGGAAGGGGTGGTAACTCTTCAGTTTCAGTCTCCTGCGTGGCTGCTTGGCTTGTTTGAGTAGTGGATCCTGATGTTCCGAGGCGTTGGAGATTGTCGTGTACAGATTTCACTAGTTCTTTCAGTTCATTGAATTCTCTACGAGAAACACTATCTGATGAACTGGTAGGGGCTGATGTTACTGTGTCGTCTTCATTAGAAGTCACTGTGGCTGAGGCATTTATCTGGGATCTTTCTGTGGAATTCTCCTTCCAGAGTTGCAACAGCTGTTTCCTGGACCATTGGACTGGTGCTGCTACTCCAATCTCCCGAAGTCTGGAGCGAAGTTGCTCTGCAGTCAGATATGGCGAGGTCACGACCCGAGCTGACGATGTGTGTGAATCACTTGGCGACTTGGCTTGCCGACCACGACTGGATTGTCTCCTTTGTCTGGCTTGTTTATCTGCCATACTATCCTATGATCACATTGGCTGGTGACAGGTTGATGAATGACAGGAGTACGATACGATAAGGTCAGGAAGTTGTGAGCAAAATGTAAACAAAGACAATGGCCGTCAAAGAAAGGAAAGAGGAAGTTTGTGCGCATGCACGCCTGACTTATGGATGAATATAAATGTAAATGAAAAGAAATGATAATTGATGGATATGATGGAGAAGAATATATAATATAATTATGAAATGATTAAAGCATGAATTGGTAAAAAATTTAAGTGATGGACATATTGTTATATAAACATTAGAGGTATCAAAAGTTGGATTGTATAAAAAACGAAATGTGGCGGTCAATTATTTCGAATGCACAAACAAAAATAATAAATTAACATTTTAAGATTATTAGATTAATTGTCACTTAATTCCTAATGTCTTGCCATTTTGCTTATTTTTCCCAATTTTCAAAAATCATTGCTCATAATTTCATCTTTCAAAAATTAATTATACTTACCTCTGGTTTTATAGATTTCAGATTGTTGAACGCCCGTAGTCTTTTGACTACACTTTCGATGATAAAAAAATCTATTTCTAATAAATGACTTGAATTACTGAAAGTTTGACGAGATTCATAATTAAGAAGTCATTAAGAAGTTGGTGTATAATGTTTGTCTTGTACTTGATAGTTTGACGTTAAGAACTATAAAATTATTGATCAGTCTGGCAAAAAGAAAATCTAGACCAATGGATACAAATCCTTGATTCCTACAGCTTTTACATCTTTGATTTTTCCAATTTATTTTCCTTTTTCAGAGGGACTTTTGACTACTCAACTCGTTGCGTTGTAGTAGAAAACATAATCAAGTATGGATCAATTTCAGTTGCCTTGCAAAAGGTACCAATTATATAGTGTCCCGTTAAACATCATGTAAGGCAGTATTAAGATACACAGAAAGAGGTTTGGTTTAGTGTTTAAGCGAAGATTTATTTAAACGCATACATGAATTAAAAATGTTTGACTTAAAAAAAAACAGAGCAATACACAAAAAGATTTTCTCAAAATTCCATACGTGTTATTTAAGTTCTTCAAGCTTCATCTACCGGAAAGCACATATTCTATCACAATTCCATACATGTCATGCTAATTCAAATCAGCTGACCAATCATTGATATTAAACATGATCAGGAGTTTAAAGGATATTTAATCATCTTAGCTTGAAGAACTTGAATAACACAAGGAGTTAAAGCTATTTGACCCATGGAATTCTGCTTGATTCAACAATACTTATTCATAGGGTACATGGACCTGAGGTTTATATTTGATACGGATAATATATGAAGTAAATAGCGAATATTATATAAAAGTCATATCATAGGGAATACGTTGGAAACTTGATATACAGAAAGATTATGTATATATTGAGAAAATAAAAGTGTTTGATGAGTGACAAAATATAATGCAAGTTCTGAAATCAGTTTACTTGAGCAATTAGTTGACATTTCTTGTCTCATATAGAACTTCCAATTTACCTAATCAGTAACAAATACCTTTTTACATGAACAATGGAGATTTTGCATAAATGCATTACACCTTCATAGTCTTTGTTAAAAAGTCTTGTTAAAATAGCTTTGATTAAAGCGATGATGCACAAGGAGGAAAGAAGGAAATACGGTAGTGGCGTATAGACGAGGAAGATTTGACTTATATCGCTCCGTGTCCTATCTTATCAACTTTAACTTATAGATCCGAGAACCATGATCAGTTTAGATGACAGACACAGATCCACACGTCGCGTTATTGGGACTTACTGGCAATTTCATCAAACCATTTCTTAAAAATGAATTTAGAGTAATAGTTGAGTTCAAGAATAAAATTGTGTATTTTGTCCTTTTCAGAAAACAAACTGATTAACCTTGAAATGCATTTCTTTTACAGTTTCCAAACATAACGTTGACATTCTTAAACATTATCAGGGTATTTCAGGGGATCACATGGGGTCGAATAGAAACAGTAAGGAAGGAAGCTAAGTGTAAAACTTGCGAACTCTTCTCGTCTGAACTGTATAAAAAACATGTCCAATAAAATATTATTTGATATTAGAGGTTATGATATAAGAAATAAAGTTCATTGCCTCTCAATAGCTTAACATGTCACTAAAGGGTTGGATTTTTATGGACTTTATAGGTGCTCGTACCTGAAGTAAGTCAGACCTATATTTCATTTACACATTCCTCTTAGCAAATTTGAATTGTACAATGTACATGTAATCACACAATACACCTACGCGTTAAGTGTATCGAAAATATTACATCATTTAATTTTACAACTTGACTTCTTCAGGAACGTTTCTGACATCAGTCTATTTTATGTACTTCATTCGAAGAGGCTCTGATTTCTGTCTGTGGTCATTGGAGATGAATGATGCTTGTTACTCAGAGCTGTTTACATTTCCTCTAATCACCTTTTCCTTCCTGCTGTTCAAATTCACTTGAACATTATAGTTCCAAATGTCTGATTATGCAACCACTATCATGAACTAAATTCATTTGAAACATTCAGAAAATATTGTTATAAAGTAAAGTAAAATCATTTACTTCTGTAATTAGTATTTAAATTTAAATTTTACTTATAATAAGGTTGTTAAAAAAATCAACAGTTTTATCAATTACAGTTTTTATGCAATGGCCTGGTGATCATTTTGTTTCTTGAACGAAATACGTGAATTCATTTGGTACAAATATATTAACCCACTTCATCTCTGATCCGTTTGATAAATCCCGATTTTTGGAAATAATTATTATATATATTTCTAAAATTCTAGATGAAAGCAATTGCAAAACGAAAAAATGATACCTGTTTTTCTTATAATCCCATGAAACTGTTAAAGGAGCGTAAGCCAAGATTCTAACTTTGTGAGCTCTTCTGGCGCCGTCAACGTGAGAGTTACCCGAGGGGCATACATTTTTAATACATTGACACTTCTCTTCAAACAATTCTTTTGATTTTTCCCTCTATTGCCCCAAAGAAGTTAATTGATATTTCCAGTTTCCCGAAGTTAAGAATTTCCATTATACGTGCTTGAACAATAATGTAATATTATCAACATTTATCAGACATAGATATAGTTCTATTTAAACAGATCAGTATGATTTGGTTGAATATGTGTTTGCTTCGAATATAACGATGAATCAAATAGACAAAGTTGTGATTCTTCTTCTAAGAATAGAATGACACATATTTCACTGGACCTGTTGACCTCAGCTTTAAAGGAGAATATCTCAGAAAAATATCACAGTTAATTAAATCCAATGAAAAACGCTAGATCGACAACATTTCCATAGTGTCCTCTTTTGAGGGGAGTACTATATCACTGCTGCTTGAAAAAACATATGAATAACTGGAAAAGAAATCACTCTACTAATGCACCTCTGGCGGACTTTGTACATGCATCACCCTTCAGGATTGCTGATTGTATCTTAGTTGAAAAATTGGTTTTGAATTGTACTGAAAATGAACGTAAACGGTTTCAAATCTTCATTAGAGAAAAAAGTCACACTGGTACACATTTAGATCGATTGGTAAACGTAAAGATTAATCTGTGGAGTAATCTTCAACTTCAAAATAATTCCATTCTCATCTGAGTAACCATATGAGTTTAAACGATATTGTTATTTAAGAATTTAAAAGGATAATAAATGTTTTAGGATAAAATGGTTCCTCCACGCCAAAAAAGTAGAAATTCAACTTTGTATAATAAATTAGAAACATTAGATTCAGATAAATTATGTTCTATATATATATATATTGGGTTCTTTATTTCTTTGCATGATGCTTCTTTACCATGAAAGTGTGGTCCGTATAGAGGGTCATGACCTTGACCTTCATTTCAAGGTCACAATGAGACTGACATTTAACCTTGTCAGCGGGATATTCCAAGAACCAGTGACTTGATTGTCTTAATAACTTACAGATATCATGTTATTGGAGAAAACGCCGAACCCAGTAGAATTTGGTGATCTTCTCATTATGTTTTAGGGTCATAACAAGGGTTTGAAATTTCAGCTTGGAAACCTGCATATCAAACTTGTCAGCAGGATATCTCAAGACGATTCAAGTGACATCAACATTATTTTCAATGTCACAGCAGAACTTTGAACTATCAGCATCATTACCTGCATTACAAGCTGGTTAGTGTTACATCTCAAAAGTCATTCACTGAATTTTTTTTAGGAATACATCGGGCCCATTATATGTTGGTGACCTTAACATTATTCTAAAGGTCACAGCGAAACCAACATGCATGAAAAGTATAAAAGGGTGATATGTTAAGAACTGATATTAAGATTGCCTTCATATTTTGCACGAAGCTTTTTTACATGTATTTGGAGGAAGCAGGGGCCACTCGGTTTAAATGGTCTAAATGACATCTAAACGCATGACAAGAGTAGATAATATGCTTTTTCTATACATAGTTCTTGTTGTTATCATCAATTTGCAGCGGTGGTAATTACTGATAAAGTTAGGAATTCTCCAATAATAACATGAACTTGAACTAAAAATTGGTTTATATAAAACATGACCAAGACATAACATAGATGTTGGCTCACTGATACACATGACAGTAAGGTCATCCACATCATTGAGGTGTTATAAAAACAGTAAAATACTTTAATACTTTAAGAACATACATCCCATTGCAACTAGCATATGGGAAAACAGAAACATACAAAAGTAACCAAAATTTAATCTAGTATCATTTGCTATTTAGTTTAAACAGAACAAGAACTAAGCATCAGTGTTCATATTTTGTGACATCTGTAGGCTCTGTTGTTAAAGCTTAGGAATCAAAACCTTTAATGTTTGACTCCATTATTTGAAAACAAATTTTCTTTTTGGGATGTTCACAGACAGGACTTCCTGCTTTTAACTTTGGGAAGGCGCTTTGTGATATTCCTTTTATCGGGCTTAACTTATTGTTTATTGACAATACTGGTTGACACAATTGACAGCCCTGTCGATCCTATTTCCTTGTAGATTTTAGTCTGTCACCAAGATGACAATGGTTTCCGATTCTGGTCTTAGAGGGGGATAAGCTTGGTGTTGTGAAAGAAGGAATGTAAAAACTCTCACTGGACCAGTGGTCACATTTAATCCCATGTCTGACAGGTACATTGAGCACAAACTGTGCCAAACACTGCTTTGTAATTTCACAATGAGAGTCCGCTTATATTAAGAATTGATCTTTGACCATAACTAAATATTGGTCAAATGTTGAAGACAATTTTGCTTCATTCGTCATTTTGCGACGAGACAAAAACCTCAAACACTCAGAAACTTATATATTTGTTCAGAACTGAAGTCTACTCAGTGTTGCTTAACTCCACTGATTTAAATCAAATAGGCAATACATGTGTAGAGAAATAATTTCATGCACCCTTTAATGGATAATTGTTAATCTGGATAAAGTTCGCAATTTTATTATACTTATTATGGTAAAGTAAATGGCTCCTTCTTCATTTAATCCTTGTAGAACTAGTTCTGACGTCTGATATGATACTTGTTTGACGCTTCGACCAGAAAAGCGGTAGATTGTTGAGAATTCTGTCTCTTCATCCTGTCACCACGGAAATGCCTTCCTCGCTCCTGGTGTATACAAAACGTTATGTTCGTCTTATGGAATTGAACGTTGTGATCCTTTCAATGAATACCTTAAGGCAAATATTCATTGATTAGGCTGTCATGATAATAAAACCTTTTCAGATATAGTTTTTCGACAATTTATTGGAATTAAAAATAATGATAATAATAATAATAATAATAATAAGGATGCTTGTATAGCACTAAACTCCACAAGACATGTGCTCAAAGCGCTTACATTAGTCTATACAAAATTGAACAGGAATGTTTTCAAGTGTTTTTTGAAAGTAGTTAGTGAGTCCAACTCCTTCAGACATTTTGGAAGAGAGTTCCATTGCTGAGCAATGATGAAGGCGAAGGAGCGTGCTCCGAAAGTCTGCAGATTGATCTTTGGGACTTGTAGTTGATTGAGGCTGCTTGATCTCAAGGTCCTGCTTGGGGTGTACACATGTACGAGATCACACAGGAAGGGTGGAGCAGTGCCGTGCACACACTGGTACGCTAGGGACAGGGTCTTGTGCTGGATTCTCTGTTTGACAGGTAACCAGTGAAGAGACTTTAATATAGGTGTTATGTGACAGTCTCTTTTGGATCTGGTGACTACTCGAGCAGCGTTGTTCATGACTCTCTGTAAACGGGCGATAACTTCTGCTGAAGCCCCTGCAAGAAGACTGTTGCAGTAGTCTATGCGAGAGAGAATGAGGGATCTAGCAAGTGTGGGTCGAATATATGCAAGTTATTTTGACAAATACTGTATTTATCTGTGCATATTCTTTATGAGTCATGGTTTTCACAAGACATTTTGCATTTACCTCGTTTATTAATGTCATGAATATCAACTCACGTTTGACACATATTCTTGTTTCTCATATATACGCCAACAATCAAAGAAAGAACTACATGTAGATCTATAATTTATAATGACTTATGTTGGCCTCAATAGTTAAGAATCTCTACATGTGAGATTGATAGTTCATTTATTCAAATGAAAAACTTTACGTTGAACTACATTTCTATGACGGGGTTTTTCTGATATGTAATCAATCATTTACGCTGAAGTTCTTTTCATAACACCCAATCTATTCAGAACAAATCAATCTTCCAATGATTTCTCTCAAACCCTGCCCTTCCCTACCTTCTTCATGAGATTTGATTGTATCTAATAGATGAAAAATGAGTTTTAAATTCTTATTGAGAAATCAATAAAAAAAGGGAGTTGAACATATAAAACAGGCAAACACTTCATGGATTGTCAAGTCTTGACATATTGTGAATGTATATATGAAAACTGAAAGTGTTCTTATCCTACTATTATACAGAAATAGGTTATCAAACTGTTTATATTAACTCTTTAAATCATCTTCTTTATCTTACTGTGATGGTTACTTGTATATTTTGAAGGGTTTTTGTTGTTGAGAACTACATATTTTCAAAAAACAAACTTGGGTTGAACGGTGTAAATGGACTCGGAGCTTTGTTGAAATACAGCTGTAAGGCAGTTTGAATTAGATCGACATTCAAATAAAAAAGCGATTGTTTTTTTACAACAATATATTGTTTTTGAAATGATGTCGGTAGTGTGTGCAGAAGGTAAACTCATTAAAAACTGTATTTCAATTATTCTGGTCTAATTTATAGCATTTATTTATTATTATTCAATTGAATGAAAAATCATTTATCATGGTCCTACAAGGTGATTCATACTGAATGGCTTTTTTGTTGTTGTAGATTTGAGCACGTTTGAAATTAATTTTCACCTCAACTACTATTGTTAACATCTTGTAATGCCGTTGTTGTGAATAATGAATTACGATAGAGAGATGTTCATTTAAAGAATCAAATTCCAAATCCAAATTCATATCCAAATTATGTTTTTGCCATTCATACACTGAGATCTAAAGGTATTGATGTACATATTGATACTAGTTACTTGACATGGTGTTTAAGAATAAATTGAACACTTAGCATCCTTAGTCTTTTTTGCAAAAAATATATTCTCTTATTTAATAGTTAAATCTACATGGCTTTTAAGGAGAATGAACTGACACGATTACATATTAAAATCGTTAAGCTTAGAAATGTAGTTAATGGTTTATGATTCAGATTCAGATTCATTTATTACTCAAATCGCCACCAACAGTGGTACAAGAGCATAAAATAATACAATATAAATACAAGACAGCAGAGACAGCCTGAGTTATTCATAGAAACCGTGATGTGATATAAACAAACATATGGAGATATATACACATGCATATAGAACTACAAAGATTAAGACATTACATATCGGTCAATTTGAAAATCATATAACTAGCAATTCTTGAAAATGATGTTAATAAATTTAGCAAGTTTCTTTAATACCTTAATGTTATTATTAGTAAGCAATCGTTTAAAATGTATAAGGCTTTGCCATTTTAAATAGTTATTATCAATAAACATAGATCGTTCAATGTTGAGAGCTTCACATCTCAGCAGACAGTGGTATTCATCACCAATAACAGAGGAGTCACATAATTTACAATTTATTTTTTGTTTAATAATATTTCGCCATCGTCCAGTTTCACCAGGGAGTCTATGATTGGTAGTCCGAAAGCGAAACTGAGGTATAGATATAGATTTAACCACATAGAGATAGTTTTCAAAGCTTGGTTTTTCTTTCAAAGGTTTATAGTATTGTCCTTTTGAACTTGATCTTACCTCACTTTGCCAAGACTGATAAAATTGGTCATTAAGTATTGATTCAACTTGTAGCAAAAGCCAAGGGGTAAAACATACATTTGGATTAGAAAATATATGAGACAAACCACAATTATCTAGAGTTGATTTGACAGATAGTATCATGGATTAGTATCGATATCCTGAGTAAAATTGAAGGAAATGAATGAATATAAGATTTTTGATAGTTTAACGTTTTCGTTAAGAGGAGCTAGTTTATGCCAATATGAAATCATCGTTTTTGCTATTTTTATAGATTAAGGGGCTCAACCGAGTTCTCCATAGAGCATATACGATGGGGTTGGTGATTTTAAGCCGGTGGCAAGCTTAACAAACTTCAAATTAACTTTTTCTATTATACGGTTATCTTCATATCCCCACACCTCACATCCATATAATAAAATAGGTACAATCATAGTATCAAATGCAATTAGTAACAATCCAGTGGCATATTCATATTTCTAGCTTTCTTGAGAATACAAAACATAGCAGTAAACGTTCTTCTATTATGATGAAATTTGATACCAAGGGACGAATAATCATCAACAATATCTAAATAAGTATCGCCATACATGAATCTTAACTTCGAATTTTTTGCGGGTCTGCTACCAAAAATAACAATTTTTGTTTTAGAAATATTAACTGTTAAATTCCATTTACTATGGTATTCAGAGAAAGCATTAAGGGTCTGTTGTAGACCAACGGGAGTATCACTGAAAAATGTGGTGTCATCTGCATATAACAAAGAGAGAAACGTTATGAATATGGTCATACTGTCACGTGATTTAGTTTCAATGCTTATACCAGAACAATCCTTTCCATGCAATGTTGTTTCGAGGTCATTAATAAAAATACAAAAAAGTAAAGGGGAGAGATTTTCACCCTGCCGCACATCAGATTGACAAGGGAAGAAGTCAGATATCTCATTGTTTACCGATACTGATGATTTTATGTTGTGATACATATTTTCAATAAGAGTCATAAACCACAAACCAGCCCTCCATACAGTATCAAATGCCTTTAAAAAATCTATAAACACACAGTATAATTTCCTGTTCAAAGATTTCAATATTTGGTTAAGTGAGTGAAGCAAATATATGTTGTCAATTGTGGAGAACCCTTCTCGAAAACCTGCCTGTGAAGGGTTAAGAATATTGTTTGTTTCAAGGAAAAGTTTTAACCGATTGTTCATGCTTGTAAAAAGTTTACCGAGACAACTCAGGATTGTAATAGGACGGTAGGAGTTGGGGTCATCCAAATTTCCTTTTCCCTTATATATTGGTTTAATGGTACCATTTAACCACGCTTCAGGCATAATACCTGATTCCAGTATAAGATTGAAATATACCACTAAGAAGGGAAGTAAAATATCGTAGGAATCAATCAGATAATCATTTTCTATCATGTCAAGTTCTGATGCTTTATTCCGCTTTAGATGTTTTGTTGCATGAATATTGAACTTACACAACACATTTATGAATATGGTGTTCATAGTTTTATCGCTATATATATGTGTGTGACACGTTAAACTCCATTTCTCAGTGTATCTGCTGACTGAAGTCGGTGAAATGAGGAAACATTAACCAGAATATGTAACTAAATGTTTTAAAATCTCACTGTAAAAACATATGGCAAATTCAGGTTTAATCATTGAGAATAGAAAATAACAGATATGCAGTGGTTGAATATTCGTCTATACAATAAATTCATTTGCTTTTTAAATTATCTTTGATGATGCACATGTCAACATATAAAGAGAGAAATAGTTTATAGTTTCTTACAAAAGTAAAGCCAACTTTTCCCGTTTTTTGCACAATTTTAGCAAATGTTTGAATGAAAGTAAGAGCATGATAACGGTTGCATGTTCAGACATTTGGGTCAATAAGGTTCACATAAATTAGGAAAGCAGGAAGGAGACGATGATTGGAGGAAATGTGATCAGCTCAAGGTAATGAGCACCATTCAACTCCAATGACAACAGACAGAAATCAGACGTGATTGTCTGCATAGAAGCACATCTGATGAAATAACTGACGTCAGTTTACCGAAACTGATTTAAAAAAAGTTATTTTAGAACCTCAGCTTATGTAAGAGACGAGGTAGCAATTCATACTTGTCTTACGGAATAGATGGATCAGGCACTAAAAAATAAATTAAAAGCTTTCTTGTTTGCTATGGAGTTCATTTGTGACACCATATTATAAGAATGTGTGTATTTTGTTCATAACATATGACACAACAGTGTTTTTGTATAATTTCTACAGAAAGAGGTAGACACATAGAAACAGTTGACATTTTAAAGCACGCATAGGGTTTATTCTAATTAGATATATGAATAGTTATTATATACAACTTCATCAAAATGTGTTCGTGTCATAATGATTTTGCTCTTCAGGTTTAGAATTCAAATGTTAACAAATATCTATTATATTGAATTTTATATCTGCATGTTGAAAATGTTAAGTTTTAGTCATGATAATGTTTTGCTGACGATAATTTCTTGAGTATTGTATCATTCAACTTTGACAAACATTCTTCAATTAAGAAATTCTTTATAACTTAACATATAAGTATATGAAAAGTATCTGACATTCCAGTTATCCCTTAGATTAAACTTTTACAGAGTCAACTCAACGTTAAGTTGCATCAATCTGTTTTCAGTAGGTAATTCATTTGATATGTCAAAAAATAATTTGTTATTCAAGTCAAACTCAATTTTTGTAACTGTCCTTTCAAAAGGTAGGTACATGTATTGATAATGAAAACTGAATTGAAAACATAAAATCAATATGCAAATGTTCATGATTGATAAGGGATATACATTATTTAAACAGTCTTAGTGTAAGGGAATATTTTTTAATACTTTCCTTAACATCAACACTTTGCTAAGTCAAACGTTGAAAAAACTTATCTAAAATCATTTTAACGAAATTGTTTGATACAATTGTCAGAACTGTCTACATCAATTCCGTGTAGAGTTAAGTCTGTCATCTAAGATGATAATGGTTTCCGAATCCAGAAGTGTCAAGAGGATAAGAAAAGGAAACAGGAATGATATGGTTAAAACCTGTCGTCTATATGTCACGACTGTGTTTCCTCCTCTCATCCATGTGCATTAATGTGACAAAGTCAATTGGGTGTTGACAATGAGTTTAATTTCATTAGTCAATAAAAGGGTGACGGAGAAATGTCTTAATGCACTTTTCCTATATCTTTCATCAACAGTCGTGAGGTGTATAATCTCTATTTCAGATTGTTTAATCATTATATCGATGATTATGAAACGAATAATATATGTACGACATAGATAACTCATGTCAAATATTCACATCATGTTCAGCTATCACAAATTTCACAAGCAGATGTCATTTGGAACTGTGCAACTGACCTTACACTTATTACAAAAACAAAATCTTTTCAAACACATTATCTTCAAATAGAGGTGGTGCTTGTCTTTCAAAAGCGGGACAATTCTTAATTGTCACGGCAGATAACAAAATGTAGTAATTTGCAGAAGACAATGAATATATTAGATGAGTCAGAAGATCTAGTTAATGGATTATTAATGATTGCAAATGTTGCAATTGTTCTAATGAATTTAAAACTGTTTGTCTGTCAGCTGAATAATATAAAGATTAACATAAAACCACGTCAAATTTAAAAACAGAAATGTTTGGAAAAAGCATACAATCGTGATTTATTAAATGCCCAAAAGCTTTCAAATAAACCTTCAGATAAATATTTTAATGACATCTAAGAAAAATAAGGTTTCAAGTGTTTCCTATTTCAGTCTAAGCATTTTCAAATCGTGACTTATTAAATATCAATTTAGCTTTCAGTTCTCATTAAATGATTTATACCACATAACCATAAGCACAATATTGCCAACAAGTGACATTTAAAAACTTTTTTAAAACTTTACTTTGGCAAGAAATGAAGAAATAAATTTGGAAACCTTTGAATATAAAATAAAGCTTAACAAAATTATTCGCTTGACATTAACATCTGGCTGTTCATTTTAACATAAAGACTCTTTAATTGTAATGAGAATAAAGTGAATACATATACTCATCCTTCTAGATATCAACGTTATAAACGTATTCATGATTCTTCCTTTATTGGAATGTATTGATATTTGGATGAGGAGCATATTGATCAGCACAAACATATTTTCAGACAAATTTCTAAATTCCTTTGGAATTATCACAAATTCCCCTGAGTAACATAATTTTGATCAAAGTGACTTGTAACCCTTTTCTCTCAATCAATAGGTTTCTCTGTTGCTGGGTCAGTTTCGTCTGTCTACTGGAGAAAATTGGCTTGAGACAATTGGGAATTCTACCTCAAAATAATGTTGATTTATTTGCAAATAAAGATATATATTTCATACAGAGATGACCAGTAATTTTCAACTGGGAGTCAGGCTGGCGATAGGAATTTATATTTAAACATTTATCATCACAACCATATAAACTATAAAATAAATTGATAACTTGCATTTGGAGCACATAGTATGATATTTACAAATGTACTCAGGGAAACTTGTGCATTCATATAATCTATAGGAGATATTAGGTGATGCATATACACAATGCAATGAGAAGCATATTCTGCAACAAATCGTATTTTCCTTGTACAACTGAGTTCAACTTAAGCAGAACTTTTGGAATCAAACATTCATTCATTCAAACAATAGGAAACAGGCATGTAAGGGCAGAAAAGATAATATCAGGGACAACTAATCAAAAGACCTGAACTTGTTGGTTTGAAAAAATTAGCATGTGGGATGCCACAATAATTTGTTTTTTAAACTGCTACAAAATTAAAATAACAAACATGTTAAAACTGCACATATGGCAGACATGGTCATAAAAATCTGCATACAATTGTCCCTCATTTACTTTTAGCTTTGATATACACACTCTTATCTGAACAAAAATATATCTTTATTACTCATTTGTAACCACTGTTAGAAATTTCTTTGGTACACGTACACCCTTTTAGTGTCTATACAAATTATATCTTGAACTATCCTAGATTGTACTATTCTATGTCTGAATATACAAGTCAACTGCAACTTGTTTCACCATCTGAGAAAACTGATTCATCACTGTTATCTTTACTAACCACACATCTCAAAATCATAAGAAAACAATAAGTTACAAACAGATGAACCATGCTTCTCTTATCTAAAATTATCATAATATACTAACATATCAGAAGCCTTTCTTTGCTTGAACATATGCTTAATTTGTATTTCAAGTATAACAGTACATAACTGAGCCCGCAGACTATCCATATCTTCTCTTACAAATGATAGTTCGTTTATGAAAAAGAGAGAAAAAAAAGGGCATTCAAAATAATAAGAAAACACATTCTCACATTTCACACAAGCCTTAACAGAACAATAAATAAATAGTCAGATACATTTCCTATATAGAGATGAAAAACAAAATGTAGATATAATTGAATTCCCATAAAAACGCACGGGTTCACGAATGACTATCAAAAATGTCATGAAAGAAGGAAGTATATTGATTATTAAGTGCCTTTACATCTATCCTACAATTTCATTCTCACAACACGACAACATTCTGGTGTGATATGAAATCAAAAAGAGAAGATAAATCAAGCATTGATCCTCTCTATTCTTCAGCTATGAAATCTCATCCTTTTGTACAATTATTACGGATTGATAAAGAGTAATTATGTTTTATTTACATGACAACGCAAGTCTTTAAACGGATGAATAATAATCTAGAACATATTTTGAGAAATGTTTCTTAATTTCAAAATAAGAATGTGCTTTTCAGTGCAGCTTAGGAACGTTGAATTTTGTTTACAAAACCAGAGTATATTTTCCCGTTTCAAATTTTAAGCTGTTTTCTTCCTATTGTGAAGGTCTCTTGATCGTTGAGACAACATTTTCTTTGATACAAGAGTCCTGAACAATAGATTGTGCTTGTATGAATTATAAATCGATCGAATACCAAATTCTATTGAAAGTTAAGCGAGGTTGTTTTGGCATAGATTTGAAAAGGTCATAGATGAAACAGCGTCAGTGTCCATATTCTACAACAAAACCCTCTGTTTCATAACTTAAAATCTGAACTAAGCAAATGAAGCACGACAGATTGGTGGTTTTACGTAGATTGGAGGCAATTTTTTAAAATGCGGTTATGTTGGAATGAAATACAGTTGACCCCTTATCTATATTTAATAAGCACGCAAAAGACTAAAACTCGGCCAAATTTAGTACTTTTCAACCCAAAGTGCACAAAAGGGTTGACATTTGCACCATTCTGCAGGACTGAAAAGAAATTATTAATGTTCAATTAGTTCAAATCCATAGATAGAATTCGTCCATTGGTCATTTAGTGCCCACCAATACTGATGAATAAGTAAGTTAAAATGAATCGTCCTCATGATTTATTGATATATGGCTGATACCATCTCTGTTCTCGGCCTCGACACATATTAGAAGGATGGTACAGAAACGACACGGTTGCAGAAGGAAACAATGATGCAGCTACATGTACAAGTGCAAAATGAACGACAGGGGGAAAAGAATTGACTTGTTTTTAAAACTTAGATCAGAGTGCCATTGAAAGCTCCTTTCAACTCATTAAACAAACAGTTTAACACATTGTTGAATGTCCTGCAATTTATTAAATGAATAGGAAGGATTAAATGTGAATGCATGATCATCTACCCGGAATAAAGAATAAGTGTTATCAATACGATATACCATATAAACAGCATCCATGTATACACATTTATTATCAACCTTGGCACATTCTATTCCCCTATATAGTTAACAGTCGGAGGAACAAAGATATAAGAAGGCAAATCATATTCTTATGTAATGATGGTAATGGATGGTGAATGTTGACCTCAGTATTTGAGATGAAGCTCTCTAATGCCAGATTGATAGTTTATTTATTCAAATGAAAAGCGGAAGGTCGACTAAATTTCCATAAAGTGGCATCTATTGTGAGGACTGATCTATCAGTTCTGCTCTTAGGAACTTTTCAAGAAACTGCAGTTTATCGAGGAAAATTAATCTATAAAATCATTACTCCTTTGATTGAATTTCAAGAAGAAAAAGAAAATGTTAATATATTTATTTAAAATTACAGTACTTGATTTGTTACACATATATAACAGTCGTCTTCTGATACAAAAATTATTCTTGAAAAGAACAATAACGCACCCTTAAGAAAAAGGCAGAATGGTGCAAATGTCAACCCTTTTGTGCACTTTGGGTTGAAAAGTACTAAATTTGGCCGAGTTTTAGTCTTTTGCGTGCTTATTAAATATAGATAAGGGGTCAACTGTATTTCATTCCAACATAACCGCATTTTAAAAAATTGCCTCCAATCTACGTAAAACCACCAATCTGTCGTGCTTCATTTGCTTAGTTCAGATTTTAAGTTATGAAACAGAGGGTTTTGTTGTAGAATATGGACACTGACGCTGTTTCATCTATGACCTTTTCAAATCTATGGAAAACAATTGAGGTAATTGTTGAAGGAATATGCATCAATGTATTTAAAACACGTTACGTACCAAACACAGGACAGACACTTCAGGTAAGTCAAAATGTGAAAAATTTATTTAAGAACAGTTAATAGAATGCCTTTAAAGTAATATTGTAACAAGGTTATTGTGTAAATCAATAGCCCTAAACAAATCCTAAAAGCGATTAACACTATGCGAAATGTTCAAAACATATCGCCTTACACATCTTTTAAAGTCGATAGTGAGACATTATTCTCTACTCATAACAAAAACAAACTTGTATTTAAAGGGTTTGTAGAGAAACAGACTCATTTCAATACCTATATTGAAGGAAATGGCGTCATTTTTGACAAGAAAATGCTTGTGAAATCATTACTGTGAAATTGAGTGCAATCAATTATTTCTGTGAATGGCAAATTGCACCATATCAATCCAAGTGTATGATTCAAGCACTATTCAGCTGTCTATTATAGAGTAGGAATGTTCGCCGAGTCGATTCAGATCGTTACTGACATATAAATCTGGATTTCATTCTACTGTAAGGGGAGTCTCAATTGAATGGCATCAGCTTGGTGTGGAGGTTTACTGAAACAGACTTTTGAAGATTGTAGGATGTAAAGTCGTTTTTGTTAAATGATATTGTTCATATTCAAAAGTTTACAAACTCGTCTTAATAAACCCGCCTTACTACATGTACATTTATGATATTTTGCTGTTCCGATACCTGCATGCATTGTTTTTAGTAAATGTTTGCCCTTTTATTCTCATGTTTCCTTCCTTTTTCACCACCCATTCAAAATTCCTTGCATTCACATGATTGACCGCTGCAATAAGTTTTTTTGCGTCAACACTTTATGATAGAAACTTTGTTTTGGCAAAGATTCATAACAAGAAATTCAGGCTACAAAAGTACTCTCGCTGCTAGGCGATTAAAAAAATCTGACACTACCCATACAACATTTCAATCATTTATATTGTTTCAGAATAGTGATATATAGCTAAGGAAAGGGGTAACTTACGTGTTCAATTATCTAACAAGATAAGTTAAGATCTACACGTCAGCCTGTAAAACGCAACCATTGCAAACCTCTTTGTGAACTTTGGAATGTTGGGACATTTTTAACATTTCGGAACCTTAGATCGTTATGTACGTTTAATGTCTTGACCTATTAGACCCATATGCTAAATGGTGTAAAAGAGGTTATTAACTAAAAAAGGATTAGATGACTAGTGGAAATGACATTGAACAGGTTCATTTTTAATAACAGAAAATTTACTAAACAGCCTTATCAACAACAATGTGTAAACAACAAGACTTAATTATCAGAATAGCATTTTGTCTTTATGGCAATTATGGTAATCGTGTTATACAAAGGATGCTCTTATTCATATGTGTTATCATAACTTAAAATGAACTGATATTTCACATTTGATAGAGTATCCTTAAAGTCAGTTTAAGCTAGGTCAATACTGTCATTGCTATAAGATACACATTACTATGAGGACACACTGACCTAACTAAAAAGCCTGATACTCAATGGCGGATGGCTAGGGTATTAGATTGACTAATGGAGCCCGTTTCTGGTTCTATTTATTCCCCATTTTGCCGTCAGAGATACAGTTCTTGGAATTAATTGACCAATTCGTTGTGATGCAATAGAGAAAACTATGTTTCTAGTATTCTCCTCGACAATATTAGTTACCCTTAAATGACATTTTAACACTCTTGAGCCATGAAATAGCATAAATGCTTAATCATTATTATAAATGATTATACAAATTATCATCTTAGTTTAAATTTGCAATGCGTATTGACAATATAAACATCAGTTAAGTATGAATCACATACTAATTGAAAACAATATCTTCACTAGATGTTTAAACCTAGGATGAGTATATTACGATATCGGACAAATAATGTCTCGTTATGTGTTATTGTGGGCAGTCTCTCGCAGTTCAGGTTCATACTGGGATTAATTCAGCTCTGTCTCTTGACCTTATATACCAGATTTAATCAAGGAAAGTGAAAAATCATGGGATGCGATTGTTCATTATTAATGATATTGTACTTTTAGCAATATATTTTGTCACATGTCTTATTGCCGTACTAGTTTTTAAACGAGTTTGTCAACGGCAGAATAAAAAGTTTAGTGCATAGAAGGAAAGATATTCTAAAACTCCTTAGAATACTACTTTAATGAAAACTGCTTGACATTTAAATTTTTTTGTAAATTAAATTTTCTTTCCTAAACATGATTCCATGATATATGTATATTTAGTGTTTTTGATGATGAAGTGTTCTTTTTAAAAAGCATTTGTTTTACTCAGTTTCTTACATTTTATTATTCTTTATTCATTCTTTATTATCACCTACATTACACTGTCTATTAAAGATGTCAGTTAATATGTAATCCATTACAATGATTTGGGTGTGTACGAGTGATTGAGTGAGTGATCATTACTATTGCTATTAAGCAAGTTAACCTTGAAAATGAAATAGAGAAAATTTTAACGCCCAAACGACCTGATCAGCTTGAGTATAGGTGCTGGTTACTTGATCCTACTCTTGTAGTGTTTCGGTTCTCAGGAATCTTTAAATCCCATATAACAATAAGTTGTTTTAAAGATACACTCAAAGTTTCAAAGTCTCATCTACAATATTTATTTAACCTTTGGATCAATAAGAAACAACCTTCAAAGCTTGGCCAGTTTGTCATTAGTATAATGAGATTTGTCGCGGTATGCTCCTACAATTTTATTTCAATGTCTGTCCAGCTTGAGAAATAACCTTTTTATCATGATATCGCCCTATATTTATTTCGTTGATATTGTATGAACTTCATGATCCACAAGACCCAAAGAATTATACTCCAATATTAGGATAAAAAACAAGATAACAAATTAAAGAAAGAATTGAAGCTTATTACCTATGACCGCTATCATATTGGAGATATTTTAAGAAAAACTATTGCTGGGCAAATCAGTTAACAAATCATAAATAGCTTAACCTCTGACAGCCAGAATACAAACAAATTGTTCCTTGCAACGTATAAACTATGCCATTGTTGACTTGATCTTTCAGTAAATGAAAGTCGTTCGTTCAGTCCTCTTAGTTTAAAAAGTTTGAAAGTTATGACTATCATGACCAAGCAATGATAAATTGTCAAGTAGCGATAACGATCAATGACCATCAATGACCTGACAATGATTCTTGTCAATTAGTCAAAAAGAATTTTGGATTAACCTTAAGCTTAACCTTATGTTTTGAATTTATCATATAAATTTATGAATGCATGAAACATGAACGATTTTATATCTTGATGGTTTGGAATATATACCACATTATACATTTACTGTATTTTAACTTTTATTTAATTTTCGTGTTGCTTATTTACTTTATATGTTATAGATACATAAAACATGTATCTTTTTCTGCTTTGGGGTTATTTAGCATACGGAAGAATAAATAAGTTATTAATGGTATTGTAACAAGATTGTTATAATTCATAACATTTAGCGTTTTGTTCATCTTTATCTAGTTCAGATATAATCGCATAAATCACATAAATAAAAGTTGATTGGATACAATTTTCACAAGCAACAGTTTCTGATACCTAAATTATACATGGATATTACAAAGACATTTTCAAAACAAATGATTCGAACTTATCTCATATCTAATTTTATTTGATATAATGCTTTGCTGTCAATTTGTCAAATTACTTTGTTTATATTTAGGCTATATAAACTTGTTGAAAGCTGAACATGTTATAATTATTATTGAACAAAGGTATAATAGTTTCACAAACGTATTTCAAGTGTCAAAATACAAGAGAAAGTTATCTAAAAAATTTCAACATTTGATATTTAGAAAAGCAAGAAAATTGATGATAAAGCATATTTAGGAGCAGTTCAAATGTTCAATATCACCAGTAAGAAAACATTGTACATTGCTCCGAACTATTAAGCCACTGACTCAAAGTATTATTTGCTGTGTGAATCCCGATATCAATCTAACGACGAGGACTGCCCCTAAGATTTCATGATGGATGTGGTATAAATGAAACGTTTCGTTGTTCATTATCACCGTCTCGACATTGCCAAGACTGGGAACAAAGGTTTTCACACGCAATGTAAACAGTCCTGTTGTTATTTGTGAAATTTCCTAAAGAACCCAATTCAGAAAGGCCATTGTTCACACACCTCGTTAGCGTAGATAAAAGGGTAACGTGGGCCATTTTGAGAAATCACTTAGAAGGGTTTTCTTTTGTAAAGGAATTTCATTGTTACCAACTGATCCCGGCGTTAGAGAGGAACACAATTTACCATTCCTCTCAACAACAACATAATCAATTATCCTTAAAATGTTGTGAATCTACCTGCTGAATTAGAATGAGTGCGGTTGGCAATAGGCTATAAGAATTCAAACAATACTGTAAAGAGTGCTTAAAGATTTGTTTTGTGTAGAGAACTGCAAATAGTTCCATAAACCCAACCGTCAACGACTGCAGGTTTTCACTGAGAGTGTTCCCTTCACATCAGTCAATAACACAAAGTCACAGATCGGATATCACTTGAGGAAATGTAAGTCTTAAAAAATATAACAACAAGGTATCAATCGAATACTGTTGATAGAAATCGTTCAAAGTAGGATGACATTCGGTAGAAATATCATGTGAAAACTAATCATTCAAAATAGTGAGTTTTCTAATGTGTACATATACATTATCAACTGCTCCTGCTAACCCAGTGCCTTGATCATTCATGTTATGCAAGCTGGTATGAATGAGTATAGTAATCATAATTGAAATATTCTTAGGCGAAGTCTCAAGAATGATATTTGTTTGCATAGCTGTTTTAGAGATAGTTTCACATTGTAAATGTGTATTCTGTAAATGTGTATGAAACCTTCAAATTTCATACCTATTGTTAAACTTTGATACGAGAAGTATTTTGTGAGAAGCATGAGACCTTTCCTAATCAAGGCGTTCGTTTCTGATTATCAGTTTCCCAAAAACATGTATATTACGGGGAATGTTATAACTGTTTGTTGTTTTATGGTCAAAGTTATATATAATCATATATACGACATAAACAATTAGATGACTACCTTTATTTTCACGAAATGCTATTCATCACTTTGTTCTTAAATATCGCCACTGCTTTGTTAACCTTTTCCCGATTTCAAATCCAGCACACAAGAATTTTATCCTGTAATCAATGATATTTCTGGTTCCTTCCACACAACTTCGAATACCCTGATTTGCATCTGGTCTCCAAAACCAGACGATTTGTAGTCAAGACCCTATAAATATCTATAACATGCTGTAAGTGATAATGCTTACATTTTATATTGCTGAAAACAAGTAACGGAGATAGGAAAATACATTTTATTAATGTATATTTGGATTCGATCTATCTAGGAGCACTCTGATAGGACGGTAATATGATATTAGAACGGAAAATGAATGATCTTGAAAGAAAAGTAAAATAATCTAAATATTCAAGAGACTGGTTTAAGCTTGTTTGAATCATACTTTCTACCTTACTTCATACCTTAATAGACGAGGATTCCCAATACCACTGTATTTTGTTTTATTAATTAATTGAAAGATATCCACCTGTATTGTCAAAATGGAGATGAGGATAGTCAAATCAAATCATGCAATTTTCAACACAATTTTAGGTTGTTTTGTTTAAATAATATTTCAGATAGGTGGTATGAAATACAATAGACTTCATTGACCGAGTGGTTTTGGATAATCATTAAACTTAAGTCATAGCTTTGAGTTTTGGATTTGAACTGAATTCTAATATCTTATGAATATTCAAAAGCATTTTTGAATGGAAATAGTGAAATCTTAATTTCAATGCAAATATTTCTCTTTCCTTTGATATCTTAACCCATAAATACATGATATTCCTCATCTATAATTTAACAAGGAGTCACGAGATTGGCACATTCTAATGTTATCATACCTTTACTTTCCGTTTTATGCCAAGATAGTATGATACTGGTAAATATTCAAACATTTTCATGTGTCCTTTAATGCATATTCCCGTTGTCACAAAGCTGCAGATATCTGCTAATATGGATTATAAACCTTTTTTTAACGTCTGAACATATGGTATGAAATTTGGATAATACTTTAAAAGTCATGATTAAAACAACAAATTGTATTCAATTACTTTGATATGTCATCAAAATCACCGTCAACGCACTGGCACTGGCATGGAGTACAAATGTACCGAGTTTCAAATAGGTCTACAAATCGCATATAATCGAATATTTTATCTTAGTGTTTTGGAACGGACATGCATTCTCTCCCCACAGAGGCAGATCAAGTCCTGAACAGTTGATACAGCCTCCGTTCTTCTACGCCGGAAACCGTGGGTTCCGTCAGTTTTCCCTGGCGGAACAAAATTGCATAATAATCCATTTGAATTTCTTTATCGAATGACAACGCTTTTTGCATGGAAAGGGTGGTTCATATGCCAATGCTTGTGCCATGATTCAGTAGCCATAATGAGGATTTTGGAACAGCGTCGCTGATTGCACACTAACTTTGATTGCCTCCAATCCGGCATCTCTCATTCTATCCCAAAAAGTCGGCGTAATAGAACAGAGGCTGTATCAACATTCTATGATTCGATTTTTCTCTGTGGGGAAAGAATGCTTGTTCTGTTCTCTTTTTTGAATAACCTAAAAATAAAGTAAGTACAAATCTTGTCCTGGGGAAAGGACGGGAGTCGCCTTTATGCGGGTGAGTACAATGTTGTGTCAAAACAAATCTGCATCTCAATTTTTCTTTAATGAACTTTATTATAGTGTTTCATCTTTTTTGTCATTTTCAATCCTTTGCAAAAAAAACAATATGTTTATCTATGTTATGAATATGAATTGAATATGAATATATCAATAACAGCACAGAATGACATAATCATGTCTATATTATATCGAACACGACACGAATAGAACTTGACATTTGAAGACATGAAATATGAACAACTTCTGTCTGAGATTTGACGTCAACAGTTCTGAAAACAGTAATTTATAATGCTAAGGAACTAAAATTAAAGCATAGTATATTTCGTTTATGATTAACATTACAGTTTTCTGACATTTAAAGACAACGTATTTTTTTGTTATATTTGCTTTAAATATTAACATATTAATATAATATCTTCGATTTGTTTGTTATTGACGCCAATTAGTTTTATACAAGAATACTTAAATCTTAAAGTTTGAAGACATAAGTTTTCCATCCACTTACTTTTTAAATGTTTTCTCTGTGACATTGTTATACCAATTCAAAAAAGCAATGCAGTTCGCAGTAAAAGAGAAAAAATATATTGTTGTAAGCTGTGATGTTAAATTGATAATAACATATTAACAATGTGATATTGTGAGCTGATTTGACTATAGTCATTTAGGTATAAATTTGCTAAACTGTTCTTTAGTAATGGGATTGGCTTCTCTACTAAGTTAATCCTGAACTTATCACAACTGTTGTTTAAAAGGAATTTATATTCTTGTATTATCAACAAATGCTTTGATTTCAAGCAAAACGAAATTGGCATACCTGATAGATTCTCATGCTATTTTCATCCTGGAATAACGAAACGTTGCTCCTGTGACAAAGGTTTACATCAATAAAATTTCCTTCATTATCTTCATTATAGTTCCAACTTCTACGATGCCACTCAAACAGTACTTTGAATAGTTTAAGTCATGCAGTTGCTGAACAAATTTTATTGTTTAGAAGAGACAATCTTCAATAAAGCAAAGTTTTCTTGAGTCAAGTTATTTAAGCAAGGTACATACAAAAATGATGAAAAACTCCTGGATAATAACATAACAATTTCTTTCACTTTAACAATTTTCTGTTAATCTATTTTTCTCTTGTACACATATATAAGTGATTGGATTTGACCTTAATCAATTGATTTTCACATGTTTATTCATAATTAAATAAATCACTTGGACTCTCGCAGATATATTTGTTAATCTCAATGAAATTTCAAGACTGCAGCTTTAGCCTGTATCTTTAATGACATTTTATAGGAACATTGTATAGTAGAAACTTTATGTTTCTTTATTGTATTGATTCAGGACCCTTTCAAATTGAATAACACGTCCATGTCCCTTAATTTACAGTAGTTTTCACAATGTGTAAATACAGCGAAACATTTATTATCATAACTATATTGCACTAAGTCTGTGTTCAAGGGCATTGCGTACATATCACTTTGTACACACTAATAAAGAACAAACAAGCTGACAGATTTCCCATTATTCACCGCGAAATGGGAAATATGTAAAATATATCTATTTAAGATTATTAGATTAATTGTCACTTAATTCCTAATGTCTTGCCGTTTTGCTAATTTTTCCCAATTTTCTAAAATCATTGCTCATAATTTCATCTTACAAAAATTAATTATACTTACCTCTGGTCTAATAGATTTCATATTGTTGAAAGCCCGTAGTCTTACGACTACACTTTCGAGGATAAAATAATCTATTTCTAATAAATGACTTGAATTACTGAAAGTTTGATGAGATTCGTAATGAGGAAGTCATTAAGAAGTTGGTGTATAATGTTTGTCTTGTACTTGATAGTTTGACGTTAAGAAATATAAATTTTTGATCAGTCTGGCAAAAAGAAAATCTAGACCAAAGGATATAAATCATTGATTCCTACAGCTTAAATGGTTCTTCCATAAGCATCGATCAAATATAGAATGTTGCAAAGCAGTGTACATGAACAAATCAGTCACATGACAGATAATTCATTGGAAAATATATTAACAGATTTAAAAACAGTGGTTTCATTATCACATCTGTATTTCATCTGATTTGCGTCAACAAATATATGTTCCTGAAAATATTTCAGATTAATTCTCACGTGAATGTGTCTAATTTACACATGTTGAGGGGGCTGTCATGAGAAGCACAGACGCTTGATCTGTCTACATGTGTAATCATATAAAGAGGAATGTATTTTGAAACCTAAACCATTATGCCCCACAGCGGAAATACAATACTGATTGCTTTTAGTTGCCGTCGGTTTCAAACAATCTCTAAACAAAGATATTTCAGAACTTCGGAGTTATCCTTTTATCACCAGCATCTTTTGATCTTAAATAACTCGAGCACTAATCAGTTGTGGTATCCATAAAGTATAAAGTAATTCACGTGATAATGAGCGAAATGCAATGTTGCCATGGATTTTCATTTTCTAATCGATTATTTGCACAATTTCTTCCATCTGATTTCAACATCAAGCAGTATAATGGTCTCAATCTCTTATATTCAAGGGAGAATAAACGTTGGAAAATTTGAAATATCAACAGGTTACATATATATCAAGGAAATATGGTAGTGGCGTATAGACGAGGAAGATTTGACTTATATCGCTCCATGTCCTATCTTATCAACTTTAACTTATAGATCCGAGAATCATTATCAGTTTAGATGACAGACACAGATCCACACGTAGCATTAGTGGGACGTACTGGCACTTTCATCAAACCATTTCTTACACATGAATTTAGAGTAATAGTTAAGTTTAAGAATAAAAATGTGTATTTTGTCCTTTTCAGAAAACAAATTGATTAAACCTTGAAATGCATTTCTTATACAGTTTCCAAACATAACGTTGGCATTCTGTATCATTATCAGGGTACTTCAGGGGATCACACTGAGTCGAATAGAAACAGTAAAGAAGGAAGCTTAGTGTTTAACTTGCGAACTATTCTTGTTTGAACTGTAGAAAAAAAATGTCCAATAAACTATTAGTTGATATTAGAGGCTATGATATAAGAAATAAAGTTCATTGCCTCTCAATAGCTTAACATGTCATTAAAGGGTTTGGATTTTTATGGACTTTATAGGTGCTCGTACCTGAAGTCAATCAGACCTATATTTCATTTTCACATTCCTCTTAGCAAATTTGAATTGTACAATGTAATCACACAATACACTTACGCGCTAAGTGTATCGAAAAAATTACATCATTTAACTTTCCAACTTGACTTCTGCAGGAACGTTTCTGACATCAGTCTATTTGATGTACTTCATTCAAAGAGGCTCTGATTTCTGTCTGTGGAGATGAATGATGCTTGTTACTCAGAGCTGTTTACATTTACTTCAATCACCTTTTCCTTCCTGCTATTCAAATTCACTTCCAAATGCTGATTATGCAACCACCATCATGCACTAAATTCATTTGAAACATTCAGAAAATATTGTTTTTAAAACAAAGTAAAATCATTTACTTCTGTAATTATTATTTATAAATTTTACTAATAATACGGTTGTTAAAAAAATCAACAGTTTTATCAATTACAGTTTTTATGCAATGGCCTGTCCGTCTGCGGGTGATCATTTTGTTTCTTGAACGAAATACGTGAATTCATTTGGTACAAACATATTAACCCACTTCATCTCTGATCCGTTTGCAGTCTTGTAACAATTTGATGAAATGTTTAATTTAGATAAATCCCGATTTTTGGAAAGAATGAATATATATATTTCTAAAATCCTAGATGAAAGCAATTGTAAAACGAAAAGACCTGTTTTGCTTATAATCCCATGAAACTGTTAAAGGAGCGTAAGCCATAATTATAACCTTTGTGAGCTCTTCTGGCGCCGTCAACACGAGAGTTATCCGAGGGGCATACATTTTTAATACATTGACACTTCTCTTCAAACAATTCTTTTTATATGTCTCTCTATCGACCCAAAGAAGTTAATTGATATTTTCAGTTTCCCGAAGTTAAGAATTTCCATGATACGTGCTTGAACAATAATGTAATATTATCAACATTTATCAGAGATAGAAATAGTTCTAATTAAACAGATCAGTATTTGCTTTGAATAGACAAAGTTGTGATTCTTCTTCTAAGAATAGAAATGATTTTTTTTATATTAAGACACATTTTCACTGGACCTCTTGACCTCAGCTTAAAGGAGAATATCTCAGAAAAATATCACAGTTCATTAAATCCAATGAAAAACGTTAGATCGACAACATTTCCATAGTGTCCTCTTTTGAGGGGAGTACTATATCATTGTTGATTGAAAAATCTTATGAATAACTGGAAAAGAAATCACTCTACTAATGCATCTCTGGCAGACTTTGTACATGCATCACCCTTCAGGATTGCTGATTGTATCTTAGTTGAAAAATTGGTTTTGAATTGTACTGGAATGAACGTAAACGGTTTTAAATCTTCATTAGAGAAAAAAGTCACACTGGTACACATTTAGCTCGATTGGCTAACCTAGAGATTAATCTGTGGAGTAATGTTCAACTTCAAAATAATTCCATTCTTAATAGTTACTTGTCTGAGTAACCATATGAGTTAAGTAGATATTGTTATTTAAGAATTTAAAAGGACAATAAATGTTTTAGGATAAAATGGTTCATCCATGACAAAACAGAAGAAATTCAACTGTATGGTTTAAATGACATGTAAATGCATGACAAGAGTAGATAATATGCTTTTTCTATACATTGTTCTTGTTGTTAACATCAATTTGAAGCAGGGATCTTATAAACTATTTCAAAATTACCGATAATGTTAAGAATTCTCAAATAATAACTTGAACTTTTAGATAAAAATAGGTTTATATAAAACATGACTAAGACATAACATAACATTAGCTCACTGATACACATGACAGTAAGGTCATCCACATCATTGAGGTGTGATAAAAACAGTAAAATACTTTACTGTTTAATACTGTAAGAACATACATCCTATTGCAACTAGCATATGGGGAAACGGATACATGTACATACAATAGTCAACAACACTTCATAGTGTATCATTTGCTATTTAGTTTAAACAGAACACGAACTAAGCATCATAGTGTTCATATTTTGTGACATCTTTTGCCTCTGTTGTTAAAGCTTAGGAATCACAATCCTTTAATGTTTGATTCCATTATTTGAAAAGAAAATGTCTTTATGGGATATTCACAGACAGGACAGGATTCTGGTCTAAGAGGGGGATAAGCTTGGTGTTGTGAAAGATGGAATGTAAAAACTCTCACTGGACCAGTTGTCACATTTCATCCCTTGTCTGACAGGTACATTGAGCACAAAAATAGCCAAACTGTGCCAAACACTGCTCTTTAAGATTTTGCATACTCATTTAGTAATGAGAGTCTCCTTATATTGATCTTTGGCCTCTTCATTTTAAGTATATTAACCTGCTCGACTAACCTTTACAAGAGATTGCCAATCACATTCGGTCAGTTTAAAACAATTTTGCTTCATTTGTCATTTTGCGACCAGACAAGACAAAAGACAACACTCAGCACTGAAGTCTACTCAGTGTTGGTAAACCTTACTGATTTAAATCAACTAGGCAAACATATGTAGAGGAATAATTCCATGCACCCTTTAATGAATAATTGTTAACCTAGATAAAGTTCGCAATGTTATTATACTTATTTTGGTAGACTTAAAGCTGATTGGCGTGGTTCATATTTCATTTAACCCTTGTAGAATTAGTTCTGACGTCTGATATTATACTTGACAGAATGTCACAGGAGGCTTTGTACAGAAAAAGGTAGAATGTTTAGAATTTTGTCTCTTCAACCTGCCACCTCGGAAATGCCTTCATCGCTCCTGGTGTATGAATGATGCAAACTAACAAAACGTTTTGTTCTTCTTATTGAAACATTTAAATCCTTTCAATGAATGCCTCAAAACATAATCCATTGATCAAGCCTTTATGAAAAATCGTAGGCTTATTATATATTGGTGTATTTAGCTTTGTAATTGACAGCGAGAGAGTTTAATGTTTTGTTTACAATGTATTCACTCTTAATCTGATAACTTTATGTTATGATAAACATTGTATGTATCTGTGCATATTCTTTATGAGTCATGCTTTTCACAGGACATTTTGCATTAACCTCGTTTACTTATATTTTGAATATCAACTCTCTTTAAGGGGGAAATAGGCATTGAGTAATGGTATGTTGATGTCCTTCCTCTCCGATTCATATATTATTATTTTCTAATGTCATATTATAATTCCGTTTATTGTTTTTCAGTTAAACTTATTTCAATTTTGACATTCAAAAGCTCTTTTATTTTGACAACTGTTTTATCAACATCCAAAAAAGATTTGCTTAAACAAACAACAACGTTCATCCTATCCTCATTCAAATAACATGCTTTTGATTCATCAAATACAACATATGGGTCCACTAGATTAAGAGAAGTGATGCAACCTTAATATGTATTATGGGTGTGCTCAACAACTAGATGTATCATTTATAAAGACTTGTGATAAAAGGACACTGATGACTTATGTTGCCCTCAATAGTGAAGAATCTCAACATGCGAGATTGATAGTTCATTTATTCAAATGAAGTATTTTACGGTCAACTACTTTTTTATAGCGGGCTTTTTCCGATATGTAATCCATCATTTGTGCTGAAGATTTTTTCATAACTCCCAGCCTATTCAGAACAAATCGATCTCCCTATGATTTCTCTCAGAACCCTGCCCTTCCCTGCCTTCTTCATGAGATTTGATTGTATCTTATAGATGAAAAATAAGTTTTAAATTCTTATTGAGAAATCGATAAAAAGGTGCAAAGAGTTGATGATATAAAACAGGCAAAGCACTTTATTGATTGTCAAGTCTTGACATGTTGAGAATGTATATATGGAAACTGAATGTCTTCTTATCCTACTGTTAAAAAGAAACACTGTACAAAAACTTAGCTATTTGTTTATTCGTTATATCCTCTTCTTCCTCTTACCGGGATGGTTATTCGTGTAATGTGAAGGGTTTTTGTTGTAAACCCTTTATTTTAATTATTCTGGCCTAATTTATAGCATTTATATATGATAGAATATAATCAGAAATCCTGGTCCTGCAATGCGTTATCCGCAGATATTCACTCATTTGGTTTTGATGATTGTGCGTTATTCATTTGAAATTGTAATATCCCAAGCAACCAGGAAAGATAAGAAACCGAATTGTGTGTGTGTCTTCAGTGTATCAATACCTTGAGTTCGTAAATCAGAAATGCACATATCTTTTAAGGGATTTATTGCCGTTGTTATGTTTTATTTTGCATTGTTCGAGGGTGTCTTCAATCTGGAACATGGTGAGAGCCATGCGAACATGTTAAGATATTATATGAACAATAATTTGGCGGGGGAATGTGATTACCATGTCTTCTTGTTCTTTATAACATGGTTTTCCTTTATAGAGTTCTATCGTTAACAATAAATCAAAAGAGAAGACGAATCATTGTGACATTTTTTAAGTATCTTACATGTGATCACATAAAATCTTCAAGATACTTTAGACTCGCTAGCTAGAAAATTTCTATTGCAATACGATTTTGTAAATTATGTAAACAAAAGAATTGGCTATTTCAAGTTTTGAATAAACAGTTTTTATATTTTTCAAACTTAGAAAATTAAGATTATTAAGATAAAAGTAAATTGTAACTACTACAAAAGTCAGCAATGTAGCCAAATGGTGATTTTAGAAACATCGTCGTTGATTGCACAACTAACTTTGATTGTCTCAAATCAGGCATCTCTCATTCCTACCCAACACACTCGTCAAATTAGGAAAGAGGTAGATCAACATTTCAGAACTTGAACTGCCTTAGTGGGGAGGAAATGAATGGATCAAAGCTGCATAGAAATGACTATGATTGGGCAATATAATTACAGATATGATATTCTCTGAACAGAGCGAACAGTGTCCTACATGGGATATAATTATATCGCTTGTTAAAGTTTTCGTGAAATATTCGTACATATTATAAATTTGGTGAGTGTAATTAATGAATTCTTGTTTCAATTGACATCTTATTTTACGTGCTCAAGAGGAGTTAAACATAATAAGTGACTGGTGAAAGGTTATTAGATTTAGATGAAAACCAATCATTTCTGCTGACAACAGACAGCAAATCCATGAGTTTGAAGGACATGATGGAATTAAATTTGATTCACACTGAATGGCTTTTTTTGTTATAGATTTGAGCACGTTTGAAATTAATTTCTATCTCAACTACTGTTGTTAACATCTTGTCATGATGTTGAAGTGAATAATGAATTACTATAGAGAGATGTTCATTGAAAGAAACATCCAAATTAATGAATATGGTGTTCATAGTTTTATCGCTATATATAGCAATGACACGTTAAACTCCATTTCGCAGTGTATTTGCTAGCTGGAATCGGTGGAGTGAGGAAACATAATACAGAATATATAACTGAATGTTTCAGGATCTCACTGCAAAAACATATGGCAAATTCAGGTCTAATATTGAGAATTGTGCGTCAGAAAGCGTATTTCACCTGTTGGTTATGCTATCTTCCAAAACATTCTTGCATGATAACAGTTGCATGTTCAGACATGTTAATATCATTAAATTGAATTTAAGAAGAACAAGTGATTTGATTATATGTTATGAGCATTGATTAGTACTTTTCATCTCCAATGACAACAGACAGCACATTCGATGAAAACACTTGCTTAGGTTGACTCGATTCATTGAAAACAATCTGTGTTTCAATAAACTGTATATATATATATAACTTATTCTTTTTAAAATTCTCCCATATTGGATTCAACTCATACTTTCTATTAAATTTTGTGAATTTTCCTCCGTCAATCTATTATATACAACTTGTTTGTTTATTTTGGAATTGTTAAATGAAACTCACTACAAAAAAAATCATGTACATCATAGTAGCGGTATGCGAACAAAACAGGTGAGTTGAAAAGAGTAACAGTTCAGTGGTTGAATATTTCTGTATCAAATAAATCACGTGCTATGGTTTGGAATGAGATTATCAAGGACGGACGCGCAGACTGTTGAAATTAATTGTTTTTTTAAACTGATAATGTTCATGTCAACATATTAAGACAGAAATAGTTTAATGTTTCCTACAAAAGTAAAGCAATCTTTTTCAGTTTTTCCACAATTTTAGCAAATGTTTAAATGAAAGCAAGAGCATGATAACGGTTGCATGTTCAGACATTTGGGTCAATAAGGTTCAGGTGAATTAGGAAAGCAGGAAGGAGACGATGATTGGAGGAAATGTGATCGGCTCTGGGTAATGAGCACCATTCACCTCCAATGACAACAGACAGAAATCAGACGTGATTGTCTGCATACAAGCAAACCTGATAAATAAATGACGTCAGTTTAAAGAAACTGATTTTTAAAAAGTTATTTTTAAACCTGAGCTTATGTGAGAGAGGAGGGAGCAGTCTTTCGAGATAGATGGATCCGTTTAAGCAAAATAGCCACTAAATAATAAGATAAAGGCTTCCTTGTTTGCTTGTTTGGCTTTTTCGATACTTTCTTTAACATCAAACCTTGCCTAACAAACAGACTAAGTCAAACCTTCAATTATCTTATCTAAAATCATTTTAAAGAAATTGTGTGAAACAATAGTCAGAACTGGCTACATCAATTCCGTGTAGCATTCAGTCTGTCATGTAAGATGATAATGGTTTCCGAATCCAGAAGTTCCAAGAGGATAAGAAAAGGAAACAGGAATGATATGGTTAAAACCTGTCGTCTATATGTCACGACTGTGTTTCCTCCTCTCATCCATGTGCATTAATGTGACAAAGTCAATTGGATATTGACAATGAGATTAATTCCATTAGTCAATAAAAAGGTGACGGAGAAATGTCTTAATGTACTTTTCCTATATCTTTCATCAACAGTCGTGAGGTGTAGAATCTCTATTTCAGATTGTTTGATCATTATATCGATGATTATGAAACGAATAATATATGTACGACATAGATAACTCATGTCAAATATTCACATCATGTTTAGCTATCACAAATTTCACAAGCAGATGTCACTTGGAACCGTGCAACTGACCTAACACTTAATACAAAAACAAAATCTTTTCAAACACATTATCTTCAAATAGAGGTGGTGCTTGTCTCTCAAAAGCGTGACAATTCTTAATTTTCACGGCAGATAAAAAAATGTAGTAATGTGCAGAAGACATTGAATATATTAGATGCGTCAGAAAAGCTAGTTAATGGATTATAAATGATTGCAAATGTTGCAATTGTTCTAATGAATTTAAAACTGTTTGTCTGTCAGCTGAATAATATAAAGATTAACATAAAACCACGTCAAATTTAAAAACAGAAATGTTTGGAAAAAGCATACAATCGTGATTTATTAAATGCCCAAAAGCTTTCGAATAAACCTTCAGATAAATATTTTAATGACGTCTAAGAAACATAAGGTTTCAAGTGTTTCTTATTTCAGTCTAAGCATTTTCAAATCGTGACTTATTAAATATCAATTTAGCTCTCAGTTCTCTTTAAATGATTTATACCACATAATCATAAGCACAATATTGCCAACAAGTGACATTTGAAAACTATTTTGAAACTTTACTCTGGCAAGAAATGAAGAAATGATTTCAGAAACCTTTGAATATAACATGGAGCTTAAGAAAACTATTCGCTTGACATTAACATCTGGCTGTTCATTTTCACATAAATACTCTTTAATTGTAATGAAAATATAGTGAAAACATATACCCATCCTTCTAGATATCAACGTTATAAACATATTCATGATTCTTCCTTTATTGGATTGTATTGATATTTGGATGAGGAGCATATTGATCAGCACAAACATATTTTCAGACAAGTTTCTAAATTCTGTTGGAATTATCACAAATTCCCCTGAGTAACATTATTTTGATCAAAGTGACTTGTAACCCTTTTCTCTCAATCAATAGGTTTCTCTGTCGCTGGGTCAGTTTCGTCTGTCTACTGGAGAAAATTGGCTTGAGACAATTGGGAATTCTTCCTCAAAATAAGGTTGATTTATTTGCAAAGAAGACATAAATTTCATACAGAGATGACCAGTCATTTTTATCTTGGAGTCAGGCTGGCGTTACGAATTTAGATTTAAACATTTATCACCACAACCATATAAAGCTAATAAATAAATTGATTAAATGCATTTGGAGCACATAGTATGATATTTAACATGTGTATTCAGGGCAAATTATACATCCTTGTAATCTATAGGAAATACAAAACACAATGCATTTGAGAATATTTGAAGCATATTCTGCAACAAATGCTAGACACCTTGTACAATTGAGTTCAAATTAAGCAGACCTTCAGGAATCAGACATGTATTTCACAACAATCGTAAATTGTAAGGGCAGAAAAGGATAATATCAGGGACAAATAAACAAAAGTCCTGAACTTGTTTGTTTGAAAATTGCATATACATGTATGACAGATACGGTCATTGTAATCTGTCCCCAACCAAAACAGTTACGAACAGAAGAACAATAGTTCTTTTATGCAAACTTATAATAATATAATAACATTTTATAGTCCTTTTAGGTAACTATTCGTTGCATGAACAGATCCAAATTTTTATTTTAAGCATATCGATTTATAACGGAATTGCAAACTTTTCATGTTCTTCTATTTCAAATGATAACTCGTTTATAAAAAAGAGAGAACGGTAGGGCATTCAAAATAATTAGTGAACACATTCTCACATTTTATTCAAGCTTTAACAGAACAATATATAAATATATGGTCAGATACATTTCTGATTTAGAGATTAAAACCAAGCCCATAGATATAATTGCTCTTTTGAATTCCCATTAAAACGCGTACGTTAGGGTCCATGAATGACTTTCGTAAATGTCATAAAAGAAGGACGTATATACATTATTTAGTGCCTTCACATATATCCTACAAATTCATTCTCACAACAGGACAACATTCTGGTGTGATATGAAATTTATGGAATGAGGGAAAATAAATCAAGCGTTGATCCTCTCTATAAACATCATCTTTGGAATCCAATCCTTTCGTACACTTATTTCGGGATGATAAATGAGTAATTATGTTTTATTTATTAGACAAAGCAAGTCTTACTTTGAACGAATAAATATAGTAATTATCGTAAAACATATTTTGGGAAATGTTTCTTTTATTCAAAATTAAAAAATAAGAATTTGCTTTTGAATTCAGCTATGGAACACTATTTTTGTAATTTAGTTACACTCACAATATCACAGTGTCCCAACCTGCAGATATACAGATGGAACTGCAGAATGGTGAAAGTATATATTGTACATATTGGGTGAAAAGTACCAAATGTGGCAGGGATGCTCCTCTGTGTGTGCTGATTAAATATACAGTTGGCAAAGACAACGTTTTCTTTGGTACCAGAGTCCTTGACTCTGTCCTTGTATGGATCAAAAGTCGACCTAATACCAAATTCTATTGAGATTTAAGGGAGGTTGGTTCGGTTGAAAAGGTCATATATAAAACAGCGTCTGTGTCCAAAGTCTACAACAAAACCCTCTTTTTTATAACTTAAAATCTGAACTAACTGAATGAAGCATGTTTGAACGACAGATTGGTGGTTTTATGTAGATTGGCAGCCATTTATAAAATAGAAATCATATTGGAACGAAATAAAGTTGACCCTTTATCTTTATTTAATAAGCACACAAAGGACTAAAGCTGGGCCAAATTTGGTACTTTTCAACCCAAAGTGCACAATAGGCTTGATATTTGCACCATTCTGCAGGAATGAAAAGAGATTATTTATGTTCAATTACCTCAAATCCATACATGTAGATAGAATTCGTCCATTGGTCATTTAGTGCCCACCATTACTAATGAAGAAGTAAGTTAACATGAATCGTCCTCATGATTTATTGATAAATGGCTGATACCATCTCTGTCTTCGGCCTCGACACATATTAGAAGAATGGTACAGAAACGACATTGTAATAGAGGGAAACAATGATGCAGCTTCATGTACAAGTGCAAAAGGGACGACAGGAGATACAGAATTGAACTGTCGTTATAACTTAGATCCATTAGATTAGTGCCATCGAAACCTCCTTTCAACTCATTCAACCAACAATTATTATGGAATGTGTTGCTTAGACAATTTATAATATGAATAGGAAGGATAAAATGTGAATGCATGATAATCTATCCGGAATAAAGAATAAGTATAGCAAGACGATACACCTTATAAACAGCAGCCATGTATAGACATTATTTTCCAACCTAGGCACATTCCCTTATCGATCTCCCCCTACATAGTTAACGGTCAGAGGAACAAAGACAGAAGAAGGCAAATCATAATGCTCAGGCCTTCCATTCTTATGTAATGATACTAATGGATGGCGAATGTTGACCTCAGTATTTGAGTTGAAGTCGTCTCATGCCAGATTAATTGTATATTTATTCAAATGAAAAATGGAAGGTTAACTACATTTCCATGAAGTGGCATCTATTGTGAGGACTAACTATCAATTCTGCTCGAATGGACTACAGTTTAATTCAGTCTATCGTGGAAAGTTAATCTTGAATTTGATTGAATTACAAGAAGAAGAAGATAGTGTTAATATGTATTTGAAATTATTTAGTATTTGATTTGTTGCACATATATAACAGTCTTCTTCTGATAAAAAAAGATTGTTGAAAAGAACAATAACGTCCCCTAAAGACAAAAGACAGACATTGGAAACCGATTGAGGTTATTGTTAAAGGAATATGCATCAATGTATTTAAAACACGTTACATATCAACACAGACAAATACAAATACCAGACAATACAGGTAAGTCAAAATGTGAAAATGATATTTAGAACAGTTAATAAAATGGCAATGTAACAAGGTTATTGTGTAAATCAATAGTCCTTAACAAATCTTAAAAGTGATTAACACTATGCAAAATTTTAAAACATATCAATAACTTTTAAAGGCGATAGTTAGACATTATTCTCTATTCATAACAAAAAGCCACTTGTATATGAAGAAGAACAGACACAATTCAGAACCTATTTGGAAGGGCAAGTCGTCATTTTGGACAAGAAAACGTTTGTGAAATCATTACTGTGAAATTGAGTGCAATCATCTATTTCCTCTGAATGGCAAATTGCACCATATCAATCCAAGTGTATTATTCAAGCACTATTCAGCTATCTGTTATAGAGTGTAGTAGTGATAGTGAGTAGATTCAGATCGTTACTGACATATAAATCTGGTTTTCATTCTTCTGTAAGGGGAGTCTGAATTGAATGGCATCAGCTTGTTGTGAAGGTTTACGAAACAGACTTAGGAATATTGAAGGATGTAAAGTAGTTTTTGTTAAATGATATTGTTCATATTTGAAAGTTTACAAACTCTTCTAAATAAGCTCGTATTTTTACTTGGGCGGTGGAGAACTATTCTTTCTTAACATGTACTTTCATGAAATTTACAACTGATTTTTTTACTTTCTGTTATGCATACTGTTTGAATTTTTGAACATTATTTATGTGTCAGTTACATAACATGAACTTCAAGGTTACAATGTCTGTTTAATACACATGTACAGGTACAATGTACATTGATATCTTGCTGTTCCAATAACTCAATGTATTGTTATTTAGTACATGTTTGCCCTTTTTACTCATGTTTTCCTTCTAAATTATTACTGTGAGTTTATGTCCTCAATTAATGAAAACACAAAGTGGTTTTCACCACCCATGCAGACTTCCTTGCATTGATGTAATTGACCGCTGCAACACTTTGTTTTGGCAAATTTTCATAAAAAGAAATTCAGGCTACCAAAGAACTTTCGCTGCTAGGCTATTAAAAACATCTGATACTACTCATACAACATTTCAATTCTTTTCAATTGTTTCAGAACAGTGATATATAGCTAAGGTAAGGGCCAACTTACGTGTCCAGCTATCTAACAAGAGAAGTTAAGATCTAGTGAACTGCGACTACAAATGATAAACCTGACATTTAAACTACATATACGCCAATACCCTGCATTGGCATGTGTACTCAAAGGCATGTGTATTGATTCAAGATGAAATGAGAAATATTTATAACAGCATTATACACATATTACATATTCCAATTGAAAATTCTAACTTAACAACGTCCAAAAGTTTATCAATTATTTTCATGAATTACTAGTTATGAATGCTTGAGCCACAACAGTGATTTTGGACACTTTTAAAGCATTATTTACTATCAGCTTCAAACTGATATTATTTATAATTTAAAATGATGACAAACGAATATGAATATACTTAAACAATTAAACTGTCATATTTCTTCCCTGAACGTAGTCCTTACATGATTATTAACGACTTCTGTGCAAATTTGTTTTAGCGATTTCGTTCATTAAAAAAGCAATTGAAAAACCTTTTTTTGAAATCCATTTCTAGGGAAATCTGTTAAGCAAAGACAACATGTAGAAAACATAAAAGCATGTGGAACTAATAACTAACAAAATGTAAGTATATTTTTTATATTTTTTTAACATGAAAATTAGGATAAAAATAAGCAATGCCAAAGTGGCGAAAATAGGAAACATTGCCGTGCGTCGAATTAAAAATTCAGCTTCAAAATCTGTTGTCGTTTTATATTAGAATTATCATAAGAGCACAGTATTTAGTCATATTTAGTTATTTCCTCCAGGTTCATTTTCGACCCAAAAGAAGCCCATATTGTTTAGACAAAGAGTGCTATCATAGCCAAAATTATCTACATCCGGATCAAGCTCTTGCATCATCGTCTTCTCACAGCAATACAGTTTACTTAACAGATCCATAAAATACGTCGACAAAACTTTGGACAGCTGTTTCCCTGTAGTGGATATTTATTTATTTATTTAGTTATTAGACCTGTTTTCAGAAAATTCTAAAATGATCAATTGCCGTTAATGGTGTTTTAAAACCCGGAGGGTTAATCTTTTTAGTTTAAGTAATGTCTGATTTGGTGATCAACGTCACTGTCATCCAAAATCGCGGGATGAAAAAAAGCGTTTTCAGTATTGTTTACTTTCAGAAAATTAAAAAATAGCAAATATCATTTAAAAGGTCAACATTTTTGGTTAAGAGGGTGAAATGTAAGTAACTATATTGAGCACACAAGATCTGCTTCATTCGTTGTGTTAAGCGATTTTGACTGATAGTCTTAACATCAACAACAATCACAAACATTAAATGCATTGAGTTTTTGATCTGACAGGGGGAGTTTTAAAGCATGATGGCGTTCAATCACATACAGAACTCCGCTTGGTCAACGTCTATGTGAAAATCAAGGTCAAAGTCCTGCACTTACTCCCTCACAAGATCAAAACCCCTTAAGAACGGAAATGCTGTGAACTCTATAAACCTTGATGAACCTCATATTACGTTTTAGATACTTCACCATCGGACCATGACAATGCGGGAAGGGTGGAGAAGAAATCTGTAAAGGATATTTTTTTACTTTTTGCATGCATTGCCAGAAATATGTCAATCAAGAATTTATCTATGTTATAAGAAAACAATAAAGTGACTTTAGTGGCAATTTTTGGATAAAAAAACACAGAACAAAACAAAAACTGATGTCAACGTCAGTGCAAACACTTTGTCTACAGTCTTGTTAAATTGCTCTTTCTTATCATTGAAATTATGTGATCTTTTTGCTCTCAACTAAATGTTGATGTATTCTAATAAAAATATTTCATGCGTTTCTTTTATAGAGAGTATATATATTGACGCCAAAAGAACTTTACTGCCAATAAATTTATTCAGGCAAAGCTTGAGCCAATTGTGAGGCAATAAAGGCAATTCTACATTCGTACATGTCGACGAGAGAATTGTTTGATGTGAATTTCACTGATAGAAGATTAATGAGGCGTAGTTAGATATATATATTAGCCATGTTCTCTCCTCCTGTCACCTAGTTGCTGATTAATTACGATTTGGGACGAAGAATGTCTCGTTATATCTTACTGTGGGCAGTGTCTCGCAGTTGAGGTTCATACTGGGATTAATTCAGCTCTGTCTCTTGACCTTATATACCAGTTTTAATCAAGGAAATTGGAAAATTATGGGATGCGATTGTTCATTATTAATGATGTTGTACTTAGCAATATATTTTGTCATATGTCTTGTGCCTCACCAGTTTTAAAACGAGTTTATCAACGGCAGAATAAACAGTTTAATGCATAGAAGGAATGATATTCTTAAACTGCTTAGAATATTATTGTAATGACAATTGCTCTGTAAATTTAATTTATTTTTTCTTACCATGATTCCATGATATGTGTACAAACTCTTGTTGAATTTAACACCTTTTGTAAATTGAAAGTAGAACACTCTCATTATATTGCCCTGTGTCAAACATGATCATACATTAAACTGTCCATTTAGATATATTTACTCTTGCAATATTAACTAGTGATTTTGCTTTAGGATAAAGTAAATATTTGACGTTTTACCACCGTCTATGTTTAGACAAGCAGTGAGAGGTATTGAGTGGGAATCTATGCCCTGCTTACTGAACTCAGCAAATGTTATTTCGGTGCAAGTTTACCACTTCATATTCGAGCAGAACCCTGCACCCTGTCTATCGATTTTTACGGGGACAGTTACGTTTGGTTCTTAGAAGTATTGAAGGGTACCATCGTTGACGTGGCTGTTACGTTGATGAACAAAGAAATGGCAGATTATTGAGAACATCATTTCATCAAAATCCAAAATTGACATTTGTTTTCAAACATAACAATCAGTCAACGATATGATTCGTCTATATATTAAAGGCAATGTCAAAATGGTTGTAAATGATTAATGATAAAAATTCAAAGGCATAATGTACATTCCTCTTTAATAATCTTGGCAAATATCTTAATAATAATAAGGCCTGAAGCACATACTTTGAATAAGGGTACAAATGGAATAGATTGTTTGAATTTTGCATTGTTTGCATAAATGCTCATGGCAAATATCTTAATAATAATAAGGCCTGAAGCACATACTTTGAATAAGGGTACAAATGGAATAGATTGTTTGCATTTTGCATTGTTTGCATAAATGCTCGAACTATGATATCAGTAGTACTAGTTGCAACGCATTTTGAAAGAGAGATGTTCTATATAAAATTATTGTCGTACCAGTGCCAATTCGAAAATAATTGATGATTTCAGACTAACGCTGATGTCATTTCAATGGAAACATATAAATTGAAATAATTTCCACAGGAACCGTTTCTGATACAGAATCAATGATGATAGATCTCTTTTAGCAAACATACTTCAACATCACAAGTATTTCGCAGCCAATATATCTTTAGTGCATAATAATTTCACTTCATCATCTATCATCAATCTCATTATAACCAGTTCAATGCACTACTAAGATCATCTTCAAATATATTACAGTTTATCTAGTCGATGATCAAAATATTAAATCGTGTCTGCTATATTTGAATAACTTTGGATCATATATAAACTGTTTGACTTATATGTGATATTATGTGATGAGAGAAGAGAGAACAATTATCAGATTTATGTCTTAGAAAGGATGCACCCAAACACCCGAGTTGTCCATTCTGCATAACATTCATTTGGATGAAATGGGCATGTATTTACTACACAAAAACAATTGCCAACATAAAAAAGATAATAAATTTAGCGGAAGTGATGCATTATGGTATGTGACTTTACTGACTGTCCAGATTACGACCATCATTTCCGCTAAACTATGAGTTCGCCCTAAGTAAGATTCAATATTGAATCAACTGCACAAATCGATAGAAGTTAGAGTTACGATATGAAATTAGTAAAACAAGCAAGACTAACCGGAAAAAAATCAGTTCACACTCATATACTCACAGGAAAACTATTACAAAAGGGAAAGTCACTTAATGGATATAAAATAACGAAGGCTCTGACAGCTGAATGAGGAAGAAATTGTATCTTGAACCGCTTGACAAATACCAATGTTTACTTCCCATTGGTTATTGTGTTTCATCCAATACAGCCCTCTGTGATATATGAGAGTTTGATAGCAATATATACAATGACCTAGCTTACAGAGCTATATACCATGAGCTTTCGGAGTTCGCGAGTCACAAATCAAATGATGATGTCATTTCATCGAGGAGCATCAACCTTGCTAAAAGTTTCATTAAAAGCTGACCATTTTAAAAGCATTTAAATGCAATATTAAAAAGACCTTACAACAAATCATGGTTGGTATATTTGAATAACTTCAGAAGTTCCAGGATATATTAGCTTGATGACCTACTTTAAATAAGGCATGATTAATATTTCATTTCAAATGGGAGTATCTAATTGTATATCTTTGTGTAAAAATCCTATCATATTGTATGAAGATCATTTGACATCCAAAACTGTCTTCCACAGGATATATCGCTAAACCTGACAAAATGACCATGCAATGACGTCATAAACATGATGACGTCACAATTTATATGACATCGCTGCTTCATGAGTATAAGGTTCTTGCAGTGTTAAAGATGAATATTTTTCATGCAAAAATAATACAATATTCTTTTGAAAAATAAAACAAAATCCCATCCTCGTGTCGTCTAATGATAAAAATATCAACGTCTGTTGATAAAAGAAAATAAATGATTAGTTTTATCAACTCAGCTTAAGATTTATTTAGATTGATATTGTGTGAACTACATGATCCACACGACCCACAGAATTACGATCCAATATAAGTATAAAAACAAGATAACAAATATAAGAAAGAATAAAAAGGTTATAACCTATGAGCGCTATCATATTGGCTTTATTTTAAGAAAGACTATTGCAGGGCAAGTCGGTTAATAAATCTAAAATAGTTAAATAATTAAACCTCTGACACCCAGAATACAAAAAAATAGTACCTTGCAAGGCTTAAAATATGCCATTGTTTACTTGATCTTTCAGTTAGTGGTTGTCGTTTGTTCAGTCCTCTCAGTTATAAAAGTTTGATAGTTATGACTATCATGACCAAGCAATGATAAATTGTCAAGTAGCGATAACAATCAATGACCATCAATGACCTGACAATGATTCTTGTCAATTAGTCAAAAAGAATTTTGGATTAATCTTAAGCTGGAGGACATTTGCAATTGAAAAGCTTATGTTTTGAATTTATCATATAAATTTATGAATGCATGAAACATGAAATATTTTATATCTTGATGGTTTGGAATATATACCACATTAGACATTTATTGTATTTTAACTTTTATTTAATTTTCGCGTTGCTTATTCACTTTGTATGTTATAGATACATAAAACATGTATCTTTTTTCTGCTTCGGGGTTATTTAGCATACGGAAGAATAAATAGGTTAATAATGGTATTAGATAACATTGTAACAAGTTTGTTATAATTCATAACATTTAGAGTTTTGTTCATCTTTATCTAGTTCAGCAAATCACCCCATAAATCACATACCTTAAAGTTGATTGGATACAATTTTCACAAGCAACAGTTTCTGATACCAAAATTATACATGGATATTACAAAGACATTTTCAAAACAAATGAGTCAAACTTATCTCATATCTAATTATATTTGACATAATGCTTTGCTGTCAATATGATTTATTACTTTGTTTATATTTAGACGATATAAATTAATTTTGTTGAAAGCTGAACATGTTATAATTGTTATTGAACAAAGGTATACTAGTTTAAACGTATTTCAAGTGTCAAAATACAAGAGAAAGTTATCTAACAAATTTCAACATATGATATTTAGAAAAGCAAGAAAATTTATGATAAAGCACATTTAGGAGCAGTTCAAATGTTCAATATCACCAGTAAGAAAACATTGTACATATGTTCAAAGCCACTGCTCCGAACTATTAAGCCACTGACTCAAAGTATTATTTGCTGTGTGAATCCCGAGCTCCATCTAACGACGAGGACGAGGACTCCTAAGATTTCATGATGGATGTGGTATAAATGAAACGTTTCGTTGTTCATTATCACCGTCTCGACATTGGCAAGACTGGGAACAAAGGTTTTCACACGCAATGTAAATAGTCCTGTTGTTATTTGTGAAATTTCCTAAAGAACCCAATTCAGAAAGGCCATTGTTCACACACCTCGTTAGCGTAGATAAAAGGGTAACGTGGGCCATTTTGAGAAATCACTTAGAACAGTTTTGTTTTGTAAAGGAATTTCATTGTTACCAACTGATCCCGGCGTTAGAGAGGAACACAAATTACCATTCCTCTCAACAACAACATAATCAATTATCCTTAAAATGTTGTGAATCTACCTGCTGAATTAGAATGAGTGCGGTCTGCAATAGGCTATAAGAATTCAAACAATACTGTAAAGAGTGCTTAAAGTTTTGTTTTGTGTAGAGAACTGCAAATAGTTCCATAAACCCAACCATCAACGACTGCAGGTTTTCACTGAGAGTGTTCTCTTCACATCAGTCAATTATACAAAGTCACAGATCGGATATCACTTGAGGAAATGTAAGTCATAACAAATATAACAACAAGGTATCAATCGAATACTGTTGTTAGAAATTGTTCAAAGTAGTATGACATTCGGTAAAAATATCATGTGAAAAAAAAATCATTTCAAAATATGTAGTATTTTTATATATACATTATCAACTGCTCATGCTAACCCAGTGCCTTGATCATTTATGATATGCAAGCTGGTATGAATGAGAATAGTAATCATTATTGAAATATTCATAGGCGAAGTCTCATGAATGATATTTGTTTGCATAGATGTTTTAGAGATAGTTTCACGTTGTAAATGTGTATAAAACCTTCAAATTTCAAACCTATTGTTGACCTTTGATATGATAAGTATTTTGTGGGAAGCATGAGACCTGTCCTCATCAAGGCGTTTGTTTCTAATTATCAGTTTCCCAAAAACATGTATATTACGGGGAATGTTATAACTGTTTGTTGTTTTATGGTCAGAGTTATATATAATCATATATAAAACATAAACAATTAGATTACCTTTATTTTCACTAAATGCTATTCATCACTTTGTTCTTAAATATCGCCAATGCTTTGTTAACCTTTTCCCGATTTCAATTCCATCACACAAGCATTTTATCGTGTAATCAATGATATTTCTTGTTCCTTCATCACACCTTCAATTACTCTGTTTTGCATCTGGTCTGCAAAACCAGACGATTTGTAGTCAAGACCCTATACATATCTATAACATGCTGTAAGTGATAATGCTTACATTTTATATTGCTAAAAACAAGAAACGGAGTTAGGAAAATATCTTTTATTAATGTATATTTGGACTACATGTAGATCTATCAAGGAGCACTCTGATAGGACGGTAACATAATATTGGAACGGAAAATGACCGATCTTGATAGAAAAGTGAAATAATCTAAATATTCAAGAGACTGGTTAAAGCTTGTCTGAATCATACTTTCTACACCTTAATAAGCGAGGATTCTCAATACCACTGTATTTTGTTTTATTAATTAATTGAAAGATATCCACCTTTATCATATAATGGAGGGTGTTATCGATGCAATAAAGCTATCTGATAAACTTGGTATCCGATTGCTTCAAAATCTGATAAAGATGCAAATTAGGTCAAAACACGAACTATTTTCTCAAAACTCCATGCACGTCATGCGAGTCCTAAAACGGTCAATAACCATTGATAACGTAATCGGGAGTTTTCAGGTTTTTTGATCAAATAAAAATTCGTAAACAAAATCCGTCAGGGTGAACTTGTCACGCATTCGTATTTTAGAAATTGCTTGGTAATCGAAGCATTTCAAACAAATTTCATCGTCCGTCTACACCAAAACAATAACGATATGCAGCTTACAATATACCAGCTATCGAACAAAATAAGCGCTTCAATATTTTCGTCAGTAACATAGGCCTAGACCGCTTTGACCGTGTCAGTTTCAACTTACCAGCAAAACAAATCATATTCTAGTGATAGTACACATTATCTAGTATTGTAGTAACAAACGTAACTATCCCACCTTCGAAGTAATCGGCGTTTAGTCTAAGGATACCGTAACTGAACTGGCGTACGTAGCTGCAATGACAATGCAGCTTTTCAAAATGCAGTTAGAGTTACTTCCCCTGTTGAAGCGACGTTGACAAGTGGTTCATACACTTTTTGTGTTGTATAGAAGAAACAATGTTTGCTTGTACATAAACCATATAGACTTAATTCACTTAAGATGTTGATAGATTGTAGGAGACGTTTCTAGCTATCACTATGAAAAGATCATCTCATGAAGGAATATTTCTAGACTGTTCACAACTGTATATCGCCGACAGTATGACCTTCACCTTGGTGTATTGTAAATGAAATTACTCCGCAAAAACTAGGTCAAACATATTTTTAGAAGGAATCATATTTTCGTTTAAACCCTTTTATTTCAAAATGACATTATATGATAAAGAAATTATTAACCTTGTGTGTTTCCGTATCATTAATATCATATAATAGGAATAAAAATATATGTATTATGCTCGCCAAAGGCTCGCATAATAAAAATTTTATTCCTATTATATGATATTAATGATACGGAAACACACTCTGTTAATAAAATGGAGATGAGGATAGCTAAATCAAATCATGCAATTTTCAACACAATTTTAGTTTGTTTTGTTTAAATAATATTTCAGATAGGTGGTATGAAATACAATAGACTTCATTGACCGAGTGGTTTTGGATAATCATTAAACTTAAGTCATAACTTTGAGTTTGGGATTTGAACTGAATTCTAATATCTTATGAATATTAAATAGCATTTTTGAACGGAAATAGTTAAATTTTATTTCAATGCAAATATTTCTCTTCCCTTCGATATATTTACCCATAAATACATGATATTCCTCATCTATAATTTAACAAGGAGTCAAGACATTGACACATTCTATTGTTATCATACCATTTCTATCCATTTTATGCCATGATACTGGTAAATATTCAAACATTGTCATGTGTCCCTTAATGCATATTCCCGTTGTCACAAAGCTGCAGGTATCTGCTAATATGGATTATAAACATTTTTTAACATCATTCGTAGACTTCGATGTAGAAGGTTTGTCTATCAAATTTAAGATCCTTTGACAATACAATCTATCTATGTGGCGCCTTTAGCATGGATAACACATCTCAAGGGAATACCGAAATTTGATTTGACTTTTCCATTAATCCTAAATCATAACAATTTGAGATCGTTGTTTTCTTTCATTTTCCTATCATGTATAGTTAATGGTGAGTGAACATATTATCTGGCAGTTCAATTGTTTCAA